>OY776120.1:83252086-83877086 GCA_963675135.1 Galeopsis tetrahit
ATGCATAACTATAATACATAACAAGATCGAATATATATCCTTTAATTTAATATTTTCATTATTGTTATTTGGAAATATAAACAATAATAATATAGATGCTATAATAAAGGATATTTGACTATTTTGAAAATTGATATATTAAGTTATATGACAAAAAAGTATTAGAATTTATTTATAAAATGATACAAAAATTATTAGAGATATATGTCAAAATTATTAAAAATAATACACATTAAAAATTATTTGTTTAATATTTTATAGATACTGAGGTTATTTTATTAAATTACGTGTAATTGTTGTTAGAAGCTTTAAAAAATTAATTAATTGAATAAGAATAAATAAAATATTAAAAACACATTTATAACTATTAAAAGAGAATTTATAATTAATTTATTCGAACAACATTGCAGTTAAAAGGCTATTAAATATGATAAATGTTATTTAATTATATAATTAATGTTGAATAATTTAAAGAGATGGGGGAGTAATGAAAACAATGAATTGAATGAGTAAATTCGGTTTCACCTGTAAATGGAAAGGTCAACTACACAAATAAGGGAAACTTATTCAAATTGTAACCTCCAGAATTGAGTTGAGGGCATATTAGGAATGTAAAATATAGATTTGTCTTAAACTGTAATATCCAGAATTTTTGCCTTGAATTAAAAGATGTGCTTGGATCTTGGTCTATATTGTTAATAAACTCTTATAAAAAGTATGAATACTTATTTATCTATAGAAATGAGAACCTTAATTGAATTTATTTTACATTTAAACTGGCTAATTAAAAAATATAATTAATTTATTTACGTAATTTATGAGCTTAAAATTCATGTGTTAAAGTTTGTGAACATTAATATGTTTTAATGGTTGCTCATTTTATGGATATGACTCAAAAAAAATTAAGAACTTTTTTTTAGGGGTTTTACAAGATCACTAAAAGATCAATACAAATACAAGCTCAAGCTCATGATCTTCAAAACCCAAGATGAATCCACCGGTATCGTTACCCCCTCCAATTGTGAGGTAGAGAAAAATGAGTGTACCTTTCGTCCCAAAATGACGTCCTGACCTCCATCATCAAAACGAGACAACCCCACACTAAAATACTCTCATTGTAAAAATCAAGAGACAAAAAAAGACAAAGATCTACTAAATACCAAATCCTAAAGACATCACAAGACCAGTAGACCACCAAGAAAAAAAAAATTGACCCCAATAATAGGGACAAAACGAGACTCCACTAAGGGATAAGAGGCTGCACAAGGCATACTAAAGCAAAAGACTTAAAAGACACAAAAATAAAACCAAACAAACTAAGCTAGTAGAATAGAAAAATAAAATGGGATCAACGAGTCACTCACTCGATCGGTCACCATAGCTCCGTCAGGGAGGATTGACCCGTTGATCCCACCTAAAACATAAAAAAAATATCTAGATCTAATCTTTACGGTGGTCACAATAATATTGTCGCACTAGAGGCGGTGATCTAGTGACGATGGCGGCACCGACATCGACTTAGGCGACTCCGACAAACAAGAGGTGAAAAGAGTGAAGAAAACAACGAGAAGGTACGAACGGTCGCCGATCTACATACATATGGAAAATGAGGTAGACTATAGAAATATGGTAGGGGAGGGAAGAGGTGGCCGAGACTAGATTTGGAATGAGGGGTTAGGTTAGAGGGAGGGGAAATTGACTTAATGTTCAATAAATTTGAGTACTCAAGCTTCATGAATTTAAGAGTACTATACATGATTAAGAGCTAATTTTTTTTTTTGGGAATTTTACGTTATTTGATGGAGATGTATAGTTTATCGCTCTTTTATTATCACATAAGGATATTTCGATTGAATAACTCATGATTTAATTAGAGTTGAAACTTGAGCTAAAACAATTTCAAGAGAACTTGATGTAGTTTTCTGAGATTAATCGTTTAGATTGAAATCTTATATAAATAGTGATAATTTTATGAAAATTATTGAAGATTGGGTAAAAAGTTACTAGTAAACTAGTCGTTGTAACGACTTGTTTACGTGCTCAAAATGATTTTGGGAATCCAATGTTCATAACTTGAGGAGTTAGAGCATCATTCTGACGGAGAATCTCGATTTGTATTATTTTTCCATTATTTTTCATAATGTTTGTATTAAAATAGTACTACAAGACTGCATAAAATACAACGAATATTATTTGAAATCTTCAAATAAATTGTGTGATAGTGCAGCTGAAACGAAATCTTTCTAGAATAATCATTGTAGTTGGTTTATTTGACTTACATTAGTTTTTTTTTTTTTATTACCTGGATTACTTTGGGTTGTTTTAACTTTTGACATGATTGACTTTATTATGTGTCGTTGTCCGCTCCAATCATGAGGAGTGGAGACACAAGTGTACACTTTACCCAGAAGCAATGCACGGTTCTCCATTCTAACAATGAGACAAACCTCACACTAAGGTAGCGTTGTGTTAAGAAAAAAAGAGAAAAATAAAAAGACAAATATCACCAAGCACCAAGATCCAAAGCAATCAAGCAACACAACTTCCAAGCACCACAACAAACTTCACAAAGGGACGCAAGGCTCCACCAAGGAACACAAGAAAGATCCTCCAAAGGGATCAAAGGCATGATGCGCACAGATCAAAAGAAAGCAGAAAAAACATAAAAAATACTAAGCTAAAAAACGCAAAAAAAATAAACGGGATCAACAAATTTCTCACCCGATCACCCACCGTAACACCATCAGGGAGGGTTGACCCGTTGATCCCGCTAAAATAGAAAATACAAACTCCTAGATCTGATCGTCTTGATCGTCAAAGCAACTGATTTTTTCACCTAATCGACAGATTCCGACGACGCCGATGAACAAGCAATGAATGGGCGGCGACGACGAGTGAAGGAACAATGAATCGATTCGGGTGACGTTGGACGACGATCTACATAGCTTTTAAATAGGAGGAGAGGGGAAAAAATTGGCTTAAAGATGAGGATGGTGGGTGGTGTCTTAATTTATTGTTTAATGTTCTTGGAGAACATGCTACGTACATTGGATACTATCAGTCATGTTATGGATAGTTTTGGAATTGAGATGGAGACTCACATTAAAGAGGTTCCAGAGACTTACCAGACTCGAAAGAAAAATTATTACATAACTTAAGAGATGCTGATAAACTTAGTGTTGGGATATGAATCCTAGAACAAGTCCTAAGTGATGAATAAAAGATAAAAGATAAAGTTTTGATAAGCCAAAAAGAAGACTTGAATATTTTCTAAGTGTTGACTAATCTAGTCTAGTTAAGTTGAAGTCATCTTGTACAGATCAGTAGAATTCAAAAAGACAAGTACAGTTTAAAAGAAAAGTATTCAAAAGATAAGTACGATTTATAAGTACTTCATATATGTTAGATTGTTACTGAGCTATTTAAATGTTGTATAGAGCTCATGATTTCTATATGTAATAGATTAGGTTCATTGTATAACTTGTAAGTTGACTAAGCTTGTATTATAAAAGCTTAAAGTATTGTAATAGTCTTGTTAGGTTAGATGATAGGACTAGATTAGTTCTATTAGAAGTCTACTACACAAGAAGAGAAGACCAGTCTACTACTCAAGACAGGTGGACTACAAGACAAGTACATATACAAGTCTACTCAAGACAAATCAACTTGAAGTTAGTTACAAATACGCGTGAAGTGATAAAGATATAGAAGTTAGTTATGGAATAACTAATTCATAACAGAAACGCGTGGATTGATAAGAAGATTCAGTTGAAGGTAGTTATCAAGAAAAGTTGGTTACAACTTACTAAGTTCTTGAAGATTGAAGTCTATAAATACTTCATGATGGTGATCAATTGAAAACAACTGATACACTGACGTTCATACTCAAGTGAAGCATTATCAAAGATATATTTGAAGTTTACTCTCAGAGTTGATTGAAGTTCAGAAAGATAGCCAGAAGACAAGTGAAGAGTTCAGAAGGCTACTACAGAAGAACAGAGAAGTTTTTAGTTTTTGTTTGTTATTTTCAAGGTGCTAGATACTTGTAAAATTTCTAGTAAGATCGTAGACGTATCTGGAGGTATAGTCTGTTGAAGATCTAAGTCTTCTTCTTGGGACTTTAAAGACAGGAACATACACTTGTACTCGATTGGAAGAGTTTTAGTGGAAACATCACAACTGGGTTTGTGAGAGTGGATGTAGACAAGTTGTCGAACCACTATAAATCTTGTGTTTGATTTACTTTACAGTTTTGATTGTTTAAATTGCTTAATTGGTTAATTACATAACTGATCTAGACTAGTTGAGTATAGAACAGAGTTCTCGAAAATAAGTTGAGTATAATCTTGAATTGGGCTCATTGATAATTTCGTATTCCTCACATTGTACTTTGATATTTCGAAAGATTTTTGAAAAAGTCTATTCACCCCCCTCTAGACATTTTCACTAGCTTACTCGTTATTAACTCAACTTGGGACCAACAAGTGGTATCAGAGCAGTAGTTTACGAACTGCTGTTTCTTGATAACCGACTCAAGACTTAGGGTGAAGTCTTGGTCCTTGACTGTTCTTGTATACGTGTTCTTGATCATATTCTTGTATCATCTGTTTTCCGTGCTCCTTGTTCTTGACTTATCTGTTGTTCTTGATCATAACTCTACTTAGCACTTATTTCTTGAAATCATGTCTCTTGAGATAAGCGCCAACAAACTACCTAAGTTCCAGGTACAGGATTACGACTATTGGAAGCTAAGGATGGAAGCCATCTTCAGCTCCACTCATGACTTAATGATCTCCGTCATCACTGAAGGTCCAATTGTGACCATGATCCCAAACACAGCTGCTCTCGACGCAAATCAACCCGTGGGTACTCTCGTCAAGAAACCAAGGTCAGAACTTACATCTGAAGAAATGAGACAGAATAATTTGGATAGCTTGACCAAGAATTACATCTTACACACTCTTCCTAATGAGTATCTGGGAAAAGTGTTAAAATGTAAAACTGCCAAAGAAATGTGGGACCGCTTAGCTATCATTTGTGAAGGGACATCCCTAATCAAAGAAAGCAAGCTTTCCACTGCTGTCCAAAGATTCGAATCATTTCATATGCAAACTGGTGAAACAATAGACCAGTTGGATACTCGTTTTACCAAAATCATGAATGACTTGGAAGTCCTTGGTAAATCTTATACTCCTCGTGAAATCAATCTTAGGATTCTAAAAAGCCTTGATAGTCGATGGAAGATGGTAAAAATGCTTGTTAAGAATACCCAAGATATAGACGTATGGACAGCAGAGACTATGTTTCAAACTCTAAAGGCTCATGAGTTTGATCTAGACGAAGATGAACCCATAGTAAGTAGTGACAGAGAACATGCTGTATCTAAGAACGTTGCTTTTAAGGCTAGTTCGTCTAAGATAGACAAGTCTAAGACTAAGACTAGGTCTGCTTCTGTGAAAGACGAGTTAGATACTGATCTTAGTCTGAAGGATCAGGTAAGCCTCATGGTTAGAAAGTTTGATAGGCTGAATAAACGTTTCGGGAAATATAAGAAGTTCTATAGAGAGCATAGAGGGTCTGCTTCTAAGAACTCGTCTGAGACCAGACGAGACCGAAACTCGTCCGAAAGGAGAGACGAAGTCTCGAAAGGTAACAGACAAGATAGAGAGTCTGATAGTAGGAAGATTACTCGTTCTGATAGACGTGATAAACGAAGGAACAACTCTCTTATTAAAAAGGCTACTAATGATCTTGTGTGCTATAACTGTGAGAAACCAGGTCACTACATATATGTATGTCCAGACCTGAGTACTGATGATCGAGAAGAACGCAAAGCACGAAGGGAAAGAAGATACAACCGTGGTAAAAAGGCAATGATGGCCAATAATGACTCTGACTCTGACTCAGACGAGTTGCCATCATCCTCATCAAGCTACCCGTCTGAACCAGATCACGATGAAGCATTCATAGTTGATGATGGTCTATGCTTCATGGCTAAAATCGACCAAGAGGTATCATCTATTACTTCTTTTCAATCATATGATGAATCAGATTCTGATGAAAGTGACACTGCCAGTAGCCAAGTAGGAAGTAGTCTTCAGCACTCTACTAGTGCAGTTGAAGACGACCTCCTACTTGCCAACAAGGCATTCATTGAAGTCAGTGATGAAAACATCACCTTAAGACAAGAAATCATTGATCTTAAGGAAGCTCAGTCTAAAGTAGATCCTAATATAACAGTCCTAAATGAACGCTTGCAAGAAGAGTTGAGACAACTCAAAGACAAGTGTGCATTGACAGACAAGTTGTATCAAGACCTACTTAAGACACATGCGACTGAGAAACATGAATTCAATGTCTTACAAAGCAAGCTCAAAAAGCTTGAAGAACGTAATAAGTTCTTAGAAACCGAGGTTGTCACATTAGACCTTAAACTTACTGACCTGGTTAACTCATCTAAGGTTAACCTTGAATTGTCAGATAGGTATAGGGCTCCTGCTGACAAGACAGGCATAGGTGCTGAGACACCCAGCTCGTCTACTCTAGTTCCTAAGAACCCTACTATTTTCATCTCAAGCTCTTTGACTAATGATAAAGGAAAAGAACCATTGATATACGATATTGACACTCCATCAAAAGGTACTGTACCAAAACAAGCTCGAGTTAACATTCCAATTACCAAAGGTGGTAAAAAGAAAGTTAACAACAAGCCTGTTCCGTTTAAGACAAGTCAACAAAGGACTAGGAATCGTGGACGACCAAATCAGGTCAGATACGAGGACTGGTATCCAGAGGAGACTAGTACTAGACAAGTACAGACTAGACGACAAGAGTCTAGACCTCCTTTCATAAGGCAGTCTCAACTCTACTCGTCTAGACCTAGACAGGAAGGTCCAAAATATCGTACACAAACTGTTCTATATCCTCCACCTTTGTCATATGATATCAAAGGAGAAGAAAGACCTAAACATGTCTATAAACCGTATGGACCTAATGCATATAAACCCTATTCTGACTATCATAGACAAGTGCCTGCTCAAGTAGAGATTAAGTCAAAAGGCTATCTCCAAAGAGTAGACCCGAACTCGACTGATAGGCCAGATAAGGACAACAAGGTCTTATTTTGCAACAAATATGGTCGAAAGCTTAGAAGGTCAAACTTGTTCAGGACTCCAATGTATATTTGGATTCCATTGAACTCGACTAACCCCCAAGGACCCCAATAAACAAGGAGGGTACCTAAATTATGTATTATCATCTATTGCAGGGTCGACTCGATCTATACAAGAAAGGTGGATCAACAGGAGAAACTTGGTACATAGACAGTGGCTGTTCGCACCACATGACTGGTACTAAGACTCTCTTATCAAGCTATCGTGAGCAAGAAGGACCAAAAGTGATATTTGGTGATAGCTCCATTGCTGTTACTAAAGGATTTGGTTACATTCGGAATGGTGACATAGAAATTCAAGACGTTTCTTATGTTGAAGGCTTGAAATACAATTTACTCTCTGTTTCACAATTTTGTGATCGTGGATACAAGGTGCAGTTCAAGAGTCAGAAATGTGAAATCATCGACAAGAAAACACACACAGTCCTACTAGTCGGCATTAGACAAGGAAGTGTGTACATAGTGAACTGGAACAGTTGTCCGAGGGACACCTGTCTACTTACTAAGAATCCTAAAGAACTTGGCTGGCTCTGGCATAGACGCCTTTGTCATCTAAACTTTAAGGTTCTTAATAAGATAGCCAGAGACTACCTTGTGGAAGGTATTCCCAATGAAGTCTACTATAAGTCACATGTATGCACCTCCTGTCAAAAAGGTAAACAGGTGAAGGGTTCTTTCAAATCTATTCCATCCCTCTCAACCAGTAGAGTTCTTGAACTTCTACATATGGACTTACATGGCCCAATAACTCCTCCAACTTTGAACGGTAGAAGGTACACACTTGTTGTAGTAGACGACTATTCTAAGTTCACTTGGGTAGTCTTCTTACACAAGAAGAGTGATACACAAACTCTTTTGCCTGATCTATTGAAGAAGTTACAGGTTGAGAAGAATCAGTCAATTGTCAAGATACGTAGTGACAAGGGTACTGAATTCATTAACTGCTATATTAACGAATTTTGTTCCAAGCGTGGCATCCAGCACCTTACTAGTGCAGCTAGGATACCACAGCAAAATGGAGTAGCAGAACGAAGGAACAGAACTCTTAAGGAGGCCTGCAGGACCATGCTGACAGAGTATAATACGCATCAGAAATTTTGGGCAGAAGCTATCAACACTGCTTGCCACTCACAAAATAGAAGTGCTATCAATAAAGCACTAGGTAAGACGCCCTATGAGGTATGGAAAGGTAGAAAACCCAGAGTTTCATATTTTCATATATTTGGATACAAGTGTTTCATCCATAACAATGGGAAAAGCAAGTTGAATGCATTTGATGCTAAAGCAGACGAGGGGATATTCTTAGGATACTCCTCGACTAGCAAAGCATTTAGAGTATTCAACTACTCAACCCTTTGTGTGGAAGAAACACCACATGTGGTTTTCGAAGAATCCCAACAGGACCCGTCTGCCAACAAGATCAGTGAGAAAGCTACTGAGCTAACTGTCGAATCTGACAAAGACTCAGAGGTATATGAATCCGTTCAAGCATATAATCCATTTATAAAAGCTCTCGAGTCAGACGACCAGAAGAAGGTGAGTGCTCAAGGTAACTCTACTAGACCAGTTGACATGCCTAAACTAGTCGACTCGTCTACTCCTATTAAATCTTCTGATGATAATGATGTTGACATGCATGATGCTGTACATGATATAGATGATAGTATTTTTGTTAAGAATAGAAATACATGGAAATCAGCGCATAATACTGAAAATATTATTGGTGACTCTACTGTTGGTGTTAAGACTAGAAGACAACTCTTTGAGTCGCAAGAACAATCTAGTCCATCTCTGTTTTGCTGGTGTTGTTTCCTCTCATCTATCGAGCCAAAAACCATTAATGAGGCAATGGCTGATAGTAATTGGATCATTGCTATGCAAGACGAGTTGAATCAGTTTGTTCGAAACGACGTCTGGGAACTTGTTGATAGACCAAAACATCATAATGTAGTTGGCACCAGATGGATTTTCAAGAATAAGAAAGATGAGAATGATGTAGTTGTTCGTAATAAGGCTAGACTAGTCGCCCAAGGCTACTCACAAGCTGAAGGCATAGATTATGATGAAACTTATGCTCCTGTTGCTAGACTAGAAGCCATACGATTGTTTCTTGCATATGCTGCTTACATGAAATTTACTGTATATCAAATGGATGTTAAAAGTGCATTTCTTAACGGTATTCTTGTGGAAGAAGTATATGTTGAACAACCCCCAGGTTTCGAAGTCAAAGGTAATCAGGTATACAAATTAAAGAAGGCCTTATATGGACTAAAGCAAGCTCCAAGAGCCTGGTACGATACTCTTTCTCAATTTCTATTAGAAAATGGTTTTACCAAGGGCAAGGTAGATAGAACCTTGTTCAGAAGACAAGAAGGGAAAGACATTTTACTCGTCCAAATTTACGTAGATGACATCATTTTTGGTTCACCTAACAAAGAGCTGAGTGAAAGTTTCTCAACACTCATGCAAAGTAAATTTGAGATGTCTATGATGGGTGAAATGAATTACTTTCTTGGACTTCAAGTAAAACAGACCCCTGAAGGGATTTTCATAAACCAAGCAAAGTATACTAGAAATCTTCTAGACAAGTATGGTATTAAGACATGCAAGTCTGCTGGCGTACCAATGCTACCTACATACAGAATGGACCCAGACGAACAAGGTAAGTGTACTGATCAAACTCATTACCGTGGTCTAATTGGTTCATTACTCTACTTAACTGCTAGTAGACCTGATATTGCATTTTCTGTTGGTGTATGTGCTCGCTTTCAAGCTAATCCAAAAGAGAGTCATATGGAAACCACTAAAAGGATTTTGAAATATTTGAAAGGAACCATCAATCGTGGTATATGGTATCCTTCAAATGATGATTTATCTCTAAGTGGCTACTCTGATTCTGATTTTGGTGGTTGTAGAATAGATAGGAAATCTACATCTGGTTCTTGTCAATTCTTAGGCACAAAACTCATTTCATGGTTTTCGAAAAAACAGACAAGTGTTGCTACCTCTACTACTGAAGCCGAGTATATGGCTGCTGGTAGTTGCTGTAGTCAATTATTATGGCTTATTCAACAGCTTAGAGATTATAATGTTTGTGAATCAAATGTTCCTATATTCTGTGATAGTAATAGTGCAATTGCCATTACACAAAATCCTGTTCTGCACACACGTTGTAAGCATGTTGATGTGAAACACCATTTCATACGTGATCATGTAGAAAAGAAGGATATTCGCATGGAAAAGATTCATACTGATTTTCAAAGAGCTGATATTTTTACTAAACCATTAGCTGAGGCACGATTTCGTGAATTATGCATTAGTTTAGGACTAATTGATTTAGATCCTACTTGCCTATAGCTGTGTACTAACCGGACAGGTACATCAAACGAAGTATGAAGACAAGATCACTAGACTAGAGCACTCGTCTACTCACGCAACAGACAGGTAAACAAGGCTAGACAAGATGACCAGACAACCCGATGAGGAAGCTGGTAAAGCTGAGGGTAATACTAAGGGAATAAACATTTAAGGGGGAATCCTTGATTTCTTAAAGTTCCTTATGTTGACTCCTTAGTTTGGTAACAGTCATCTTGTTTGAACCTTGATCTTTGTTTTAAATTAATATTCGGCATATAAATTCTACTCGCCTATCTGTCGTACTAAAGAAGACAGGTACATAGAGCTGTTCAACATTCAGACAGATATGCATAGTCGAAGGGGGAACTCATCTGGTGGACATAAGACTACTCGTCTTGTGCCATTCACCCTACTCGCCTTATGAAGCTAAGTCCTACTCATCTGTTCTGGATGGACTCGAACAGACAAGCTAAGTTTTCTTTGATCTTCATTGAATATGTGTTAATATGTTTACTCGAAACAAATTACCAATGTTAAAGTAATTTGATTGTGTTCAAAATTGAAAATCCTAGAATTGGATTTATACACTCCCAGTTAATGAGGTGTACACATTCAATTCGCGCCAAAATATGAAAATGTTAGGTCAGATGAGTACACTCCTCATTATACCAATAAGAAAGGCGGATTTCAATTTTTACAAAGTCAAATCACATTTTTGTCTCGGTTCCGTAACTAAATACCAAGGGTCCCGACCGTTGGATCTAATCCTTCGATCTTGACCGTTGGATCAAAAATTCAGTTTTTAAACAAAAACAAACACTAACACTCATTCTACCCACGTTTTCACAACTCTATTCTCTTCTAAGTGCTGACAGTTGATTTCTCGCTCAATCTATTCTCTTACTCATAACAAATCGTTCACCATGTCTATTCGATCGATTCTCGATATAAGTTCCAACATGCAGGCACCATTTGATCTCGGAAGATATATAAATGATAACAAGGTGCATGTTGAACCATCACTATTTTTCAAAGGCAATCACAAGGAAGGAAACATGGAAATCTTGACCAAATGCATCAGATGCGGTCTACAGTCCTACCTAGAGGCATTTCCACAGGTTGTGTTGGAAGAAGAGGTTCTGGAATTTTATGCCAACGTCAATAGACAAGGAGAAGTGTTAGAATCTTTTATTGATGGGCATCGAGTGGAAATCACTAGGGAAGTGATGTTCGAAAGATTAAGGCTACCCATTGGAACGATTGATGTGGAGAAGTATGCTGAAGGGCAGGAGATGAAGTATTTGAGCATTTTCTGTGGAAAGAAAATGAAGCTCAAGCCAGATGGTAAAGCTCCTACTGCCAAGAAGGGTGATCTCTTGGAGAAATATCGCACTTTGCTGGACATAGCAAGCAAGATGCTTCTATGTGCCACTGGGTCTCATGACTCGGTCACTCAAGCCAAAACGAGGATCATGGCTGTTATCTATGATGGAATCACTGAGGTTAATTGGTTCAAATTGATAGCTGACAGGATAATGTACTTCGAACGAAGTGTAAGGGTGGATGCTGATACCAGACATTGGGTGGTATCTCAAGCAGTCGGATATGGAAACAAGCTGAGTATTTTACTTCCATTTTTGCTGCCAAACAAGAATGATTGGAGCAAAGGAAAGCCGTTTCATCCTCTTAAGTTTTACTTAAAAATTGAAGCAATGAGGAAGCAGGCTGCTGCAAGGCCAGCTGCCCCAAGGCAGGTTCAAATTCATGAGTCAGAAGTATTGCCGTATGCCGATTCATCCAGTTCTTCGCTAGACAAGTCTGAAGAGGCAGAGTCTAGTGCAGCCGACTCAGAGAAGACTCAGTCAGATGAAGAGTCGACTCAGGAGAAGGAGTCGAGTGAACAAATACCTGAGATGTATACTCTCGTGCGAGTTGAGTCGCCTACTCGTCCAGTCGAGTCGAGTATACAGGTTGGTACCTCTACTCAATCTGTTTCAATTCCTCTCTCTCTCCCGTCTACGTCTATCCGAACCAAGGCTAGATCACATCGATCTAGGCCTCGACTTGTACCCCCAACCTCGCAAGCACTGGCAGCACGACCGCTGAGAGCCAGTCTTCCCTTATACACTCCCATAAGTGATACAACTGATACTCCTACAGTTGTCATACCTGACCAAGCCACATTACAGCCCATTGAAACCATTACTTTCACACCCTCTCCCTCAACAGAATATGTTGAACCTTCTCACCCATCTGCTTCAGATAAGTCGCCAGTTGCCACTGCAACGCCTGAGATAGGGACCCCACCTACTCAGACCCCGTCTGAAGTCAGATTTGAATCCTTGGTATATTACCCCATGAGTCTGAGAGAAAGGAGAATCCGTTCGAAGATGAGCAGAAACTTGAAAAAGAAGCTCTCGGCTATTGAAGTCGACTATGAATCCGAACAGTTTGAGAAACTTCTAAGAGTATGCACTTGGGTGGCATTGAAGAAGTCTGGCACGGATGATCTTTTTGAAGTTATCCTAGGCAAGGGAGGCATCTCAAACTTTATGGACTGGGAAATGGAACAGAAGGAGACCAGTGGTGTTCAAGATCACTCAGAGTTATTCCCAGCTCATGCCATCACAGATCTTGCTAAGAGATTGCTACACATTTCTGATGATGTGATGTGCTCAGAGTCAAAATTTGATGTGGGCATTCAAGTTTCAGACTCCGATTTTGCCACAGATATGGTTCTGACTGAGGTTACGCAAGTTGAAGACTTACAGTCTACTGATCCTATGGTGGACTTAGATAATGTCTCAAATTAGTTGAGAGGCATTGTGTTCAGATTTCAAGTTGATCATGCTGATAGTCCAAGATCAGATTTTGCTTTTATAAATCGTTATTCTGATGTTTTACTACCATTTGAACTTTGTGGATACATGAAGAAGTTGCATGCCTTATTGAAGAAGGACATAGCTATTGCTGAGAGAAAGGCTCGTGAAGCGAGGTTGGCTATTATCTATTACTCTCCTCAACTTAATCTAAGAGCTATTGCTGGAAGTGTGCTTCCAGAAGTTGATCTAGTCGAAGACGAGGTCTTGACTACTGTTACAAAAGATCAGTTGGTGAAAGCTTTAACTCCAGTAGATGAAGTCATGATAGATGTTACTCATGTTGAGGTTGGACAGTCATCTCATGCTATCTCAGCCGCCTCAATAGATGAGTTGAAGGACGAATTGAAAGCTGTTGTCAAAGCATCAATTGATGGGTTTCTTAAATCTGATATCCAGAAGATTCTTATTGAACAAAACAATGTCCTTGTGACAAGTTCAAAAGATTTGATAGTTGATGCAGTCAGTCAGGTAGATGAAGAATACAGACAGCATATGTTTGAGCAACTTGAGGGATTTCTTCAAGATCAAGTTGAATACTCAGAGAAGAGCTCAGTCGATTTTGCTCGCGTACTAGCTACTGAATCCAGGAAGTTGGAAAGGGTCTATAGAGCGAGAATCGAAGTTGCTGATGTTCAGAGGAAGGAAGCATATGATCAGCTAACTCAAGCACAACAACTTATCTCGGCTATGACTGAAGAAAACAAGAAATTACGTTTGACCGCAACACATTTCAAGAATGAGTTGAACTTGTCTACTCAAAAGCTAGAGTTGGTTGCGACCAAGCTGGACAAGTTAAGTCAGAACAATTCGCATGAGAAGCAAATTGAAAGAGCTACGAGTCAAATGAAACAGGCTATGTATGAAGAGATGACTCGTTTCACTTCTCTTTTCTCTCTCCAGGCTACTGATGAAGCCAAAAAGGGGGAAGAGACAAAGAAGACAAAATCTACTAGTGCTGAGATTAGTGCTGAAGCTGAAATGGAAAAATCTAAATCCAGTGTTGAGCCAGAAGCAAAGGAAGCTGCTGAGGCTATGCAAGATCTCAGAAGGCCTAAGAGAGGCAGAGGCAGATTAGTTAAAACTGCAGAAGCTGAGCAAGCTAAAATTGAACAAGCTGAAGAGTTGAAGAAGAAGGAGAAGGGCAAGGCCATTGCATCTCCAGAAGCTGAAGTGCAGACAAGAATGGTATCGAAAAGGAAGTCCATTACCATTGAAGAACCTACTCCTGAATTAACTATTTTGAAGAAGCAAAAGATTGATGAGCCAAGTGATGAAGCTCATTATGCTAAGAAGAAGAAGATAGAAAAACACATTGAAAGTTTGTTGAAGCAGAAGCCTGATGAAGATCAAATAGAAGACAAGCTCATTGATCACTTTATTGACAAAGAACATCGTCAAGATTGGATGAAGGTGAAGAGACAATGGGAACTAGATCACTGGATTATCAGGAAGTTTGGAGATTCTGATAACTCTGACGATCTTTATGCTATGTTTGACAAGTTCATGGAAGGACAGCATAAGATGCTATGGAACTTAATCATAAGGATATCTGCTGCTGCTAATTTTAATATTCTTGTTCCTGGTTTTCCAAAATGGAAGTGTCCTATGACTAGTTCAGGTAAAAGGGCAGATGTGAACCAGATCAAGAAGTATGAAGATGAGCTGCTAGACAATGAGAAGATTGAAGACGAAGAACATATCAAAGGAATCCATACTAGACTACTCAATGTTTCTGTGTTCCAGATTCAGAAAGAGGTAATTTTCAAGTATAGTTTAGTTTGTTTGATTTCGTTATTCGTGAAGTATTTGTAATATCTACTGATCTACTTCTGAATGAATGAAAAAGATAAAGTACTATTTTGATGTTAAAAGGCAAGATAACTACTTAACTAGTCTACTAATAAGAAAAGATTCAAGTAGTTTTGGCTTCATCAAAAAGGGGGAAATTGTTGGGATATGAATCCTAGAACAAGTCCTAAGTGATGAATAAAAGATAAAAGATAAAGTTTTGATAAGCCAAAAAGAAGACTTGAATATTTTCTAAGTGTTGACTAATCTAGTCTAGTTAAGTTGAAGTCATCTTGTACAGATCAGTAGAATTCAAAAAGACAAGTACAGTTTAAAAGAAAAGTATTCAAAAGATAAGTACGATTTATAAGTACTTCATATATGTTAGATTGTTACTGAGCTATTTAAATGTTGTATAGAGCTCATGATTTCTATATGTAATAGATTAGGTTCATTGTATAACTTGTAAGTTGACTAAGCTTGTATTATAAAAGCTTAAAGTATTGTAATAGTCTTGTTAGGTTAGATGATAGGACTAGATTAGTTCTATTAGAAGTCTACTACACAAGAAGAGAAGACCAGTCTACTACTCAAGACAGGTGGACTACAAGACAAGTACATATACAAGTCTACTCAAGACAAATCAACTTGAAGTTAGTTACAAATACGCGTGAAGTGATAAAGATATAGAAGTTAGTTATGGAATAACTAATTCATAACAGAAACGCGTGGATTGATAAGAAGATTCAGTTGAAGGTAGTTATCAAGAAAAGTTGGTTACAACTTACTAAGTTCTTGAAGATTGAAGTCTATAAATACTTCATGATGGTGATCAGTTGAAAACAACTGATACACTGACGTTCATACTCAAGTGAAGCATTATCAAAGATATATTTGAAGTTTACTCTCAGAGTTGATTGAAGTTCAGAAAGATAGCCAGAAGACAAGTGAAGAGTTCAGAAGGCTACTACTGAAGAACAGAGAAGTTTTTAGTTTTTGTTTGTTATTTTCAAGGTGCTAGATACTTGTAAAATTTCTAGTAAGATCGTAGACGTATCTGGAGGTATAGTCTGTTGAAGATCTAAGTCTTCTTCTTGGGACTTTAAAGACAGGAACATACACTTGTACTCGATTGGAAGAGTTTTAGTGGAAACATCACAACTGGGTTTGTGAGAGTGGATGTAGACAAGTTGTCGAACCACTATAAATCTTGTGTTTGATTTACTTTACAGTTTTGATTGTTTAAATTGCTTAATTGGTTAATTACATAACTGATCTAGACTAGTTGAGTATAGAACAGAGTTCTCGAAAATAAGTTGAGTATAATCTTGAATTGGGCTCATTGATAATTTCGTATTCCGCACATTGTACTTTGATATTTCGAAAGATTTTTGAAAAGTCTATTCACCCCTCTCTAGACATTTTCACTAGCTTACTCGTTATTAACTCAACTTGGGACCAACACTTAGTCATATAACATGATTCGTGACTGTTATCAGCACCGTACCTATGATATTTGCGAATATTTAAAGGAGAAGTAGGGTGACATATAATAAAATTAATTTTGATAAAGATTGGTAAATTCATATAATTATACATTTATTTAACTATAAATTTAATTAACGCGTATAATTTGTGTGGTTTTCATATTTTTATAATTCAAATATAAAATTTTAATTTCGACACTAATTCCCTAATTCAGCTACCCAAATCTAAATACTCCCTTCCATCTCTTTCAAATTCGGTGGATGTATTCAATTGTGATTTTATTTGATTTTTTTTAAATTTAAAAAGTTTATGAATTTTCTAAATCTATAGAATCCATTTAGATTTTGACTAATTTTTTTTTATTGATTTATATGAATTTTTATAGACTTGACAATTGACATTATTGTAGATTTTTTTTTTTATTGATTTACATAAATTTTCATAAACTCCTTCGCTGAAACTATTGATACAAATGTATATGGAACACACTTGTATATGTCCCGGACCCGTTATAATGTATTATGCCCGGACCCGTCCCGCGCCCCGTACGGGTCCTAGATAGTCGTCCTGTGCCCCGCCCCATTTTTCATATCATGTTGAATTTATTTAAGTTGTTTCTTATAATTGAAAACAATATTTTTCATGCATATATACATTGAAACAATTCACAATAATATAAATATGCACACAATGATAATTAGTAACCAACACTCTAATTAAAATTAAACAAACATGCAATTAAGGCCTTTGAACATCATTGGTGGTTAGAGAAAAAGATTGAATTGCCATGCAAAAATGATTGACTAATTTTAATTAAAAAATAATAATTTGAGAACTATTATTATGTTTAGAAATTATAATGAAAGTTTATTTTATTTTTTTAAAAATCTATACTTTGATATGAGTATCTATTAATGATATACTCCGTAACTGATTTCTTAATAATTTATGGTTTTATAATTTCTATACTTTAAAAATTGAAAAATGGTAGAAAGTTAGATTTTTTTAATGTGATGATTTTTTTTAAATTAATGAATGTTATATATATATATATATAAAGTATTTTATCAATTAAATATATATATATAATTTATAAGAATTCGGGTTGGGTGGG
Organism: Galeopsis tetrahit; assembly: GCA_963675135.1. Classification (NCBI taxonomy): domain Eukaryota; kingdom Viridiplantae; phylum Streptophyta; class Magnoliopsida; order Lamiales; family Lamiaceae; genus Galeopsis; species Galeopsis tetrahit. Next base: position 83,269,887 of record OY776120.1, read on the forward strand.
ATATCTGTGAGTTGGACATAAGACCCAAACCCAGTTCTTTCACATACGGGATGGGGCGGATCCGTTCTCAATACGGAGCGAATTCGACTGGACCCAAAGCTCATGGGGCGGGTACCTGCGAGTCGGGTCAATATTGTCATCTCTACTTTTGACCTTCGTTTTCAGAGTTCATTGAGAGAATTCGATGAAATCTCTTGTTTTTAGAAGAGATTTTGGATTGTTTTTAGAAGATATTTTGGATAGTGAAATTTATTTATATTTTTGGAGGAGAATCCAACAAAATCCATAGAGTATTAAAATTCATAGACGGTTGAATACCCAAAGACTTTTTAAAATCCGTATTGAATACCTCAAAATTTTTAAAGACTTTTGAAAATTCGAATTTAATACCCCAAATTTTTAAAGTCTAAAAAAATCATACAGAATTCACAATCAATACACCCTCCCTTAGTGAAGATTTTGAGGGGTAATTTTTTAAACTTTTATGTATAAAGTAAATAAATAAGTTGACTTTTGTGTATGTGTGGAGAAAAAATAATGACATTTATGTAAAATTGATGATTGTGAGAGTCAGATTTATAAAAAAATTTCCATTTTAAATTTAAGGTTGTGTTTGGATGGGGGGATTTGATTTGAGAAGACATTTAAAAAAGGGAATTTAAAATTCTCTCAATTTTAACTAAAAAAAAATGTGGACACAAATCTAAATATTCGAAATCAATTCATAATTCAAACAAGTGGAGTGAATTTGAATTGCGAATTTGAAATGCATAGATCAAATTCCTCCATCCAAATGGTGCCTAAAGGTGTGAAAGTTGGAAAGTTTCGAAAAAAAAGGTGTGAGAGTAATTGCGGGATGAATGGAGTATATTCTAATAAATATAATTTGCATAACTTTAATAATCATTTTTGAAAGGAAAATTTATTACTGTAATATTAATAAATTGACAAACTAATAAATATGTACAAATTTGCCAGACACGTAAAATGAATTAAAAATCTTAATCTGGACTGATTCTGAACCCAAATATTACATCGGAAATAGAGCAAATAAATAAAAAAAATGAAAAATATTTATGTGCTTACCTTTTTGTGATTTGTGACCGAAAAAAAGGAAAATTTATCGCGACTAATTAGAGGGAAGGGAGGGAGAGCCCAAAATTAAAATTGAAATTCCGCCGCGCGACTATACTTGGCCGCCCCTCCCATTTTCCCGCCTCTTCATCCCACCACTACTTTAAAACCCTATCTCTCTCCCTCTTCTCTTCATCATCTCTCCCTCCCTCTCTCTCTCTCTGAAGCCTCAAATTCTCTCTCTAGGGTTTCAACGCTCGCCTCTACTCACCATGAAATCCAGAGACCGGAGCAGCGGCATCGGATCGCCTCAGTCAATCCCCTCATTCCACAAGTACCTCAAGCCGGGAGAGCTTGCCCAACTCAGATACTCCAAAATCACGGCTAGATCTAAACAAATCGGTGCTCAGACTCTGCTTGCGCTGCGCCAACTCGAATCGGGTGCTGCTTCTGCATTTGTACAGCCTCACTTGTCCATGGATGGACTTCCGTGTTTCAATTTGAGGGTAAAGAGTTACCCTCGTTGCTTTCAGCGTAAAAAACTCTTAGCTGTTACGCCATTCTTCTCGGAGGCTCAGTCGTGATCTCTCATTCTATTGGTAGCTCTTCCATCTGATGCATATACAAAAGCCTGGCAAGATCTGTCTAGGGTTTATCTTTTACTGTTTGTGATTTTTAGGGGTAACAACCTTTGTAATTGAAAACAGAAATGTAGGAGAATTCCTGATCAATAAAACGAAATAATTTTCATTTTTATTGTGCCTTCTTCTGGTGTTTCTCAAGATCATTGGTTTAATTCTGTTAATTACAGTTGATTAAAGATTTGTGTAATTGACTTGGAAACAATTGTTTAGCATTGATTAATGTTATGTAGAATAAAAGAATGATACATACGTTTATGATGGCCGTTAGATTGGAGTGTGGATTATGAATTTATTGTCCTGGGACTCAATTCAATCCAATATTAATTTATTTGCTCTTGTTAACATTTGCTTACTGTTAGATTTAGTTTTTGTTAATTGTTATAATTGGAAACTCACTCTCAGCTTTTTTTGTTTGATTGCTGATGTTTCATTCATATTGTAGTGCTAACTTTAACCACAGATACATAGATCTGCTTACGAATTTAATCCCTGTTGCATCATTCATTGAGTTCTTCGTTTTGTAGTATTTGTGCATTTCTGAGGTTTTATAAGGTCTATCATCTATGTTGCATAACTATGTGGTCTGGATCCCCACTGATACTTTCATGGCTATTTGTTTAGTTTTTATTTTGAGCTCTGTTCTCTTTATATTGAAGTTGAGAAGCAATTGCTAATTTGATTCTCACATTCCAGTTTTAATGCTTTTCTGTTGTGAGATCAGAAAAGAAAGAAGCAATATTAGTAAAATTTTAAAAACTGATTTTACCTAACAGTTTGCTAAAGAACAAATGTGGAACATGAGCTGGATTTATTCACCATAATTACTTAGACCATGTAGACTGCATCATTTTTTGTGCATCTAATGTTTAAGGAAGAAGCTAACCATCTTCCCTAAATAACAAGGTAGTTGCCAACTTTGATCTCTTTTATAGTTTTTTCAATCTCCACTTGCTGCACACAACATCAATTTTTTCAATCTCCACTTGCTGCACACAACAGCAAGTCAGTGTGGTAGTTAAAAGATTCAAATTGCAAAGGCGTTTGGAAATCAACCCTTTTATGAACAATCTGATTCCATGTTACTTTTACATATCAATCTTTGAGTTATGTTTGACTGAATTTTGCTAGCATGTGACATCTTGGGTGATAGTCAGACTCTGGGTTCAAAACTTCATTCCCATAAAGGATTAGATTTAGTGAACTTGTTATTGACCTTAAATGGATTTTTGCTGCTTTTGTAAACTTACTACTCTGTGAAATCTGCTTTTACTATTTGAATGAAGACATTAGAATTAATGCATCCAAATTGATTTGTTGGAGATACGATCTTGAAGTTCGATTATGCACTCTTTTTATCCTGTTGATCTCTCTTAGATAACTTATTACTACTGCTAAACATTCTGTGATTATGTTGTACATTCAATGCTTAGTTATTATTTGTCAAACTAGAAAAATTATGAATCTTAAATCAGTTTTCCATGAGAAGTGGTGAGTCAGATATTTTCCAGGGAGCTATTGCTCCAATGAGTTACGGAGAATGAACAAATTACTGAATATATAACACATAAGTTTGTTACCTTTGTCTATTTAGTAGAGCTAAAATAAACTTTTTTTCTTCTTTTTTGGTACATCCTGGTTTCTGACTTGGTTATTATGGTAAGAATTTTACCAGTTTTCCAGAGTTTGATGTAAAATGAGGGCGACACTCACAGTTTCCAAATTCATATGATCTCAAAATTAATGAGAAGACATGCGCTAATCTAACTGAAATGATGATCTCCAAGATTCTTATCTTTTGCAATCTATTCAGTTCCTGTAAGATTTATCTTTGTATTTCATCTGCTCTATACTCTCCTTGATGTAACATCCAGATTAAAGCATCGTTTGAAGTTCGGTGAAATTCAGAAATATAGTTTTCTGCTCTGTGTTACTTAAGCTGTGGTTTATGCTACAAGTGGAGAAATCCATGTGCATCAATCACCAGAACCACACTGATACAGAGTATGCTTCTTCTTACACACCTCTTATGATAATTGTGTGAGAGAGAGATTGCGTGTTTTCTATCAAAACTAAATAATCTTAGTATATTTCTTGTATTGTAACTATGGTTGCTGATGCTTTTTAATGTTTTACAACATTTGCTGGAGCTGGAGAAGTACAATTACTTTGGAATGTGGGAGACATTTTGTATTTCATCTGTAAGATTTATCTTTGTATTTCATCTGCTCTATACTCTCCTTGATGTAACATCCAGATTAAAGCATCATTTGAAGTTCGGTGAAATTCAGAAATATAGTTTTCTGCTCTGCATTACTTAAGCTGTGGTTTTTATGCTACAAGTGGAGAAATCCATCTGAATCAATCACCAGGACAACACTGATACAGAGTATGCTTCTTCTTACACACCTCTCATGATAATTGTGTGAGAGAGATTGCATGTTTTCTATCAAAAATAAATAATCTAGTATATTTCTTGTATTGTAACTATGGTTGCTGATGCTTTTTAATGGTTTACAACATTTGCTGGAGCTGGAAAAGTACAATTACTTTGGAATGTGGGAGACATTTTGATTCTGTGGTTCATCTTTGATTGGATTACATATTGGGTTGCATATTATGACAGAAACATATCTGCTCATCGCTACACATGGTACTTTTCTTCTATCCCATCTTCGATTGAATTTGGACTAGTTGGTCGGTCCATCCTAGAAAATATTAGCACCTAGATGAATGAACTATAGTATATGGTGTTTTCACTCATTCAATCAAACAGTCACTATAAGTCTATATCAAGATTGACTGACAGATTTAGTGTGTTTGTGACACAAGAACAAGTGAACAACTTAGAGAATGACTTATTTTCAGAAGAAATGAGAATGAGAATCACACAATGGCTGCAAGAATGAATAGGAGATATGAAACTATTTGGGATAGCAATTCTCATTTCATAAAGAATGAGCACACCGCACACGGAACAAGTATGGCTAAAACTCTATTTGGACATTTAAGTATCACCCAAGTTCATATCTAATGTATGTTTACATCTACTTATCAGTGGCTCTGGTCTTAGGCTTCATGGTTACATTCAAACTATTCAGCATCGCTCTCCATTTTGAGTGACATAGGATAAGCAATTATGCCTTGCACAATAGATGAACACAGTATTCAACTATTCATAGATTAGTAACACATGAAATTAAACTAGCATGCATATGGAGGGAAGCAATGAAGCAAAAGATGAAAAAATTCACATTATATATATTTAATGTGAGTAAAATGCCTTTAGTTACAAAATAAAAATGGGAATTCTCATCTTGCAGGAAATTTTGTACGCGGCTGAGAATCAGATTATCAAAGTGTATGGTGAAATTATTATTCTTAATGAGCATAATCGAATTGAGACGAGAAGTAGGATTATGGGGAGACGATACTCTGCTCAGCCCTGGGCGTTGGCACCAGCAACAATCTCCAGAATCTCTCCAGTGATCTTTGCTTGACGCTGTCTGTTGTACACTTGTGACAAAGATTTCTTCAAGTCTGAAGCATTATCAGTAGCATTGCTCATGGCACTCATCCTAGCAGCAAGTTCACTGGCCAGTGATTCTTGCAACGATCTCAAGATTTGACTGTTCAAATAAAGAGGCAGGAGTGCATCAAGAATCTGGACGGGGTCCTGTTCGAATTGCAAGATGGGCGAAAAATCGACAGTTTTAGTCCTCACAACATCTCTCTCGACAGTCAGCTTCCCTTCCTTTGTAGTCAATCTGAAGAACTCGTCATCTGCAGCATCAACACACACCCCATTCAAATCACATATTTCTCCCTTTGGTGATAGAGGAAGCAAGGTGTGAATGACGGGATCAGATTTGACCAAAGAGACAAACTTAGTGTAGAGCAGCTCAACCTTGTCCACCTCTTCACTCACAAACAGAGAAAACACATCATCTGCGATTGCTTGAGCTTCTTTAGCAGTGGGAAGATTGGTGCCTTCGAGAAACTTATCGACAGGGATGTAAGGCCTGCGACCGAAATAGGTGTTTCCCTTTTTGCCCACACTGATGAGAGTGTAATCAAGGCCGAGTGCCTTGAGCTCACGGATGCGGGTCTCGGCCTTCTTGATGATTTGATTATTGAAACCACCGCAAAGGCCTCGATCACCGGTGACGACGACCAGCGCCACCTTCTTGACAGGGCGGACCTTGGTGAGAGGAACGTCGATGTCGTCTGTCAGGAGCTGCTCGTTGATGTTGTAGAGAACTTCAACGAGTGTCTCGGAGAAGGGCCTTGCATTGACGACAGCTTCCTGAGCTCTTCTGACCTTAGCAGCAGCAACAAGCTTCATGGCCTCTGTGATCTTCTGGGTGTTCTTGACGGATGCAATACGGTCACGGAGCTCACGGAGACTGCACTGGATTTGAGTGGAAGTAGATGATGATCGGCTGGGCGTGGAAGAGGAGGAGGAGGAGGAGTTAGAGGAGGTTGGGAGCTGAAAAGGGGCGATGAAGGAGCGGGAAGAGAGTGCACAAGGGTCGGAGAGGGAAGGTTTTGAGGAGACCCACATTGTCAGATTCGCCATTGAAGAAGCAAGCTCGAATGCTCAAGAGAAGAAGATGACAGGCGTGAATTGTGTTGTGTTGAGAGATTTTTGGTTTTGAGTCTTATCTGTATTGTTTTGTTGATGTGAGCTTTTGTGGGTGGATTTTGTTGGACTCAAATGAGAGGTGGAGGGAGAGTGAGTGAGAAGATGAGGTTTTAGGATAAGGATTTTCAAACTTGTAGTAGAGAATTAGATTTAGGTACCAGTTACGTAATCTTAATTGTAGTAGGAGTAATTATTTTCATGTTCATGGCCATCACCTCATTTCTTTTGTGAATTGCAACATTTCTCTGTATTTCATTTTAAGAGTACATTCGTATGTTATGCATTCTTATAATTTTAATTTGATCTAATATGGTGAGTCAAAATTTTAGTTGAACAAATGAGAATATATCTATATTTCTTAAAATCAAACTATATGTATACATTCAATTGCACATAAGAATTTACTTTCGTTTAAGTAAAATCTCATTATTCTTAAATTTATAACGGTTAAATAGTACTCCAGAACCTTAATTGGGCTAGATACAAAAAAATGGTGTTTTGTAACTCAAATAACAAATACTCTCTTAATATTTTTTTTAAAAATAACAAAATGGTGTAATTTAACGTGGAAGAAAGTATACATTACTATTATTAATATACAGTAGAGAAATGAATAGTATGGTAATTTTTGGGAAAATGAAATGTGGGCAGCACTTGTTCACAAAATGCTACAAACAAATAGAGATAGAGATAGAGAAGCCGAATATGCGGAGGCATGATTTTCTGTGTACAGTGGAAAATATCCAAGGATGCGAACATGTGATGCATAAGAGCCACCACTGATTTAATCTTAAAATTGATTTTCTTTTATTTAATTCAAACCTTACTCTTTATGTGATAACCCAATTTTAAGAGAATTTCAACAAAAACTGCTAAAAACCACTTCTTTATTTTCAATCATAATCTACAAATTTTCCAAAACCCCTTTATTTTTCAAACATAATCTACTTTTAATTTTCAATCATAATATCCTCATCAATTCTGCAAAATCTGCACCCAATGAGGCAGCCACCAATTTTTGACAACCCCTATGTGCAACGCATAGTTCCAAAAAAATATAACAAAATTATGCCCCCCTTCATAAAATCAACACCATCATGCCTTTAATTAATTGATCAGAAGCAAACCTTAACTACAACAGGGTAATTGCACATGCATCAGAAATAATTTTTAATACTTGTTTTACATCTACATGTTGTACTTCAACTCAGGAGAACTATCTTCAATAACTGGACCAACAATGGCTTCATATGTATGACTATCTGGGATCACCCCCTGGATAACAAGATAATCGTGCATTCTGACGACTTCTTCAGAACTGCTCTTCTTGCTAATGTTTGTGACTAGGGTGGTGTAAGTAACATAATCTGGAGTAATTCCCTGAGAAAGCATCACACCCACAAGTTGTTTGGCAAGCTCAAATAATTCGAATTTGCAAACAAAGTTGATCATAATGTTATAACTGACCTCATTTACCAAAAAACCTACTTTTCTCATATATGTAAACAAATCAAACGCCTCTTTGATCTTCCCCGTGCAGCAATAGCAATTCAACAATGTGTTAAAACTTATGGCATCAAACATATTCAACCTTTTCATCTCATCTAACAATAGTACTGAAAATTCTGCACATTCATCTTTGCAAAAACCATTCAATATTGAATTGTAGATTACCAAGTTTGGATTCTTTTCTACCTTAAACATGCCAGTGAAAACCTCAATGGCACTTCCCATTCTTCCCAATTTGCAGTACCCATCGATTATAGTGCCATACGTGACCAGGTCTGGAATTAAGCCTCGAACAAACATGCTGCAGAGCAGTTGTCTTGCTCCAGAAATGTCCTTGCTTCTGAAAAGATAATAGATGAGAGCATTGTGAGAGAAAGCATCTTCGACAAGGTTCATATCTACAATCCAGTTATGAAGTTCTAGAGCTTCATTAAAATGGCCATTTCTGCATAATCCATTTATGATTATGGAGTGGGTGTATTGATCAGGGGGTATGTGATTCTTAATCATGTTGGACAATAAGGATGAAGCTCCGCTGATATCTCCTTCCATGTATAACCAGTGTATAAATGAATTATAAACAGCTGAGTTCGGAATCAAACTGTTTTCAACCATCTTATTACATAGCCTAAATCCCTCTTCTAAACATCCATTCCTCGAATACCCATCAACAACTGTAGCATACGTCCTTATATTAGGCGTCACACCCATCTCGGTCATTTTATCCAAAATTTCTTCAGCAATTTGAGGATTACCGTTCTTGCAATAACCATTGATGAGACAATTGTAAGTAACTACATTAGGGGACGCATATCCCCTTGACATTACCTCAATCTTCTTAACAAGCTTACTTGCTAAATCGAGGTCATCTGCCCTACAAGCTTCATCAATAAGCATATTGAATCCAACAATGTTAGGATATATCCCCCTCTTCAACATCCTATAAAAAACTGACAAAGCTTCAGATAATTTGCATTCTTTACAAAAAGCATAGATTAGCAAATTAAAAGTATTCACATTCTCATAATACTCATGAGAAAGCATTTCTCTGTACATCACCCAAAACCTGCCAACATCACCTATCTTCAACAGATGGTTCAGAAAATTGTTCCATGCATTAATTGAAACCCAATTGCTTCCCATTTTCGATTTCTTAATCACCTCGTAGGCACTTTCAATTGCCCCAATTTGTGTGCAGGCCCTAACCAATGCATCAAAAACTGCTCTACTAGGAAAACATGAATCAGAGCTACTGATTAATGCTTCCAAAATCTCCAAAGGCAAATAACCTCGGGATACCATCAACTCTTTGATCAAGAACAATGCATCATCAAAGTTCTTTCGTTCTACCATAACATGAATCACAACACAACAAGACTCTAGCGAGCAAAAAATGCCTCCTCCCACTCTTTGGTAGAACTCTAAAAGGAGCTTCGGAGAGCTCCGAAGCTCTCGAAAAACACGAGGAAGCAAATAAGTTGTAAGACTTGGAGACAATTGGTCCAAGAACTCCCATTTCTTCTGCTTTATATTCACACACACAGCTTTAAAGAGTATATCTTCGGCACCAGGGGCCGTAATTTTTTTTCCAATGTGTAGGCGTCTGACAAAAAGACTTGTACTCTTAGATGAAAACAAGCCCAACAACATAGAAAGTTAACTCCTCAGATCATAACATTGCCTCTCCTATCCTGAAAGAAAATGTAATCTATGTCAAATATGTATCAAATACTAGCAGCACAAAGAAAATAATACTCAATGAACGAAAATATCAAGTATTCTGATAACTTAAGCAGGAAAGTAGTGTTGTCATTTGAAGATAAAAAGAAACATTTTAGAGTACAGGGGAGAGCTTGAAGATTAGAAAAATCAAAATTTATCCAACAAAAGTCAGTAATGATTAACCAGTGCCTTAACAGAACATGAATGTGATCAGAAGCTCTTGAGCAAAACAATACAGAGCTTAGCCTGAATGCCTGAGTTCGGGTTTTGTTCAGGTGAAAAGGGGGTTTTTTAAGATAAGGGTCAGGAACACAATTAGTAGATACATTTCAGTAAAAAAAAAAAAAAAAACTACACGTAAAAATACTACTCCACTATTAAACACTAATTTCTCCCCTTCCTTCCCTAAGACCTAACGCGGCCGCCCCACCCTCTACCTTCACGGGCGCCACCGCAATATTACAAAAATATTGTAACCCAAAAAGCAAACAAAATGAAACCAAGCAACAAAACTTTCTGGTGTAAAGAAGAAACCTTAACTTATAGCAATAACTTTGCATAAATCCATACCCAAAATGAGAGAGTCTAAGAAAATGATAATATATCAAAAGTTATAAAACATTGCATTAATGGAGCAAGCGACGTACAACCATTCAACAGAAAACAAAGCGAGAAAGTTATTTTGTGCCAAAAATAAGATTCGAAAGCCACCTGCAAAAAGTAATATGAATGGACCAGGAAGCGACCGGGATTTCTGCAAAAAACAGACGGAGCGACCTGCTTGCCGAGGCGGGGCAGAAGCAAGGGGCGTGTCCGGAGCGGTGACGGCGGCTCTGGGCAGCGGCAGTTTGGTTTCTGGAGAGTGGGGGAGGAAGAAAGGTTTCTGCAAAGTGGTGAAAGAGAAGAGATCAGGGATTTTGAGGAGAAAAGAAAAAAAAGGTATTTTAACGTGGGTGTATTAATCTATTAAGAAGACAGGAGTGTGTGAATAAGTGCACTTTTAATAATTTTGTGAGCGCAAATAACTTGACAATTGGATTTAATAAAAAAAAATATATACTTCCTTCGTATTCAGTTAACATAAAAATGAAGTATGAGACATTAAAATTGATAATTTAACTAGGCAATGTGAATGTTCAAACAATCGTAACAACATTTACCATTGAACCTGAACTAACGTTTAGATTCATTCACGTCTTGATAAAAAGTACTCCTTCTGTCCCCAGAAGTGTTTGCACTACAAAGTGTACACATTTATTAAGAAAAAAGTGTAATGAATGGAGGGTTGATGGGTAATTTTATAAATAGTTGATCTCCTGTGCACACAGTGTGCACGTGCACACTAATGAATATAAGATAAATATAAAGATAAATTGTGTCAATCCTATATCTATTTATAAAGATAAATATAAGAAATTAAGTAATGAATGCTACAAGTTCAAATCCTTTCGTTTTTTTTTATTTCTATTTTTTTCCTTTTTTTTTTGTTTTTTTTTCATTTTTTTTTCTTTCTATTTTTTTCGATTTTTTTTTTCGATTTTTTTTCCGTTTTTTATTTCGTTTTTTTTTCTTTTTTTTTTCTTTACTTACTTCCACTTTTCAATAATTACTCACTCTTCAATAATAATAGTCCTACTTTTCATTAATAAAATTTCCACTTTTCACTAATAACATTTACCACTATTCAGTAACAAAATTTCCACTTTTCACTAATAATAATTATCACTTTTCAGTAACAAAATTACCACTTTTCAGTAATAATAGCTACCACTTTTCAGTAACAAAATTTCCACTTTTCAATAATAATAGTTACCACTTTTCAGTAACAAAATTTCCACTTTTCAATAGTAAGAATTACACTTTTCAGTTAAAATATCTACCACTTTTCAATAATAAAAATTACATTTTTGAGTTAAAATATCTACCACTTTTCAGTAACAAAATTTCCACTTTTCAATAATAAGAATTACACTTTTCATTTAAAATATCTATCACTTTTCAATAATAAAAATTACGGAGTACATTTTTAAGTTAAAATATCTACCACTTTTCAATAATAAGAATTACACTTTTCAGTTCAAATAACTACCACTTTTCAATAATAAGAATTACACTTTTCAGTTAAAATATCCACCACTTTCAATAATAAAAACTATAAAATATCTACTACTTTTCAATAATAATAATTATATTTTTCAATAATAAAATCTACCACTTTTCATTACTTTATTAATTAATTAATTTATCATTATTAATTAATTACGGTTCTCATTTTTATCGACCAATATTTACAATTATTAATTAACTTAAAATTCTCATCACTTAATTAATTAATTAATTTATAATTATTAATTAATCTATAATTTTCATTTTTATTTTGCTTATTGCTATCATTGTTAATTTAATTAATTAAAATGAGTATATTTAATTTTAAATTGTACCGTTGAAATTATTATTAAAATTTAAAAAATGTTATTCTTATTATTGAAAAGTGGTAGATTTTGTTATTGAAAAATATAATTATTAATTAATTAATTAATTTATCATTATTAATTAATTACGGTTCTCATTTTTATCGACCAATATTAATTAATCTATAATTTTCATTTTTATTTTGCTTATTGCTATCATTGTTAATTTAATTAATTAAAATGGGTATATTTAATTTTAAATTGTACCGTTAAAATTATTATTAAAATTTAAAAAATGTTATTCTTATTATTGAAAAGTGGTAGATTTTATTATTGAAAAATATAATTATTATTATTGAAAGTGGTAGATATTTTAACTGAAAAATGTAGTTTTTATTATTGAAAGTGGTAGATATTTTAACTGAAAAGTGTAATTCTTATTATTGAAAAGTGGTAGATATTTAAACTGAAAAGTGTAATTCTTATTATTGAAAAGTGGTAGATATTTTAACTTTAAAATGTAATTTTTATTATTGAAAAGTGATAGATATTTTAACTGAAAAATGTAATTCTTATTATTGAAATATGTAAATTTTGTTACTGAAAAGTGTGGTAGATATTTTAACTGAAAAATGTAATTTTTATTATTGAAAAGTGGTAGATATTTTAACTGGAAAAGTGTAATTCTTATTATTGAAAAGTGGGAAATTTTGTTACTGAAAAATGGTAATTTTGTTAGTGAAAAGTGGTAATTATTATTAGTGAAAAGTGAAAATTTTGTTAGTGAATAGTGGTAACTGTTATTAGTGAAAAGTGAAAATTTTATTAATGAAAAGTAGCGATTATTATTATTGAAAAGTGGAAGTGAGTAACGAAGAAAAAAAACAAAAAAAAAAAAAAAAGAAAAAAAAAGAAAAAAAAAAGTTTGAAAGGGCTGTAATTAATTAATAATGGTAAATTAATTAATTAATTAATAAAGTAATGGATTATAAATTAATTAATTAATAGGAAAAAAAATGGAATTATAATCATAAGTAGAGAAAAGGGGATAATAAGTTAGAGTAGGAGGATAAGGACAAAAACATGCATCAAACCTGTTTTGGTGCACATGGTGCATTTAAGAATTTCCCTTTTATAAAATTATAAATATAAAGCTAAGGAAATTTTATGTAAATATGTGAATTTGGTTAGGTTGAGGTTTATGAATTTTTTTTAGGACGTACAAACAATATGTGGACGGAGGGAGTAATAAGTGGATAGGAGGTGGGATTACTTTCTTGGAGAATACTCCACTGTTCCACTTTAATTGACATTTTTTAAATTTTATACAAATGATTATTATATCATTTTCTGAGTATTAAATAAAAAACTTTAATTCTTGTATCCTGTTAAATAAATATATCACAAAAAAAAATAAAAATGGTAAAGTTGAAAAATGTCGTTAATACTTATTGAAAAATGAAAGGTGACATATATTTTAAAACTTTTTTAGTTAAAAAAAAAACATTAAAATTGTACGAAGGGAGTAATAAAATTTGTACAATTAAGGGGTGTGTAAAATAAGCTAATCATCAATTTCAGATCAAACGTAAAGAAATAGTTTTTTTTTTTTTTTGAGAAAGAGATTTTTTTTTTAATTAAAAGTATTTAAATTACAATAAGTAAAGGTTTCCCAGCTAAATCAATCAAACTTAATGAACAGTATGGACGCTCGCTCATCAAGATGGACGCTCACATATCGGCTAAAACCATGGCACAATATGCTAGAATCTTGATCGAGGTGGATATGAAACAACCTTTATTGGAGCGACTGGTCCTAGAGTGCGAGGATCAATCTGTGACGGTGGAAGTGCTCTATGAACAGCTTCCGGAGTTTTGCAACCACTGTAAGGTGGTTGGACACATGACTGCACGTTGCTCTAAGGGACATGCCCCGCCACCCACGAACCCACAACCTCTCTCTCGTGACGATCATCGTGGTAGGACTCACCACAGAAGAAGGTCGAGGCCTTCCCCTTCGGATCTCCGACCTCGACCGTCCCCACAAGATCCCACCTCGGCTACTGGAGTCGATCCGGTCCCTATTAGCAACTCCTTCTCCAGCCTTGACGACCCGTGCATGGAGGAGCCCACAGACATGCTTCTGGAGCCTGCGGCTGAGGCAGTCAGCAACACTCAGGATTTAGAGGCTGGTGCATCATTGAAGCCGCTGGCCAATGACGCTCCCGTCCTTGCTCAAGCGACCTCGAAACGCCCACAGAGAAACTCAGACGTCGCAAGGTGCCCGTGGGGATCGCATCCCATCAACAAATCCCAGACAACGCTATTGATGATTTCGAGGCTAGAGCCTGTGCGGACTACACTATCAGATCTTCGACAGGGATCGACAATGATATGACCCGAGTCTCCATGTCCAAGGACAGATGGGGCGATACTTTCGACCCACCATAGATCCCTCGTCTCGTCTCGGGTTTTCATTTGATCAGTTCTCTCGGACTTTGTAATCGTTTTACTTGGTAGGTGATTTTAAGGGGTGTACCAATTTTGATGCACCCCGGCCTCTGGTTCGGATTGTGAACTTATGGCTTCTATCTTTTCTTTTCCCTTTTAATCCACAACCTTTTTATTGTCAAACTCAAATAAAAAAAGGGTTGAAATTGAAGAGAGGAGGAAAAAAAAAAGCTACTATTTCATTATATTCATGTTTCGTTCTGAAAAAATTTCAAACAATCACAACCATAAAGTCTTGTTGTTGCATGACTGCTTATATAATCAATCATTAATTTAATTCGACTCTAGATTCGTAGTAAATTTATCTCTCTCTCTAAAAACCCCAAAACCGCCACCACCGCCCACCATCTTCTTCCCCAACATCTTCTCCCCCACTACAGTCTCTCTTCACACTCCCACAATCCACGCTCTCTGTTCTTTAAAATTGATAGATATATAAGAGATTCTACATAAGAGTAGGCCCACAGTCCGCCGCACCGCTGCACTACCTCGCCGCCGCCTCGCTTAATCTTTCTTTTGAAGATCATCCAGTGGGGTTAGGGGCCTTTTTAGAATTTTAGTTGGGATCAATTGATAGATCCTCCCTGGCGGCGCTAAGGTGGCCGATCAGGTGAGTTATTCGTTGATCCCATTTATTTTTCTGTTTTATTTTCTTGTATTGTAGTTTTTGCTTTTTAGTTTTTGATTATCCTCAGTTGGTGTCGGTTTTCTCTGACCTTTCTGCTTTATTTACGGTCTGCTACCCTCCCTTCCATGGGACCTATTTTTTCCTCTGTTAGGACTTGTTTTCTCCTCCTGGTGTTTGGTGTTTGGGATTTGGATATTCCTGTAGTCTGATGAATCTTGGTGCTTGGTGGTCTTTTGTCTTCATGTTTTTATCTTTACTTTTTTGATTTGGTGATACCTTAGTGTGGTGACTTGGTTCGTATTTTGCACACTTTTTAGTACAACAATAACAATCCCCACAAGCGTATGGGTTCGTTATAGTTGAGTAAGTATACGACCTAGTAATTATCGTCCAAGGACCTAGTTGAATGAATGTGGAGCCCCGAAACTATAAGTTAAATGGTGTTATAGAAGCTAAATATGAGGATAAAACAAATACCAACTAAGAAAATAAACAACTAATGCAAACAACTAAAACTAACTCTAAAAAAGATGAAAGTGCAAGGGAATAGTATTGCCTCGGGTGTTTCCGTTTTGTGAGTAATTAATGAACTAGTGAACTAATTACATGAATTAACTATGGATTCAGATTAAGCTAAAGGCTATCACATATGTGTGCAAACCCCCTCGAAAGGCATAGGCTAACAACGTGCATTGATTAGCAATTATAGGATCTAACCAAATACCATAAGCTCCTAAGATAGTGTTGCATAAACACTTTCAACACGGTTACTAATGCTTATGAAACGCCCTCTCACCAAACTCCTAGACGACCTCTATTTGTTTAGTGTCTAAAGTTGTCGGTCTAGCCATTAACCCCCCTCTCGGTTAGCTAATTACTAATTAACTTCTATTCAATTGACCAACACTCACACTCACACTCCCAATCATGCTACCCAACTCTCGTTTCCAAAAGCTCACAACTCCATGAATTTTCAAAATTTTGAGCTTATGCCACATCAATTAGTTTGCACTAACAAAACAACCATTAATGCACACAAGTGACCAACATTGCTCATGTGATTGTTGCAAAATTTCTTTAAAACGATCATACCCCCCCAAACTTTTTTTATTGCCAAGCAATTAAAAGTTTGGAAAAAGAGTGATAAAACGAAATTGCAACAAGCAACAATCTCTATGCACTAACTTAAAATCCCACTACTCAAGACTTCAACATCACCATACAAAAATTTATCAAACACAAGCCATACAAATGTATTGAAATCATAGCATCAAAGACCTATGCTCAACATTCACATAATCCAAGCACAAAAATCAAAAGACAATATCCCTACCCCCCAAACTTGATTTTTGCAAAGCAAACTCAAGTTTAGGATGGGGTGTACCTCATGGTGATCATCCATCCCTCTTGTGCACCGATCATATGCCCATAAACCAAGTTCCTCGTTCGTTGGTCAAACGTCCATAAGAAGAGACCTACCATATAAGAAACTCTACACACTTCATGAGAAAACAACCAAACAACTAGAAATAAAAAAAAACTAACTACTAAAGCAATGAAAACAATGGGTTGCCTCCCATTTAGCGCTAGGTTTAACGTCCTATGCCGGGCGGAACTCCGTTAGTTCAAGGGTCACGAAGGCCAACTAGATGTACTACCCCCTTGTCGGGAAGGGAGTAGTAATGCTTAACTCGGTGGCCATTCACTTTGAATTCTTCTCCTTTTTCGTTCACAAGATCGAGGAAGCCCGTAGGAAACACTTTCTTAACACGGAATGGACCTTTCCACTTTGATTTCAACTTTCCGGGAAATAGATGTAACCTCGAATCGTAGAGTAACACTTCATCCCCCTCTTCAAAGATTTTCATGGATAGCCGTGCATCATGCCATCGTTTTGTCTTTTCTCGAAATAGTTGAGAACTTGCATATGCATCCTCACGAAACTCCTCAAGTTCGTGCAATTGAAGGAGCCTTTTCTCTCCACACAAATCACTGTCCAAGTTAACCTTTCTCAAAGCCCAAAGTGCTTGGTGCTCCACCTCAACGGGAAGATGACAAGCCTTCCCAAAAACTAATTGGTAAGGTGACATACCAAGTGGGGTTTTATAAGCTGTCCTATATGCCCAAAGAGCATCCGGGAGCTTGCTCGCCCAATCCTTTCGGCTTGTGCTCACCGTCCTTTCCAATATCTTTTTGATATGTCGATTTGAAACTTCGGCCAACCCATTTGTTTGGGGATGATAAGGAGTGGCCACCTTGTGTGTAACACCATACTTTGCAAGAAGTCTCTCCATCATCTTGTTCATGAAATGACTCCCCCCATCACTTTTGAGAGCTCTAGGAACGCCAAATCGAGTGAAAATTCCCTTCAAAAAGATCATCACAGTGTTTGCATCGTTAGCCCTTGTAGCAACGACCTCAATCCACTTTGACACATAGTCAACCCCAAGTAAAATGTAGGTAAAACCATTGGAAGACGGAAACGGTCCCATGAAGTCTATCCCCCACACATCAAACAACTCAACCTCTACGATGTTGTTCAAAGGCATCTCGTTCTTCTTGGAAATTTCACCACCACGTTGACATTTATCACATCGGAGTACATACTCTTTGCAAGACCGGAACACCCACGGCCAATAGAATCCCGATTGGAGCACTTTTAATGCCGTCTTCTCACCCCCATAATGCCCACCACATGGAGACGAGTGACAATGATTCATTATATCTTCTCATTCCTCCTTCGGGACACACTTCCTAATTATGGAATCGACACCCCTTCTCAACAAATGGGGGTCGTCCCAAATGTAACTCTCCACGTCCTTAAAAAATTTCCTCTTTTCATAGGTGTTTGTCCCAAATGGCATGCTCCCACTTGCCAAGTAATTGGCGATGTGCCGATGTCCGCATACCAAGGGCCCTCATCGTGAATCTTTCCCACAAATGCTCCATGGACACGTAACAACCTCTCATCCGGGAACTCTTCTTTTACTTCTCCAAATTCTTCCTTGAATTCTTTAGCTCTCTCAATCCGGGACAAGTGATCGGCTATCACATTGTCACTCCCCTTCTTATCCTTGATCTCAATGTCAAATTCTTGAAGAAGTAAGATCCATCGGATTAGCCTTGGCTTTGCATCCTTCTTTCCCATTAGGTAACGAATAGCGGCATGGTCCGTGTACACAATAGTTTTCGCACCTACTAGGTAGGGTCGAAACTTATCGAATGCGTACACCACCGCTAAAAGCTCCTTCTCCGTAGTGGTGTAATTCAATTGAGCTCCATTGAATATTTTTGAGGCATAATATATAGCCCGGAATACCTTCTCCCTTACTTGGCCAAGAACTACCCCCATTGCCACGTCACTAGCATCACACATCAATGTAAACGGTTCCTTCCAATCCGGTGCTACTAAGATGGGAGTGTGGATCAACGCTTCCTTCAAGGCACTAAAAGCATTCAAACAAGCATCATAAAAAACAAAAGGGACATCCTTTTCAAGTAAATGTGAAAGGGGTTTAGAAAGTTTAGAGAAGTTTTGAATGAACCGTCTATAAAATCGGCGTGGCCCAAGAATGAACGAATTCCTCTCTCGTTTGATGGAGGAGGGAGCTTCTCTATTGCAACTATCTTTGCCCGATCAACCTGTAAACCTTTAGAAGACACATGATGACCAAGTACCACCCCTTCCTTAACCATGAAATGACACTTTTCCCAATTAAGGACAAGGTTGGTATCTTGGCATCTTTTAAGCACTAACTCCAAATGTTCCAAACATGTGTCAAATGAGGTACCAAACACCGAAAAATCATCCATGAAAACTTCCATCACTCTCTCAATTAAATCATGGAAAATAGACATTATGCACCTTTGGAATGTTGCCGGTGCATTGCATAACCCAAAGGGCATGCGTCTCCAAGCAAACGTTCCATAGGAACATGTAAAGGTTGTCTTCTCTTGGTCTTCGGGGGCAATCATTATTTGATTGTACCCGGAATAACCATCGAGGAAGCAATAGTAAGCAAATCCACCAAGCCTATCTAGCATTTGATCCATAAAGGGGAGGGGAAAGTGGTCCTTACATGTAGCCTTATTCAACTCTCTATAATCCACACACACTCTCCACCCGGTTGCTACTCGTGTAGCAATTACCTCATTTTGATCGGTCCTGATGACCGTCATTCCCCCTTTTTTAGTTACGACATGCAATGGTGACACCCACGGACTATCACTAATAGGAAAAATCATACCCGAGTCTAAAAACTTGATTACCTCTTTCCTAATGACCTCTTGCAATATAGGATTTACTCGCCTTTGAGGTTGGACTATAGGTTTAACATTACTCTCGGTCCTAATCCTATGCATGCATATATACGGATTAATCCCCTTCAAGTCATCAATGGTCCAACCTAAGGCTTTCTTATTCCTAGCAAGCACAACCAACAATTTATCCAACTCACCATCATTTAACAAAGAAGAGACGATAACGGGGTACCTCATTTCGTTATCCAAGTAGGCATACTTGAGGTGATCCGGTAACGGCTTCATCTTCTCTTTCTTCTCTTCCGGGCCTTGTCCTCCTTCAACGGGGATATTAAGTGGTAGTATTGGAGGTCTCCTTCTCATCTCCATTGCATCAACTTCTTCTATTGATTCCCTATAAGAACTTGGCAACAATTCATTAGAAACAACTAAGGAATCACATAGAAATGAAGAGATAGAATGAGTTAAAGAAGTGTTAGAGAAATCTTCCCATTCATTTTGCACAATGTTATCAACCACATCTAAGAAGTTGCACGATTCCGCTTCTTCAAGTTCTTTCAAAGACTTGTAAATTGAGAATGTGACTTCTTCATGGTTGAAGCTCAATTTCAATTCCCCTTTCTTCACATTAATCATTGCCTCCCCCGTTGCAAGGAAAGGTCTCCCAAGGATCAAAGGTACGTGTTCATCCTCCGCCATATCAAGAATGACGAAATCCACGGGAAATATGAATCGATCCACTTTCACCAACACATCTTCCACTATCCCTCTTGGCGTCTTCACCGATCGATCGACTAGATGAAGGGTCATTGTTGTTGGTATCAACTCCCCCATATCCAACCTCTTGTAAATCGAGTAGGGCATAAGGTTGATGCTTGCTCCTAAGTCACACAAAGCCCAAATTGCTTCACTACCCCCAATTTCACAAGGAATTGTGAAACTCCCCGGATCTTTCAACTTAGTAGGTAGACTTCTTTGTAGTAAAGCACTACACTCCTCCGATAGATTGATTGCTTGATGAACTCCAAGTTTCTTCTTGTTTGCAATCAAATCCTTGAGAAACTTCATGTAGTGGGGCATTTGGTCCAAGGCATCAAGAAGAGGAAGATTGATGTGAATCTTCTTAAAGATCTCCATGAATTTGCTAAACTTCTCATTCAACTTCTTTTTCATATACCTTTGAGGAAAGAGAAGTGGTACATGAGTAATGGGGATTCCCCATTTGTCACATGGTACATCATGCTTCTTCTCTCTTAGCTCTTTAGCAATCTTCCATTTTGAAGTCCTTGGACTCTTCACCCCCTCATCTCCACTTTCCTCCTCCTTCTTTTCTTTCTCTTCATTTTTATCATCCTTCCTTCCTTCAACTTCCAACTCCTCATCTTGCTTTCCTTCCTCTACTTCCTCAATCTCCTCATCTACTTTCTCATCCTCAACATCCGTGGGCATTTTTGGCCCTTCGTAGGACGTGCCACCCCTCAACTTAACGACTTTACAATGCTCTTTCGGATTCACTTCGGTTGTAGATGGAAATTTTCCTTTGTTTGGTTGAGATCCAATTGAAGTTGCCAATTGTCCCATTTGGAATTCCATCGATTTTTGATTACTCAAGATTTGAGCAAGGATGGAGTCGGTTGCTTCAGATTTCTTCTCACTCGTCTCCATCCTCTTCATGAGGAGTGCAAGAAGCTCATCCGTGGAGGATTTCCCTTCTCCACTTGGAAGTTTTTCCTCTGGATCAAATCCAGGAGGATATTGAATAGCACCTTTAGGATTGGAATATGACAAATTCTCATTCCTCCGAAAATTCGGGTTTTGAGGAGTTTGGTATTGAGGGGGTGGACCTCCTTGTACTTGAGATGATGAAGGTTGCCCTTGGAATCGGTTTTGAGTAGGACCTTGATATCCTTGACCACGATTTTGATATGGTGGTTGTCCTTGATATTGTCGATTCCCTTGAAAATTTTGTGGATATCCTTGTTGACCCATGTATTGCACATCTTCCATAGGTCCCATTTGAAGATCCTCTTGCCCAAAGGATAAATGATTATCTTTTGTTTGAGATAAAACATTCACCTTTTCAATGAGTGTAGTCATCATTGCTTTCATGCTATCATTAACATCCACTTGAGCTACCCGATTTTGTGCTCCACGGTCTACTCTCATCTTGAAAGTATTGCTTGATATCCCTTCTATTATGTCATTGATCTCCTCCACCGATTTCATCCAAATTGAACCCCCCGCACAAGCATCAATGTGGTGTTGATCTTCCACTCGTAACCCACCAACGAACCAACATGTTGTTTGTTCTATTGGAAAACCATGATGGGGACATGTGATGAGAAGATTCGTAAACCTTTCCCATGCTTCTTTGATTCCCTCATTTGGACCTTGTTGGAATGTAGAGATATTTTGTTTGGCTTCCATAGTCTTTGAAGGAGGGTAGTACTTCAATAAGAATCTTTTCTTCAACTCTTCCCACGTCCTCACTTCTCCGGCGGGAATGCTTGATTGTAGCCAAGCTTTTGCTTTCCCCGATAATGTAAATGGAAATAGCCTCATCTTTTTAGCATCTTCCGACACTCCGTTTTGCTTGAGAGTGTCGGCCATCTCTAAGAATTGAGCAAGGTGTTCATTCGGGTCTTCCTCAAATCCTTCCTCCTTCATTCCTTCAAATTGTCTCTCCCTCAACATCCTTAATAAAGAGGCACTAATCTCAAAATTGTTTGCCTTCACCCTTAGTCTTGCCAACCCATCGTAATGCTCCCTAGGTTGAGGCTCAAAATATTCCCTCATTGGCCTTCCATGGTAAACACGTTGAGGCTCTTCTATATGTTGAGGAGGAGGGATGTATTCCTCTTGAATTTGTTGAGGTGGAGGATATTGGTAAGGTGGAGGGTAAGGGTGTTGTGGTGGTGGATATTGATGAGGTTGAGGTGGTGGATAGTAGGCTTGTTGTGGAGGTGGATAAGGGTAAGGATAGTATCCTTGATATGGAGGGTGGTTTTGAGGTGGATATTGTGGATTGGGATATTGGAGATTTGGTGGTGGGTTTGGAGGTGGATTACCTCCAACTTGTTGGTTCTCTCTTTGAGGCTCGTCATCTCCAAGTGGTGGAGGATTCATCTCTTCAATGTTCTCCATATCAAATGGTTCTTCTACGACTCTTTGTCGGTTCCTACTTCGATTCCTTCTTCTTGCGTGTGCCTCGATCTCAAGGTCTAACGGTTCAAGGTTTCCTCCACGTGATCTTGTGATCATGCACCTACAAAAGAAATATGTCAAAGCCCACAAAGATGAACAAAAACAAAATAACAAAAAGAAATGCTACTATAAATAACACTTAACAAACTCTAAGTCTCACTAACAACACTCGCTTAAGTCCCCGACAGCGGCGCCATTGACTTGGTTCAAATTTTTGCACTTTTACAACTATACGATCCCCACAAGCGTATGGGTTCGTTAGTAGTATGATAAGTATACGACCTAGTAGTTATCGTCCAAGGACCTAATTGAATGAGAATGAGTCCCTAAAGTTGCAAGTTATCATTCTATTGTAGTAACTAATTGATGTTGTTTGGATTTTTCGGGAATAAGCACAAAAGTATTAAACTAGATTAACGAACGTAATTAGAACTAATGACAAGAAATAACAATCTATCTAACTTTCGTTGGAAAGTGCAAGAGAAGTGTATTGCCTCGGGTGTTTCCGTTTTGTGAGCAATTAAGTGAACTAGTGAACCAATTACATGATTTTACTACAAATTTGGGTCAAGCTAAAGGCTATCACATAAGTGTGCAAACCCCCTCGAAAGGCATAGGTAAACATCGTGCATTGATTAGCAATTATAGGATTAAGCCCCTAAGATAGTGTTTCATAAGCACTTTCAACACGGTTACTAATGCTTATGAAACGCCCTCTCACCAAACTCCTAGACGACCTCTACTCGTTTAGTGTCTAAGGTTGTCGGTCTAGCCATTAACACCCCTCTCGGGTGAGCTAATTACTAATTAACTTATATTCAATTGATAAAGCTCACACTCACACTCCCAATCATGCTACCCAACTCTCGTTGCAATAAACATAATCGAACATGCTTGCTAATAGGGTTAATCAACCAAATGAATCATCAAAACACAACCCTAGAAACCTAAACACCAAAATTATAAGCTCATCATGCAATTAATCCACAATTTACACTAAATTCTCATCAAAACATCCACACCCTAGACAATTGAGGATTAGCCCATGGTTTCTTGAGAGAATCCCATGGCTATAACAACAAATAACATCAAACTCATGGTGAAATAGCAATAGAAATGAGAATTTAAGAAAATACCAAATTGAATTGCAAAATAGAGTAATATCACCTTGATCATGAAATTGTAGCTACAATATGATGGAATAAGCAAAGCCCACTTACAATCCTTGATTGAAAACACCAAATTAACTAAATTCTAAGCTAATCTATGGAAAACTTAGAAGAAAACTATCTCAAAAACCTATCACTATGTGTAACTATGTGTAGAGTCTCTCAATGTGTGGAATCCCCTTTCAAAAACGAACTTTGGGCCTTATATACTCTTCCAAAAGTGTTGAACACGTGCCCTTAAGTCGAAACACGTTTTTAGGCGAAAATAGGAGGTCACTCGACCGGATCGGACAGCTCGGCCGAGTCGGGCTCTAGTAAAAGCGTGTAATGCGTTTTATTCACTCAGCAGCTCGGCCGAGTGCTGTAGCTCGGCCGAGTCGGGCCGTAGAATGTATTGCCCCCTTTTTCAGTCAACTCCTCGGCCGAGTTACCAATCATTCCAGATTCTGGAATGTAATTCCACTCGGCCGAGTTACGGAGCTCGGCCGAGTCATGCCTTAACCAATTCTTGACATTTTTCAGTGCACTCGGCCGGATGGCGTAGCTCGGCCGAGTTGTCCTGACTTCCCACTCGGCCGGATGGTATAACTCGGTCGAGCTGCTTGACTTCCAGAATCTGCCTTCACTATTCCACTCGGCCGAGTTGTGGAGCTCGACCGAGTTGTCCAACCTTCCAGATTCTGGACTCAATTTTCACTCAGCCGAATTGTGTAGCTCGGCCGAATTGCCTCTTCCATCTTCTTTTGTGCACCAATTCCAATCCGTGGCTCCGATTGGCTCGATTCTTCTTGCATATGCACTCTCTCTTCATCTTCTTTCATCTGACATTTTCTTCAGATTGATTCCTTCGTGTGATTTGCTTCAAAACTCATCGTTTTTCCCTAAAAAGAATACAAAATAATCATGTATCAATAATTCGATAAACAAACTATTTTTACATAATTTTTGCACTCTTAATACGACAATTCAAGCATATTCACACTATAAATTCATGCAATCTCACCACAAATCATGTGGGGTGTCTTAAATCGAAAAATGGAGATATGTGCTTCTTTGGCGGACAAAGGTTTCACTCGTTTTTCCACCTCCTCACGATTGGAGAGGACAACGACGCCGTTTTGGATTCGTCTTGGTTTGAAAATCTAGAGGATTTTAGAATCTGCTTTATTCAATCATGTATGGATGTTGTAAATCTTAAAAAAAAAAAATCGACTCTAGATTCTTTAAATTTGGCAACCCAACAAAATAAACGGAAAAATAAATTAAAATCGAAGAAATTCTCACAATGAAAAATAAAATACCACAATAAACAATGAAAAGGATGAATTCGAAATTCTAAAAGTAAATTAGTATTTGTCTAATTTTTTTTATTTCATGTAATTCTTCTTCCTCAACGTAAAAATTAGTTCAAAGAGGAATGGAATCGAGTTATTAAGGCTACAGTGGGGGAAGTGGAATGGAAAAATTGGAAGAGAATAGAAGTTGAAGACGTGTATATATCTTCCATATATACTAATTTTAAATCTCATGACTTCTAAAAAAGCCTCCATTTTATAAGCTCTTAAATTCTGTAATTTTAATTTATTTTTTTAAATATTTTCTTTTTCTTCAGTTTTCTCTCTCTTCTAACTTCTCTTTTTTACATAATTAAATTTTTATTTAAATTATTCTTTCATTTTTTTCTTCAATAAAAACTGTCTTAAATTTTAATAAATAATTTTTTTTTTTATAATCCAAGGTCAATCTTCAATTGTTCACAAGTGAACTAAAGGTGATCTTTGGTATCGGCATCAGATGAGTCAGACTCATCTGTTTGTGAAAAAGAGGAGTGTATTGACATAGTTTTAGAGTTTACCTCTTTTTGTTCTCGAGCCATCAAACAATGATCTTCTTGAGGCCTGTCTTCACCTTCAGACAGAAAGCCAGATTCTTCTGAAGAAGAAGGTAGTTCATCATCTGAGCTGTTACTTCCTTCGTCAGCCATCATAGCTTTTCGTCTAGAGGCATATCTTCTTTCTCTTCTGGCTCTAAGTTGTTCGTGCTCTTTGGAACTCAATTCTGGACAATCCACACTAAAGTAACCAGATTTTTTACAGGTATAACATAAGTCCTTACCGTCCCTAGAGCTGTGAGCTGGTGAGTTTTCCCTTTTGCAATGACTAGGAACAACTTCTCGTCTCTCTGAAGACTCATCTCGTCTGGAAAAACTGAGTTCTTCTCGTCTACGTTCAGGAGTCCTCTCAGATCGGTCTTTGGACTTATATGAGGGTGATGAGCTGCCTACATGGTTAGATCTCTTATCTTTATAATCTTTATAGAAGCGTTTATATTTACCATGCTGAGATTGAAGTTTGTCAAATCTCTTCATCATCAATGCCATTTTCTCTTGTAGACTTAGATCTGTAGGAACATGATTCTTCTCTTCTCTCACTTTAGGTTCCTTTACAGAATGGTTGGAACCTTTGGCGGCAGCTGAAGCTTTGAATGCAACAGCTTTAGAAGAAGAGGTTGAGACTTGTTCATCACCTTGTTTCTTGTGCTCTTTCAATATCATATTCGTGAGCTTTAAGAGTTAGAAACAGAACTTCTACAAACCAGTTTTTAAAGTCTTTATCACTTTTAATAATCCATACTTTAGTTAACCAGATCTTAGGTAAAGCATACAATACTTTAGCGTTTACCTCGCTTTTCAAGCATGTCTTACCTAAATCTGTGATCTCATTGAGAATTCTAGTAAATCTACTGTCCATTTGGTCAATAGTCTCACCTGGCTGAATCTTGAAGTTATCAAACTTTTGTACTACTGTGATGAGCTTATTTTCCTTAATTTGTTATGTGCCTTCGCACATTATGGTTAATGTTTCCCACATTTCTTTAGCAGTTTTAAGACGAATAATTTTACCAGCATACTCATTAGATACAATAGTGAGAATCATATTCTTAGCTATTCTATCGAGGTTGTGCTGCTTTGCTTCATCTGGAGTGAAGTCGGCTCTATTCTTTGGCACCAACTGACCAACTGGAATTTGAGGGTTTCCAGTTGTTGTATTTGGAGCCATCACAGTGATCAGGCCATCTGAGATTACATCTAGCATCAGCTCATGGGTCTGACTTAGTGCAACCTCCATTCTTCCTTTCCAGAGATCATATTCCTCGACTGAAAAGATAGGTAGCTTGCGAGTGTGAGAGTCTCCACCCATAGTGAATAATTAGTATGAGTTTTATGAAAATAGGGTTTTCAGAAAAATAGGGATTTGTTCTAGAGAGCTACAATAACTTCTTCCTTAAGAAGTTAAGTAACAAATTCAGTAGCTCGTTAGAACCACTGCTCTGATACCACTTGTTGGTCCCAAAATGAGTATAGTGACAGTCTGGGGGGGGGGGGTAAATAGACTGTCAGGTGTTCAGAAACTTTCATGAGCTTAGATCAGATGAGATGAACAAATGAGTTATATACTTAGTCGTTTGAATGCAAATAGATGTTCTGGTCTGTAGAGTGTTTGAGTGTATTATAGTAGATTAAGATAACAACCTTACTGACTGGTGAATTTAGCTGATCAGTTTGAAAGCTATCTTATAAGCTATAGGTGCGGAAATGTGTAGGCCCTACGTGTTTAGACTTGTGAGTATTTTATGAAAACCTTTTGAAAACAAAGACTGTTAAAGCAATGTGACCTTGTCAACTGATTAGATGTCAGCTGAATAGGGATGACAAATACTTGGTGGATTTTGACTCTTTTATAAAATAATGTCTTGAGCAAGTATGTGCTATAACGAATATGAATACAGAATGGTAAAGTAAGCAATAAGAACACAAATATTTATAGTGGTTCGGATCTCAATATCCTACGTCCACTCTCTCTAATCAGATAGAGAACTTCAATATCTTGTTCCTTTATAGTCCCAAGAGAAGACTTTCGATTAAGAACCTCAATTACTTTCTGAGGCTACGGACCTGTTTGTTGGTGAGGTAACAAAAAACCTTTAGAATGGTTAAAACAAATAGGATGTATGTATAACCAACTATAATTCTAAGCACTAAAGATATAATTCTTTGTTCGGGCTTAGGATCGGAAACTTAGAGCACTAAGGATGGAAATCTTTGTTGGCTCTAAAGAACTCGATACTTAAGTATTTCTCAAACTTGATGTTCTTGATATCAGCTGCATATGCAGAGAGAGAGAGAGAGAGAGAGAGAGAGTTCTTGTTTGAAGAGTTTCCGGTCCATGTTCCAAAGAACAAGTGTTGTATTTATAGATGAATTTGTGCTCAGGAACTAGCCGTTGGTGGGAACTAGCCGTTGCAACAAATCTTCCCAAGTAAGGTCGATATCTTCATATGAATGGTGTTTGTAGATATTCTGGTACGACCTTCCTTAAAGAGGTAATGTGCATTAAATGCTCCGTACTTCTTCTGCAAATCTCTTGTACGACCTACTGTGTTGACAACTTCATAGCTTCGTGTTGATGTCTTATTGGTCCACACCACCTTAGTTGTTGAGTGTTGTCTTATCTTCTGTTAGAGCAATTCAGAGCTTAATCCGACATTCTCTCTGTCTTCTGTTTTGTGTGTCTTTATCTTCTGACTTAGTTAGTCATAAATGAACAAACACTTGTGAAGGCGTTTTATTCTTAAATGCTAACTGTCATTCTCATTCTGTAGAGAACTTTGACTTGAATGCTCATTAAGGTTTTCT
Organism: Galeopsis tetrahit; assembly: GCA_963675135.1. NCBI lineage: Eukaryota > Viridiplantae > Streptophyta > Magnoliopsida > Lamiales > Lamiaceae > Galeopsis > Galeopsis tetrahit. The sequence goes on from OY776120.1 coordinate 83,298,357, forward strand.
TTGACAAGTTTCAGACGAGTTCATATCTGTTGAGATGTCTTTTGAAAACTTAAATGCAGATTAACTTATAGATCATTTAGTCCATAAGGCATACAATAGCCTTTAGATCTGAATTTACTAGTGAACTATTGGTGTCTTTTATTCTTCTGTCTTTTGTTCTTTAAGATTTAAGTAGATTATACAGATGAGTAATTAGCTGAGTTCTATACAGCTGATTCTCAGACTAGATTTAAACCTGTATATTACTTCTAAGCTTTATAGTTCGGCTTAGGAAACTTAGTTCTAGGATACAAATTGTCAGTCTAATATGAACAGTACTGATCTGATTTTGGCCATCAAAACTTCATTTAAACTAGAAATAGATTGGGGACTGGATGAATATCCCAACAATCATGTATAAATAGACCATGACATGGTACAGAGGCCTTGGACAGCTGCTTTGAATCCAAAAACTGCATCATACCGGTGTCCCATGTCAAAGATCAATTGATCTTGAGTGTTATAATCAACTCCATCACTCCTAAATTGATCCTGTTTATAACCTCTACTGCCTCTGAGTCAAAGCAATTAAAGAATCACGACCAGTTAAGCAAATCTCAAGATAACCAAACATGCCCAGCATTTATATATCCAAAGCATGAAATTCAATTAACACCAACAGAATAAGTATGTCTCAAGATAACCCAACATCCAATTAACACCAACAGAATATAGGTATGTCTCAAGATAACCAAACATGCCCAGTATTTATATATCTGAAATCCAATTACCACCAATAAAATAGGTATGTCTCAAGATAACCAAAAACACCAACAAAATAGGTAACACAAAAGCAAGTCAGTTAACACCAAATGTCTCAAGATAACCAAAAATACCAATAGAATAGGTATGTCTCAAGATAACCAAAAACACCAACAAAATAGGTAACACAAAAGCAAGTCAGTTAACACCAACCGAATAGGTATGTCTCAAGATAATCAAAAACACCAACATAATAGGTATGTCTCAAGATAATCAAAAACACCAACAGAATAGGTATGTCTCAAGATAACAAAAAACACCAACAAAATAGGTAACACAAAAAACAAGTCAAGAGATGTGTTTACAGAGTGGATAAACACATCTCTGCCCTTCATGGATAATTGACCTCGTATACTTAGGTGAGGTACAACACCCTATCTTCATCACTGCAGCGGTTGTACTTAGAATAAAACATTGAATATGTACCAATAAACAATAAAAATAAGAATAAATTAATTGTAAACTATATAAAAAAAATTAAACTATTCTTAATATATAGAATACTAACATGATGGAAGCATGTGGCCGCGGGCAAATATTAAAATAGGCACCTCATCATTCAAGTTGAGAGTTTCTAGAATATCCTCAGCAAACCGCATGACGGTATAGTCGTAAGAAACCCTAAACCCGTGAAATGATCAAATATTCACTAGTCAATTTTCAAATGCTTTCAAATGTATGTGTTGAGTTGTTTGTTTTGATTACGTGTCTAGTAGAGGAGGAATCGCGTTCTAAAGTACCACCTGGAGACATATAATATGTATTAAAAAAAAAGTTGAAAAAAAGATTATTACAAAATGAACAAAAATTATTCAGTTGCTGCTTCAAATACACTATCAATACACTATCTTACCGAAATTTTTCTATCATGAGGCAGTGGTCGGCGTCTGCACGAAATAGCCCATCTACGTCGAGACCCTGCAGATAAAGCACAACCATTAAACTCTTTCAACTAATTGATTGACTTATTCTTTTTCTACCATAAAAACAAATCCAAAATTTGGCAAAAGAAAACATACTTAAACTGAATCTTTCACGAAAAGGCAAAGAAGGCAAATGAGCCCTCTGTTCTTCCACTGCAAATTTCAAAATACAGTATCTATCATAAAAACAAACAGATTATATTTATAAAATGCAAATTTCAAACATCAAAATATTTTATCCATCATAAAAACTAACATATTATATTTATAAAATTCAAGAATCAAAGGCATAAGAATAAGATCCAATTAAAAAAAGTTCGATTAAAAAAAGTTCGAAAGGTTTTAAGACTTTTAGTCATATATACATTCAAACATTAGACTAACAAATTATAATACTATGAATGACCTTCGATTTTAAGACTTTTGGTCATATATACATTCAAATATTAGACTAACAAATTATAATACTTTGACTGACCTTCGGTGCTAAAAGACGGGTACATAACTGTATATATAATCAGGTGAATTCCACTCATCAGAGGTTGATGAACACATCAGGTGAGTGTTCAGGTGAGTTCCACTCATAAGATTTTTCTGATTCTCTCTTCTCGTCTTCTGATCTTTTCTTGAGCTTGTGCGCGTTTCTCCTCTATATCAGCTAGTTTTCAACACTTTCATTCATTCGGTATACATTTTTTTTGTTTTCAATCAAGCAGTTTAAAAATTAATTTTTAAACTAAAGAATATGAAAATTAATTTTTTTTTTCTAAAGATCTTCCGCGGATCCACCCTTCCCCCTACTGTGCATCCTCCTTGGCCGCATGAACGCCATTTATTTTCATAACATGCTATGAATAATTCTTGATTCCTCAAACATACGTGACATTCACATTTGTTGTTGGAAAATATCATACCGCATGCTGGACACGAAGTTGAGTTGTCGGTATCTTTTTCTGGGTGCTTTTGCTTGATATGATTTGAAAGATCGCCTGCGAATTCAAACGGTAATTATTACCGGTGGAGGGAAGATCCTTGCCACTCTTCGAAAACTTATAAACCTTCTTCTTGCAGTTGCAATACTTATTCAAGCAATATGTGCACACGTGTTTTCCACCTTCCGACACCGGCTTCTTAACCTGCGTCGAAAATAGCCTGTGGGAGCCGGCCAATGCCAGCAGTTGGTGGTGCTGGAGGCGGCGCATCGAACAAATATTCTTGATTAGTTGAAACATATTTTGCCATGTTACGATTGTTAGGGTTCAACACGATATATATACATGATTGAATTGAAGAAGGGACGATTTTTGCCCTGTTTTGCCATTTGATTTAGGTGATTCGATAAGTTTTTTTAGTAACAAATTATACTAACAAATTATAATACTTAGACTAACAAATTATAATACTTTGACTGACTTTCGGTGCTAAAGGACGGGTACATAACCGTATATATAATCAGGTGAGTTCCATTCATCATCAGAGGTTGATGAACATCAGGTGAGTGTTCAGGTGAGTTCCACTCATAAGATTTACTCTTCTGATCTTCAGGTGAGTTTGACTCATCTGATTCTCTCTTATGGTCTTCTGATCTTTTCTTGAGCTTGTGTGCGTTTCTCCTCTATATCAGCTAGTTTCCAACACTTCATTCGGTATACATTTTTTTGTTTTTAATCAAGTAGTTTAAAAATTAAATATGAAATTTTTTATTTTTTTTCTAAAGATCTTCCGCGGATCCACCTTTCCCCCTACTGTGCATCCTCCTTGGCCGCATGAACGCGATTTATTTTCATAACATGCTATGAATAATTCTTGATTCCTCATCCTTTCCCCCTACTGTGCATCCTCCTTGGGCCGCATGAACGCGATTTATTTTCATAACATGCTATGAATAATTCTTGATTCCTCAAACATACGTGACATTCACATTTGTTGTTGGGAAATATCATACCGCATGCTGGACACGAAGTTGAGTTATCAGTATCTTTTTCTGGGTGTGTTGGGTCTAATCGTCGTCTCCGTTGAGATAAGATAGACACAGGCTCAGGCACCTGGGATTGGGATACGTAGAGAGGGAACCAAGTTCATACGGTAACTCTCCACACTCAAGACTTTCACACTTAACTCTTTGTTATACTTCACAAAGAGAGAGAAGAAAGAATGACTCCAATGAGACTTGAGTGGGAGGCTGCCTAAGATATAAACAAATAGGGCAACAAGTTGGCTACGGGCCTTTTGTGTTAAGGCCTTGGGCCAAAACACTTGGGCCTAAGCCCAACAAATTCTCCACCTTTTTGGCCATCCCCTCTACAATCCAAACAATCCGCAGGTCATCATCATCGCCTTAACACACACACCCACACAAAGCACACACAACGCACACATAGCACACATAACACCTATTGCACGCACATTGCACCTGCAAAAGCAACAAACACAAAGTTTATACAAGGCATTAATAGCAAATGCAAAGTAAGCTATCAAGGGAAACACAAACAAACACGTTGGACACAAAGTACACAAACAATAACAGTTTAGACACACAAGTCACAAACAAAAACATAAAACATAATAAACATAGAGGCTGCAAAAACAATCTTAATCAATAGAATCAAAATTCAAAGTTCTCATGCAAGACCTATGTTTTTCAACAGAAAGGCACTTGGTGCCCTTATCAGCAGGGTTAAACTCAGAAGCAATTTTCTCAAGATCAATAATGCCATTTTCAATTATATCACGTATAAAATGGTATTTAACATCAACATGTTTAGTTCTTTCATGTTATACAGGATTCTTACACAATTGGATAGCAGATTGACTATCAGAAAATACAACCACTTCACCTTCAAGTAAACCAATTTCAGAAATAAGACCTTTCAACCAAATGGCCTCTTTAGCAGCATCAGTTATAGCAATATATTCAGATTCAGTTGTAGATAAAGCAACTACATGTTGTAACTGAGATTTCCAGCTAATACAAGAACCACATAGGGTGAACATATAAGAAGTGGTAGATTTCCTATTATCTCTATCATTAGCATAGTTAGAATCCACATACCCAACAAGTCTCACACCATTTGCACATTTAGAAAATTTAAGACATACCTCCATCGTACCCTTAAGGTACTTAAGTAGCCACTTCAAAGCCTCCCAATGAGGCATACCTGGATTAGACATATATCTACTCAAGCAACTAACAGAATATGCAATATCAGGTCTAGTGCTTACCATGAGATGCATCACAGATCCAATGGCATTGGAGTAGGGCACACTTTTCATCTCATCACTTTCAGACTTCGTCATGGGAGACTGAGTCTTACTTAACACAAAATGGGCAGCAAGAGGAACATTAACAGATTTAGCAGATGACATAGAGAATTTACTCAAAACCTTATCAACATATGAAATCTGGCCAAGCAACAGAATATGCTTTTCCCTATCTCTTTCTATATGCATGCCTAAGATCTTCTTAGCATCACCAAGGTCTTTCATGTCAAATTTATCATAAAGGCACTTTTGAACATGCTCAACAGTTTTAACACAAGGACTAACAAGAAGCATGTCATCCACATATATGAGCAAGAAAAAAGGCACATAAGCACTTTCCTTAAAGTACAAGCAAGGATCAAAAGAGCTTCTCTTAAGTTTCAAAGACATCATGCACTCATCAAATTTCTTATTCCACTGCCTAGGAGATTGTTTCAATCCATACAAAGACTTACGAAGGAGACACACATGTTCAGGGTTCTTAGGATCAACAAATCCTTCAGGTTGTCTCATGTAAATCTTTTTATCCAAATCACCATGCAAGAATGCTGTTTTCACATCCATTTGTTTAAGTTCCCAATTAAAATGAGCAACAAGAGCAAGCATTATGCGAACAGTGGTAAATTTGACAACAGGAGCAAAGATTTCAGTGTAATCTATCCCCTCTTTTTGAGTAAAACCCTTAGCCACTAATCTAGCCTTAAATCTAACATGTTCAGTTTCATCTTTAACCTTAAATAACCACTTACAATCCACAACAGAACAATGCATAGGTTTAGGTACAAGATTCCAAGTTTGGTTAACATGCAAGGATTTCATCTCTTCTTTCATAGCATTTAACCATTTAACTGAATTTTTAGACTTTAAAGCTTGATCATACGATTTAGGCTCATCATGGCAAGACTCAAAAGCATTAAAAACATGTATATCAATGTGAAAATTATCAAATCTAGTGTGTTGCCTAATATTTCTCCTAGGTCTATCCCTAGCAAGTTGATAATCAGTCAAATCAGCATTTTCAGGCACATTTTCCACATATTCAGCACCACTTTCATGCATTTCAGCAGGTAAATCAGTGTTTTCAGCAGGTAAAACATCATTTTTTAGCATGTAAAACATCGTTTTCAGCATCAATATCAGCGTGATCAGTATCAGTTTACACGTTATTAGGTCTAGATAAATGGGGCAACAACTCCACCTCACTTGGAGCAGCCTCATTTTCAGGTAAAGACACAGAAGCATGCATACACGGAAAATCAGATTCATTAAAGACAACATCTCTACTGATTACAACCTTAAATCCATGTTCATCTTTACACCACAGTCTATAACCTTTAACACCGTCAGGGTAACCCAAGAAAACACATTTCCTAGACCTAGGTTCAAGTTAATCAGCTTTTTGATGAACAAACGCAGCACAACCAAATACACGCAAGTTAGAATAATCAATGCTTTTACCAAAAAACACATTTTCAGGACATTTACCTTTTAGGGGCACGGAAGGAGACCTATTGATTAGGTATGCAGCAGTGTGAACTGCTTCGCCCCAAAATTTCTTAGCAAGCCCGGAGGCAGCCAACATGCATCTAACTTTATCCATCAAAGTCCTATTCATCCTTTCAGCAACCCCATTTTGTTGAGGTGTGTAAGGAACAAATTTATGCATTTTAATACCAGAATTAGCACACAAATTATCCATCAAATTGTTGCAAAATTCTAAACCATTATCAGTTCTAAGACTTTTAATCTTTTTACCAGTTTGATTTTCAATAAGAATTTTCCAATCCTTAAACTTTGCAAAAACATCAGATTTGTTTTTCAACAAGAAAACCCAAACTTTCCTAGAAAAATCATCAATCACAGACAGAAAATACACATTTCCACCATGAGTGGGCACACTGGCAGGACCCCAAACATCAGCATGCAAGTACTCAAGAATATCAGTGCAAGAAGAGGTATTAGGGTAGGGGTTTACAGGAAATTTCACTTTATGTTGCTTTCCTAACACACAAGAATCACAAAATGGAATGCAAGACAGTTTTTCATCACCGAATGCACCAGATTTATGCAGAATTTCAAGCCCTTTGTTACTCATGTGTCCTAATCTCTTATGCCACAATTCAGTCTTATCAGTTTTGACAACATTCACAGAATCCACATAAGAATCATATTTGGTAAAGCAAACATACAAATTGTTTCTTTTAACAGCTTTGAAAAGGACCAAAGAACCCCTCAAAATTTTCATGCAACCTTTCCCCCATTTTCCCTCATAACCATCATCTTCTAATGCAGCACAAGAAATCAAATTATTGCTCAAGTCAGGAACATGCCTCACATTTTTCAAAGTAAATGAAACACCATAGTCTAGTTTTAAGCATACATCACCAATTCCAGCAATATGACACTTTTTCTCATTAGCCATAGACACATAACCATGCTTAACCTCTTCATACGAAGAAAACAGATTTTTAAATGGGGACATATGAAACGTGCAACCAGAATCAACAAGCCATTCATTTTCACACATAGAAGTAGAATGCACAGAATTCACACATTGTTCATCATATATTTCAGTCACCATCATGATTAGAGCAGGAAGCCATGTTAGCATGCTCTTTATGCTGTTTCCTCTTAGGCTTACTATATTCCTTGTAATAATGACCAGTTTCACCACAGTTATAGCACTTACGATTCCTAGACTTAGACCGATTGTTATCATAAGACTTCTTCTTAGCAACAAATTCATGATTATCATGCTTTTTCTTGTTATGAAATCTAGTAGAAGATCTACCCCTAACATGCATGATTTCACCAGAATTTTTACTACTCTTCCCATGGTATTTTAATTCATGTTCTTTGTTTTTTAGGCCATTAACCACAGTGTCAAGAGTAATAATATCTCTACCATACTTAATAGCAGACTTCATATCACTATAAGAATCAGGAATAACATTCAACAACACAACAGGGGTATACTCATCAATGCCTTTATCACCCGTAAGCTTAATATCTTGAATAAGTTTATTAAACACATCCAGATTTTCATCAACCTCTTTATTCAAGTCAAGTTTAAACTGAAAAAAAAATTCAAGCAAGAAAGTTCTACTAGGCAAAGATTTTTCAGTATACAACTCTTCTAACCTTTCCCATAACTCTTTGGCATCTTTCATCACACCAACATTTCTAAGCACAGAGTCAGATAAATGCAAAATTATGGAAGACACAGCTTGTTTATTCATTACTTTTTCTGTTTATCAATTTCATCATCCTCATAACAGTGGTCAACGGCTGCGTAAACATTTTGCTGGATTAGGATGCATTCCATTTTCTGTTGCCAGATACTGAAATCACCTTTTCCATTAAAGGGGGCCAACACATACGTAGGAGTATGATTGGCCATTTGTTTACACAACTTTGAGCCGAATGGAAAAAACCACAAAAAATATGCAAGGGAGAAACTGTAAATGGCAAGCGGAAGCAGGCACACAAAGATCACCAAAATCAAGACCACAAAACAGAGATAACAAATATCAATCACAAAGTCTTAAATCTACAGCACCAAAATCCCAAGCAAATAATCCCCGGCCAGGGGCTACGCTACGAAATTAATAAACGAGAGGTCAAAGCCAATTTACCAGAGCGAGACCCTAGGTAAGAGTCTCAAAACACCAAACGAATCTTCAAGGCAATCCCGGGACCAAGCAAACGTGCTGCCTAATTCCCGTCAATGACGGGGGCAGATCCCACGAGTGCCGCAGAACTTACTATTTCACCGAGTCGAAGATGCTCAAAACACAATAATCTGTCTATTTCTTAAAAAATGGGGGTTAAATAAATATAAAAATATTTAAACCAATCTACTGAATATCAAATATCAGAATACTAATATATTAATTTACTTAGTTTGAAATTAACTAAGGCAGATTAATATGAATTAATAAACTAATAAACAAATGATAACAACAGCAGAAATAAGAAAAAGAGAATTACCTTTCTTACCTTACCAGTAGATAGGGCGGGAGGCAGAAAGCAGAAGAATTTAATAAATTAAAAGCTTACCTCCCTTACCACTCTGTTTACCTACGGCAATGGCTGCGCGAGGGGCGGCGGCTTCAGGCGACAGCCGACGGCGGCGGCAGCGGCTTCAGGATGGGCGGCAGCGGCTACTTCTTACAACGGAAGCGACGGCGGCGTTTATGCAGTGGCGATCGGCGACAGCGGCGGTGGATGTCGGACAGTAGGCGACGGCAGCGGCTTCAGGACAGCAAGCAGCGGCGGCGGCTTCAAGAAGCGAGTCCAGGCGGCGGCGCTAATGTTGTAGGGACGGGCGGCGGCGCTAATGTTGCAAGGACGGACGGCGGCAGCCGCCGCTAGGGTTCCGCCACGGAGGCGTCGGCGGCGGCTAGGGTTTCCGCCACAGAGGAGGCGGCGTCACAGAGACGGCGGTAGACGACGACCCGTGGCTCTGATACCACTGTTGGGTCTAATCGTCGTCTCCGTTGAGATAAGATAGACACAGGCTCAAACACCTGGGATTGGGATACGTAGAGAGGGAACCAAGTTCATACGGTAACTCTCCACACTCAAGACTTTCACACTTAACTCTTTGTTATACTTCACAAAGAGAGAGAAGAAAGAATGACTCCAATGAGACTTGAGTGGGAGGCTGCCTAAGATATAAAAAACTAGGGCAACAAGTTGGCTACGGGCCTTTTGTGTTAAGGCCTTGGGCCAAAACACTTGGGCCTAAGCCCAACAGGGTGCTTTTGCTTGATATGATTTGAAAGATCGCCTGCGGATTCAAACGGTAATTGTTACCGGTTGGGGGAAGATCCTTGCCACTCTTCGAAAACTTACAAACCTTCTTGCAGTTGCAATACTTATTCAAGCAATATGTGCACACGTGTTTTCCACCTTCCGACACCGGCTTCTTCGCCTGCGTCGAAAGTAGCCTGTGGGCGGCGGCCAATGCCAGCAGCTGGTGGTGCTGAAGGCGGCGCATCGAACAAATATTCTTGATTAGTTGAAGCATATTTTGCCATGTTACGATTGTTAGGGTTCAACACGATATATATACAGGATTGAATTGAAGAAGGGACGATTTTTGCCTTGTTTTGCCATTTGATTCAGGTGATTCGATAAGTTTTTTTTAGTAAAAAAACAGCAGTGCGGAAGAAAAATCCGGCACCGTATGTGAGAGAGAGAGAGAGAGCATCTGAGTGGAGATTTGTATTTTGATTTAGAGAGAGACGACATTGTTAGAGAGGAGAGAGAGAGAGAGAGTGAGAGACAATAATATATGGTATATGCAATTATTAATAATAAAAATAATTAATCAAACTAGTATTTGACACGTATATACGAGAATTAATAGGTTTTCTTTTTAATTTTAATAAAATTAAAGTAATCCTATTAATACCATGTTAGTGATATTTTTATTAGAGGTGAAAAACAAACTTAATCACTTCGATCTTAATAATACTCTATCTTGATATTTTTTCTTGATTTTAATTCAATTACATATACAGGCAAATGAGGTTTAAATATTATTTTGCTTTTTATTAAACTTAAAAATCAGCTCTAACGAACGTTGTTAAGCAAATCGAGCTGCTCATGACCTCGGCTTGTTAATAAATCGAGTTCGACTCATTTATCTACACAAGCAAGCCACGAACCCCCTTAACGAGTGATTCGGGTGGAATTTACACGTTTTTTATGCACATATGAAGCTCATTTTGATTGTGATTTCATTGATTTATTGGTCGATTATGGATGTTTTGGTCAAAATAGGAGAAATGTGGTGTTTTATCGTTTTTGTAGGGAAAATGACTATTTTGGAAGGTAAAAATACATACCAAATTTTCAGTGAAGTCAACGAAGGAAGAAATCAAGTTCGTGGGTAAAACGAGTCAAATTAATTCAAAGAAATAATTTGGGCCCAATAAGCAGCTTGAGCCCCAAGCAAGTGACCGAGAGAAGAGAAGGAAAAAAAGAAAAAGGAGAGGAGAGGATACATACCTTTGGAAAATCCGTTCACGAAGAGAACACATCAAGAAGAGACTAATCTTTCTTTTTCCCTTTTGTTTTATTTTTCTGTCTTTTAAATTTTTCAAGACTTTGATTATGTTGATTGTTGGCTAGAACACTTTTGGTTCTAGGGCTTTGTAAATATTTGGATTGAAGTTTATGGATTAGTGTTTTACTTTAAATGGTGTTTGTCTCTTATTTGTGTGCTTAATTATTATTTCGAAAGCATGTTATTAGTGGCCATGATAATGTGTTTTATCTATTGTTAATTGAGATAAGATCGAGAGATTTATTTCATTAATCGTACATAATGCAACTCAATATTATTATGAGCTCGAGAGAGGATTAATTTTTTTGGAGGGAATTGAATGATCATTTGGGCTAATTTAGGTGATGCAATATTTGTGAGGCAGAGATACGAACTTGTATTGTATTTTCCTTTGAATTAGTTAGATCGAGAGATTGATTAATTCTTCTTTAGTGGTCAACCTTATAAGAGGACAAATTTAATTGTCATTTGAATGAATCATTAACCATAGATGAATATCTTAATATTGCAAATGCATTGGAACCTATTTTCTCTTATTTGAACTTCACTCGTAATTTCTTTGTTTTCGTGATTTGCATGAACTTTGATCGAATTTCCTTGTTACTCTTTATTGTTTATTTGTGACATTTAGTAGACAATCTTAGGGTAATCAACACTACAAACTTTCGATCATCGTCTATTTAGAATTCAATCAACAAAATACGCTTTTACACTACACCTCCCTGTGGGATCGACCTTGTACTTATCATGCTACGATAGACACCGTATACTTGCGGTTGTGTATTTTAGTGTTAGAGAATAAATGAATCAAGTTTATGGCGCCGTTGCCGGGGAGGTTTTGTAGTTCTAGAGTGTAGGTTGATAGAGTTTTAGTCTAGACACTTTATTTGCTTTCTTTATTTTCAAAAATCCCAAAAATATTTGCGTTTGTTATTTTGATACTACTTGCAATTCTCACTCTCTTTTGAACTTTTGATAGACATGGCTTATGATCACGCAATTTAGGAGGAACCAACAAGAAGTGTTACCTTTAGACCCGAAGATTGAAGTTAATTGTTGAAGAAGAAACGCCGAGAGAAGAAGAATTGAGTTAGAAGAAATGAATAGAAGAGAGAACCCGATCATAGAGGAGGTCGAAGAGGAAGTGGAGAATCAAGGGGTAGACGGAGTTGAGGGGCCGAATGGAAATGGCGGAAACCGACAACAAAAGAATAGCCCACACCGAGTTTTGAGGGATCATTTCCGTCCAATTTCAAGGTCATATGGAGGAGCGAGTCGAGAACCCGTGGATGCTCACAACGTTGAGCTCAAGCCGGCATTGATAGTCATGGTCCAAAACAACCAATTTGGTGGGCTTTTCAAGGAGGATCCTAACCTCCACTTGTCTCAATTCCTCGAGATAAGTGGAACGGTTAATATCAATCGAGTTCCACAAGACTACATCCGGTTGCAACTATTCCCCTTCTCTCTCCGAGACCGAGCTAAGCAATGGTACCTCTCCCTTGATTTGAGGACCATCGAGAATTGGAATGACCTTGTTGATGCATTCTTGATGAAGTATTTCCCTCCGAGCAAGACTATCAATATTCGAGGGGAAATATCTTCATTTATGCAAGATGATGATGAGTCTCTAGCCGAAGCATGAGAGCGCTTCAAGGATTTGATTAGAAGTTGCCCGCAACATGGTTTCTCACGAGACCAACTCATTTGCTACTTACCAAAAAGTGTATACTAAAAATATTATTATACAGTTTAATAATTGAAAAGTGCAACACCATTTACCAAAAAGTGTAAGTCAGTAAAACTGAAAAGTGCAACATGGACTAGGGTGCACAACATGCACTCGAGTGCATACTAGACCAACCCAAAAATTATACCGAGTGGAGGTTTCTCCTCAAAAAAGAATTAAGAAGAACCAACACAACACATTACAGGAAGGAAGTGATATGTAAAAATGCACATGGATCAAGAAAAAACAGCAACAACAAATTTAAAACAACCTACTGAAAGAATATTTCTTCTTAAAAGAAATGTATACCGAATGAGGTTACTCCTTAAAAAAAGAATTAAGAAGAACCAACACATTAAACATGGAAGGAAATGATGTGTAAAAATGCCTATCAAGAAAAACAACAACAATAAATTTAAAACCACCTACCCAAAGGATATTTTTCCTTAAAAGAAATGTATACCGAATAAAGTATTCTCCTCAAAAAAGAATTAAGAAGAACCAACACATTATAGGAAGGAAATGATGTGTAAAAATGCACATGGATCAAGAAAAACAACAACAAAAAATTTAAAACTGAAAGTGTGTGGGGGGATAGTGTCTAGTGTTTAAGTGAAAAACAGAACAATGTTACACTGAATGTTGTGACAATTAGTGTAGCATTAATTCTAACAGAATACAGAAAGTAAACACAGTACACAGCGGAAGTCTAAAACACTAAAACACAATACGAACACAATGGAATAATTTTTAACATAGATTTTATTAATAACAAAACCTATGCTAAGCCTTACGGCGAAACAATAACTTAGTTCCTAAGTTATACACAAAAATGTCGTGTGAAATGTCTCAGCAATTACTTCAACATTCCACAAACATAAACTATGATCGAGGCAGGTGCCTGAATCCGCAAATAGACTTAAGTGTAAGAACACTGTCTAAAGAACTAATCTGATCTATGATTCACTCTCACTCGATACAAGACTAGAACTAAGTACACTAGAAGGTGTGGTATCCCTCGGCGTACGTTAAATGATACAACTACTGGCCATAACTCCTAACTAGGGTTGAACGCTCAAGAAGGTGTTACTCGAGTAGTGCATACTTTGAAATGAAAGACTCCAGCGGTATTTATAGAGAAATACACAGCTTCTAGATCCTTCCATTATGAGATCCTATTTTTTAGGACCTCAACCTCCATGATCTTTCTAGATCCTTCTGCCATCTTACAGGTCGTTCTACAATGCTCTAAACTATTCTAGCACGTTCTCCAACCTTCTGGAATCTTCCAGGTTCCAGACTCTTGTAGAAGCTTCTAGAATCGTTCCTGAATGTGAGAGCATTTAGTACAACATTTAATGTAACATTTCAGAAAAGACTTAGAATAAATCAAGGAAGGTCAAATTAAGATGTTGTTGATAATGTTAAAGCATTTAAGAGTTAACAACATCTACAAAAACAACCTACCTGTAGAAACCAATCACCACATCATCCTTTGGAATTAAAGATGGAAGAAGAATCAGTAAAAAATGAAAAGAAATCAAAATGGAATTGAATCTGCAGAATTCTCAATTGCCTAATACAAATGAGCCCTAACAACATATATAGGCTCTGAAACTAATAACTGTTTTAAACTAACTTCTAACTACCAAAACTAATTAGGAGAAGGTTTACAATATGAGAGTGTATCTACTAAATCAGAGGGTGTATTTAGCAATCCTTTATACCCCCCCTCAAAATGGGAGTGGATATCAATTAACCCCATTTTGGCTTTGTGAGTGAAGAAACCAGCAGCAGGTAAAGGCTTGGTGAGGATGTCAGCCAAGTTGTCTTGAGTAGGAATGTGGATTAGGGTGAGGAGGCCATCCTTGATCTTTTCTCTAGTGAAGTGATAATCCAAGTCAATGTGCTTTGTCCTCTGATGTAAACAGGGGTTGTGAGCAATGGAAAAGGCACTCTTGCTGTCTGTGTACATAGAAGAAGGAGTGGAATGGATGATCTTTAAGTCTTGGAGGATATAGTGAATTCATTGAAGCTCACATGTTGTTGATGCCAAAGCCCTGTACTCAGCCTCTGCAGAAGATCTACTAACAGTGGATTGTTTCTTGGATTTCCAAGAGATTAATGCATTACCAAAATATATACTATAACCAGTGATGCTTCTCCTTGTAAGGGTACATCTCCCCCAATCAGAATCAGAGAAGGCATGCAATTTAGAAGTATTTTCTTTAGGATAGAAAAGACCAGTACCAGGGTTACCTTTAATATACCTTAGGATTCTATGGACTGCATCAAGATGAGAGGCAGTGGGAGATTGCATGTACTGGCTCATAGTCTGAACTGCATAAGATAGGTCAGGTCTAGTAATAGTAAGATAGAGGAGTTTACCTACCAACCTCCTATATTGTTGAGGATTTTTCAAAGGGGGAGACTGAGTGTCAAAGCAGATTTTAGCATCCATAGGAGTGGAGGATGGTTTACATCCTAAATAACCAGAGTCATCAAGCAAATCAAGAGCATATTTTCTCTGAGAAAGGGTTATGCCAGAGTTGTTTCTGGCAACTTCTATCCCTAAAATGTATCTGAGAATGCCAAGATCTTTTATAGTAAAAGATTAATGTAAATGTGCCTTAACAGATTTTATGGCATCAAGGCTAGTGCCTGTTACAATAAGATCATCAACATAGCACAAGACAACAGTAAAGGCAGTAGCAGCGTGTTTAGTAAATAGAGAAGTGTCAGCCTGTGATTGGATAAAGCCAATAGATAACAAAGAGGTGGTTAATTTGGAAAACCACTGTGTAGAAGCCTGTTTTAATCCATAAAGACTCTTATTTAGTTTGCAGACTCTAGTATCATTTTTAGAACAGTAGCCAGGGGGAGGTAGCATGTATATTTCCTCATCTAAGTCACCATGTAAGAAAGCATTATTGACATCTAGTTGGTGAATATGCCAATTTTTAGAAACTGCAACAGCTAGAAGTATTCTAACACTGGTGATTTTAGCAACTGGAGAAAAAGTATCAAAATAATCAATTCCCTCTTGTTTAGTAAATCCCTTAGCTACTAATCTAGCTTTGTATCTATTAATGGAGCCATCAGAGTTATATTTGATTTTGTAGATCCATCTACACCCTATGCAATGTTTATTAGTGGGGAGATTAACAAGAGTCCAGGTGTTGTTCTGGACCAAGGCAGACAACTCTTGTTGCATGGCTTGGGCCCATTTATCATTTAGAGCTGCTTGTTTGTAAGATTTAGGCTCCTGAATTTGGGAAATGGAAGTGGTGAAGGCTTTATAGCTGGGTGTGAGTTTGTGAGAGGACAAGAAGGTTTGGATGGGATATTTGATGCTGGAAGATGTAGAGTGTTTTGCATGATCCACTGAAGCAGGTAATGAAGTCTCATAAGATTGTAAATAAGCAGGCTGAGTCTTGGTTCTAAGAGGCCTAGTTTGAGTGTCAATACCAGAAACAGTGGAATCATGCAAAACATTAATAGGATTGGGCAGCTCAGAGGTGGGAAGAGTGGAAGGGTTTAAGTGGTCATCATCAATGAAATCATCATGGATGGGAATAGCAGTGGGGGAGGGAGGTTTTGAAGGGATGCTATCTTTGAAGGGAAAGACATCTTCAAAGAACTTGACATTTCTTGAAATAAGAGTTTTACGAGTTTGTATGTCCAAGAGTTTATACCCTTTGGTTCCCATAGGGTAGCCAATGAATATACACTTGGTTGCCCTAGGGGCAAATTTGTGTCTGTGAGATGTGAGAGTGTTGGCAAAGAAAAGACATCCAAAAGTTCTAAACATGGAATAATCAGGTTTCTTATTGTAAAGAAGTTCAAAGGGTGACTTATTTTGAAGATTATAGGATGGAATTCTGTTTATAATAAAAGTAGCAGTTTTGATGCATTCATCCCAGTATTTAAGAGGTATAGAGGACTGGAAAAGGAGAGCCCTAGCAACTTGAAGCAAGTGTTGATGTTTTCTCTCAACTATACCATTTTGTTGGGGTGTTTCAACACAAGAGGTTTGGTGTAAGATCCCAAGGGTATGATAAAAATCAGAAAGAATAAACTCAGTCCCATTGTCACTCCTTAAGGTCTTAATTTTGGTGCCAAAATGAGTTAGAACCATATTATAAAAGTTTTGGAGGCATATTTTGACATCACTCTTAGCACTTAGAAGGTAAGTCCATGTACATCTACTGAAATCATCTACAATAGTGAGAAAGTACTTATATCCAGAAGCAGATATTGTGGAAAATGGGCCCCAAACATCACAATGGATCAAATGAAAAGCATGAGAAGATACAAATGTGCTCAAAGGGAAAGAATGTCTCTTTTGCTTAGCTAAAGGGCAAATGTAGCAATTAGTATGAGCAGTAGAAGTAGTATCAATATTCAATTCAGGAATGTTCAACATACATTTCTTAGAAGTGTGTCCTAGTCTTTTATGCCAAGTATCAAAGGTACATTTATGTAGAACAACAGAACTAAAGTGACAGTAGAACCTAAAGCAGGTAAAGCAGATGGAGCAGCATTTTTCAAAAGGTAAAGGCCCCTCACTTGATCAGCAGTACCAATCACCATCTTGGTGGTGTTGTCCTGTAAAACACAATGTGAGTAGAAGAAACTCACAAAACAATTAGAGTACCTAGTTAAGTGACTAACAGACAATAGATTGAAGGTAAAATCAGGGACATACAGGACATTATATAGAGTGAGGTGATTATTGATAACAATGTTGCCCATATGTGTAGCAGTGGAAAAAGCATTTTTAGGTAAAGAGATCTTAACATTGGAAATGGAGGGTGATTCGGGTGGAATTTACACAATTTTGAGGCACATGTGAAGCATGTTTTGATGTGGATTTCATTGATTTATGCATTGATTATGATTGTTTGAGCCAAAATGAGAGAAAGGTTGTGTTTTGTTGATTTTGTAGGTAAAACGATGGAATTTGGAGCAAAACACAGACCACAAGTGATCGGACTGGAAAGAGGAGTGCACGGTTGGATTCGTCTCGGAAAACGGAGTGGATTAGCCGAAGGAATCAAGTCAATCCGACACCCGAGGCGAAAGTTATGCACGAAACGAGAAGAGGCCGAAATCGAGGAACAAGGCAACTCGGCCGAGTGAGTTTACTCGGCCGAATCTGCGAGTTGCAAGTTTACTGCGCACTCGGCCGAGTGAGCTTACTCGGCCGAGTAAGAGAGAAAGCAGCTGCTACAAATTTCCAGTAATTAAGGTTTGGGCCTTAGGCCCATTGAATTAATTGGAATTGGGCCAGCATTTTTCAGCCCATGATTTATCTATTTTTGGCGTGAGGGATAGCAAGCAAAAAGGATGGGCAACGGAATTAAGTGGATGGGCCAATTTCATTTAATTTTTGGGCCCATTTGTTTTGATTAAAACTTGAAGCCCATGTTATATATATTTCGGCCAATACACAGCGAAAGAGAGGGAAGTGAATTGGGGGAAGAAAGCAGGAGCTGCGATTCTGCACACACTCACACCTAGTGGAAGGTGTTTCTTCCATTGGAGCTTCAAATGGTGGATTAGCTTGGAAATTTCACACTCCATCACCTACACTATCTAAGCTTTCTCTATCCTTTTATTAATTTTAGTTATTTATCTTTTTATTGTATTTGAGATTGTGTAAAACACTTTGTGGTTCTAAGGCATTGTAAGACTTATGAGTAATTTCTTGCTTTAATTGGTGTTTATCTCGTATTTGCATATTCAATTATTCATTGTAAAGCATGTTGTTAGTGGCCATAATGATTTGCTTGATTTATTGTTAATTGGGGTAGTATCGGGAGATCTATTCTATTTAATCGTATGCGAATATGCAACCCGGTATTATTATGATCTCGGGAGAGGATTAATTATCGGAGAGGGAATCAAATGATCTTAGGAGCTATTTTAGATGGTGTAATGTTTGTGATGTAGACATACGAGCTTATATTACATTGCGTCTTTGGATTAGTTTGTATCGGGAGATCGATTAATTCTTCTTGTGTGATCACCTTATATGGGATAACCTTAATGGCCATTTAAACTAGATAACTCTTATAAACGGACGTCTAAGAACTACAATTACCTTGGAACCCACCTTTTCTCTTTGAGTTACATTCGTTTTACGTTCATTTTACTTGTTTGCTTGGTATTTGATCGATTTCGTCTTTGCTCTTTATTACTTATTTGTGACACTTGTTAGGTAATATTAGAGTAATTCACACCACTCAAATTATCGATCACGTCTATTTAGAATTCGACTAGCAAAATACATTTTTACGCTTAACCTCCCTGTGGGATCGACCTCGTGCTTATCACGCTACGATAGACACCGTATACTTGCGGTTGTTTATTTAGTGTTGCATAACACGTGAATCAGAGGGAGGGGTGGAAAACAAAGACAAGTCAAAAACCATGTGATCAGTAGCTCCAGTATCTATAATCCAAGTGGAGTTAGTACTATCCTGTAAGCAAATGTTAGAGACCATACCTGAATCAGTGGTGTTTTGGTTCTCTTTAGGTTGAGCAGTGTAGGTTCCTGCCACAGTGTGAGGCATAGCCTTGTGCTCACCCAAATTCTGCATCTTAGAAAAACTCACAAACTTGTCATATAAAACCTGATCAAAGTGTGGATTGGATTCCAAGGGGGTGTTTCTCAAGGAAAGATTGTCAGTCTTTTGAGTGAGTTTGTTTGGAAGAGTTCTAGGTCCCCTCCAACCAGGTGGAAAGCCAATGATGTGAAAGCACCTATCTATGGTGTGGTCAATACCATCACAGTGGCCACATTTCAGAGGTTTCTTCCTATCTTTGAAAAATTTTGTTGTTTCTTGCAGTCATAGAAACAGAATCTAGGTGGATAGGATCAGGGGCAGTGTGGAGGTTTATTTGGGATTCCTCTTGGATCAATAGGCCATATATTTTGGAAAGAGGAGGAAATGGAGATTGCAAAAGAAATTGGCTTCGAAGAGCACCATAAGAATCATGCAAACCAATCAAGAATTTCAAAACAACATCCTGTTCTTGGGTGTTGGTCATGAGTTTAGGCAATTCACAAGAGCAAGTATCCATAGCACCACAAGAACATTTAAGAATAGGTCTAAAGCTAAGGTACTCATCCCATAAAGATTTGAATTGGTTGTAATAGGAAACTAAAGATTGGGAACCCTAAGTGATCGTACTAAGGGATTTCTCAAGGTGATATACCCTAGTGCCGTCAGATAAGGCATATCTAACCTTTAATTCATCTCAAACATCTTTTGCAATAGAGAAGTAATCCAAAGTGCGTTTAATTTCAGGCACAATAGAATTCAAAATCCACATAAGAACAAGGTCATTGGATCTTACCCAAGCAGAGTATACGGCAGGTTCATCTTCTTCGCTAGGTATGTCCAAAGATCCATCAATAAGGCGAGCCTTGTTCTTCACACTGAGACCGCGTTTGACGGCATGACTCCAGGAGACATAGTTGGTGCCGTCGAGGGGTTCAAGGGCGATGGCGACGGCCGGATTATCATTTTGATGTAGGGCCAGCGGAGAGAACGGATTGAGGGCCGGGTCCAAAGAATCGGGATCAGTAACCGTGGGCGCCATGGATAATGGGAGATAAGAAACGCAAGAATTTTGCGAAGCTTTATTCAAAAGGGGAAGGAAATCGCGATGAAATTGGATCGAAGAAGATGGCTAATACTGATACCATGTAGAAACCAATCACCACATCATCCTTTGGAATTAAAGATGGAAGAAGAATCAGTAAGAAAGGAAAAGAAATCAAAATGGAATTGAATCTGCAGAATTCTCAATTGCCTAATACAAATGAGCCCTAACAACATATATAGGCTCTGAAACTAATAACTGTTTTAAACTAACTTCTAACTACCAAAACTAATTAGGAGAAGGTTTACAAGATGAGAGTGTATCTACTAAATCAGAGGGTGTATTTAGCAATCCTTTATACTACCGAAAGGATATTTCTTCTTAAAAGAAATGTATACCGAATAAGGTTTCTCCTTAAAAAAAAGAATTTAGAAGAACCAACACATTACACATGGAAAGAAATGATGTGTAAAAATGCACATCTATCAAGAAAAAACAACAACAAAAAATTTAAAACAACCTACCCAAATGATATTTCTCCTTAAAAGAAATGTATACCGAATGGAGGCTTCTCCTCAAAAAAGAATTAAGAAGAACCAACACATTACATGAAGGAAGAAAATGATGTGTAAAAATTAGAGATGTTTATCGGGCTGACCCTAGCCCTATAGGGTCAGCCCTACAGGGCTACGGGCTAAACGGGTTAGGGCCTTAACCGGTTCATATTTAACGGACCTACAATTGTTGGGACCTAACCCTAACCCTAGCGGGCCACGGGCTAAACGGGCCACTAACGGGCTACAATAATTTTTTTTCTTTTAAAATTAAAGGCCTCAATTGGCATGTCCAACAAGCAAATAAAATAGAAAAATAGATCATTAGTTAATAATCAGTAAATGAGGAAACAAAAGTATAATTTAAACACAATTTTAGAACTCATTGGTCCTTAATATGACCAAATAAATAAAGCTAAACAAATATCATAATCTAATAAAAAATAGTAATAATGACTAATGGAAGGTAATAGACTTCTTAATGCTTATAGTTATTGTTATTGATCAAATGACCCAATATATGTTCTTAGGTTATTTATTAAAAAAAAAAAGGTAATAACTCGGGCTAGCGGGCCTGTAGCCCTGCGGGCTGGCCCGGTTTAGCCCACGGGCTAATCGGTCCGAGTCAAAAAAGTTCGGTTTTAAACGAGCCTATAATTCATGAACCCTAACCCTATATTTTTCAAGGTTAAACGGGCCAGCCCGGTTAGCCCGACCCGGATAAACATCTCTAGTAAAAATGCACATGGATCAAGAAAAACAACAGCATATTTAAAACAACCTACCGAAAGGATATTTTTTCTTAAAAGAAATGTATACCGAATGAGGTTTCTACTTAAAAAAAGAATTAAGAAGAACCAACATATTACACATGGAAGGGAATGATGTGTAAAAATGCACATCTATCAAGAAAAATAACAACAACAAATTTAAAACAACCTACCCAAAAGATATTTCTCCTTAAAATAAATGTATACCGAATGGAGATTTCTCCTAAAAAAAGAATTAGGAAGAACCAACACATTACAGGAAGGAAATGATGTGTAAAAATGCACATGTATCAAGAAAAACAACAACAACAAAGTTAAAACACCCTACCGAAAGGATATTTTTTCTTAAAAGAAATGTATACCGAATGAGGTTTCTCCTTAAAAAAAGAAGGGTTAATTGCAAATTAAATCACCACCTTTCACTGGATTGTAATTTAATCTAAACTTTTGAATAATTGCAAATAAAATCACCACCTTTAAATATTGTTGCAATTTAAACTTCTTAATAGTTTCATTTGTGCTTAAATCTAACGTGGTTGGCGGATGTGACACATTCTTAATGAAACAACATTGTTTTTTATTTCGATCTAATCTCGAAACGTTAAATTCGGGCACAAATGAGATTGTCTAGAAGTCTAAATTGCAACAATATTGAAAGGTGATGATTTTATTTGCAATTATTCAAAAGTTTAGATTAAATTGCAATTCATCGAAAGGTGGTGATTTAATTTGCAATTAACCCAAAAAAGAATTAAGAAGAACCAACATATTACACATGAAAGGAAATGATGTGTAAAAAATGCACATCTATAAAAAAAAATAACAACAATAAATTTAAAACAACCTACCAAAGGATATTTCTCCTTAAAAGAAATATATACCGAATGGAGGTTTCTCCTTAAAAAAAGAATTAAGAAGAACCAACACATTACACATGGAAGGAAATGATGTGTAAAAATGCACATCTATAAAAAAAAAAAAAACAACAATAAATTTAAAACAACCTACCCAAAGGATATTTCTCCTTAAAATAAATGTATACCGAATTGAGATTTCTTCTAAAAAAAAGAATTAAGAAAAATCAACACATTTCAGAAAGGAAATGATGTGTAAAAATGCACATGGATCAAGAAAAACAACAACAACAAATTTAAAACAACCTATCGAAAGGATATTTCTTCATAAAAGAAATGTATACCGAATGAGGTTTCTCCTTAAAAAAAGAATTAAGAAGAAGCAACACATTACACATGAAAGGAAATGATGTGTAAAAATGCACATCTATCAAGAAAAACAACAACAACAAATTTAAAACAACCTACCCAAAGGATATTTCTCTTTAAAATAAATGTATACTGGATATTTCTCCTCAAAAAAGAATTAAGAAGAACCAACACATTTCAGAAAGGAAATGATGTGTCAAAATGCACATGGATCAAGAAAAATAACAACAAATTTAAAATCCACTGAAAGGATATTTCTTCTTAAAAGAAATGTATACCGAATGAGGTTTCTCCTTAAAAAAAGGAATTGAGAAGAACTAACACATTACACATGGAAGGAAATGATATGTAAAAATGCACATCTATCAAGAAAAACTACAACACCAAATTTAAAACAACCTACCCAAAGGATATTTTCCTTAAAAGAAATGTATATCGAAAGGTTTCTCCTCAAAAAAGAATTAAGAAAAACCAACATATTACAGAAAGGAAATGATGTGTAAAAATGCACATGGATCAAGAAAAACAACAACAACAAATTTAAAACAACCTACCCAAATGATATTTCACCTTAAAATAAAAGTATACCGAATGGAGGTTTCTCCTAAAAAAAGAATTAAGAAGAACCAACGCATTACAGGAAGGAAATGATGTGTAAAAATACACATGGATCAAGAAAAACAACACCAACAAATTTAAAACAACCTACCGAAAGGATATTTCTTTTTAAAAGAAATGTATACTGAATGAGGTTTCTCCTTAAAAAAAGAATTAAGAAGAACCAACACATTACACATGGAAGGAAATGATGTGTAAAAATGCACATCTATCAAGAAAAATAACAACAACAAATTTAAAACAACCTACCCAAAGGATATTTTTTCTTAAAATAAATGTATACCGAAAGGTTTCTCCTCAAAAAAGAATTAAGAAAATGTGGGTAAATATTCAGTAAAAACGCCTAAACGAACAAGAAACTTGAAGAACCAACAAATTTGAACAACCAACAAACTTGAAAAAATTGGAAAAAAATTAGTACTATAAAATTTTGATTGTATTTATCACGATTAAAATAAAACACAAAAACTTTACGTTGTATTTTTTTAAAAGGCAAATAATCGATTTTGAAATTTTGGTTTTTAAAACTCTTATGAATAGTAACATTTTTTTTTTCGAATACTAGAAGATTAACAATATGTTAAATCAATAGGTAAGATTGAATGAAATTGTATTTTATATTATTATTTGGTGAAATTATAATTATTAGTGTGGCTTTTGTAATGATTTAGTGAATTATATTATTGTTAAGTAAGATTATAATGAGTAATATGTTTGATAAGGATAATTTTGAGTGAGTTTTAAAAATCATTTTTAAAATTGTAAAGTAAAATCGGTGTAGAATCTTAAAATTCAAAATCTGAGTTTTAAAATAAAAAGTAATGGGTGTAAATTTTTTTTTTGATGAAGTAATGGGTGTAAATTAACAAAATAAAAAGTAATGGGTGTAAATTTGAGTCGAAAATGGGTTCATATAAAAAGAGTAAAAAAAAACCCTCTTAAATATTTTATCGGCTCTCCAAACCCCAGGCCCTAAACTCTCCGAAACCCACGCCGCCGTGCACACGCACAATGGATTTTCAAAAGAGGAAGAGCGCGGCCCTCTCCGCCATGAACTCGGTGGCGCCCGACAAGTCCCCCAAAGGCACCATTGACGCGCCTATCATCTCTCTCTTAGCAGCTATCAACTCCCACCCTTCGTACTTCACCACCAGTTCATGCTCCGGCCGCATCTCCATCCTATCTCAGCCCTCCGCCTCTCCTTCCGCCGCCAAGAAGAAGGCCAGGGGCGGCTCTTGGCTCTTTGTCTCCCACGAACCTGCTCCTCCTTCCTCCGTCACCACCATCCTCTTCCCCTCCCCTGCTCACCAAGCCGATTCGAGCTTGTTACCGCTCTCCGATCCTCTAGAGAAGCAGAGTGTTGTCTTTAGATTCGAGCCGTTGATAATCGCGGTCGAGTGCGAAAATGTTGCTGCGGCTCAATCTTTGGTTTCTCTTGCTATTTCCTGTGGGTTCAGAGAGAGTGGGATTACAAGTGTGAGCAAGAGAACGATCATTGCTATACGGTGTTCGATACGAATGGAAGTTCCGCTGGGTGATTTGCATAAGCTTATGGTGTCACCTGAGTATGTAGAGTATCTTGTTGAGGTTGCTAATGAGAAAATGGGGGCTAATCAGAAAAGAACTGATCATTTTCATGATAAGCTTATAGAGAATGGATTTTCGGGACATGAGATTCGAGTGAGTGATGAAATAATTACTAATGGTGAAGAGACGCGTTTGGTGAGTTCGGTGGAGAATGAAGTGGAGGTCCTGGAGGGAGAATTGGGGACAGAAAGCAAATATAATCATAATTCTGAGTATGGTAATTGTTAAATATGAATGCTTTCTTCGATTTACTTGAAGTTTGAACTCTTGTTGCATTCATTTAGTGGAAATATTTGCCTATATAACATCATACTCTGCACACGGGAGACTGGAATCTAGATATGTAATTTACGTGGTTTGTTTTTTCCTTAAAATTAATGGAAACTGGGTAAGTTATTATGTTGTCCACCCGTTTTAGGCATTTTTTTTGACAGTATTGCCTTCTGAATTCTGAATGCTAACAGTCTGCGATTGGATTGCTATTATGGTACTTTTTTGGTCCAATTTCTCGTCTGTGTGAACTGTGAACCAACCAGAAGTCTTGGCCAAGGGTTAGATTGAGCATCTTAGCTATCTCTCTGGATTAAGATTGTATTATTATGAACGTTTGAAATTCTTGACATATTCATTTAAATGCATGGCAATACTGTTACCAACTAATTAATGTCTGATTGCAGGACTGCTTTCCCTTAATGTGTCAGGAGTTTAAATATTTAAATGATTGGCAGGATCTCGAGAAGTTTGTGGCGTTGATCTCTCTGTTGTTGAAGTAGTTGGTGAACCTCTTGAGAGACTATTCTTGTGGGGTCATTCTACATGTACTCTCACCCAAAAGAAAATTATCCTTTTTGGTGGCTTTGGAGGTATTGGAAGACATGAACGTAGAAACGATCTATTGATTTTCGATACAGAATCTGGATTAGTGGAGGTAATTGCTGCTGCTGGAGCCCCATCTCCACGCTTGGGTCACACATCTACTCTCGTTGGAGATTTCATATATGTGATTGGAGGTAGGGCTGACCCTACAAATATATTGAACGAAGTTTGGGTATTTAATATGACAAATAAACAGTGGAAGCTTTTGCAATGCACTGGCAGTTTGTTCCGTCCAAGGTATAACAAATCACGCTTATAATCATTCAGTTTGTTAGAAATATCAACATACTTCATCATAGTGTACTATGTTCACCTTTATTGGGACCTAGTTTCTCAGTCTTAGAAATGAAATTAACATCATGAACTTTCTATTTGTATGGCATTATGTCATCTACTCTGTTTCCTCATCTAGATTTTTTTTTTATTCACTTATAAGGGTTCACCTGCACCTCATTTTATTTATTATGGGCTTTAATTCATATTTTCATTTTACAGGCATCGGCATGCTGCTGTTCTCGTTGGTTCAAAGATATATGTCTTTGGTGGAATTCATAATGATTCAATTTTATCGTCAATTTATGTCCTTGACACAGACACCTCTGAGTGGTCAGAGATAGAATCTCATGGGGACCCACCAGGTCCCCGTCATTCCCACTCAATGACTGCAAAGGGTTCAAAGTTATATATATTTGGTGGATACAATGGAGATAAAGCACTTGGTGGTCTTTACACTTTTGATACTGAAACAGGTATGTGGAATAAGCTAAAGACAAATGGGCAGTCACCAAATGCTAGATTCTCTCACTTGATGTTTACATATTCAAAATTTATTGGTATTTTGGGGGGCTGCCCTGTTAGTGAGCATCAGGAATTATTTTTACTTGATCTTCAGTCCAAATCTTGGAAGAATATAGCAGTGAAGTCTATTGAAGAAGGCCTATTTGTTCGAAGCACAATAAATGTGATTGGGGATGATCTGATTATAATTGGTGGTGGGGCATCTTGTTATGCGTTTGGGACTAAGTTCAGTGTTCCAATGAAGATTAACTTGCTCCAGTTGATATCCTTGTGTGATAGTACAGAACCTAATTCAATCATTAAGAAGCACATGCCTCATAATATGGAGCAGAAGAGTCGTTCTGTTCTATATTCCTGGAGTAGTAGTGAGCAAAAAGTCAACGGATGTGCTATCCTAGATCCTGACTTTGAAGAACCAAGGGTAACTAATGGAGGCTTGGTGTTGAATATCCCTTGTGCTGTTCAGATTGAAAAACAGTACGCAAAACTGGTGAAGGACATACTGAAAAAGTTTGGCTGGTTAGATCTTGAAAGGAAGGTTTATTCCCATGAGGGTGGCTTGCATATCTGCCTTCCTGTTACTAATGAATTCTGCAGAATTTTAGAAGATAAGGACTTAGCCGATGAATTTGAACCAGAAACTGAACTTCAGGTGTTGAAGCCAAACTCCAGGCAAATTTTATCGAAAGATATCTCCAGCTCAGCGGCTCTGAATCTTCTCCTGGCATGTGGTGTAACCAAGATCGTGGATGAAGTTGTGAAAGTTAAGAAAACTCCAAATTCTCCTTTCAAAGTGATGAAGGAGGCTGTAGCTTCTTTGCTGGAACATCATTGTCTGCCAGCCACTCTCATAGAACAGCTGCCCTCGAGGTGGTAATTTTGTTATAGTTGTTTTATGATGCTATGAACATGAGCTAAAATGAATTTTCTTTTACTATAAGTTCCATATTCCTGAGTCGTGATTTTTTGTTTATTGGCAGATGGGAGCGACTAGGGGATATTATTGTGCTCCCTGTAACATCTTTCAAAGATCAAGTGTGGAATTCAATTGGAGATGAGCTTTGGCCTCTTGTTGCGCAGGCGCTTGGGACTCAACGTTTAGCACGACAAGTAAGTGATGCCAAAAATACAAATAAAAGTAAAAATCAAATCTCAGAAGAGATCTATCACCCTTTGAAACTAAATTAATTATAGGTACTCACAGTTGAACATGACTTGGCATATATTTCGAATACAGTTCCATGATGCCAAAGGCTTTACTTTCCTTGTATGGGAGGAAAAAAATTGCACTACAGCATTCCTTCTAATATGACAGTTACAACAAAATGATCCTGTATTTTGTTCTGCTGAATTTTACTTTTCTTATTAAAGCTAGAATCATCATAGATAGAATGGACTGTTAGCTAATGGAGCATGTTGATTATATATAGGGCCGAATTGCAGAAACAGGAACAAGAGACAGTAAGTTGGAGATTTTTGTTGGAGATGGTGGCTGGGTTGATCACTGTGAAAATGGCATACATTACTCTTTTGATGCCACCAAATGTATGTTCTCTTGGGGAAATCTTTCAGAGAAGCTGAGGATGGCCCATCTTGATTGTAGAGATGAAGTAGTTGTCGATTTGTTTGCTGGCATAGGATATTTTGTACTTCCATTCCTTGTGAGGTGTGCTATTTCCTGACTCATCTTCAGTTTGATATTTAAAATTTCATATGACGTTACTCTTAACTATTTAATTCATGCTAACAATCAGTCTTTATTTTATTCGATTATTTGGGCTTGTAATGCGAATAACTATGTCTAATGCTTATCAGGGCCAATGCCAAAATGGTTTATGCTTGCGAGTGGAATCCTCATGCTGTGGAGGCACTCCATCGAAATCTTCATACTAATTCTGTGGCTGATCGCTGTGTTGTACTGGAAGGAGATAATAGAGTTACAGCTCCTAAAGTATGAATGATATCTTCTGTCCTGCAAAACTGCATTTAAAAATAATAATTTTATTATATTCTAATTAATGCTGAACCATTTTTTGGGTTTTCATGGCTTAACATGTTGATGTTTATCCTCAATCCCAATCTAGTTTTAGGTTGGCATCACTTTTTGTTATCTATCTTGAAACAACTGTGAATAACATGAGATTGCATTCGTGTGATAACTCTTAGCTTATAAATTTGTTATCGGAACAACTGTGAATCACATATTTTATCCTTTGCCTTTTATCTTCATAATGAGTTTTACTATCTTAAAGCATTCCTTTAATTGTGCAGGATGATTTGAACTGTGTTCTTACATTAGCTTCTCTTAAAACTTCCTTGTGAACAGGGAATTGCTGACCGAGTGTGCCTTGGCCTCATACCATCAAGTGAGTGTAGTTGGGTGACTGCTGTCAGAACCTTGAGGTGTGTTATTTAAATAGTAAGCATGGTGTAAATATGGTTTCTGGCTGTCTTAATTTACTTGCTGCAGTATGCAGCACTCTCCATATTCCTAATTTTGAATGCCCTGTTTCCTCTTATGTACCTTAACATATTCTTATGTGAACGGGATAAAGGGTACCTAAACCACTCTGAAGTCCGTACTTGCCAAGATCATAATTATAATATCATCATCCTCTCTACTTTTCTTCTTCTTGTGTGTCTCTAGGTGTGTGGATGTTTTAGTGTTATCTTGAATGTTCTTGCAGAGGAGCGCAATATATTTGCTTTTGACAACCATATTTTAAATGAAGCTGCATGCATCTATTTCATGCTTTGAAACAATATTAAAGGACATTAGCATTGTAATTTTCAAGACAACTGAATGCATGTACACAACACTGAAAAATTGCAGAGAAGAGGGTGGGACATTACACATCCATGGAAATGTGAAGGATACGGAGGAGGGTTTATGGACAAACCATGTTCTGCAGTCCATTTCTGAGATTGCTAAATCGGAAGGTATCTTATCCTTGACTATAGCCCAGAGTAAATTTTCACAATAATCTACTGAAAAACAAAAAAAGAGAGAACTAGGTGTACAACTTGATTATATATGTGCTACTTGCAGGACGTTTGTGGGAAGTGTCAGTTGATCATATTGAGAGAGTAAAATGGTATGCTCCTCATATACGCCATCTTGTTGCAGACGTCAGCTGCAAATTGAGTCACAGATGATATGATATACTCTGCTTCAGCCAAAACGCCACTTCATGAGCAAAGTTAGGCTTTCAACAATTCTTAAAGATTTGGAGGACTAGGAAAAGAGCTGGCGCTCGACAGGCAACCAACTAAATTGATTTTTTTTTTTTTTTTTTTTTAAGTTTGAAATTACTGTGTTTATATGGTGGTTTTTTTTAGATGGTCTCGTAAGAGATTGTGTCCTAATATTGATTTATGATGTACTATCTATCTCCCAAGTTTTAGTGAGATATTATTGAACAATTCCATGCCCATATATTTATTGATAGGGATGGCCCCTACAGCTCTGGGGTACTTTATATATTAGCCTCTTATCTGTCCCCTTGTCTCTAGGCTGCTTAGTAAATGACTTAATGCTTGAGATCTCACTTTTCTTGATTTCATCGGCAAAATGATACTTTTATTGCAAAATAATTGATGAGTTAAGTTGTACTATCATAAAAATATTTGACTTAAATATATTCAAGAATACCATTTTTTATAATATCATTTTTAAGAATACTATTCAAGAATACCATTTTTAAGTAGGAGGGGTGATCAACTTAACGAAGAGGGTAGAAGTATTTATTTTTGCATAGACGATAACATGTTAATGGCCCTGTTGACACAAGTCTTAAATATTTTTATCCACCCTGAAATTATGAAGATTAATCAATTATTATTCATCAAAATTAGGTAGGACTTAGGAGTCAGTGAGTCATATTTTAATAAAAGAGTAGGACATTTAATTGTTAAATACTCCAATTATTAAAGATATTGAAAAAGAGAGTGGTGTGTCTTTAGTTACTCACAAGAGTGTCGGTTGCGCAGAGGCACAGTAATTGGCCTCCTCAACCTCTATTTTCATTTTTGCCGCCGCTCCTCCCACAAAATTTTGTCCAAAAGCATTCAATTTTTGCAATTTAAAACATTTTAAGCTAAGTTATTAATTTCTATTTTTATTAATACTTCATTATCTATTTCTACCTTTTCTCTTTTTAAGAATATCTATTTCTACTTTTTTTTTTTTTAAAGAATATTATTTTTTTAATTATATTCTAGATTCACAACTGATTTATTAGACTAACTTTACACTTTTGTACAAAAGTGTAAACTCATTGCAGGGTGCAATTGAAATATAAATTTGATTTAGTTTTACTGTGTGGATCAAAATTCAAATTCGACCATTAATGATATATTAAATTATTTAAAATTTAATTACATAATATGTATATATAATATATTTGATATTTAACTTATACTTGGTATTGTTGTTAATAAAAACATTATTGTAAAATGGTATATTTACACAAATTAATAGTAGTACTTGTGATAGATATATGAATTGGCAGGAGCGGCTAAATTGGTATGACCTGCTTACAAATAATATATGAGACACTTTCCTTTTCACTACATAAATGATGATTTGATATCTGAAATAATAATAATAATAATGATAATTCAGAGGCCCCCTTTTTATATTATTAAATCGTTGATAAGAAAAAACATGTTCCTGCCGCCTGTAAGGCTGTAAGTATACAACAATCAACAAATTATATAGAGTATAAAAAAGGGTAAATCATGTTAGGGAAAACGGCAGTTGTGGAGAAAAAAAATTTAAAACACAAAAGACCATTATTATTTGATAAAACTTATATATACAATGTTACATGTACAATATTAGAACAAATTAGAAAAGAGACGAAAAAAAAAAGAATTGAAAAAGGGTCAAACAGATCTTTCTAAAAATTTCATGCAAAATAACTCAAAAATTTTACTTTCAGACATGTGTTACTATAAAATAAATATATATATACTAATGTAAAAACAAGTAACACATACCTACTTTTATAACAACCACATTTTTTATTATAGTAACACGGAATAAGTTTTTTTATTTGATTTTAAGCTATTTGTGTGAGTATATCAATTTGATGACCCACAAATATTTCTACATTTTTCTAAAATAGAATAATATTGTAATATTGCTCACAAGGTTGTTTTCTTATTTTTTATGCTCGAATTTTCACTAAATAAATTTGAGAGAGGTTAGAAATACAATGATTATTTATAATAAGGGATGAATTAGTTTTGATGTAAACTTGTGATATATACTACTTCATTCGTTCCACAATAACTTTCACACTTTTCTTTAGTACATTCTACATTAACTTTCACACTCTTAAAATGAAAACCCTTTATAAACTTCACCTTTACAATATTCTCAATTTTACACAAATGTCATTATTTTTTTTCCACACATATACAAAAGTCAACACATTTATTTATTTTATACATAAAAATTTATAAAATTACCCCTCAAAACATCATTCATTATAATATTTTTTTAATATGTATCCATCTAACTATAAAAATTATTATGGAATGGGGTGAATACTCGATACAATAGAGCCATTGTATAGTATAAATCAGACTACCCAACCTATTAATAGTTTGAGTACTTTTTCCTTTTGTAGGAATAGTTATACGATGATGGCAACTACCCAACCTTTAGACAAGAAACGCGCCATGTGCCTTCAATTCTTTCACATTTTTGGACTATTACTTATTAATTTATTACTAATGGTGGAAAAACATATTTCAAAAGTACATCTCGTACCCAAAAAACATTGAATTTATTTGAAAATTTTGGTACAATAATGATATAAAAAGTACTCGATCGCTTTTAAATTTTTCATTTTGTCATTTTTATCCGTTCGTCTATAAATTTTTCATATTTTTTTTGATAAAATACTTTTTTATTTTTACACTTCACTTTATATTTAAAGTTTCTTTCTATTTCTCTCTCTTTCTCAATCACATCACGTGTACTATATCTATTATTTAATCATTTTTTTTAATTCATGTATCAAAAAGTAACGAGACACTTATAGACGGGTAGAGGGAATAAATTTTTTAAATATTTTGTTAGAGCAATATGTCAATATACTAGGAAAAAAAATCAGCATTTCAATATTACTATATCA
Organism: Galeopsis tetrahit; assembly: GCA_963675135.1. Taxonomy (NCBI): domain Eukaryota; kingdom Viridiplantae; phylum Streptophyta; class Magnoliopsida; order Lamiales; family Lamiaceae; genus Galeopsis; species Galeopsis tetrahit. The sequence continues at coordinate 83,331,333 of OY776120.1, forward strand.
TGAAGTAAATACTCTAGAAATAATTTGTACGGTGCACCAAAATTTCGACATGAAATTATATATTAATGAAAGTTACGCATTTGATTTTTGACAAATTACCCGCTTACACATTTTATTACATTATTATCTCTCTCAACCTCGTCTCCTATAATATATCTACTTATTTTATCATAATTTATATACTACAACTCCTTAATTTTCACGGGTTGGTCTGCTATGGACTTGAGTGCATGTTGTGCACCCTAGTCCATGTTGCACTTTTCAGTTTACTGACTTACACTTCTTGGTAAATAGTGTTGCACTTTTCAATTATTATACTATATAATAATATTTTTAGTAATAATTGAAAAGTGCAACACCATTTACCAAAAAATGTAAGTCAGTAAACTGAAAAGTGCAACATGGACTAGGGTGCACAACATGCACTCGAGTGCATACTAGACTTTACCAATTTTCATAGGTACGAAAGGAGTATATTCTCGTGAATTGTGATATTTCTAACAAACTCCTTGAGTCCTTGGAATTCGAATACACATATATTTGATGTAAATTTTGCTACTCCCGTTCCACAAAGATAACTACATATTCATTTTTTAGATGTTTTAAACTATAGCTCAATTTCCTTTTTTACTTTAGTATTAAATACTCTATTGTCAATTTTACCCCTAATTAATAAGAGTAATTAATGCTTAGTATATTTTGGAGTATGAAATTTTAAGGGCAAAATTGACACATTAGCTAAATTTGACTACATTTATTGATTTTTCTTAATTTGTGTGTAAAGTCAAATGTAGCTATCTTTGTAGAACGAAGGGAGTATTAAATTTTAGATCTCATTCATGTCACAGGATGCTTGTAATGCTTAGGGTAGTAGCATGCCCCAATATCTACAAATTTTTATTTTAAATTAAAGTTGGATACCTAATCTCTTTTACTAGAGATGAGGTAAGTTTTTTATGTTTAAATATATCAAAAAGTACTTTTAATTAATTTCGTTAATTGGAAAAGAATAGCGATTTAGCTCATTGTTTAATCGTTAGAGTAGGGATAATAAGTGGTTTAAGCATCTTAAATAGTGAAAGCCACTCCTAAATACTGAAAATGATTGCATAGGATAGGATGTCTTTTTTTTTTTAAGAAGTCAAGGATAGGATGTCTTGAAAATAAAGGAAAAAGAATTATAATTGAGTCATAACATTGATGCCGTTTACCGATAAAAAAAAAAATAATAATAATAACATTGATGCTGTTATTTTGAAATAGTAACCATACTTTTATCAATTAAAATTCAGTTCTTATATTTTTATTTACATGCTTTTCAAAAAACAAATATTTTTATTTATATAGAGATTTTGTTCTTGGTAAAGTCTAGTATGCACTCGAGTGCATGCTGTGCACCCTAGTCCACGTGCACTTTTCAGTTTACTGACTTACACTTTTGATAAATGGTGTTACACTTTTCAATTAGGGGTAATTAGTATATAGGACATTTCACCTATAGAAACTAGAAATAAAGACAATAAATTTTAAAGTTAGGAAGAAGGACAATATGATTTATAAAAGTACAGTTTTATCCTCCGTTTAAAATAAAGTCAAAATTTGAATATTCAATTAAGATAAAATAGGAAATTCAAAACATGATTTGAATATTAAATTGCCGGAAATTCAGGGCATAAATGCGTTCGAAAATCAAAGTTTCCTAAATCAAGCTGGATTGTCATATTAAATTACTTTTAATTATATACAAAGATTATTTAAGACTTTTTCAACTCTGTACATCTTTAAAAATTATTATTCAAAAATAAATATATTCAATGCTCTATAAAAAAAATATACAATAATTCGTTCAATAATTACATATAATAATTTATAATTATATAGAATAAATATTAAAGATTGTCATATTAATTATAATTGTAACTTCTCCATTAAATTAAAATGCATTAATGTTATTAATGTTATCTTTAGGGGAACTAAAAAAACGGACTATGAACCAGAATAGACAATATTATACAATTTGGATGGTAAACCGTTACATACACAAAAACAAAACAAACAAAAAAGAAATACATATGATGTAATTAAGTAAGTAACGTGGGGAGTATCGAAAGTGAATATATGTGAAAGTATATGCCAAACAAATATGCACATTGTGATATGTGCATTATGGAAGAAAAATTAGACCATTTTTTTTATATATTTATGACTACTACGATAATCATATTATTATTACGTGGATATCAATAAACTATTCATTTTAGAAATTGTAATTATAATATTATTTATAGAAAAAAATTACATTTGAATATAAGTATGTTTGAAAATGTCAAAAATATATTGTTTGTTTGGATTAGGTGAGATAATTGTGGGGAGTAGTGGGTATATTCCTATTTTAAATTAATAATATTGTATTAATGATGATTGACTTTAAAATTGTGGATTGTAACTTTCCAAAAGATATTCATTATTATGATATTTCCGTGATATCATTGGATAGTATAAAAAACATTACATTATGGCTTAAGTTAAGTATATCTGGCCCTATCATAAGAAAACTACGAGTACATATCTAGATACTGCATATTGAAAAATATATGCTAAAGATTGATGCACATGTGTGAATATTAGTTGAATATATGCTAAAATAGCTTTAATATCTAGAAACTTGGTTTTCTCCTCGAATTTGAACTTTAATATCACAGCGTATTCCATCTCTGATACTGTAAAATAGCTTCTCCAATTAACACGTTCAATAGAGCCCTAAATCGCACAAAATAAAACAGGGTAGAATTAGAAAAACTCGAAGATCGAATCGGACAGGGTATAAATTGAAATAACAATGAACCAATCGAATTATTGATTATTGAATTAAAACAACCAGGAATAAAATTGCCTACCTAGATAATGTAATGGTTCTCGGATGAGATTTAGAAACTCAAAATTCACTCTATTTTGGGTATTTCGGTGATGATCGAATGTCGAAGATGGGATTTGAAGATCGAATTATTGATTATCACAGTTGGAAATTGAATATGGAATCATTGCATCAAAACGGAATTCATACCTCCAAAATGGAATGATTCTGGTATCGAAGATAGCGGCAATTGAGATTTGCAGATCAATTTATTGATTATTGAAGATTTGATTTGCAGATGGGATTTGCAGCAAAAATGGAGGTTTGATTTGCAGATGGGATTTGCAGCAAAAATGGAGGTGGTTCGGTGATGATCGAATATCGAAGATGGGATTTGAAGATTGAACAGAATTCATACCTCCCAAATTGGAATGATTCTGTTATCGAAGATAGCGAAATTTAGGATTTGGAGATCGATTTACTGATTATTGAAGCTGTGATCTGCAGATTGAATTTGCAGCAAAAGGGAGTGTTTCAATGTTGACCATGAAATGCTTTAAATTTAAGATATAATTTTATTTTACATTGATTTGAAATTAAAAAATACCGATAGCTTTAATTTTAATTATTATTTTAATTTAATATATTTGTGTGATGAAAGAGTAAGGGCATAATTGGTCATTTAGTTATGAATTTGACCTTATTCCTAATGCTATATCTTTTTGTCTCTTTTTCTAGTTGTGTTTATAGGATTGTCTCTAATCTTAATTAAACTCTTTCAATTATTACTAAAAATATTTATTATACAGTTTAATAATTGAAAAGTGCAACACCATTTACAAAAAAAGTGCAACATGGACTAGGGTGCACAACATGCACTCGAGTCCATAGCAGACCAACCCTTTGTTCTTTGGGTTTAGGGTTAAATGCACCTGACTAATATCTAAATTTTAGTACAACTTTATAACGAATTCTCCTCCATCTCAAAATAAAAGACTTTTTTATATCAATTTTCGTCTCAAATTATTTAACTTTTTTTTTTTAAAATTCCACTCTCTCTTTCTTCATAATGAATCCCCACTAAATCTATAATTTTCTTAAAAAAATTATTAATTAAATTATTTATATTCATCTTCCATAACTTTCCTAATTTGTCATCTTTTTTTTTCCCCTAATTCTTCAATTCTATCTTCCATCTTAATATAAATGTAAAATTATTTAAATATTGAGTTTTTAACTTTTTTAAGTAGCTAAAAATAATTTATTTTGACACAAAATATACATATAAATTAATAGAATAAAAAAAGCATAAAAAAGTACTATAATAATTTAACTTTATAGTAAATGAACTGAATTCCCATTCCCATGATTTGAACTTTCGCTAGAAAAAAAATCCAATCTCTTTACTTTTTCTAATAGATTTTTTTTTTCCTATATATTTTAAAATTTTCAAGCCACCGTTTGTCCGTTTTCATATACTCCTATTTTGCACAATTAGACTTCATGTCATTAATGGCAACTTAGGGAAAACAATACTAATGTTTAATTTAAATTTCAAATCATTTAAAAAGAAAAAAGAAGTACAGCATGTAGATAAGATTAGAATCCCCAATCTTAAATTCAAAAGTACAGTTTCCGTTATCGTGTAAAAAAAAAAGTACAGTTACCGTTGACTTTTGTTTATTTCTCGTTATGGCGTTGGAATTTGGAAATTTATAGTCAGTATCCTTTTTACAGTATTTTTTAATTTGATTATTCTACTTATGATGGTTTAGTTATTTCAAAAAAAAAAAGAAGAAAAAAAGAAAAGAAAAAGAGATGTATTCATATTTAAGACTTTGTAATTCTCATTTTAGTTAGAACATGAGTTTTAAAGAAAACTTTAAGAGGAAAAATAAAGCAGTGTACACGTAAGTAGTATTTCTTTTTTTTTTTTTTATAAAAGTGAACAAACAAAAAATGAAAAGTGAAAATTATAAAAAAATGGACAAACAAAACATTATTTTAAAAAGTACTACTTTTTATATATAAATTTTTATTTGAAATATATATTATTGTTCTACATGAGCGAAATTATTTTTCTAATTGAAAAGCATATTATGTTTTACTACTCTTACCAAAAATTTATTTCAGATCTCATAAGGTACCTATGTAGCTAGTTATAAATTGTATTTTTAGAATTTTACTATTATGCATATAATAAAGCATACAGATGTAATAAAACGTAAATTGATTTAATTAACAATAAACGATATTTGTTAAAAAAAAAAAAAACAATAAACGATATACAGTAAATGGTTAGTATCAACTATCAACTCACAAGTCCCATATAAAAAAAAAATCATTGGAAATCATTGGAATTGATTTATATGGAGATAAATTTGAATATTAGTCTTGCATGAAATGATTTTATATATAGATGGATTTACATCTTGTTATTAAATTGGAACAACACAAATTCATAAATTATACGACAATGTAAATGAGACACACATCTCGTGTATAAGACTGTCTTATACACATTTTTGCATTTCTTTAAATCATGATTAATATAATAATTTTGAAAAAAAAAAGAAGAAACAAAATATTGCAACATTCTTTTTTAATTTGCTTATACTATTCAACATAAAATTAAACAATTGAGGTTGAAATCCTTGTAGGAGGGTGCATTATTGTGCGAATAGGTTAACACGTGTGGAAAAGGGTCCACTATTACAAGAAAGATAATTACGTATGTCTTGCTATTTTCACAATTCAAAATATCTAGTTGTATTTTGTAAATTGTTGTTTTTTGAAACATAGTACATAGTCTTTTTATTTTGTGAAAAAAATATAACAACACCAACTATAGTACTATGCACAAAAAATCGTAACCCACTTATGAATTTATAGTTGTATCTTAAATAGCTTGAAAACACTACTCAATTTTTATATTATTTTTTTATTATAAAATTAAAAACCACTTGCAATTTTATTTTTAAACTACTTTTCAGAAGTTACTTACACATTTAAAAATGATTCTGCTTGATTTTAATTATGATGTCATATTTTTGTACAAATACTTAATAATGTTTGAGGATTTGTAAAATATTTTTATATGAAATATAATTAATTAATATTAATTAAAATATTGCATATTACATATCTTTTCTAAAATATTGTGTAAAAAAGAAAATTTTAAGATTAATTAATTTTTTTCTAAAATATTGCATAAAAGAATTGTGTTACTCTAAAAATAAATAAGTCAAACAAATCTTTCCCAAAAAATCATGCAAAGTGAATTAGAAAAATTCGTTTTCAAATTTGTATTACTATAAATGTAAGTATGCATTACTATAAAATAAAAGTATATGTTACTTAAGGTAAAATTTGTGTTTCTATATGATCAAAAAGTCATTACTGAATATTCAAGTAAAAGAACTAAAGAACAAACATAGAAAACATGATTTTTTTTTTTGTTTGAAGAACATTTAAAAAAAGAGATAAAAAAATTAAATAGTTAAAGTAACATAGTGTTACTTGTTTTTATAATAACACTTGTCCTTCAATAATAAATATTTGTGCTTATAGTATGATAATGAATTCTATATTTTGCCTATACACAATTTTTTTTAGAAGAAACGTTTTAACTCGTTAAGGATCCACTAATTTTAGCTTAATTCATCGTAAAGTTTTTGTGTTCAATAATTCAACTAAAAACACTTTGTTTTCATTAGTAGTTAAAGGAAATCTAGAGGTAGAGGAGGTTCCTCAATTTCTCTACTCCTTTATTTAATCTTCATTCACACACCATCACTACTACCACACTTCCTCTTCTCCTAAGCGCGCTACCTTTACTTCCGTATCCAGATTTGTTGTTGTACCGTCGTCTCACCGTTCGCTTTGGTTACTGGTACTGCAGCCACATTGTCTTCGTAGGTGTGGTAGTTGGGCCAATGTGTTCGATCTCTACAAAAGACCTTGTTCTTTTAGTGGTCGATTGATAGATCGATATGTTAACACATTTTCTTTGTATTTTATTTTTTTTGTCCTAGTTTGTAGTTTTTCTAATTAGTTCTTTTGTTGTTTTTAGTTTATTTTTCTGTCTCCTTGCATCCATTCCTTGATGACGATTTTTGCATCTAATATTTTCTTTTCTTTTCTTTTATTGTTTTTTTTTTTTTTTTTTGTCTCTAAATTTTTTGGCACAAAAATATTTGAATGTGGAATGTTGCAATTCTCTTTCAACTTCAGGGTATCATTTCTAAGTTGAAAATGTGTATTAATTTGGTTGTATTCATTGTGTAACTATAACCCTAAAATCCGCAGAAATAGTAGTAGCAATTTGACTAGTTGTAATAGAGTATTTATATGTTGCCACTCTTAGTTAGCTTCCCAAAGTTTGAAAATGAAAATACTAAAAAATACTACTACTAAAATCAACAATTATGGTGTGAGAGAGAGGCAGTAAATGCGCACAGTAACAGATGTCAAAATAAGGAAAAAGCATCAGCAAGAAAAGTCCAATTCTTGTTAACCGCTTCCCCATCTCTCTCTCTCTCTTCATTATTTATTTATACAAGAAAGAAAGAGTGAGCTTAGAATAGAAGCAAAGCAAAGCAAAGAAAAGCAATTATGAGTTCCATTTGCAAAACTCTCCTCCTCTTCCTCTTTCTCTTTGTGTCTTTGTGTTTGTGTGCTTTTGCAGCAGAAGATGAAAGTAGCAGCAGCTCTGGGCTTTCTATCAATTACTACAAGGACACGTGTCCTCAAGCTGAAGATATCATCAAAGAGCAAGTCCAGCTTCTGTACAAGCGCCATAAGAACACTGCTTTCTCTTGGCTCAGAAACATCTTCCATGACTGCTTCGTCCAGGTACTCTCATTCTTCAATTCTCTCTCTCTCTATCTGTTGTTGTTGTATCAAGAATCAAGAATGAGGAATTGTACACGTGTGCAGTCATGTGACGCATCACTGCTCCTGGATTCAACAAGAAGGACTCTTTCAGAGAAGGAGACTGATAGAAGCTTCGGAATGAGGAATTTTAGGTACATTGAGACTATTAAAGAAGCTCTCGAGAGAGAATGCCCCGGTGTTGTTTCCTGCGCAGATATTCTTGTATTATCCGCCAGAGATGGCATTGCTTCTGTAAGTCCTTTTTACTTGCTCTACCTAGCTAAAAGTCTAGATCTTGCTGCCTTAAATTCATGCCATGGAATAAACTGTGTGTGCAGGTTGGAGGGCCATACATCCCCCTTAAAACAGGGCGAAGAGATGGCAGAAAAAGCAGAGCAGATATCCTAGAACAGCACTTACCAGATCACAACGAGAGCATGAGCCTTGTTCTTGAACGCTTTGCCAACATTGGCATCAATACCCCTGGAGTTGTTGCCTTACTAGGTACTAAACAAATCTACCCCTAATTATCAATTCAGTGAACAATATTAGTATTAGTTTGTTTGTTTCAACAGGTGCTCACAGTGTGGGGCGGACCCACTGTGTGAAGCTGGTTCACCGCCTCTACCCGGAGGTTGACCCGGCTCTGAACCCGCAGCATGTTGAACACATGCTGTACAAGTGCCCGGATGCCATACCCGACCCCAAGGCCGTGCAGTATGTGAGGAACGACCGGGGCACGCCCATGAAACTGGATAACAATTATTACAGGAACATATTGGATAACAAAGGGTTGTTGATTGTGGATCATCAGCTGGCTACGGACAAGAGGACCAAGCCGTTTGTGAAGAAAATGGCAAAGAAGCAGGATTATTTCTTCAAGGAGTTTTCAAAGGCCATTACTATCTTGTCTGAGAATAATCCTCTTACTGGGACAAAGGGTGAGATCAGGAAGCAGTGCAATCTTGCTAATAAGATTCATTAGATTAATAGTGTTTGATGCTGTACGTCGCCTCTTTGTTCTTTAGTACTACTATGTGACTATAGAATAAGAATGGTGGCCATGTTATTATGTTAAGTTACTGCTCTCTACTTTGGCTTGCAGATTTATTATTCTGCCTTTTCTAAGGGTAAGGGTGTGAGGAGGAAGGGTGTAAGTAATGGACTGATGGTGTATGCTTTGTATTAATCATGGTTGTTGAATGTTTTGCTTTCTATTATAGCTAACCAAGTTTAAAATAAAATTTCTATGGATTGTTTGTATATCCAATTTGGTACCATTGAAATATCCTAAACAATCCCCCATAGTGTGATTGTGATGTAAATTAATGCTAATTCAAGTGGTGGGTATTACTACTGGTAGTGGGTGGTGGGTCAATATTCACTAGATCCCCACACAAAAACACTAGTATGTTTAACAGACTGAAATCCCCGGTGGAATCTTTTATCATTAATCACATTTTTTTATTCTCCTCTTGATTAGGATTCTCAAATAAGCAAAGATTCAACTTGATTCTACCATTTTAACGAATAATAATATTACATCCGTCTCCACCAATTTGAGTTTATCACATATTTTAATACTTTCGTCAATTTTTTCTAAAAAGAAAATACTACACTACTTTATCTCCACCCTTAAATTTACACTTTTTACCTAAACAATCAATGTTCCTTAAAACCTGCACCCAACTCAAATGAGAATTATAAAAATGGAAGGAGTAGAGTAGATTATGTATTTAATAGTATTTAAAATAATAAAGTTATTTTTTTTAAGAAAATGAATAATCTAGTAAACGAAGAAGGTAGTAATAGTCAGAATGAGCATTAGATAATAGTTGTAAGAGTAAGAGGTAATGGGGACTCAAAATAAATTAATGATTAACCTCAAAAAAAAAAAAAAAAAAAGATTACCCTATTTACCTCTCTTATAAGTTATAAATATTTATCCTCAATCATTCAACTAATAATCAGTTCTTATTTTAAAATCAGAATAAACAATACTAACAATATTTAAATATTTCTTATTACCAGTCCTATTGTATAATTTGTTTCACCCTCAGTTTATCTAGAGAAAATTTATACGTAAGCAAACAAAAATTCACCTAAACACCGATGATTGAAGTTTGAACCATGGAAAAGTAAAAAATCTGATATGTCGTATATGGAAACACCAAAATTAGTACAAAATGATCTCATAGAGACAGAATCTTGTGACACTTATCCAAATGTGGGGACTTGACTTTCATGAGACAGTCTTGTAGGAAAAACTTCTCCCATATGAGTTGCATAGGATTTAACATCTACCATCCATTTAAGTATAATTACACAATTAAATATGTGAATTTACAGAAGAATTTAGTGGGAAAGAACCATAATGATTAAAGGTACCTGAACCTGAACTATATTCTAGTCAATTTTCTTGGTTCCTTTTGGATTGTGAATTAAATAACAAGAGTGAGTGTTGCTTTTCACAATCACACACACCATATCTAAATAAGAATTAAAGGCTATGTCATTGTCATGCTGCAATAAAAAGCAAAAACATAATAATGGCCAAAGAGTTATTGCAAAGCGGGCTCTACCTTAAAAGGCACCTGCAAGTTGTTATCTGTTTAAGACAATGTTTTCAACAATTTCTTAAAAAAATACAACAGAAAAAAAAGAGATGGAATTTGAGATTAAGAAAATGGATTTCAGGCACATTAAAGGTAACAATAAATTGATAATGTGAACGAGTATCCATCCAAAAAACACACAATTCGAACAAACAGAAGTGAACATTGCAAAACTCTAACCGATCTCAGGTTGAAGTCATTAAAACACGAGAAATGAGCTGCATGCCATGCTACTGTACACCCTTTATCAATATTTTGTTCACTAAGCAGAATTTCATTAATAAAACTCAGCTCGAAAAGCATTTGCCTTGATCGTCTAGAAGAGCTTTACCTGTTGCGTTGTCCCACTTCTCATCATTGCACAGAACTCCTCATAGTTGATTCTCCCATCCTATAAAAAATGAAACCATCTAAGTCCTACATTAATTCACAGAGACAATAGTACAAGTGACACCTATATTAATTCAAGCCAACTTACATTATCAGTATCCACCTCCAAAATTATTTCCTTGATTGTTGCCTCATCCCCTATACCATACTCCTTCATCGCAGTTTCCAGTTCATCTCTCGTGATATATCTGAAATCAATTACAATAAACGACAAGTTAATTATGAAAAATGCATGAATTATGCTATATAATTGGTATTAGAACAGGGAAATTAAGTATTATCTTGACTTACCCACTGTTATCCCTGTCAAAATACTGAAATGCGCTAAACAGATGTTCATCTCTTTCCAGCTTATGCCTGTGCATTGTAGCAGTGATAAATTCATCATAGTCGATGGTTCCATTACCATCCACATCAGCCTGTTTTAACGTACAAGTCATTAATGCAAAGAAGGAATTAAAACAATAGAGGAAAAAACCCTGCCTAAAAGCGTGGTACTCACAGCTTCCATGAGTTGTTGAACTTCAGTTTCTGACAGTTTTGACCCAACTCGAGCCAATCCAGATTTCAATTCTTCGTAAGTGATTGAACCGCTATTGTCTGTGTCCATATTCATGAACATTGCTTTAAGACCTTTAATTTCTTCTTCTGATAAACTTTGTGCAATTACCTGCAGACATTTTTTAATGCAGTAGAACATGGTAAGAGTAGTAAAGAGAATGCTCATTGAGTATTAATCTCAAAATTCATCGAGTTTACACACATCATGATTTCTGTACTAGAAACTTGTATATTGAATTCCTAATGACTTAAGCTCTTTTAGCGCACGTGTTATTCGTTTGCCGCAGCTGTATTGTGTGAGGAAGGGTTTACTAAATCACTTACACAGTCAATATTCATGAAAACAGAAATTTTTTGAGAAACATGCCAGAAAAAGGACATGCAATTATTTATAATGTGTCCACATTGTTATAGAAGTTTAAGCACAAACCAGTTTACACGACTTTTAAATTAGAAAACTATTCACATATGCGTACATTAAAACCAACATGAAAGAAAAGATCTCACCTTCAAAGCAAGTTTCTTGAGCTTATTCATTGCCCTAAACTGCTTCATTCTAGAAAGAACAGCACTATCTATCCGCTTGTCAGGCGCTTGTCCCTTAATCCAGGGGTGCTCTTCAGAAACAAGAAATATGGTTAAGTTTACAAAATATGATCATTGTACAACTATAATTAATTATTGTAAGCAGCAAGAGAAAATGCATATAAAACTTAAGTTCCTATAAAGATAACTCCATGCTTTTAATTTTCTAAGGTTCTTCACATCTATCCACCTACTTCCCAACTTCCTCACACATAATCATGAATATGAAGTTTCTTCGATGTATTTGGACGGCATATAGAAGATTTTCAACAAAATTTCATTAGGGATGTACTGATTGTTACAATTTTCCTTTTCAAGTTATTTCTGCATTATCAGTAAAACCAAACACACAAGAAAAGCAATACATGAAATTAGAAGCCATATAGATACAAACTGAGGGCATATTACCAAGTACTTCTGTGGAAGTAATTCTCTTCTTTGGATCCTTTGTCAGCATTTTACGAACAAGATCTTTAGCACTGTCTGAGATGATGGGCCATGGCTGGCTGTCAAAGTCAACTTCTTCTTTCAGTATAGCATCAAATATGCCCTTTTCAGTTTCTGCAGAAGATTTCACAAACCACTTGAGATGATAATTGATATCAAAAACACTGTTATCTTGCAACAAAAGGTTAGTCTTACCAGCCCAAAATGGAGGCACACCACTAAGGAGGATGTACAAAATAACACCAGCGCTCCATACATCTATTTCCTTTCCGTAACTTCGGCGCAACACTTCAGGAGCAACGTAGTATGCACTACCAACTATATCTCGATACACCTTTCCTGGAATTAATTGATAACATGATGTTAAAATCAATGCATAATACTAGAAGACGCGTACAAAACACATAGAAATAGCATGAAATACTGAAACATAAATAGATAAATTAGTAGAAAAATACAGTAATAAAGTGCAGGTCATATCTATAATGCACAAGGCCTTGTACCCAAAAAAAACTTTCATCCCATGTCTGTCTGTACCATCTTGTTATCCCACTATGGAGAGAGAATTCGTAAGTTATGGTCCTTACTTTACTTTGTACAGACCCTTGTATAGATCAAAACCCTTCAATGCACTAGCATTTTAATTTGCTAATAAGCTAAATCATCCTTAGACATTCTTTCTTCATTGTTCTTTTTTCCTTTTTTTGTTTAAGAAACGACATTCCTAAGTTGCTTAGTTATTTCAAACAAAAAAACTTGTTAAGGAGAGAACAGTTCCTCTTATACAAAATAAGTGTAAATAATTGATTAAGGGCCAATCAAATGGGACCTCCCACCCCTGCCTCTCACCTTCCCCAATAATGCATCCTCCACATTATTCTGGGACCCTGATAACATAAACTATTGCTATGTTGCTTTGTTGGATTAGGAGGGATGGATATTTTTATCCCATTTATCCTACGTTTGGTTCCTGTGACACCAGCCCATGATGGATTGCATGTCCGGTAACTTTACTCTACTTGTCCCATGAATGAGGGATAATTGGTCACATGGGAAGGGGTTGGACTAGTTGTCCCATGAATGAGGGATAATTATTTATCCATCCTGTCCATTAATGCAAATGAGCCCTAAAGCTCTAACTTTAACCAGGATAAGAAACAACAGTATATAGTCCCTTAACTCCTAAGAGAAAGAACATAATGTGGAACGATAATTATCACTGCAAACACTCTAAGAGCTTGCCTAGGTGCTACAGAGTTCTGTCAAACTTCAAATCCAGAGGAGCAAAGGCATGCTTTTTCAGTACCTTGATGGACTATCATCATTAAGCTCAAGAACATTAGCATAATCACTCATTTAAACGTGTTGGATCATATGTTGAATATGCCACCTTAGAAGGCTTTCAACATCTGGCCTAAACACCATGATGTAGTAATGGTCCTCAAGGTCTAATTGCATATAATCAAAATCCAAGGAGAGCTCAAAACTATTTAGGAACATGGCTCGATTTGAACAGCACGTCTTTCAATAGTGTATCTAATTATATTCACATCATTGAGATGAATTAAACAAGTATTAAACAACGGATCAGTTGACAAAATCCTCACCATCTTAAAAAGGAAATTATTGATTGAAACAATGAGGTTCAAATTAAATCATGTAACTGTAAATACCAAAAGGAAGGAAGGAAGGAATGACCTTCTTCAATGAAGACAGAGAGGCCAAAATCAGTTGCTTTCAACATGGCCTTGTCATCCTTACTGGAAAGTAAGAAATTCTCAGGCTTGAGATCCCTATGCATTACACCCATAAAATGGCAATGGTGAACAACATTCACAATCTGCCTACAGAGATCAGCAGCATCTTTCTCCGAATAATGGCCCTGCGCGATAATTTTGTCGAACAGCTCCCCACCTCCACAAAGCTCCATCACAAGATGCACAGATTGCCTGTCCTCATAGGCACCCTTAAATTCCACTATATTAGGTTGCCCACTCAAGTGCTGCATAATATGAACTTCTCTCTTCATATCATCCCTATCATTCTTGCTCACAAGTTTCCTCTTCAATATCGACTTACACGCATACTGATGCCCAGTGGCAATCTCAGTACTAGTGAAAGTAACCCCAAATTGGCCCCGCCCCAATTCTTTCCCAATTGTGTATATCGACTTCACATCTTCAAAGGGCTTTCTCAAGATGTTGTTTGGCTCTAATTTCTGGACTGGGGTCTGGGGTTGTTGAGCTGTTCTCTGGGGAGATTGAATTGGTGGCTGATGCTGCTGAGTTTGCAGCTGCGGCGGCGGCGGGTGGTGGTTGCGCGGCCCTTCAGGGTGGGCATGGGTTTCAGTTTGAGCTGGGGGTTTTTGATAATTTTGTTGATATCCTCTGTCGCTGGGCCTTTCTGCTCTGTACCCATTAGCATCTCGGCTCGAGTATTTGTTCCTCTTGCTAAAACAGCCACCCATTTTTTGCTTGGAAAACTATGATTGTGAAATCATTACCTAATTTATGATTGGATTTCGTGAAACTGAAATTGGTACCTCTACGACGGAAAATGTGTATGAAAAATCAGAGACGAATTGGAATTGGAAATAGAAATTTGTGATTGGATTGAAACAAAAACCAGAAGGGATCGGAGTTTTCGCAGAGGCTTCGGCGACTGCGATTTAATGTCTGGAATTCAGAGTTGTCAGTTGACTTTCTAGCCGCTAGCCGAGTGTTTTTCACACGTTTTTACCTTTTTTCCATTTATTTTCTTCCAAGAATGGAAACACGTTTTTAGGAAAAAGAATTCACAATTCGACATCACGAAAAGGGACATCGTCCAAGTCGGTAAACAAGATAATAATGGCCACACGAAAATAGAAAGAAGATAATTAAGAAGAACTAGCGTGTGACTAAGGTTGAAACCAATTTTCTCTCTTAATAAAACCAGTTTTAAAGGATGAATTTAATATAAGACCATTTTACATACTCCATGCACTCATTATTAATTCAATATTTATTGTTTGCACGTATTTTAATGTAAAATTGTTTAGTATTATTAAAAACGATAAAGTTGACTTTTAGAATAGATATTATGAATAATTTTATTTTAGAAATATAATCTTTTGTTTGTGTGTAAAAAGTAATGATATACTGTAAGATGTAAATAATTGATGTTTAAGACAAATTTTTAAAGAAATGCAGTGTAAAAAGTAGGTGATAAATGTTCAAATAATGATGAGACATTTTTTTTAAATAAATATTCAATGTACGTAATACACTTTGCCATATGTTGAAAAAATAGTGTTTTATATATTACGGAGTATAATAGTGTAAAAATATCTTTTTTAAAAAGAGGGATTGAAAAAATTAAGAAAAAATTGCAATATTTTGTTGATAACGTACGTGAAATATAAGATGAAATACCATTTACGTGATAAATGAATTAATTTGACATCTCTTGAAATTTTAGATAAAATAAGATTCTTTCATGATATTAGATTTTTTAGTTACATCCATATTTTGAATTCAAATATTGTTGATAACAACTTCACTCATATTAAATTATTCTTCCAATGAAACTCTTCTTCAGAAGGTATATGTTATAAGAATATTAAAATAAGATAGAACATTTTATTCTTAATATAGGAGGGCCAAATATATTCAAGTACATGATATCCTATTCAGGTTAAGAAACCAATGTGGGATACAAAACAAAAACTTTTATCCTAATATGTCTAATACATAACCTCAAGTTAAAGTACTAACAGTGACACCAATTTTGGGCGTAAGCAAACACAAACGGATTCGGGTAAGCAGTTGTGTCAGAGCATCAACCAGTTGGTCCGTAGAGGAAACATAAGAAACCCTAAGCTGAGACGATTGTAACAAATCTCAGACAAAATGATAATCAATTGCAATGTGCTTCATCCGAGAGTGGAAGAAGAGATTTGAACACAAATACATAGCCCCAGTATTGTCATTATAGATCATCGAAGGGTTGGTAATAGTGACATGTAACTTGGATAAGAGTGGTCTTATCCATTGAACTTCTGCAGCTGCAGAGACAATGGCACGATATTGAGCCTGATTCAGTAGAGGAATGGGCCACCAATCTCTACTTACGAGAGGACCACGAGATGGGGTTGGTTCCAAGATATATAATGTATGCCCCAATGGAGGTGCGCTGGTGCGGTCATCAAGTCATCAGCCGAATCAACTTCAGTAAAACATTGAAGTGAGAGAGGAGAGTCACGATGTAATTAATATTCCACCAAGGTGCGAGTGCCATTAAATATCGAAATAGGCGCTTGATGACACCTCAATGTATTTCAGTAGGGGCATGCATGAACATAGATAACTTGTTAACTGCAAAAGTAATATTCGATCGGGTGAACAATATATAATGTAAGTTGCCTAAGCTTGGCGATATTTAGTCTCATTAGGCTTTGGACCCATCATGAAGGCCAGGGGTAGTGACTAGCTTGGCATCAAACATGTTATGTTTGACAAGCAAGTTCGTGACATACTTTCTGTTGGTCCCAAATAGTTGAGTTATTAAGATTAGAACTAGTCCAAAGTCTAGAGGGGGGTGAATAGACTTTTAAACTTTTTCTAAAATATCAGATTTAGCAATGCAGAATATCAGTTTATCAGCCCTTAAACAGTTTATACTCAACTAAACAAATATGAACTTTACTTATCTATTCTGCAAATATCACTTATCTTGTTTATACAATTTTGATTTTACAATCTAGTTGATTAATGATTCGGGTGGAATTTACACGTTTTAGAGGCACATGTTAAGCGTGTTTTGATGTGGATTTCATTGATTTATGCATTGAATATGATTGTTTAAGCCGAAATGAGAGAAAGGTTGTGTTTTGTCGATTTTGTAGGAAATACGATGGAATTTGGAGCAAAACACCAACCATACTTAACTGGATCAGGAAGAGGAGTGCACGGTTGGATTCGTCTCGAAAAACGGAGTGGATTAGCCGAAGGAATCGAGTCAATCCGACACCCGAGGCGAAAGATATGCACGAAACGAGAAAGGGCCGAAGTCGACCGAGCGAGAGCACGCCCGAGACGAGTGCTCGAGCAAGAGGTGCTCGAAACCGAAGCATTTTGGCTGAAGAGAGGGCACGGCCGAGCACCTTGCTCGGCCGAGCTGCTGCCTAGACAAGATTTAAAGGCCACGGTCGAGTTGCGCGCTCGAGCACCTGCATCTCGAGACCGAGAAGTTTTGGTCGACCACGCCTCGGCTGAGACAAGGCCACGGCCGAGCTCGCCTTCGCCCCTGCTCCGCATCGCCTCGGCCGAGCATTCAGCACGGCCGAGCACTCCCCGATCCCATTTTCGCCCAGCACGGCCGAGCACCTGCTCGTTCCATTGCCATTTTGCACGGCCGTGCTCCGTGCACGGCCGTGCCAACTCCATTTTCGGTGCTTTTTCCCTATTTTGGCCATTTTTTAAGGACCAACTTGCAATTTTGGCATTCAAACCCTACCCCAACACTATATAAGCCCCATTTCTTGAATCACAAGCCATTCTCCCCCAATTCCTCAAATTCCACACATAGTAACACATACTTGGAGGTGTTTTGGCCATTTCTCTCTCAATTCTTCATCAAATCAAGGAAGAAAGGATGCAATAGCCCCCAAATTCCATTCCCTACCACATTCTAGACTAAGCTTTCTCTTTCTTTTCCTTTTTATTTAGTTATTTCACTTGGATTTTGTAATTTCATTATGTTAGTAGTTAGCTAAACAATTTGTGGTTCTAAGGCATTGTAGAGATTTGGATTAATGTTTATGAGTAATTTCTTGCTTTAATTGGTGTTTATCTCTTATTTACATGTTTAATTATCCATTGTAAAACATGTTGTTAATGGCCATGATGATTTGCTTGATCCATTGTTAATTGGGGTAAGATCGAGAGATTTATTCCATTTAATCGTATGCAAGCATGCAACCCGGTATTATTATGAGCTCGAGAGAGGATTAATTATCGGAGAGGGATTTGAATTATCTTAGGAGCTATTTTAGGTGGTGTAACATTTGTGAGGTAGAGATACGAGCCTATGTTGCATTGCGCCTTTGGTTAATTAGATCGAGAGATTAATTAATTCTTCTTGTGTGATCACCCTATATGAGATAACCTTAATGGCCATTTAAACAGGATAACTCTCATAAACGGACGTCTAAATACTACAATTGCCTTGGAACCCACCTTTTCTTCTTTTCGTTTTTATCCATTTTACCTTCGTTTTATTGATTTGCATGGTATTTGATCGATTTCGTATTTACTCTTCATTACTTATTGGTGACACATTATTAGGTAATCTTAGAGTAATTCACACCACTCAAATTATCGATCACGTCTACTTAGAACTCGACTAGCAAACTACCCTTTTACGCTTAGCCTCCTTGTGGGATCGACCTCGTGCTTATCACGCTACAATAGACGCCGTACACTTGCGGTTGTTTATTTAGTGTTGCATAACACGTGAATCAAGTTTATGGCGCCGCTGCCGGGGAGGTTTTTATAAGCTCTAGAGTGTAGGCTAATAGAGTTTTAGTTTAGACATTTTACTTGCTTTCTTTATTTGCAAAAATCCAAAAATATTTGTTTGTTTTACCTTGATTTCACTTGTGATTCTTACTTTCTTTTGAACTTTTGTCTAGACATGGTTTATGATCACACGATCTAGGAGGAATCAACAAGAAGTGTTGCCCTTGGATCCGGAGATCGAAGCCAATTGTCGAAGAAGGAACGCCGAAAGAATAAGGATTGAATTGGAAGAGATGAATCGAAGGGATAATCCGATTGTGGAAGAAGAAAGAAATCAAGAGGATATTGGAGGCATAGTAGAGCCAAATGGGAATGGTGGTAATCGACCACAAGGAGGCTTGAGAGATAACTTCAACCGGAGGATGGAAGAGAATATCAATGGGGAAGGAGAGAGAGAGAGCAACAGGGGAATGAGGAAAACGGGAATCAAAGAGTCTTGAGAGACCACTTTCGTCCCATCCCGAGGCCATATGGAGGAGCGGGTCGAGAGCCCGTAGATGCTCACAATTTCGAGCTCAAGCCGACCTTGATTGTTATGGTGCAAAACAATCAATTTGGAGGACTTTCCAAGGAGGATCCTAACCTCCACTTGTCTCAATTCCTCGAGATAAGTGGAACGGTTAAGATCAATCGAGTTCCACAAGACTACATCCGTTTGCAACTATTCCCTTTCTCTCTTAGAGACCGAGCAAAGAAATGGTACCTCTCCCTTGATTTGAGGACCATTGAAGATTGGAATGATCTTGTTGATTCATTCTTGATGAAGTATTTCCCTCCAAGCAAGACTATCAAAATCCGAGGAGAAATATCATCATTTATGCAAGATGATGATGAGCCCCTAGCCGAAGCATGGGAGCGCTTCAAAGATTTGATTAGAAGTTGCCCACAACATGGTTTCTCACGAGACCAACTCATTTGCTACTTCTACAATGGAATGGACCACCGAACAAGAGGAATGGTGGATGCTTCGGTGGGTGGAGGTTCTTTGTTGGGAAAGACAACGGAAGAAGGCTATGTGCTATTAGAGGAGATGGCTAAGAATGGCAATCAATGGCCATCCGAACGAAGGCAAAATCGAAGGGTAGCGTCCACTCAAAATTCGGAAGAAAGTGCCAACTTGTCCAACAAAGTGGATAAGCTAATCTCTTTGATGACGGCTAAAGCACTAGTGGAGCCAAGTGATGCACAATACGAGGAGGCCCACTATATGAACAACCAAAGAGATCGAAATTTTAGAGAAAGAGGTTGGGGAGAAAGACAAGCTCATGGGAACTATCACCCCTCTAATCCGAACCAATACCATCCCGGCTTGAGAAACCATGAAAATTTCTCATATGCTAACCCACACAATGCCATTCAACCACCGTCGAACTTCAATGTACGAGATGGTGTGAGAGAAGAATCTTCGTCAAAACTCACTATGGAAGAAATGTTCATAACATTCATGGGAGAAACTAAGAAGTTCATGGGAGAGACGAAGAGTTTTATGACAAAGACTTGGCAAAAGTTTGAGAGTCAAGATGAGAAAATTGGTCAATTGGCAAATGAAGTGATGGGAATCAAGAATGATGTGAAAGCCATTGAGATTCAAGTGGGCCAAATTGCTAATATGGTTGGAAATCAACACAAGCCGGGTCGATTTCCCTCAACCACGGAATTGAACCCCAAGGAGCAATGCAATTCAATTAAATTGAGGAGTGGCACAAGCTATGAAGGCCCTATGATGTCAAAGGAAGATGGTGAAGAGGAGCAACAAGGAAAGTTGAAGAGAAAGATGTTGAGAAGGAGAAAACAAATGAGAATAACACATACAAGCCTCCATCTCCACACAAGCCTCCACTACCATACCCTCAACGACTCAAGAAGACGAGTTTGGATGCAAAGTTCGTCAAATTCTTGGACATGTTCAAAAAGATACACATCAACATCCCATTTGCGGAGGCCCTTGAGCAAATGCCTCACTATGCCAAGTTTTTGAAGGAGATTATGTCCAACAAGAGAAAGATGGTAGAATTTGAAACCGTGAACCTCACCGAAGAGTGTTGTGCCATCATCCAAGCTAAGCTACCTCCAAAGCTTAGGGATCCCGGTTCATTTACATTGCCTTGTGTGATTGGCAAGGAGGGAACCTATCGTGCTTTGTGTGATCTTGGAGCAAGCATAAACCTCATGCCATTATCACTTTTCAAATCACTTGGCTTGGGAGAGTTGACGCCTACTACCATGAATCTTCAATTGGCGGATCGCTCCATAGTTTATCCTTTGGGAACGGTTGATGATGTGCTTGTCAAAGTTGGGAAATTCATATTCCCGGTTGATTTTGTGGTACTTGATATGGAGGAAGATAGGGCAATCCCCTTGATCTTGGGAAGACCGTTCCTAGCAACGGGTGGAGCCATCATCAATGTACAAAACGGAGAGCTTGAACTACATGTTGGTGAGGAGAAAGTCTCATTCAACATCTACAAGGCCGTTAAATTTCGTGATGATGAGGATGAGGAGGAAGAGTATGTGTATTCCGAGAGAAACCACTATCTAATTCCCATGGAAGAGAAGATGGAAGAAAAGCCCAATATCAATTTTGTGAAAGAGGACTCCCAAGTGGAAGAGAATGAATCAAAGATGGGCAAGAAGGCCAAGTTTGGGGGAGTTTTCTTCAAAAACTCCCCCAAATCAAGAAAAACTACTTGTGCAAGCTTGGGGATAAATGAGGCATCAACTTCTTATGACATGATTGAAGAGCCGGATGGGCTAGCTAGTGGATGTTTTGGTGGATTTAAGAAGGTTGCATGGGCAAAGAAGGTTAAGAGCAAGGAGGATGATGGGGTGACTTGATATTCCCCTCAAGGAAGAACCGTCCGGCATAGGACGTTAAAAATAGCGCTTCTTGGGAGGCAACCCAAGGTTTTATTGCTTTCATGTTTTTATTGCTTTAGTAGTGTTGATAGCTTGGTTTATTTTGTAGGTATGGATGAAGAATACTATGGACATCATATCTTGAAGAATGGAGAAGGAAGCAAAACCAACTTTGGAGAGGGGAAGCAAGTGTTGCAATGGTGATCTTTGAAGAAGCATTGGACGTGCAAGGAGGGAGGTAACAACTTGTAGCCCCAAACTTAGAATTTATACATAGTAAAATTCTAAGTTTGGGGGAGTTATTTTTCTTTTATTTTTCTACTAGTTGTTACCCTTGCACCGGTTCGTCATTCTACTTGTGTCACATTTTGCACCGGCGCACATTTGGCTTTCACATGATTATATTGTTTAAGTTGGTTTTGATCACATGATTGGGTAGTGAATTTTTGGTGAAATGTGAGCATGAATAATCATTGAAATCCATAGTTGAGTAGTTGTGGTGATGTCTATTTGCTTTGAATGTAAGCATGATTGGTGTTGGAATATAGTATCATGATTGTGTTCATATTTGTGATCTTTGATAGCATGAATGCATGATGTGTTGTTGTTTGGGGACATTTGATGAATGTGAGAGTCCTATTGAATAAACCGGTGAGAATTGAGCCATAAATCGAGCATGTAATCCGGTTTAGTTCATTTGAGAGTGGACTAGGTTATTGCTAGTGATCTTAGAACTTGCCTAAGTTCTTGTTTGAAAGCATGATTGTGTGAAACTTTGTGATGTGATATAGGCCATCTTGTTCTAAAAGAGTCACTTAGCCAAAATTTCCTAAAACCGAAGTAATCTTCCGTAGTTAGCCCTTTGAGCTTAATTCCTCATTTTTTTGGCAAACTACAATGTTAACCACTTAGCCTTTTTAAGCCTTTGATGCCTACATCTAGTGGGGGATAAAAAGATAAAATGGAGAAACATGTGCTTGAATGTCTTTGGTGAAGGGAGAAATTGGAAGAGTTGAAAGAAAAATAGAAAGATGAAAAGAAAATCAAAGGAAAAGAAAAGAGGGACAAAGAGCCCCAAAAGCTTGAAAAGAAAAATGGTTCAAAAGATGAGGTGATGATTGCTTGAAAAAGAAAGGAAAATGAAAAGTGAGGATGGAGTTTGTAAACTTTGAAAGTGAAAGCACACATTGTAAAACAACAAGATTTGTCCTCCACTAGAAGAGTCACAATTCCCAAATTCATCCCACCTTGTCCAAAGAGCCAATGTTACATCCTTGATTAAGCCCTATTGATCACATTGTTGAGCATTTGAGTGTTGTAGAAAGTAGAAGTTGGGCAAGCATATAGTGATTGCATAGCATAACTTGGTTGATGAGTGCATTAATATCCTCAATTTGTTTGTGTGTTTGAGAGAAACACTATATCATGTGAGTAGAGGACTTGAGCATTTGGATTGTGTTTCCCATTCACAATGTGTTGTGTGTTTGTGCATTCTTTGATTCATGAATGTGAATTGCAATAATGAGCCTATGATCTTCATTGAGAAATGCACTTTGAGAAAGAGATATCACTACATTCTTACTTTGCATGTGTGATTTGCATTGAATATTCCATTGTGATCATTCCACCCTCATTATTTTAAGTGCTTAGTTGTTTGAGGACAAACAACATTTTAAGTTTGGGGGAGTTTGATTCGGGTGGAATTTACACGTTTTAGAGGCACATGTTAAGCGTGTTTTGATGTGGATTTCATTGATTTATGCATTGAATATGATTGTTTAAGCCGAAATGAGAGAAAGGTTGTGTTTTGTCGATTTTGTAGGAAATACGATGGAATTTGGAGCAAAACACCAACCATACTTAACTGGATCAGGAAGAGGAGTGCACTGTTGGATTCGTCTCAAAAAACGGAGTGGATTAGCCGAAGAAATCGAGTCAATCCGACACCCGAGGCGAAAGATATGCACGAAACGAGAAAGGGCCGAAGTCGACCGAGCGAGAGCACGCCCGAGACGAGTGCTCGAGCAAGAGGTGCTCGAAACCGAAGCATTTTGGCTGAAGAGAGGGCACGGCCGAGCACCTTGCTCGGCCGAGCTGCTGCCTAGACAAGATTTGAAGGCCACGGTCGAGTTGCGCGCTCGAGCACCTGCATCTCGAGACCGAGAAGTTTTGGTCGACCACGCCTCGGCTGAGACAAGGCCACGGCCGAGCTCGCCTTCGCCCCTGCTCCGCATCGCCTCGGCCGAGCACTGATTCGGGTGGAATTTACACAATTTAGAGGCACATGTGAAGCATGTTTTTGATGAGATTTCATTGATTTATGCATGGATTATGATGATTTGAGCCAAAATGAGGGAAAGGTTGTGTTTTGTCGATTTTGTAGGAAATACGATGGAATTTGGAGCAAAACACCAACCATACCTCACTGGATCAGGAAGAAGAGTGCACCGTTGGGTTCGTCTCGAAAATCGGAGTGGAATAGCCTAAAGAATCGAGACAATCGGACAACCGAGGCGAAAGATATGCACGAAACAAGTTTGGAGTGCCCAGCAACTCGGCCGAGCTAGCCAACTCGGCCGAGCCCCTGATCAAGGCAGATTCTGGAATCAACTTCCATCCGGCCGAGCTAGCTGATCCGGCCGAGCTGCTGAACAAAGTTTGGACGCTAGAATCAAATTGCACTCGGCCGAGTGGGGCAACTCGGCCGAGCCCTGAAGATTTTGGCCACGATTTTAACACCCCAACTCGGCCGAGCTGTCCCACTCGGCCGAGTCACCCCTGCTCTCCGTGCCTTTTACATATTTTGTCCAATTTCCAAGGACTTAAGTGCAATTTTCATCCTTAAACCCTACCCCAACACTATATAAGGCCTCATTCTTGAAACCCAAGACATTCTCCCCCAATCCACACATAGTTACACATATTTGGAGGTGTTTTGGCCATAACTTCTTCATCTCTTCACCAAATCAAGGAAGAGAAGAGGCATTAGCTTGGGAATTCCATTCCCTACCACATTCTAGACTAAGCTTTCTCTTTCCCTTTCTTTTTATTTAGTTATTTCATTTGGATTTTGTAATTTGACAACTTTGTGGTTCTAAGGCATTGTAAGACTTGGATTGATGTTTATGAGTAATTTCTTGCTTTAATTGGTGTTTATTTCTTATTTGCATATTCAATTATCCATTGCAAAGCATGTTGTTAGTGGCCATAATGATTTGCTTGATTCATTGTTAATTGGGGTAGTATCGAGAGATTTATTCCATTTAATCGTATGCGAATGTGCAACCCGGTATTATTATGATCTCGAGAGAGGATTAATTATCGGAGAGGGAATCGAATGATCTTAGGAGCTATTTTAGATGGTGTAATGTTTGTGATGTAGACATACGAGCTTATATTACATTGCGTCTTTGGATTAATTTGTATCGAGAGATCGATTAGTTCTTCTTGTGTGATCACCCTATTTGAGATAACCTTAATGGCCATTTAAACGAGATAACATTCACAAACGGACATCTAAGTGTTACAATCGCCTTGGAACCCACCTTTTCTTCTTCGAGTTTTCATCCGTTTTTACTTTCGTTTTCTTACTTTGCATGATTAGTTGATCGATTTTATATTTACTCTTTCGTTGTCTATTTGTGACACATAGTTAGGCAATCTTAGGGGTAAATCAACATATTCAAACTATCGATCACGTCTATTTAGAACTTGACTAGCAAACTACCACTTTTACGCTTAACCTTCTCGTGGGATCGACCTCGTGCTTATCACGCTACAATAGACGCCGTATACTTGCGGTTGTTTATTTTAGTGTTGCATAACGCGTGTTATCAAGTTTATGGCGCCGCTGCCGGGGAGGTTTTTATAAGCTCTAGAGTGTAGGCTAGGAGAGTTTTAGTTTAGACATTTTACTTGCTTTCCTTATTTCTCAAAAATCCAAAAATATTTGTTTTACCTTGATCCACTTGCGATTCTTACTTTCTTTTGAACTCTTGTCTATACATGGCATATGATCACTCAAGCTAGGAGAAGATTTGAAGGTCAATGTTATGAAAGAGGACCCCCAAGTGGAAGAGCATGAGTTGAAGATGGGCAAGAAGGCCAAGTTTGGGGGAGTTTTCTTCGAAAACTCCCCCAAATCAAGAAAAGTTACTTATACGAACTTGGGGATGAATGAGGCATCAACCTCACATGACATGATTGAAGAGCCGGATGGAGTGGCTAGTGGATGCTTTAATGGTTTCAAGAAGGTTGCTTGGGCTAAGAAGGTCAAGAACAAGGATGACAAGGGGGTGACTTGATATTCCCCTTTAGGAAGGACCGTCCGGCATAGGACGTTAAAAATAGCGCTTCTTGGGAGGCAACCCAAGGTTTTATTGCTTTCTTGTTTTTATTGTTTTGATGGTTTTGATAGCTTGGTTTATTTTGTAGGTATGGATGAAGAGTACTATGAATAGCAAGTCTTGGAGAATGAAGAAGAAGCAAAGCCAACTTTGGAGTGGAGGAAGCAAGTGTTGCAATGGTGATCTTTGAAGAAACTTTGGATGTGCAAGGAGGGAGGTAACAACTTGTAGCCCCAAACTTAGAATTTATACATAGTAAAATTCTAAGTTTGGGGGAGTTATTTTTCTTTTATTTTTCTACTAGTTGTTACCCTTGCACCGGTTCGTCATTCTACTTGTGTCACATTTTGCACCGGCGCACACTTGACTTTCACATGCTTAGATTGTTTAAGTTGGTTTTTGATCATATGTTGGGTAGTGGACATTTGGTGAAATGTGAGCATGAATAGTCATTGGAATCCATTGTTGAGTAGTTGTGATGATGTTTATTTGCTTTGAATGTAAGCATGATTGATGTTGGATATAGTATCATGATTGTGTTCATATTTGTGATCTTTGATAGCATGGATGCATGATGTGTTGTTGTTTGGGAACATTTGATGAATGTGGGAGTCCTATTGAATTAACCGGTGAGAATTGAGCCTTAAATCGAGCATGTAATCCGGTTTAGTTCATTTGAGAGTGGACTAAGTTATTGCTAGTGATTCTAGAACTTGCCTAAGTTCTTGTTTGAAAGTATGATTGTGTGAGATGATGTGATGTGATATAGGCCATCTTGTTCTAAGAAAAGTCACTTAGCCAAAATTTCCCAAAACCGAAGTAATCTTCCGTAGTTAGCCCCTTGAGCTTAATCCCTCATTTTCTTGGCAAACTACAATGTTAACCACTTAACCTTTTTTTGAGCCTTTGATACCTACATCTAGTGGAGAATAAAAGACAAAGTGGAAAACATGTGCTTGAATGAATATCTTTGGTGAAAGGAGAAAGTGGAAAAGTTGAAAGAAAAAGAGAAATATGAAAAGAAAATCAAGGGAAAAGAAAAGAGGGACAAAGAGCCCCAAAAGCTTGAAAAGAAAAAAAGTGTTCAATGGTTTTGTGGTGTAGAATGTGCTTAAAAGAGAACAAATAAATTGTGGAAGTTAGAGTTTTTGAGTTGCAATCCGCGCAATTGTAACTTTATCTTGAGAAGTTTTTGAGATGTGTCTATGCGTCTTTATCTCTCGCTCTCCACTAGTTTATGAGTTACTTCATCCAAATTTACCCCACCTTAACCAAAGAGCCAATGTTACATCCTTGATTAAGTCCTATTGATCACATTGTTGAGCATTTGAGTGCATGTAGAAAGTAGAAGTTGGGCAAGCATATGGTGATTGCATAGCATGACTTGGTTGATGAGTGTTTTAATATCCTTAATTTATTTGTGTGTTTGAGAGAAACACTCCATCATGTGAGTAGAGGACTTGAGCATTTGGATTTTGTTTCCCATCACAATGTGTTGTGTACTTGTGCATTCTTTGATCTATGAATGTGGATTGCAATAGTGAACCTATAACTTTCATTAAGAAATGCACTTGGAGAAAGAGATATCATTACATCTTACTTTGCATGTGTGATTTGCATTGAATATTCCATTGTGATCATTCCACCCTCATTGCTTTAAGAGCTTAGTTGTTTGAGGACAAACAACATTTTAAGTTTGGGGGGGTTTGATTCGGGTGGAATTTACACAATTTAGAGGCACATGTGAAGCATGTTTTTGATGAGATTTCATTGATTTATGCATGGATTATGATGATTTGAGCCAAAATGAGGGAAAGGTTGTGTTTTGTCGATTTTGTAGGAAATACGATGGAATTTGGAGCAAAACACCAACAATACCTCACTGGATCAGGAAGAGGAGTGCACCGTTGGGTTCGTCTCGAAAATCGGAGTGGAATAGCCTAAAGAATCGAGACAATCGGACAACCGAGGCGAAAGATATGCACGAAACAAGTTTGGAGTGCCCAGCAACTCGGCCGAGCTAGCCAACTCGGCCGAGCCCCTGATCAAGGCAGATTCTGGAATCAACTTCCATCCGGCCGAGCTAGCTGATCCGGCCGAGCTGCTGAACAAAGTTTGGACGCTGGAATCAAATTGCACTCGGCCGAGTGGGGCAACTCGGCCGAGCCCTGAAGATTTTGGCCACGATTTTAACACCCCAACTCGGCCGAGCTGTCCCACTCGGCCGAGTCACCCCTGCTCTCGGTGCCTTTTGCATATTTTGTCCAATTTTCAAGGACTTAAGTGCAATTTTCATCCTTAAACCCTACCCCAACACTATATAAGGCCTCATTCTTGAAACCCAAGACATTCTCCCCCAATCCACACATAGTTACACATATTTGGAGGTGTTTTGGCCATAACTTCTTCATCTCTTCACCAAATCAAGGAAGAGAAGAGGCATTAGCTTGGGAATTCCATTCCCTACCACATTATAGACTAAGCTTTCTCTTTCCCTTTCTTTTTATTTAGTTATTTCATTTGGATTTTGTAATTTGACAACTTTGTGGTTCTAAGGCATTGTAAGACTTGGATTGATGTTTATGAGTAATTTCTTGCTTTAATTGGTGTTTATTTCTTATTTGCATATTCAATTATCCATTGCAAAGCATGTTGTTAGTGGCCATAATGATTTGCTTGATTCATTGTTAATTGGGGTAGTATCGAGAGATTTATTCCATTTAATCGTATGCGAATGTGCAACCCGATATTATTATGATCTCGAGAGAGGATTAATTATCGGAGAGGGAATCAAATGATCTTAGGAGCTATTTTAGATGGTGTAATGTTTGTGATGTAGACATACGAGCTTATATTACATTGCGTCTTTGGATTAATTTGTATCGAGAGATCGATTAGTTCTTCTTGTGTGATCACCCTATTTGAGATAACCTTAATGGCCATTTAAACGAGATAACATTCACAAACGGACATCTAAGTGTTACAATCGCCTTGTAACCCACCTTTTCTTCTTCGAGTTTTCATCCGTTTTTACTTTCGTTTTCTTACTTTGCATGATTAGTTGATCGATTTTATATTTACTCTTTCGTTGTCTATTTGTGACACATAGTTAGGCAATCTTAGGGGTAAATCAACATATTCAAACTATCGATCACGTCTATTTAGAACTTGACTAGCAAACTACCACTTTTACGCTTAACCTTCTCGTGGGATCGACCTCGTGCTTATCACGCTACAATAGACGCCGTATACTTGCGGTTGTTTATTTTAGTGTTGCATAACGCGTGTATCAAGCACTCCCCGATCCCATTTTCGCCCAGCACGGCCGAGCACCCTGCTCGTTCCATTGCCATTTTGCACGGCCGTGCTCCGTGCACGGCCGTGCCAACTCCATTTTCGGTGCTTTTTCCCTATTTTGGCCATTTTTGAAGGACCAACTTGCAATTTTTGCATTCAAACCCTACCCCAACACTATATAAGCCCCATTTCTTGAATTACAAGCCATTCTCCCCCAATTCCTCAAATTCCACACATAGTAACACATACTTGGAGGTGTTTTGGCCATTTCTCTCTCAATTCTTCATCACATCAAGGAAGAAAGGATGCAATAGCTCCCAAATTCCATTCCCTACCACATTCTAGACTAAACTTTCTCTTTCTTTTCCTTTTTATTTAGTTATTTCACTTGGATTTTGTAATTTCATTATGTTAGTAGTTAGCTAAACAATTTGTGGTTCTAAGGCATTGTAGAGATTTGGATTAATGTTTATGAGTAATTTCTTGCTTTAATTGATGTTTATCTCTTATTTGCATGTTTAATTATCCATTGTAAAGCATGTTGTTAATGGTCATGATGATTTGCTTGATCCATTGTTAATTGGGGTAAGATCGAGAGATTTATTCCATTTAATCGTATGCAAGCATGCAACCCGGTATTATTATGAGCTCGAGAGAGGATTAATTATCGGAGAGGGATTTGAATGATCTTATGAGCTATTTTAGGTGGTGTAACATTTGTGAGGTAAAGATACGAGCCTATGTTGCATTGCGCCTTTGGTTAATTAGATCGAGAGATTAATTAATTCTTCTTGTGTGATCACCCTATATGAGATAACCTTAATGGCCATTTAAACGGGATAACTCTCATAAACGGACGTCTAAATACTACAATTGCCTTGGAACCCACCTTTTCTTCTTTGCGTTTTTATCCATTTTACCTTCGTTTTATTGATTTGCATGGTATTTGATCGATTTCGTATTTACTCTTCATTACTTATTGGTGACACATTGTTAGGTAATCTTAGAGTAATTCACACCACTCAAATTATCGATCACGTCTACTTAGAACTCGACTAGCAAACTACCCTTTTACGCTTAGCCTCCTTGTGGGATCGACCTCGTGCTTATCACGCTACAATAGACGTCGTACACTTGCGGTTATTTATTTAGTGTTGCATAATACGTGAATCAATTAACAAAGTTAACAATTAATCACAAACAATCAAGTATAAAACACTAAGTAAATCAATCAACACAAGTTTTATAGTGGTTCGACAACTTATCTAACTCCACTCTCACAACTCCAGTCGTGAAATTTTATTAACTCTTCTTATGGCTTTAAGTCCCAAGATGTAAGACTTTGATCTTTTCGACTATATCTCCAGATATATCTTCGATCTAACAACTAGTGATTTGGTAAGCAACTAGCAAGCTTATACAAACTAAAACAATAAAGAAAACTTCTCTGTAATCTTCAATATATGCCTTCTTGAATATGCACTTGTCTTCTGGGCGTCTTCAACTACGAACTTTGAATGCTTCTAACTCTGCGAGTTTGTCTTGCTTTGATTTCTTCAGTAAAACTTCAATAGTCGTAATCTCAGTAGTATGTCAGTAGTCTTCAAGTATTTATAGACTTAACTTTGTCAAGATAAGTTAGTTATCCAACAAACTTTCTTGATAACTTCCTTTAACAAACTTCTATAACTTCTTCTGGATAAGTATCTCTTAAATACTTCCGGTTATTCAGTTATTTCAATAACTAACTTCATATCTTCTCTTCTAAGATATGAATCTTCAATTCTGTCTTTATCTTCAACTTGACTAATCTTTAGTACTTAGAATATTTCAGCTTCCTTCAGTACTTGTCTTATCTGGTTTGACACGTCTTCTAGTCTTCTCTTGTCTTATAGAACTCTGCTTGTTCTGTCTATCTAAGCTATCTAGTCTATTACATTACTTTAAGCTTTATAGATCAGCTTAGTCATCCTAAGACTATTACATCAATACAAGAATATAAACATAAGCTTCTATACAATGATTATAGCTTATCATAAAAACCTATAGTAAACTGTTCTTTTTATACTTGGTCATATTTCAGTATTACTTTTAACTCATCTGATCTTGTTCCCTATAAGACGATTTCCATAACAGATCGATCAACACTTAGAATATATTCAAGTCTTCTTTTTGGCTTATCAAGTCTATACTCATAATCAATTAGGACTTGTTTCAGGATTCATATCCCAACACTTTCATTGGACCAAGGTACAAGTGGATTTAGAGCGAAGGACCTCAACCCTAAGAAAGTAGGACAAAGAGCTGAGGTCTTTGATTGAGAACTTAGATGCAAGAACGACAACAACTTGATGTAAAAAAATTGCATTATTTCATGTGAGCACAAGACCGTTAACATATACAAGGAAGTAAGCAAGTATACCATCGCGATTGTAAACGAATAAAGAAGCATCAAATTTGGTATAAGAGAAACCCAGTGTTGCAAGAAAGTCACGGAGGGCATTGTACCAAGTTCGTGGAGCTTGTTTGAGGCCATAGATTGATTTTTGAAGCTTGGCACACATAGGATGAAAAGTTATTGTCTGAGAATCTCTTAAGCATGACATATAACCTCATCAGGTAAAGTCTCATGTAAGAAGACGTACATTGTTGACATTAAATTGACGAATGGATCAATCTCGAGAAATAGTCAAATTGAGAACATGAATTGTGGCTGAAGGTATTAGAGAAATCGATGACAGGACGCTAATAAAAACCTTTAACCCTTAGTTGATGATTCAACCATGGTGGAGATGGATGCGTAAAGTAGCATGTATGATTTGTGTAGAATGTAGATTAATATTCAGGTCTCATGAAACAAATAAAAGAAGCAAGAAATTAGCGAATTGAGTGCTCGAAAAAAGTTTGTGATAATCTACGTAGAATAATAAAATAAGAAAGTGGTTGGAATACAAAACAAAAACCCTTATCTTAATTAATATATTGAATTAATTCTATCTAAAATGAAATCCATTAAGATTTAAAAGCTGGATATTTGGGACAAAAAAAAGGATGAATATTTGCAATGTAGTAACGTAACCTGTTTTTGAAAGTGATTAAATCATATTTGACCCTCCAATTCAAAAAGAATCCATCAACACATTTTGCCACCACTTGTCTCTTGTTTTTTTAGTCCAAACCGGTAGGCGGCCCGCGGTAAGAAAGAATAGATGTTTATGTTATATTTTTTTATTATACTCCATTAAAATTTTAATATTTTCCATTTAAAAAATTAACTTTCTGATTTATTAAAAAATAAAAAGAATCAGGTTTGTCACAATTTTTATAATGTATTTAAATGAATTTTATATTTGAATTTGTAATTAAATAGATTTCCATTTTTTATTTATGATTAATTTTGCTGGTTTCTAGATTTTGATTGTTTTGGTCAATTAAAATGAAACATGTTTTTTAGTTGAGTAGTAAGAGCTGCGTACAGAACTAAAAAAGAGAAGAAAAGTGGGATTATTCGTCGTTTAACAAGAGAGTTAAACAAAATTTAATTTGATTATGAATAAAAAAAAAAAAAAAAAAGGAGATACAAATGAAACAAAAGAATGGAGTATTTATTTGTAGGTAGGAAAAAGTATTTACACAATTACACCTCCCAGCAGCCAGAAATAATAAAGATATTAAATTACTCGGCAATGGTATGCAGAGAGGGCACCCAGGAAGGTTGACGTTGAAGATGGAAGCAGGTAATGAATACCGGTTCCACGGGCACCTGCTGCTGCTGCAGGCTAGCATTACCCACGAGCTGCAGTAGTAGTTCCGCCTTGGATTTGCTGCTATCATCACCCGCACTGTCCGTCACAGCTTCATCCGAATTATTCCATTCCCATTCATCCAAGGTTGCCCATACCGTCGAAGATTCACGACTTGATTCACGTCCGCAAAAGTTCCCCATCTTCTCTCTTTCAATTTCTTTAATTAATTAATTAATTCTAAGGTATTTATTTTATACTAGGAGTATTACAGAGAGAGAGAGAGAGCTAGAGAGAGAAATGATCACTTGGCTTTGCGACTACAATTTGTGCCTCTATTTATAGAAACTTCATCCTCCTCAAATTTGACTTTTATTTATTACATTACAGGCTTTATACTGAGTCAACCTACATGACTTTTACAACAAATTATATACACTATGCACTACGCAGTAACACATATGCTGCATATTGTTCCCTACAACAACTAATATTACTAATAAATTAATACTCCCTCCACTTTTAAATAAGTGTCATTTTAACAATTTTCAACATATTAAGATATATAATCATAGACCATTTTACCCTTCATTAATGATAACTAATTTTAATATTAAATTTATGTTTAGTAATGAATGTGGTCAATATTGTAGATGATATTCATGTATACAATAATTAAGGTTTATGCCTGATTTATGTTATAGTACTATATTCAAAAGGAAAAAACTTAAATCAAGGTAAAGAAAATGGAGGGAGTACAATGTGTACAAGGGTAAAATTGTCAAATTTAAAGAAAAAAGTGTAGAATGACACTTATTTAAAAAATATTGAAAAAGACAAAGTGACATTTAATAAAAAATGGAGGGAGTAGTATTTTTTAATAAAAATAACTAACACCCCTCAATCAATGAAAACAATTTATATTAATTAGTGTTCATTAAAAATAATTATAGTACCATTTATAAAATGCAAAGTAAAACCACGCGCGGTGCATCCAAAGCATGAAAGATCTAGTGATACACAACAAGGTATTATATATGTGCATCATACACAAATAATAGTACTACATATTAATTTATAAAAACGTATTAATTCATAAATAACAATAATATTAATGGTTTACCATTTTTTAAGGTCAATTCGATATAGTTAATTTTCTATTACTTGTCCTCAATAAGCCCCTTTTCTAGTACTCCCTCCATTTTTTAATAAGTGTCACTTTAACATTTTAACTAATTTTAAAATAAGTGTCATTCTGAGTTTTTTTCTTTAATTTTGACTATTTTGCCCTTATTCATTTACCATATATATTGTTCATAAATAAATTGCATAAACATTGTTTATACCAAAATTAATTTGGTTTATGAATAATAGCTACATTCTTGACCACATTCTTTATCAAACAAAACTTATATATCAAAATTAGCTATAATTAATTAAGGGTAATATGGACCACACTTTATAATCTTAATTTGTTGAAAAATGTCAAAGTGACACTTATTCAAAGATGGAGGGAGTATGTTTTAAGTATTAGTACCTTTTTAACGTATAAAATATCATTACTTAAAAAATATTTGATTTTCACAATAAAATTTGCAAGTAGTAAATTATCATAGAAGTTTCTGTGCGCTAAGATATTATTAAAAGGCGGGCCATACAAGTGTGAAAACATATATAAGTAATTATATATATATATTTCTGATTTGTAGCCTTGCCGTCTGGGTACAACTACTCATTTAAGAAAATTAGAAATGAAAGCAAAGAAGCATCTAAAATACTTACAAGAAATGGTCCCTCGATCTCAAAAAAAAAAAAAAACTAGGAACTGTCAATAAGTAAATAAAATGCTGATTTTACATATATGTAAGACTTCACAAAAAAAAGGCAATTAAAATATATTTTTATAAATAATACTCCATAAATTTATTATATTAAAATAAAAAATTATGAGTTACCCTCAAAATTAGTCTCACCCTAAGACAATCTAACAACCACCTACTAACATTCCACACAATCTAAAAAAGTGTTACTCCACTAGTTTTTATTTTATTTTATATATATATAAAATAATGGCCTGGAAGGAATTCCAGATGTGTTAGTTTTCTCACTACTGTACCAACCAAGTCAACCCTGTCAAAAAGATATATAGCCTAGTCAACAACGACGATTCAAAGTATGACCTAACGTTGAAACTTCACCTATAATCGCTGACATCATAATTCAAACTATATCTTTTAATTTTATAAATTTATTAGTCGTTGCATGTTAAACATAGGTACAATTTATGAAAATGATTAAGCTTCAATCGTGAGTTGCTGAATCACTGTCAAGCTAATTAAAAACAAAAAAATGTTATAGATATTGCTGGAATTTGAGTAGTTGTGACATGCAAGGATGAAAATATCGGTATCGGTGGAAATATTGAGATCTTAAATTTATGGAAATATCGACGGATATATCGATATCGAATATCGATGTCGGTAAATTTTAAAAATTGTAAAAATTTAATAACAAGCCTTTAGTACATAAAATCAACAAAATAATTTGAATACATTTTATATCAATGATAAATTTATATAAAATATAATATACAATGTTATTTCGTATGACATTTATCGATATTTTTTGAAATTTATCGATATTTTCCGATATTTTTTCGATATTTTATCGATATTAGACTCGATATTGTTATTGTCTACCGATATTTATCGATATTTTCAATTTTTTTACAAATATCGTGGAAATATCGATTCTTCCCAATATCGATATCGATGACCCCAAAAAATGGATATATCGAGGATATATCGGGGATATTTTCGGATATTTTCAATCCTTGGTGACATGACAACATAAAGTGCCTAAATTAATTGACAACAATTTGAACGTGTCTTTAATTTCTTCTATGCCCAGCTGGAACAACCACCCTCACCCAATGTTTCTTTTGGGAAATCACGACTCTAAAATTTTAAGTTCTGAAATATATATAAAATAATGTGTGTTTGTTTGTTTGGAAATTTTAAAAAGATATATGAGAGTTTACTTAAATTAATTGATGATTGATTATTTTAAAATGTGTAAAATAGATTATACTTAGAAAAATAATTGATTGATGATTGTTTTAAATTATATAAAGTAAATTATACTGAGAAAAATAATATTCAATTCGTGCCCATAAAGTACATATTTTTGTTTCAATATACTCCATCATACTTACATTGTCTCATGTTTACTATACCTACTTAATTTATTCTATTTTATTTTTTACACCATGCATAAACAAACAATATTATTAAAATATGTGCAAAAAGAAACAAGAACACTTTATGGGAATGAAGAAAATATATAGGTAATTTTATGTGTGAATTGAATGTTGCATCGAAAATTTAAATCTCTAACTCGTATAGAACAAAGATCGTAAAGTTCTAAATCACATGATCCGAACGTTACTACAATTTGGTAGTATGGGAGCTGATGCAATAGTCTCAAATCTTGGAGATACAATCTTATAACCTTATCTCCAAAATTAGGATTACATAATATATGAAACTTCTAAAATTTAATAAAATTTTAGTGTCTATAAATTCCC
Organism: Galeopsis tetrahit; assembly: GCA_963675135.1. Classification (NCBI taxonomy): domain Eukaryota; kingdom Viridiplantae; phylum Streptophyta; class Magnoliopsida; order Lamiales; family Lamiaceae; genus Galeopsis; species Galeopsis tetrahit. The sequence goes on from OY776120.1 coordinate 83,368,048, forward strand.
CTCAAAACATGTTGTAAAGACATATGTAGAATACAACTTAGTCCGAAATCTTGATATAGAATACAAAATGTGATTTGACATGCGCCAACATGGTAATCCTTAGAGAGGGAAGATTGTAAATAAATAATGAATACTCCCTCCGTTTTTTTTTATAAGATGTTTTAGACTTTGTTTCTTGTGCATAAATATAAGATGTTTTAGACTTTTTACAATGTTTATTCCAATTATGTCCTTCCTTAACTTTGGAAAGAATTGAAATTTAATGTGTAATATGGAATGAAATTAATGTAATTAAAAACCTTCTTTATTATCTAAGGGTATATTTGTCAAAACATACCCTTTCTTATTTCTAATAAAATTTTCTAAAACATCTTATAAAAAAAACGGAGGGAGTATAATTTATTTATATACTCCCTCCGTCTCACAAAGGTAGCTACATTTGACTTTACACACAGATTAAAAAAAATCAATAAATATAATCAAATTTAGCTAATATGTCAATTTTGTCCTTGAAATCACATTCTTCAAAATCTACTAAGCTTTAATTACTCATATTAATTAGAGGTAAAATTGACAATAAAACATTTAATACTAAAGTAAAAGAGGAAATAGAGTTATAATTTAAGACATCTAAAAAAGGAATATTGAGCTATCTTTGTGGGACGTCGGAGGGAGTATATATATATTGAATATATATTTTCCACCTATAAAGTAGATAAGAAGGAGAGAAGTTGGTTAACTTCTCAAACGGGATTTTCCCACAACAACTGAATATGGGAATTTTCCTTTCAAAGACAGAAAGACAGAATACTGAAACAAGAATTTTTATATTCTGTACAATACACATTATACACATTTATACTTGTAAGGGCATTTAGATTGTGGATACAAGAAGCGGTTCGTGAATCAATTCATGTAATCATGTTCTAACTTTGAAGATCACAATACGTATGTGGAATTCAATTGAGTTCAAGATATATCTTCCACTACATTATAAATTACAGATTGGTAATTCTAATTTATTAATTAATTCCAAGAGATAGCAAAAAGAAAATCGTAAATAATTATCTTGAATTAAATTGCGGGCGTGCCAAAAATTTGTAAACTCAAAATTTTGAATTTAAATATAATAACACGAACATTGAATCAAATGAATGTTTCATTTCAATCTCTAATTTGATATTTGATTCTCTATTCATTGACTTAGAGTACTTTTGGGATTTTTTGAGTCGAATCTGCAATCGAATTTTTTGATTCTCTATTCATTGACTTAGAGTACTTTTGGGATTTTTTTGAGTCGATTCTGCAATCGAATTTTATTCGAGCTTAGATTTGAGACTTTGTTATGTTAATTCAAGGGTTATATATCATATTTTGGATTAAACGTCAATTTTAGAGCGAGACTTTCGTGACGAACATTGTTGAAGAACTCGGACGTTGTTGACCAACGAAAAACGTCGGTCCAAGGGATTTAGCACCTTAATCGAAAATTGTTCTTGGTTGGCTTCCTCGAAGAACTTCATTGAAGAGCTTCCTTGGAGAAATACCGATCTGAGGGGGCTTAGCACATTAATATATCTCTGATCAAACATCATTCTTAATAATGAACTTGAAGAACTCCCACCAAGAAATTGAGGAGCTTCATTGAAGAACTTTGAATAATGAATTTGCATGGAATCACTGAACCCAAATATTAATGGTTCTACTATACCATTTTAACCAATTAGAACAGTTTAGTTGACATTATTCCGGATTTCCATACATCATAGCATCAATCAGTGCATGTTCATATCAAGTTTTAATTTTTAAATGAATTTAATTTCTATATAAAAATACCCTACACCCTAAATTGAAATCTAAAGGAAATCAATAATTCCTTTTAAAAAATTCAAAAAATTCAAAAAAAAAAAACCAAACATTAGAAATATTAAATAAAAAACCCCATGTACTAGATATTCCTTTTCCACCCTAGGATAATTTAACCTGAACAAGTAATTACTATTTGCAACCAGAACAAGTACATCAATTACCTTAATTAGAAGTGTCTCCTATATGTTTGCATCCATTCTAGACCAAATATTGATTGAAGAGAAGGAAACACGTAGATCATGCAGGAGAAGTTTTAATGTGGATGTAAACATCTCATTTAATAGTAAACAGTATTTCAGTTATTATTTACTTTATTAAGTGTGTCTATAATTTTTTTTCTTTAACTCATTAATGAAGTTGGTTCTTGATTGGATTTGTTGATGGAGAGTAATGGCGAATTTGGTTGTAGATTTATAGTGATGTTACTATTTTATCATTTTTATTAAATCTTGAAACACGTTGCATGCTTTAATTAATTTGATTAATTTTTTTTTAAAGATTATTAAATAAAATAAAAATAAGCATAGAGTGAGTAACGCCCCCAGAAAATCCTCGTATGGGGCATGAAATTTTTTTTTTTGATGGAAGTTAAATACCCATCCCTCTTTTCCCTTCCCATGACTTGTACCAGGACCTAAGGCCTAGGTAGTGGTGCTCTAACCACTTGAGCTATCCCACTTTGTCGTATGGGGCATGAAATTGAGTGCAACACAAAATAAGATATTACGAAAGACACAAAAATCGTGTCCATCAGAGGAGGGCCCACAAACACGATACATACAGCATTGGGCCCCCACACACACGATATGTACATACAGCATTGCTCTTTGATTCTGGTGCGATGGACGTCTGTACTTGAATGCATTATCAGACAAATTTCCCCCCATTTAAACTCTGAAATCCACGCACACACACGTTATACGTGTTTGTTTCTGCCGCACCTGCATCATTTTCCACAAATTCGAATCCTCTTGATTTTGCACTTCGGCCAATTACACGAATGGGATCCGAGAATAATCGTGCTCAGTGATGCCATCGGAAGAGAAAGTAACCGCTGATCGGTCGGTTCCCCGGCGCCGACCGAGGGGAACTGGCGGGAGGAGGTGGTGGGCGGGAAGTGAGATCGCCGCCACTCCTTCTCTGGCGTGGAAGTACCGTGGACGAGATTCAGGCGGTGGAACGGTTTCTGCAAGGAAACTCGCCGCCTCGCTGTGGCGGGAGTTGGCTGGTATAACTAATGGCGGTGGAAGCGTGAGACCGCATGATAACCGCCTCGGATTTGAGGTATTGTCATGTCAAAATTTGAATATTATTCCAGATTAAGTTTAAATGACGTTGATTATTGGAAAATTGTTTTCAATTTATATCGACTCTATATAAAATTTAGTGAATCCTGCTCCCCTGTATATCATTAATAATGAAAGATGGGAAGATTCATTAGTTGCTATAGCTACATAATTTATGTAACGTCTCGATTAATTAAATATATTGTCAAAACTATGATCGAGTTTTTCACCTTTGGATGATAAGGAAATTTCATCTCTCACAAATTCTGTTTTCTGGTATTTAGTTTATAGTTTTTTTTTTTTTTTCTGGATTTGATAACATAGAATTAGACGTAAGTAAATCAGCTTGTAGTTTGATTTTGGATTAGAAGAGTTGCGAATCTGTTTTGAAGTATTTCTTTTATTAGTAATTTGGATGGATTTGAAATCTACTTTAATTTTGGAGGACATTTCAATTCCATTGGATTCCAAATTCATATTAAAATGCAATCTTAACTTTGCAGTTTTGGTAGATTCATAGTAGCCAAATTGGGATGATGTGTAGTTCTTCTTCGTTTTTTTTATTTGTCATCGTTTTAACCCGCTGCCTTTTTCGTGTAATCTTAGTTTTGTTCATTGGCACCAATTCCTAAACTTATGGCTGAGGGAGTTACAAAATGGGATTTCTGCAACTCGAAAGCATGGGACAATCATTTTGAGAGCAGTACTGCATATACCAGAGATTTGTTTAAAGCTCCAAAACGTGTAGATGATGGGGGTTGGGGGAGGACGAAAAAAGATTCTGAAATCAAGAACTTAGCTGGTGGTGTTAAAAGGGAAAGGAAAAATTGTAAAAATATGGATATGAAGAATTCACAACTGCTGGGTGATATTGCTGAGGCTAAGTCATCAACTATAAGAGTCGCCGGGAATCTTGAGACAGAGAAGAAAGCACGAGAGGATTTGGAAGACGTGTGTGAAAATTTAGCCAAGGAAATCGAAGGGAGTAAAGCGCAAATTGAGAAATTAATGAAGCAGCAAAAAAGAATTGAAATGGAAATGGGGGAAGAGAGGAAAATGCTGCAAATAGCTGAGATTTGGAGGGAGGAACGATTGCAGATGAAGATGGCCGATGCAAGGTTGATATTGGAAGATAAATATGCGGAGATAAGCAATCTGATAGTTGATCTCGAGGCATTTTTAAGAAGATTGAATTTAATCGAAGATGAGGATGATGTGATGTGCAGCGCAAAAGCTTTGATGCAAGCGTTCAAATCTGTTAACATCCAACGTGTCAAGAATCTTACTCCAAAATCAAGTAACAGGGTCTCTGTAATCAAGGATTCTCAGCTTAGTGATCATCATCATCATAAAGGATCTCATAACTCAGAGGCTAGTGAAATTTCTGCACTATCATTGTCCCAATCGCAGAATAAAGGCTCGTCTGTTGGTAAAATTCAGAAGGCCTGGTCTATAAGTAAAGACACATGCAAAAACATTATGGCGTCTGAAGGAGTGTCGGGCGAAAGGCAAGTTAAAGTTCAGAGAAATCCACACGTAGTTCGAGCAATGAAAGGCCATATTGAGTGGCCTCCGCGAGGAATCCCAAGGCGCAGCTCGACTGCTAACCGCCTGAAAGCCACGTTGGAGAGCCAGAAAACGCTGTTGCGCAAAGTACTCAAGCAGAGAAATTGAGGTTAAACTTTTTGGACATGACTACTTTCTTTTTTTGCATCTTAGAGTTAAAATTATTCTACTCTAGCTATTTTGTTTAGATTATCATGCAATATTTTATGTGTTATTTACAGTAATATACTCAGTCGTATGATAGCTAAAGGGCAAGAGAAAATTGTTAAAAATAGTAGAAGAATCAAATCATATGATAGTTGTGTTGGTAAGGAATATTTGGAGATAGATCTGATCAAGCTGAGTCTGTTCATCTTCATTTTTACCTTGTGGCATATTAATGGCAATGGGGTCAGTCACATTCCCTCGAAGTTTCAGAGCATTAAGTACTGTGGAACTGTTATTGGTGCATATTTTTGTCCTCATTCTAAAACAGGAATCCAATGCTTGATCTGATCTCCAGTTTGGTCCATGTCCTTTTGTTTTTTGTCGGCCAATTTCCTCAAAGCTCAACTACTTGTAATCAGAGTCTTAATAATGATACAAGGAAAACCACATTGCATTTCAAATCGATGCCTTTAAAAACTTTGGCGGAAAGAGAGATGTTTTCGTTTCAAATACTTATAATTATATGCACATCTACGTGCATTGATCCATATGTTTCGATTCAAATACATATAATTATGTGCACATCTACACGCATCGAATATCTATGTCAAAAATTTGCATGAAACTGTTTCATACATACTCGAATTATGTTTTAAAGCAAAGTGAGATCTAAATATTAGGTGAGCTTTGTCTTATGTATAACACCAATGTGGATAAATTAAAGTGATGCTGTAATCTTTGATTGCAAATTGAAATCCGGCCCAATGGGCTGTTGAAAGAAAAGATTGGTCCTTGAGACGTGATGGGCCGAAACCCAATGTATAGGAAATTTGGAATCTCACATTTTCAAACTTACTGCAAAACCATAAAGCTGAGAATAAAATCATAAACTTTTTTATGAAAATGCCTTCCTTTTCACTCATCCAAAGACCGTTGATCGTAGAACGTGACAGCAGAACTTATCCCAACAGCTTTCTTTGAACTTGACAACCAATGCTAGATAGTGACATACAAAGGGGGCGGGGTTAGAATTTTGGGTACGATTTATTTATTCCTTGACAAAAAATACGTTTATTATATTTAAATTTTTCTACTTTTATTAATAAAGTTAATAATCTATCAACAATATCATTTACTCCACTTTTTAACTCATATTTACTTTATATATTAAAATATAAATTACTTTTAAAACTTGTGTCAGGCCAACGGGCCAAGGAGATATACTTTTGGTAGATAGATGGAGTACTATATTATTAAATACATAAAGTTATACAATTCGATGCAAACTAAATAAAAAATATACATAACATGCTAATCAAATTATAAACACAATTAAATCTTCGTTTTTTATGACGTGTGGCATCATCAGTAGAAATTTATAGAAACACATCATTTTTAATAAAAGTAATCAAACAATTATTTAATACGGAGTATATATTGATCATCTACATTTTTTTGCGGTTTTATTTTAACATAGGTCATTCCAAATAATACACGATTTTTACATATTATTGGTTCATCATTCTGGAAAAAATTAGATGTATCATTTGTCATTTTTTTATTGAATTGATAGTGAATAATATGATTACAACAATTGTGATTAAGTTTTAGTGAGTATTTATTAATTTATGTGTAACCTGGTATCAATTTAAGTAAATAAGTGATGTTTGAAAGTTGAAGATAAAGTAGTGCAAAAAAATAATAATAAGAATAATAAAACTGGACAAAAAAAAAATAGAAATAATGAAATTGAACTAGACAAGACGTAGGTTGGAGTGGTTGTGCATGGTTTGACCCATGAAAGTGAGAAGAGAGGAATTGTAGTAGCATGAATGAAAGAATGAAAGAAGAGGGTGAGGGAGCCCCGGCCCCCCCTAGTTGTAGTTGTGCAGATCGACGACATGACACTTCGTTTCTTTTACTTATGAAGCATGCATGCTTATCCATGCATCTCTCAACCCTCAACAACCTGTTTCCCATATTCTTCAAGTAATATTAATAGACATTTAATTATTACTACAATTATTGAATTCCTTTTACAGGATTAATATATAGTATTCTATTGTAAAGAGGTTATTATAATACAAGATTCTGAATGTTTAGCGTCGAATAATCAAACAAACAATTAAATATGTCACTCGTTTGTACACCGAATATTTCACTTCTTATATAATCAACTTAGTAGTGTATCATATCAAATTAAATTAATTATTATCCAAATAATCAACCAGGAATAAGCACAGAAAGCATGAACTTCAACTTGATCATGAAGTAAAATATCTAGCTAAAATAATACTCCTTCTATGCCCCCCATATATTTACATTGCTACACACACAATAATTAGGGGAGTAATGAATAAGTTTTTTTTTTTTTTTAAATAACTTGTTAAACTTTAATTTATATATAAAGTTATCGTTTCACTTTGTCGGTTTTTTTTTTTTTTACATATATTAAGAAGGTACTTTAATATTAATGACTATTTGTATAAAATAACATGTATATATACCCCTTACATGTTATTAATTAATCATGGTTTAATTTATGGTCATTTATCCACCTATAACAAAAATTAAGAAAGGGGCAAAGTTGAAAGAAAATATTTAATGTCTCTTGAAAAATTAAATCAATAAATATTTCGAAACAATTTTTTTTTTCTCTAAAGTGATCGACAATAAAAGTGGAATAGATAGAGTATATTGGTTGAATTGAATGTATATATATGTGTTGGCCGAAAAGTAATAGTAATATTTAATGTAAATGTGTGAATATTGTGAGAGTTTAGTTTATGAAAAAAAATTGATGTATATACTATATATACAAGTTCTAACAAGGAAAATGTGCAAATAACATTGTACAAAGGGATCGGAGTATCAAATTAGCATGTTTTCACATTTCGGATAGTGAGACGTTTAGCTTTTTTTTTTGACGGGGAAATAGTAAATGTATCAAATTAACAAGGAAAATGTGCAAATAACACTAGACACAATTTGAGTTTAAAATCATCAATTTCCATTAAAATTTGAGTCAAGCGGTAAGAATAATTACAACCATTGAACTATTTTGTCAATTCACTTAAAATATTTCAATTTTATCTTCTTTTTCAATTTCATATAATATTTGTTCATAATCAAATACTGTAAATAATATCATATTTAAATTAAATAAATAAAACATAGTGATTTCAATGGTATAAAACACAAAAATTCAATTGCATAAACACATGCGATACTAAAGAAAATATAAATTACATATTAAGTAGAAAACTAAAATATAGCTATACGTATTAATTATAAAGAGAATATATATTGTCAAAAAGAATTAAACAAAATAAAATAATTATTGTTACAAAGAAATATAAATTAAATCAAATTAAAAGTTAAACAAAAAGGCTCTATATATATATATATATAAGGGGGGGATTTGGGTTTAAATTTTAGGTTGGTTAGACAAACTAAAACATTACATGTTCAACCTAAACATGTCTTAAAACAAGAACCCTAGCTAGCCCTCTTTGAATCTTTAAAGTACTCTTCAACTTGATTTCATTCACTCGTTGAATTTATTCTCCAATTGCATTTCCATTTATGAAAGTTTGATTCTAGGGTTTGTATACGTGTAGTTGTTTCAATATCTTTTTCCATATGATATGATTGATACAATATATATTCTGAATTTAATAGTAGGGAATATTGCTACAAAATTAATTTTATGGAGTGTTGAAAACGAAAAGAAATGGAGTAGAACTTTCTCGAACTATATATTGCAAAAAGGTACCATACAAAAACTGCATATTCTTTCAAACACGTGTGTAGATAAGTAAAATTCAATTAATTTGGGCCTTCAAAATCCAACCAATTAAGATGGGTCTCCAAAACTCAACAAATTAAAACGGGCTTCTAAAGTCCAACAAGTCAAGTCGGCCCTCTAAAGCCCAACAAATCAAGACGGGCCTCTAAAGTCCGATAAATCAAGATGGGCCTCTAAAGTCCAGCAAATCAAATCAGGCCCAAATATTATATTCTTAGCCCATCAAGTAATTTCAAAATTTGAACTAAGTTCTAACTACTTAGCACAAATATCTCTAGCCCATCAAATTTGGTCCATAAAAGTCCTAGGTTCTACACCAATAAGCCTCATTTCATTCATTTGAAAATCAAGAATCAGAAGCATTTAAGGCTCTAAAATTCTTTGAGAGATTTTAGAGTGTTCTTCAGCAGTTGGAGGAGCTTCAAAGGTGTTCTTCGGGAAAAGATCAAGGTGCTAAGCCCCTCAATTCGGCGTTTCTTCAAGGAGGATGTGCATTCGAGTCGAGATCAAGGTGTTAAGCCCCTCAATTCGGCGTTTCTTCAAGGAGGAGGTGCTTAGTGGATCTTCAACGACGTTCATCCCGGAAAAGTCCCAATAAGTCCCAAATAAGTCCCGTAATGTCCCGAAAATTGACGTTTAATCCAAAATACGGCGTCAAGCCCTTGGATTAACGTTACAAAGTCTTGAAGTTAAGAACGATCTTAAACGACGTTCGTCCCAAAACTCCCTAAATCCAAACGTTTAATTCAAAATAAAGCGTCAAGCCCATGGATTAACATTATAAAAATCCCAAATTCAAAATCGGATAGGATTCGGCTGCGGATCCAACTCCAAAAGCTCATGAAGTTCAAGTGAAGTCACATAGAGAGAATCAGAGGAGAAATTAGAGATTGTAACCCGCAATATTTATCGATTTAATCCGAAATTAAATACATTGTTTCGCATTTTCACATTTTAATATTTAATTCACGAAATTTGTGTTTACAAATTTGGCACGCCCAGTGGGACAACCTCTACCTCTCATCTCTAGTCTTCGATGTTGATACCTCACAAGGTCAAGATAATGAGGGCTACGACGATGACGCCAATCAAGATTAAGATCAAAAGAGGCGTTGCATCCGGATCAACTGGCGTCGACTTTGAAGACGTGAAAGTAGTCACGAGAAGTATGTCAAGGAGCTCCAAGTCATCCGCTGCTTCAGAGAAGGCTACTGCATAGGGTCCACCACCCAACACTGTGAACGAGGAAAACAGTGCAACATGTTCTCCCACTCACTCCATGGCAAGCTCATCATTAGATTCAAGTGCAGCTTCAGCAATGGCGACAAATACCACGACTGTTGAGGAGCAGTTGGCAAGCTTGACTAGAGCAATAAAAAGACTCACGAAACATGTCCAAGAACAGGATGCTCAGATTGCTAAGCTGATGAGCAATGCAGACAAAGGGGAGTCAAGTCGAGCAAAAGAAAAGCAAGTCGAGGGAACGTCAATAGATGAAAATTGACCCAACTCTAAAGGAGTTACAAGTTTCTCTTGATGGTTTGGTGCCCATTGAGCGGCTAAAAGAAATCATACTCGGGGTGATCAAAGATAAGTTCGAGGAAAGTCCTAAGTCTTTATTCACCTGCATCAAGCCATACACGAAGAGGATTGACAGTTTGAAGATGCCAGTTGGTTATCAACCTCCAAAGTTGCAACAATTCGATGGCAAGGATAATCCAAAGCAGCATATCGCTCACTTCGTGGAGACTTGCAACAATGCCGGCACTTACGGAGATCATTTGGTGAAGCAATTTGTGCACTCTTTAAAGGGAAATGCATTTGATTGGTATATTGATTTGGAGGCCAGTTCGATAAATAATTGGGAGCAAATGGAGCAGGAATTTCTCAACCGGTTTTACAGCACTCGAAGAACGGTTAACATGATTTAATTAACGAACACTCGTCAATCAAAGGAAGAGCCGGTGATCGATTACAAAAATCGATGGAGGAATCTAAGTCTAAATTGTAAGGATAGATTGACTGAAGTTTCAGCAATCGAGATGTGCATCCAGGGAATGCAGTGGGGTCTTCGATATATCTTTCAAGCAATTCGACCAAGATCATTTGAAGATTTGGCTACTAAGGCTCATGACATGAAGTTGAGCATGTCTACAAGTGGATTTGAAGGGCCGCCATCTCAAGAATGAGGGAAAAGGAAAACGAGTTTGAAGGAGTTGCAACGAAAGCAATATCCATTTCTAGACTCATACATCCCCGGAATTTTCGATGACTTGATCAAGAATGATCTCATTGAACTACCACAAATGAAACGACCCGATGAGGCTGGGCAAACGAACGACCCCAAATATTGCAAGTACCATCGAATTGTAGGACATCCAACTCAAGATTGTTTTATACTTAAAGAGAAAATTATGCAGTTAGCCAAAGAAGGGAAGATCTTGCTAAAAGAAACTGAAACAACGTCAAACGCCATCACAGTTGAAGACAATCAAATGAAGGACGATTACGCAAATAACGCCTACAAATTGATTTATGAAGATGACGTATACATTAGTCCCATGAACATAAAGTTTTTAAAACGCTACTATGCGTAAAGAGGACAAGTATTGCTCCGTAAACGCACGAGCCTAAACTGCTTGTTGCTCTAAGAACGTATGAGCCTAAACTACTTGTTGCTCCATGATGCACGAGTCTAAACTGCTTATTACTCTTGGTCCGCACGAGTCTAAACTGTGTACGACAACCACCAAAGATAAATACATGTGGTTAAACTGTTAACTTACTAAAGGCATTTTAAGTGGTTAAATAATTAAATCCATACTTTGTCAAAAGTAGTTAAAAAATAGTCACTCTTAGCCCGCATGTGGGAAATCATTTGAAAGTAATTTGCAATTCGTCCACATCAAAGACAAACGTTCTCCTTTGGGTCTCCAAAGCCCAACAAATTAAGATGGGTCTCTAAAGTCCAACAAGTCAACTCAGCCCTCTAAAGCCCAACAAATCAAGACGGACCTCTAAAGTCCAATAAATCAAGACAGACCTCTAAAGTCCAACAAATCAAATCGGGCCTAGATATTGTATTCTTAGCCCATCAAGTAATTCAAAATATGAACTAAGTTCTAACTACTTAGCACAAATATCTCCAACCCATCAAATTTAGCCCATAAAAGCCCTAGGTTCTACACCTATAAATAAGCCTCATTCCATTCATTTGGAAATCAAGAATCAGAAGCATTCAAAGCTCTAAAATTCTCTGCAGATTTTAGAGTGTTCTTCAGCCGTCGGAGGAGCTTCAAATGCGTTCTTCGGAAAAAGCGGCGAGAAGCAGCGTTCGAGTCGAGATCAAGGTGCTAAGCCCCTCAATTCGACGTTTCTTCAAGGAGGAGGTGTGTTTGAGTCGAGATCAAGGTGCTAAGCCCCTCAATTCGGCGTTTCTTCAAGGAGGAGGTGCTTCGTAGTTGAGATCAAGGTGCTAAGCCCCTCAATTCGGTGTTTCTTCAAGGAGGAGGTGCTTCGTAGTTGAGATCAAGGTGCTAAGCCCCGGAAAAGTCCCAATAAGTCCCGATAAGTCCCAAATAAGTCCCGAAAAGTTCCGAAAATCGACGTTTAATCTAAAATACGGCGTTAAGCCTTTGGATAGGATTCGGCTGCGGATCCAACTCCAAAAGCTCAAGAAGTTCAAGTGAAGTCACGAAGAGAGAATCAGAGGAGAAATTAGAGATTGTAACCCACAATATTTATCGATTTAATCTGAAATTAAATACATTGTTTTGCATTTTCGCGTTTTAATATTTAATTCACGAAATTTGTGTTACATGTTTTTTACAAGGTCATGTTAAATTACGACCATATACTCAGAATTCCGTTTGTTCTGCTTTGTCTCTTGTTTTCATCTTTTTTTTTTTATCGCATTGAGTTTTTCATTTCATTAATTAAATTAGCATTTTAATTCATCAAAGTTCTACAAAACGTACGTTTTACAAACAATTATTATTTTCAAAAATAATATAATTAGACGACTAATGTACGTCGTCAAATAATAGAAGCCCAACTAGACGCAGCTGCAATTTGATTAACAAGTGGATGTCCTTTTTATAATTCTATAAGCAGCTGTGAAAGGTGTCACGATTCTTAATTAGTTTAATTTCCCTGAAATATTATTAATGATTATTTAGGAATATTAATTAGTTGAAAGTGAATCTACACTCTGTGTCATCAACTTTTTTTGTTATAATTAATAAGATCGTCGACATATATAATTAATTATGTCTGGTTTGGACAGAATCCTATGATCATATCATTAGGTATTATTATACTAGTAGCATTCTTTAAGTTTAGACAAAGTGATTATACTAATATATATTGATTGTGCTGGTTAATTAACCTGATTTGTTTTAATTTCTTTTTCCCAAAGTCGGAATAACATTAATCAAGAGGAATTATAGCGTAGATTATCCACAATATTTGAAAGTTCTACCAAACAATGAATGATTGAGGGCTTGAGAAACCCGGACAAGACGATGAGCCAATGTATTGACATTACGACCCACTAAACATATCACAAATTCAGTCATAAAAGTACGTTAATATATTTTTACAAGCTTGAACATGAACGTTAAAAATTGAAATGTCAACCATTAATTAGAAATTTAACGGGTATCTAAACCAGAACCAATTCTAAAGTTTGAGCCAAGCTAGCTTCCCCTCATCAACATGGTAAAAATGTAATTAATATACAATATTTATGAAACATTCCTTTAAAAAAAATTCATACAACGCATCGGAAGAAATTTAGTCTGAAAAATTAGTCCAGTAATTATGCGTAAAAATTGATAGCTCATATAGTTCAATTAAAAAAAAAATAGTTTAATTATTTATATATAATTTCAGTAGTGATAGTTTAGTGACAAAGTGGGGTAGCTCAAGTGGTTAGAGCGCCGCTATCTAGGCCTTGGATCCTGGGTTCGAGTTATGGGGAGGGGAAAAAAGGGATGTGTATTTAACTTCTATCAAGTGAATAGGTATTTAACTTCCAACAAAAAAAAAAAAAAAGTTTAGTGGATTTCAATGCAATCAGGCCATAAATTTAATATTGAAGTCTGAGAATAATATTGATCTAAATCTAAGCATAGTACAGGTAGAGCCATTGAGAGTTGAAACCTACAATCTGGGGGATATCGTTATCTGTTAATATCATTAATAAACACACTAATACCGTTCAAAAAAAAAATTAATAAACACACTAATAATTCAGGATGTGGTCCCACTCACATGTTTAAATCTAGCAACTTTCCCTAAACAGAAATAAAAATGAAAGTCATACATGCATAAATAATTATGTAAAATTCTCATTCCATTATCAATCAACATTATAAATATTGCTCGATGTTATTTAATTAGTAAAAAAATATAGTAACAATTAAATAAAAATTGCTATTTAATTATGATGAATCAGTGATCTTATGGTGATTAGACTTTCAAAGTTAAAAGTTGGAAGAATAAAACAAATTCGAAAGCACTCCTTGGAAAAAGTAAAAAAAAAAAGGGTCATTTTTTCTGTTTTTTCAAATTCTTTTGTCAAAAAGTTTTTCCCTTCTCAAAACAAGTGTTAGCTTTCATAACATAACTAATACAGTTTGAACTTGTATGAGTGATTGACTTACACCACATTAGGATGGATCAGTTCAGTAGACTACAAGACACATTTTTCATTTCATTTATTTTTTGTATGTATGATATGTGTTTCCTTACTCATGTGAATACGATATTAATTAATACATCAGCTGAACACCTTCTACGTAAATTTATTTTATATCGAAGTGTGAGTGTTATCTCATAATCTCATAGTCAGCTGAGACAGTCAGCTGATAGGATCCAATAAGATGACTTAGGCCGGAATCAGATGAGTTGAAGGTTTCAATCAGTTGAGGAGGTGATGCTTAGAGTTCAACACAGTTGGTCAGATAAGCAGAGTATATCACGCTTATCAGCACAGTACTTCGGCACGGTAAAGATCCGCACAGTAAGAAGTCTATAAGCAGAGTCACCTTTTGATCACAAGAACAGAAGAGTAGGTAGTCTTCTGATCTTTATGGACAAGTTTTCCGATACGGAAGTTAGTTAGTTTAACTAGTTGTTTTACAATTACAATTACTTGAGGTCATAACTACCATTTCAGTTGGGCAATAACAGAGTACATGGGTTGTTACAAGCGGTTGCAAACAGTTGCTAACTACTCAACAATTCCTAATAGCAGCAAGTCAGCAACTACCTTTGGTCTTTATATACTCTTGTATGTGTACATTGTAAAGGTTGATTTTGTTGGATTTTTTATGCAAGTACGATTGTAATCTTTGAGTTGTGTGAGTTCACGAGCGAAGTGAGGAAATATCCTATTACGAGTGAATGAGTGTGTAAACATTATTGATCAATCAAAGAAGTACTCGTCTGGTCCAGTGAATGTAGATCACATTGATCGAACCACTTAAATCCTTTGTGTGTTGTTTGTCTCGTTGATTACTTTTTGAATTACTATCTTAGCTGGTTATTTCTTATATCTTCAAGTGTTCTACTTGGTTGGAGACGTCTAATCGACTAAGAATTCTTGACATATAGAAGTAATTTAATTAATGGTTAGTCTTTTGAGTGTCTATGAGATTGCATGTCACATTGAGCGTTTTAAAAGGGCATTTTGCACCCAACAAGGACTTGAGAGGAGCCTTTCATTTTGACAAATGTGACTAGGTAAAGATTCAGCGACGCTCAAACAGTTCGGAAAGAGGATGGAGATGCAGTCAGTAGGGCTCAAACTTGAAATTGAATTTGTCACTTGGACGCGAAGATGAATTGAGCCATGTGTGAGTGTTGATATATTCACAAATAGATGCGCTTAGTTGGAATCATAATTGAACCATCCAAACACGAATTGCTCTCATCCAAATGTGGCCTTATTCGACGATCTAAATTCTTTGAATCCAAGTAGTTGCAACCACATACCGAAAGACACCTACCTTCATCAAATATTATAAAGAAAAACCCTACAATTCATTTCAAAGGCATTCAAACTACAATTTGCATTCACAACATTCCAAATTTATAGTTTCTACACTTAAGAGTCAAAATGAAATTAAGTTTTGAATAGTAGTTTTGTTTATTTGATAATTTTATCTTTAAGAAAATGAGTCAAACTATATATTACCTTGATTTATTTCGTACTGGTCGATCTGCAGAGTCATTTCGTCGGATAGCAATTATATATATATATACACACACATTCAGTGTACATCTTGTTGAAAACCACGACTTAGTTTTTTTGTTTTTTTTAAAAGAGACTAATAAAGATTAGGTAATCAAATATGTCACGTATGCACTTTATTCCTTCACTTTACAAAAACCAAGGGCCACTCTTTGCTTTGTTTTTTTGTGAGTAGAGTTAAAGATATATATTGTGTCGATTAACATTTAACTATTTCATTAAAGATGATGTCACAATATCAACATAATATTAATTATTTAAATCAAGTTTTACTATGATAATGAAAAAGATTAGAAAAATCTGTTCAACCATGGGATCATATTAAAACCATAAAATTAATTAGTAAATATATTTCACAACGTTCACATTATTAAAATTCAATCTTAATTAATGCTTCAGTTTTTGCATAATGAAATCGTATAAATTTTAGATTAAATCAATCTTGTGTAATATAATATTATCAAATCTCGTGTATATAATTTTAGTAAGTATTATTACATTTAATAAATTTTATTTGTTTTTCATTAGTGATTTATTAATTTTTATTTCATACTAATTAGAACTCATTATTAAAACTTAATGTATACAAATATTATTATATCAATATCAAAATATCGTGCGATTCACAAAAAAAAAAGTCCTGCATATATATAATACATGTGTATTATGGGACTAATATAAAAAGAAAAGAAAAAAGAGTATTTTGGGATTAATGTGAAGAGTGGATACTACTGGCATACTACAGGTTGAGTGGCTGTTCTTTTAGGTTGTCATGGACACATTTGTGGGCCCATTTCCTCTTCCAACTTTAGATTCCATTTCTCCTCTTTAATTATTAATCCTATTATTGCAAATATATGTGTATATCTATATTTTACTATATACACTTTTCTACTCTCTTTTTTTTTTTTTCAATTTAAATATTATATTTTCTTATTTGACAAAATCTACTATATATTTTTTTGGAAAAAGAATCTACTATATATTTTTACTTTATTCTCGTTCACAAACTACACATTTAATACTATATTTTTTAATTTACTTGAAAAAAAATAAGTGTAAAACTTTGAAGAAAATGAAAATGGTATATTTAGGGTTGCTTGGTGTAGGTTTTTTTTTTTCAAACTACGAAAAACTTAGTTTTCATCATTGCATTTGACAAAGAGCAGTAGAATGAGAAAGTCTAACCACAAAGTCTGATGGGTCAATCCAATTATAAAGGGTAGCAAATCGATGTGCCTTCCGTACCATGCACGGAGTGTGCAATTGCATTAGCACTCCGTCGAACAAAAGAAACCGTAACATTATTAAATTGAGCTAGTATAGCTGTACAGATTACAATGAATGAAATGAAGGTGCTAGTGTACCTAATTGGAGAGGATATGATTTTCAAATAGCGTTTTGCCGTTTTGATATCTAGAAATCAGTTTTATGGAATCAAAACTATAGATTCAAACTATAGAGAAACAATGAATTGTGAAATTATAATTTCATTGAATAATTGTAAAGTGTTTACAAGAGATATATTTATAGATACAAAGTGTATCTATATTTACAAGATATGAATAAATATTTACATTAAATATTCTAAGAGATAAGAATGAATCATAATATTAAAAGATACAAATCTTTATAATATTATATTCCTAATACGCCCCCTCAAGATGGAGCACCGTAGGAGAGTCCAATCTTGGTCATAAGTAGTTGCAGTCGAGCACGAGGTAGTGGCTTGGTGAGAGCATCGGCAAGTTGGTCTACGGACGAGACATGTGAGACTCTAAGCTGAAATGTCTTGATCAAATCTCGAACAAAATGAAAATCAATTGTAATATGCTTCATTCGAGAGTGGAAGACAGGATTTGAACAGAGATAAGTGGCCCCAATATTATCACAATAGATAACAATAGATAACAAGAAGAGTTGGAATTGAGAAACTCAATTCATGAAATAAGGACTTTAACCATTGAACTTCAGAGGCAGCTGAGGCAATGGCACGATACTCAGCTTCCGTGGAAGAACGAGCAACTGATTTTTGTTTCTTTGAAGACCATGAAATAGGATTAGCCCCAAGAAATACAATGTAAGCACTTGTAGAAGTACGATCATCACTGTTGCCGACCCAATCAGCATCAGTAAAACAATGTAGAGATGAGGAAGGTTCAGGTTTCAAGGTTATTCCTACATCTCGAGTCCCATTTAAATAACGAAGAAGGCGTTTAACTGCACCCAATGAGTAGTGGTTGGAAATTATTTTGTGGTTAATGGTTCAGTTTTTAAAAACTGAATCAAGGAGGGAGGTTGGAACAGAGATTCTGTTATATGAAGTGGAATTGCAGCGGAGGTGATAAGGCTTCTGGTATTATTTTATTTTATTTTATTTTAAGAAAATAACGCTTCTGGTATTTGTTAAAAGAAAATAAGGCTTCTGGTATTATGTGAAAAGGAAAATAAGGTTTTTGGGAATAAGGCTTTGGTATTTGTTAAAAAAAATAAGGGTTCTGGAAAATTAAAGTAGAGATTTGGAAGAAGAGGGGTTCTTCTTTGAATAACCGTATGGTGGTTAAGAGAGGTTGTAACAACCAGCGGTTAAGGGCGTCGTCGGTGGTTAATGCCGGACGGAGATGGGCGTCGGTGGTTAATGCCGGACGGAGATGGGCGTCGGTGGTTAATGTCGGACGGAGATGGTGATTGAGGCGTGAGCCAGGTGGCTCGTTGATACCATATAGAGAAACAATGAATTGTGAAATTATAATTTCATTGAATAATTGTAAAGTGTTTACAAGAGATATATTTATAGATACAAAGTGTATCTATATTTACAAGATATGAATAAATATTTACATTAAATATTCTAAGAGATAAGAATGAATCATAATATTAAAAGATACAAATCTTTATAATATTATATTCCTAATACAAACCGTTTTTTTTTTTTTTTTTTTTTTTAACTATAGATCCAAACCTCCACATTTTGAGAGGAATGGAAGTGATTCCTCCTAATAGAATTAATAAATAAGTTTTAAAAATATTTTTCTGGTTTCCAAACTTATACTACTATTAATTATTATATTTAAGCATAATTAGATTAAAAAATTATTTTAATGATATATAGTTTTAATTATTAAAGTGTTTGTATGAAACCAATCACTACGTAATCAGAGGCGGACCTACATAGTGCCCAGGGGGGCCAATGGGCCCCCCACTGATTTTTTAATTTTTTTTTACATATATACTTCTTCCCGTTTCGGTGATTATTCGTACACTTTTTTATTGAGAGTTTCAAGATTTTTAGTACACTTATAATATGTAAATAATCTACAAAACTAATACTCTTGCTATATTATTTTATTTTTAAAATTGTCACTCATTTTGATTCACATTCTTCCTTACACCTCTCTAAATTATCTTTTACATCTCACTAAATTACATTTAAATAATTAAACCTCACTAAATCACCCAAAAATATACTCTCCTACATTAGTTTATTTTTAAATTGTCACTCATTTTGGGTCCACATTCTTTCGTACACCTCACTAGATCAAATTTAAACCGCACTAAATCAACCAAAATACTTCTCATTACTTAACATTACACCTCACTAAATTCCCTTTAAATCTCACTAAATCACTCAAAATACTCTCATTTTTTGTTAAGGTATACAATTAACCACATAATAGGGGGTATATTTTAAGCTCTACATTTGTTGACTAATGTCTCATTGAGAATGCACATTAAATTTTAACACCGTTTCACTTTCTATGAATTGAAACAATTAATATTAATTTTCTTTGAAATATAACAAAAGTCGTTAAATTTAAATTAATAAAATGAGGTATATTGAAAATTTTATAATAATTTTTTGTTTAGACATAACATTTTATAATATTATTTTTTATTTATAATAATGTAAATCGGACCCCCCAATCCAAAATTTCTGGGTCCGTCACTGTACGTAATAATAGTAATTCCTATTTAACAACCAAATAATTCTACATCCTTTGCTACTATCATTCGTCCTTTCACTATCATTCGTCCTTTCATCTTAGCAAGAATTCAGCCTTTCACTCAATATCAAAGCACATTCACGTAAAATATCATTGGATGAAAAATGCAATCAATGATAAGTTGCTTGAACTTAAAAAGGTTCATACGAATGACAATGGTGCTGACATGATGACAAAGGCATTGCCTAGGGAGAAGCTTGTGGTTTGTCGTGAGATAGCCAGAATGACTAATCTCTCCACATAGTCGGAAAGGGGGAGATTTGTTGGGTTGGGTTTCCAACATGTGGAGAAGCCCAATAGCCAACATACTTGGGAGGCCCAAGTAGGCCCAACATTTGGAGATAACTTACCCTAACCCTAGAAGACATCAGGATAGAGTGTAAGAAGATAGAGAAAAATGAGGCATTCACGTTTTGAGAGAATTTCAAGAGTGATAATTTTGCATAAGAAATATCTTGAGTTTCAACCGTTGGATCGAACTGATTTTTGGACAGCACGTTCAAGACTCGTCGAGTTACATTTTGAACAGTAGAGATCGTTGTTAGAGCTCTGTATTGTCGGGAAAAGCCACGAACAGAAGGTCTGTTTTTCTGGACGATTCACTTCTGCGCAGCTGAGTTTAAGAGGCCGTTTATCACAAACCAATCGTTGGATCGAGCTGTAAATTATACAGAACGTTCAGGAGGCATTGTAGTGCATTCTGGACGGTGGAGATTGGATTCCGAGCCTTTGAGCGTCGGTAATAGTGACGGGAAGATTGGTGTTGTTGGTGAGATCTTTCTTATCTCATTGTAGTTATCAAATATTGTGTATCTTGATAAGTTTGTAGTTGAATATCTGTTGTGACAGATTGTAATACTTGGATTCTTGTCATAGTGAAGTTTTTGGGTGGACTACGGTCCCGTGGTTTTTACTCCTTACATTGAGGAGGTTTTTCACGTAAAAATTGCTTGTGTTATTGTTGTGTTGATTGCGTGATTGTGCATTGTTGTTTAGTATTATTTCTTTCTAAATTCACACAAGAGATGGATAATTGATCATTCCGCTGCGTAGACGAATAATTTTGTACTATTATTCGTGTGTTTATCCTAACAAAATAATCAAGATGGACAGCACGTTATCCTTAATGTTCTTTCACTCTCCGCTCTTATATACGTTTTCGTCATGTGTCACCGACAATGAAGAGGGTGACTCAATATAAATAGAAAGACAACTAACAACTTAGGACAACAATGAGTTGGACCTTTGTGTGAAGGCTCAATTGACAAAACACCACTTGGACTAAAATTCTACAAATTTGCATTAAACATGATATTCTTTTATGTATTTAATATATTAATTTGTTTAGAACGTTATGGTTGAGTTTATTCCAATCCGAAGGAGTTGCTCGAGGGGTATAAGCTTTGAATTTATGAGTGTACTTCCTCTTTTGGCCTTAAGTTCGAAAGAGATTGATACCTCAAATTAATCGATTATTGATTATTGAACTGAATATCGAGACTTCAAAAAATAATTGAGTTTATCCTACAAATTTGGTGCTTTTTGAGTTGAATAGACTTTCATAATGTTAATGCGAAATATCTAACAAATCAATCCAAAAAATAATAAATATAATAAAAATTTGAAAAATAAAAGAGAAATTATGATGAAGCATAACAGTATGAAGCGTATGGTTTTGTACGAGGGTGGAAGCGATAGGCGATAGCTCTCTTGATTTTTTATTTTGTTCATATTATATATGTAAAAAATGAAATTAATTTTTAGACAATAAAAAAAAAAAAAAATTATTTAAACTTTCATTTTATGTAAGTTCAATCTATATGTATTAAAATATGTCATCTCCGTCTCAAAGTCTCAAAAAAATGGTCATGATTTTTTTTTAAAATTATACTCACTTTTAAATTTAAAGTGTACAAATACTCTTATTTACTAAACATACTTACTTTGTCATTATTGTTTTTGTATTTAATATTTAAAGGTATAGCAGTAATTTTATAGTTAAATTTAAATTTTCTAGCCCAATAAATAATGTTTTATTGTGAATTATAATTCTTCCAACATAATTATTTTTGTTGACAAATGATGTACATAATATTATAATATACGGATTACGGAGTAATGATTTTCTCCTTTTTTAAAATAAAACTATAACTGTCCATAATTTGTATTGTGGTGTGCCCCCGTCATTCAAAAAAAAAAAAAAAAACATTGGTAGTTGAAATTAGCACTGAATGAGCGTAATCAATCGAAGTCAAGTATCGTTTTCATCTATTATAATTATAATATTTCATTTTTTTAATATAATAATTTCGTTGTGGTTGGAATTTCCAGCTAGTTGAGTGTTGATCTATATTGAACTCTAGCATCATCATCGTATATAATACAGTAATAATTTAGTATTGAAAAATAAAATATGGTTTGTAATAGGAATCCTCCGTGCAATATTGAAGAATACATATAGTATATATACTTCGTAATATGCAAATTCTTATATTGAATTTTAAATTATTTTGTAGTTACAATAACATATAATGAATTAGAGCAACCACATTTGGTTGCATTTTAGACGGTTATAACTCTAAAATAGGAGTTATTACCAATGCAATAAAATGTTATAAGACTTTCTCTCCTTATTTGGTTATTGCAGAGTAACCATAAAATAAAAAGCTAAACAAAATTGAATTATATGGAAGTGAACTACACAACACTATGATGTAGGATGGTAAGGGAACGTCCACTATGTTCTCCACAATACAATAATTCCATAAGTGTATCAAAGAAAGCGAGAACGTTTGACTCAGACACGAGTAACAACTCCGCTAGATTGAATTTTGATCTAAACATCGATGACACTCGTCCGATTGGACAAAAGGCAGTCAAGAGAAAAGCAAAAGGAAAATATAAGGCTAAGTCAGGGTCTAACGGAAACAATGACAAGTATGAGAAGTGTCTTGATAAATTTACCGATTACACAATGAATAAACAAAGAGAAGTTGAAGCACGTGAGAAAGAGATTGCATTGAAAGAGCGTGAATTAGAGATGAAGGAATGGGAATTTGTTTATCGAGATACCTCTACAATGACCGATGAGCAGCGTGCCACACACCAACGTGTTTGTGCGAAGATTATTGCAAAGTGGAATTCATAGAATAATTATCAATGTACTTGTGTTTACTTTATTAGTGTAATTTTTTAATATTTTTGTGTTAGTTCCTTTATGTAATTTCAATTAATTTATTTGGAGTAATATCATTTTATTTATCCATTTCAATTTGTTTAAATTTAATTTCAAAGGTATATCATCTAGCGGTTTCAAATTAGTCATTAAAAATTAATTGTTGCAAACTAGCCGTTCAAAATTAGCCGTTATAAATTAGTCGTTGTAAACTAGCCGTTATAAATTAGCTGTTGCAAACTAGCCGTTATAATCTAGCCGTTATAAACTAGCCGTTATAATCTAGCCGTTATAAACTAGCCGTTGAAGATAAGAGGTGTATATATATGTCATATGCTATGAAGTTCTTCACATCCCACATTTTTTAGAAAAACCTCACCAATATCTTTACTCCAAAATGTCACAATATTCCATTAACTCCAGCTCATCCGATGAATCTGAGGATCAACCTGGTTCGCCTGGTGAAAGAATGATGTTAACACTTCTTCAACATATGGAAGATGATATGCACAATCAACAAACCACAATCAACACTCCTGTGTATCCCGATCACATCTTTCGAAGAAGATTTCGCATGCGAAAGAATTTATTCATTCGCATTGTGAATGAACTCGAGAATCGATCTTCATATTTTCAACAAAGGTCTGATGCTGCTAGAAGACAAGGGTTGTCACCATTACAGAAATGCACGGCAGCGATTCGTCAATTGGCCTATGGAGTCCCCGCTGACAATCTTGACGAGTACCTACGAATGGGTGAATCAACTGTTATTAAATGTCTTTTCAAGTTCTGTGAAAACGTGGTTGAAGCATTTGGTGATCGTTATTTGAGAAGGCCGAACCACAATGACATTCAACGCCTTCTCCAAATGCACGAGGTCAAACATGGCTTTCCAGGTATGTTAGGTAACCTTGACTGCATGCACTGGGTGTGGCAAAATTGCCATGTTGCCTGGAAAGGTCAATTTACAAGAGGCCATGGGTCGCCTACAATCATCCTTGAAGCAGTCGCGTCTCAGGACCTATGGATATGGCATGCATTTTTTGGTGTCGCTGGTTCGCGTAATGATATCAATGTGTTGAATGAGTCTCCTTTATTCAACGATGTTTTGCAAGGGTTACTATTTAACTGATGGAACACAGTACACAAAGGGTTACTATTTAACTGATGGAATCTATCCGGAATGGTCTACCTTCGTTAAGGCTTTTCCTACGCCATTGGATCCCAAGAGAAAATATTTTAAGGAAAGACAAGAATCTGCGAGAAAAGATGCCGAACGAGCATTTGGAGTGCTCCAATCACGTTGGGCAATTGTTAGAGGGCCAGCTCGTTATTGGTATAAAAAAAAGTTGGAGCTCATAATGTTAACTTGTATTATTATGCACAACATGATTGTCGAAGATGAGCGGGACATGGTCACGAATTGGCACAACGCTGAAGGTGATGAGGCCGCACAACCGACACAGGGTGCTAATCCTCAATTTAGAGACTATCTCCGGAGGAACACCGAGGTACGTAACAGCCAAGTTCATCACCAACTCCGTGCCGATTTAGTGGAGCATATTTGGGAACAATCTGACAAAAATTGATTCCATAAGTTTGTTTAAATGCTTCTAAATAACTATGTTTTTTTTTATGAATTGTATTTTTTTAATTATTGAATATGTTGTACTTCATCTTAAATTATAATAAATTTGTAATGCGAAATATATCGTCCGAATAAAAAATTAGATGATATTTTTAATTAAGTATTAATTAATCCCCATTGTAACAAAATAAAATAATTTTAAGTATGCATTTTATTATGCATAATAATTTTAAATAAATAATTAAAATAACAGAGATGATATTAATAAATATATTTATTTAAAAAAATTAGGTAGTTTTTTTTATAATTGTAAATAAGAAATATAGTAAGATAATGGATGTATATTAATAAAATTAATATAAAAGGATAGTGGATCCCCTATAAAATGGGTTATAACTATTAAAGGGATGTAGAGATTAGTAGGACACGGTTATTTATGTAGAAATTGAGAGATGTAAGAGAATGTTTTGTTATAACCTTACCACCAATGTGGTTGGTATTAATACTCGGGCAAAAAATTTAAAAAAGGAAAGAAATGAGTGCTCCCTTTATAGAAACATCCAAAAAAAATAAAAAAAAGTTGAAGCACTGGTTTTGTTTATTGATATGCATGCATATATTTTCCGATAGAATGTGAATATTATTATTACAGTGGGCTGGGAAAAAAGTAAATGTAGCGTAGGGGTGTGAGTGTGATTGATTACCCAAAAAAAGAGAAGCAAGTGGTATCTTCAAGTACTTGACAGTTGGGATTATTCAATGTATATCTGTTCTCTGTACATTCACTCCTCAATTATATACTCCAATTAATTGTTTTATGAAACGTCCATATATATTCTCACTCTTTCCTATGCAACCCCTTTTTTTTAATTTTTTTTTTTTTAAATAAATATATGCGACACACTGTTTCGGTGGACATTGAGTTCATATATGAAAAATAACTATTATATCCTTCAACAACAAAAAAATTAAAATGTTTTAGTGGTAAAATTCTACACTTGTAACTTTATTAAATAACGACAATTTTACTGGCTTTAAAATTAGTTATGATGATATATTTTCCAAAAATATGTAGTGCAAAGTACAGACATCCGTGGAATTAGTTATGTAATTAAGGGAAGATGAAGTAGAGAGTAATATCCAAACAGACGAAATGCAACTTCAAAATAGGAATCAAATCTAAATTAAGATTAACCTGCATCTTACTTAAGTACCAAATTAAGCAAGTAATTAATTTTTTTTTTTGATCAGTAAAGGTATTTTTTATTGAAAGTGGGTACAAGTGATACCCAAAAAACTGATTACATAATTACAAAAACTAGAAGCATTCTCCCGCTCCCCTTTTTCAACCAATGCATCTAAGGGGGTCTACAATCCAATCTTTGAAAGAAAAGCTGCATCTGGTGGGATATTTGATAGTAAACCAACTCCACAGTCTCGCCTTGAGCTCTTCATTAAATTTTGGGATTGAAAGTATCTCGTTCCTGAAAATTGTAGCGTTTCTCCATTTCCAGATTTGCCACACCATACAAAGCCATATGCAGGTTGCATTCTTCCCACTATTCTTTCCTCTCATGATGCCGCCAAAAACTGTCATATTGCTCAAGGGCTCGGATGGTAGTGCAGTCGATATCCCGAGCCATGTTAGGCAGTTCGCCCAAAGTTTATATGTGTGGGTGCATTCAAAGAAAATGTGTTGCTCAGTTTCTTCATATGCTTTGCAGAAAACACACCTTGTGTCGTCGTTTTGGTTGAGGATCTTCCGTCTTCTGAGGTTTGTTCTTGTGGGTAGTCGTCCCCAAAGTAGTCTCCATGCGTGTGCCTTTACTTTTGGTGGGGCAAAGTTCTTCCATATGCACTTGAAACCTTGTAGTAATCTGTCTTCTATTTCGGTATCCCGGTTCTGGTTGTGTAGGGCCATGTAGGTATCCTTTGTAGAGAATTTTCCTGTGCTTGATAAGTTCCATCTCCACGAATCCTCAATTCCATTTTTCGGATGGTACGTGTCCAACACAGAAATAAGGTTATTGAAAGATGTCAGATCCCTATCGAGTAGTGGCCTCCTCCATGTCCAAGACCATATCCATGTCCCCCCTTCCCAATTACCCATCTCCCCAACTGTTTTTTCCTTGTCTAGACTTAACTGGAACAATCTAGCGAATCTATTTTTCAGAACCCCTTCCCCCGTCCAGTAATTAATTAATGCAACATGAGTGTCACTTGTCCAAACCCAACGACTCAACTTAGTTGGTCCGTTTGGACAATGCTCCAATTTTAATCGGGTTCATGGCATTCCCCCAATCTTCAACTTAAAAAAAATTGACCAGTGGGACAAATGGACTCGAGTCCATCTAGCCCTTGGTCCACTTCAGGCGGGTCAAATAGACCCAATATTTTGAGATGATCATGTTTCTTTGACATGGTTCAACATTTTCTTTAGATCGGTGTTTTCTTAATTAAATCGGCGTTCAAACCGACATTGATTCACAGTAAAAATGATTTTTGTATATATTTTTTACAATAAGTCTATATTAGTATATTACATTAAAAAATATATTCACTTCTAAAATTCATATTAAAATAAATATAATAGAGTCATAAATTAACAACACAAAAGTTAAAAGACTAGAAACAACTCAGGTTAAATTAAAATTGTAGAAAAAGAAATACTCCCTCCGTCCCACAAAGATAGTTACATTTGACTTTACACATAGATTAAGAAAAATCAATAAATGTAGTCAAATTTAGCTAATGTGTCAATTTTGCCCTTGGAATCACATTCTCCAAAATATGATAAGCCTTAATTACTCTTATTAATTAGGGGTAAAATTGACAATAAAACATTTAATACTAAAGTTAAAGAGGAAATTGAGCTATAATTTGGGACATAAAAAAAAAGGAATATGTAACTATCTTTGTGGGATGGAGGGAGTAAATAAAAAAAAGAAAGCAAGAAAAAAAAAGATTATGGCTAGTTTTTTCAATTTTGTCCGATTTTGATCAGTTCAACTATGAAAATGATTTTTTAGTTTGTATAGGACCGATTCCGAGCCCGATTCCCGATAGAATCGACTAGTCCGGTCTGATTCTAAAAATAGTGCTTTAGGCCATTTGGGTTGGTCATATTTTACCGGCTCTAAATTTACATGAAACTTATTTAGAAAATGGTAAATTCACATTGTGTAATCGGTGCACATAAGTGTTACTTGTAGAAGTTAAATCATGAAGGGTTTGTTTGGTTTGGGATGGGATGGGCCCATCGTATTAAGATGGGTCATCTTTCATCTCATCCATCTTCATCCAAATACACATTTAAATATACATATACATCTATTTTTCTACCATCGCATCATCCATTTTTCTTTCTATCATTTATTACCTCAATTCACATTTTTCATCTTCATCCTCATTCCATCCACCATAGTACTAAAATGTATTTTGGAGATTGACGTTTAATTGTGAATGCAAGAAGTGAATGACGTGTTTAAGATGAATCGAACCCTGGTGTGTGAGAGTGACAAGGTGGTTTTGGCAAATTGGGGGGAGTGGGACCCGATGGTGATAAGGTTTTTTGGTGATTCATGAAAGAAAGAAAGAAAGAAAGAGGACAAGTTATTTTCTGGTCTGGTCCCGCCAACACATTCTAAGCCGTCCAATATGCCTCTCGAAAGAGACTCTTCTTTAATACTCCATTTATGTACCATCCACACAAATCAAACCCACTAATAACTTAATTAGCTTGCATTATAGGACTATTATATATGGGTTTTGTTTAATTACGGCACCGTTTAATGATTTCTCCTCTATGTTAAAAAGTAGGGGACAGCTTCATTATCATCCATTAATTTATACTCCCTCCATCACAGTCACAGGATCACATTTTGATCGTCACGAAAATTAAGAAAATAGAATAAAGTGATGTGTAAGGTAAAATAAAAGAGTGGTATTATTTATAATTCATTTATTAAAGTGGGGGATTTGACTAAAGGAAAAGGAATGTAAAATAAATGAGGAGTATTATTGATAAAAATTGTGTGCAAAAAATGTTGAAACGCCTGTTAAGAAAAGTGTGTATAAAATCCTGGGACGGAAGAAGTACTATTCACTTCAAGGGTTACTCTTAACAACCATCACTTTATAATAAAGCCAAAATAATTACTAATATTTTTAAATAAAACAATTAATAAGTATTATTTAAAAATAATTAATTTATATAAAATTTTATGATAATTCAAAAACCCAATCAAAGCAACATAGAATATAAAGAATCTCACACTGTCACACTCACACACCTGATTTATTTTTGTACATTACTTTTAGGTTGTGTTTGGATTGTGAGATTTGATTTGAGGAGACATTTCAAATGAGAGGAGTTAAAAATAGATGTATTTCAAATGAAATAGTTTTAGTGAGAATTTGAAATCTCTTTCAATTTTAACTAAAAGTGTGTGGACATAAATCTAAGTATTTAAAATCCATTAATAATCCAAACATGTAGAATGAATTTGGACTGTGGATTTGAAATTCATAAGCCCAAATTCACCCAACCAAACGGAGCCCTAGTCTCTTAATAAAAAGAATGCCGTTTTATTTTTATGAGTGCTTTTGAATCAAATTGAGCATCTAATCTTGTTATTTATAGTAACTCAATTACATGATGTAAATTATGTAGGTACATATATACCTCATTTAGGAATTAGATACTTAAAAAAATATACACACTGTTTACCAATTTTTAATGATTGAGTTCATTTTTTATTTTATTTTTTAATTTTAATCGTCAATCAATTCTGGATTGTACTAATTGGACCAATCTAACTGCAAACTCAGTGTTGATCATTTTATTTTCTAACCGGAAAAGAAAAGCAGAAGAATATTCTATATATGACTTTTTTCATCAAAGAGTAACCACCAAATTGGGAACAATCCAATAAAATCTACATCTAATCTTTCTACATCAACAAAACAAATATGTGAAAAATTAGAATTCTCATACTTTAATCCTTCAAATTATTCTAAACGCAGGCCAAAATAATTCTACAGGTTTTTTCTTGTGGCAAATTATATACTATAAATTTGTCAACTCTGATAAAATATATGTAAATAAATAATACTCTATTTTTTAAAATCTGTAAAAAGAAAAAAAAAATACTTCATCGGTTTCACAATTAATTTGTACTCTTTCATTATTCATTTGTTTTACAATTGTTTGGATATTTTAAAAATGAAATTTTTTCATAAATCTTACCATCAAATATTTACATATTTACATAAAATGTTATTAATTTTACCATCAATACAATCATTTATATTATTTTATTCGTAAAAATTATAAAATTATTGTTCAACATTTCACTTATTATATATATATATATTTTTTTAGTTGATGTGTTCACAAATTTGATGTAAAACAAAGGGAGTATGTCGATGGAGGGTGTGGAATACAGTTAATAGTAATTTGTAATAGGAGATGATCACAGTCACATCCCAAACTTTCCAAACAACCCGCCAAACTGACGTGGCAGTATGGGACCCAATCTTTACACCATCCACGTGTCAGCATGTGAAAGGATTTACAAATTACAAGAACCCAGTTCCACACGCTTGTAGTTTGTAGGGTCTAACCTGAAAAATATAGGTCATTTCTCTCAAAATAATTTCTATATGAGTAGATGGACACACAAATTAATCAAATCTCCTTTGTACACTTACTGATTAATATATAAGTAATTTACTCACTCCGTTAAAAAAAAATGTAATTTACTCACATTGCAGTTAATTATTTTAAGCTATTGATTTTTTAAAAAAATAATTTTGCAGGTTGACCAAAAATTAAAATTTAATTACAATTTTCTATATTAATAAATTTTAATGTACTTTTATTGGAATGATAATTTGTCAAATTTTAAAAATCTAGTAATAATATTATTTAAAAAAAATAAAAGCAGTGTATAATACTTCGTATTTGATCATTTTCAGTTACTTAGGTCGTGAAAACAAGTTGAGTGAATACTTTCCGTCCATCCCCATCATCAATTAGATTAGAAAAGTTAATACTCCGATGATAGTATATATTTGTATTTATTTTTAACAAAAATTATGAAATAATCATTTTCTTTAAAAATATGATGCTAAAATTGTAAAAAGGATAAAAGATCATTGAATTAGTACACCATTTTGTCATAAAATTATAAGTCAAGAGATGCCCAAAATTTTGTCAAATCTTTCAGTGGTTAAAATTAACCTTATTATGACATACTATAATGCTAATAAAACATATGAAGACTAATTGATGCTCATGTCAATTTTCAATTATTACTTGTGATGTCAGTCATTAGTTGAACAGTCAATTAACCATAAGGAACCTAACTTATAGAAATCATTATTATCAAATTCTTATTAGACGATGTGATGGTATTTCCAAAGATTCTAATGAGTCATGAGGGGCGTCTATTTTATTATTATTATTATTATTATTATTATTATTATTATTAATCAAGTGTACGTACGCTTGATATCCTAAATTAACTTTAAATTAGGTTTTTACAATATTTATATGTGGTTTGATATTTTAAATTAGGCTTTTACAATATTTATATGGTTAGATTATCCTGTGTATCAACCCTCAATGTAATTTAGATATTATGTGATAGGGTCTTACGGTATATGGGACAAAAGTTTATACTAGTACTTTAAAATCGAAATTTAAAGTGTTGTGTAGGTTGCGCCGACCAGTATGGATAGATTGAAAATGTACATTAATTTTAACCTGACTTGCTTAAATTTTTTTTTTAGGTCGAACCCGACCAGTTTGATATTCTCGCGGATTGCATCCATAGCTGAAAGTATTGTGTAATATGTATAACTTAAAAAATATTGTATACGTAACTAAAAAGTTCAAATATAGTCATATATATTTAAAAGCACAATTTCAATATTTTCCTTCATAGAATTCCTTTTTATTTTACTTCATTTATATATTCTGTTAAATTCAATTTTTTCTCCTTAATCTTTGAATTTGTTTTGTCCATTGTAATTTTTCTTTTCCAATTTTTTTTTTATTACTCTCTTAATTTAACTTTTTCAATATATTAGTGTTTAACCCTACGCCCCAAAAGAACTTTACACATTTTTCTTAATAAGACGTCTCATGTTAATTTGTACACTTTAAAAAAGAAAAAACCTTGATAACATTTACCCTTAAAATATAAACATATTTATGCATATTTCATTACTTTTGGAATTCACACATACACTAAATCTTCATTTTTTTTAAAAAAAATTTACAAAACCACCATCAAAATTCTACTCACCGGTAATTACACCATTTTCTTAAGATTTGTATACTTTTAAGGGTGTAAATACACTACAAAAAAAATAGCTTTTAGTGACAATTTTTTTTGTCACTAAATCTTTGAATATTGTCACTAAAAATAGTTAGTGACAATTTTTGAGTTTGTGGCTATAAATCGTGTGGCTAAAAGATTAGTGGCGAAAATGTCTTAAACATCACTATATGTCATATTTTTAGTCACGTACATATTTTGTCACCAAACCTTATTTTATAGTCACATATCCGTGTTGTCACTGTTACTCAATGATTTAGTCGCATTTCCTTGTTATCACTGTAACTCAGTGTTTTAGTCACATATGTTTATTGTCACTATAACTCAGTGCTTTAGTCACATATGTTTATTGTCACTATAACTCAGTGATTTAGTCACATATGTTTATTGTCACTATAACTCAGTGTTTTAGTCACATATGTTTATTGTCACTATAACTCAGTGATTTAGTCACATATGTTTATTGTCGCTATAACTCAGTCTTTTAGTCACATATATTTATTGTCACTATAACTCAGTGTTTTAGTCACATATATTTATTGTCACTATAACTCAGTGTTTTAGTCACATATGTTCATTGTCACTATAACTCAATGTTTTTAGTCTCATATCTTTATTGCCACTATAACTCAATGTTTCAGTCAAATATATTTGTTGTCACTATTGCTCAAGATTTTAGTCACATTTGTTCATTGACACTAAAATAAATAGTATAGTTACAAAATTATTATGTTGTTTTTAGTCATGACTAATTATTATCACAAAATATAACATTTATGTTACGATATAATAATCGTATCTATAACTATTTACAAGTCATCCTTATTGCTATGTCACTAATTACGATGTAATTATCACTAAAGGCTAAAAAATTCATCACATTTATGTTTTAATATTAATATTTTAAATAAATTCAATATAAATAATAATATTTATAATATTGTAATAAAAGTATAAATAATAATATTTATAATATTGTAATAAAAGTATAAATAATAATATTTATAATATTGTAATAAAAGTATTTTAACTATAGTCACACTGTGTTAAATTAAAAGAAGATATTGTGACAAATGTATTTCTATATAGTTCTGAGTTAAGTGACAATATTTTTTTGACAAATTGAAAGTAAAACTTGTGATTAAACATAAACAAGGAATACAAAAGTGCAAATTTAAAATACATCAATACTTAAAACAAAAATGTGAGTCATTGCATAAAATAAACTAGATAAATTAAAATTAAATGTCTAAAATAAATTACATAACATAAATATTAAATAAATCATCAAGTTGATGAATTAGTACGTAGTATATCAACCTGCTCAGAAGCTGTCTTTCAAACCTGTAAAAATATAAATTTCTAATGAGTATTTTTATTGAAAAAAAATAATATCAAATTAAAGATAAATCACACCAATAATTACTTACACCAGAATATGAAATGATATTTATTTGATTTAGTGCACGATAGATTTCAGGAATTTTGGCTTCTAAGGTCTCCAATAGTAAAGCCACCTTTCCATTCTCCTTTTGTTCCTTTTGTAGTTCAACATTAATTCTCTCTTTTTTATTTGAAGGTGGCTTCAAGCCATCTCCACAGCCACGTAGTTGAATTAACACTTAATTATAAGTTTACAATGAACAAACACTAAGCATAACACTAATTATATATCAATTTCATTTCGAAAAAAAGGGCTTGAATATTAAATAGAGACAGCAGAGGAAGGACCATGAATTAGAGAAAACCGAAAATTGGCATATTAAATTGAATTGAATGTTTACCAAGATGAAACTAATAAGTAAATTAAATTGTGTCAGAAATATTCGCCTTAATAATCTCAACATACCTCACAATTTTTATTATTTAGTTTAGAAAAATATATCCCTTCCATTATCAAATAATATTTAAATTAAATATATAATTTTTAATTAATTTATAATTTAAGAATATGATTAATTTATTTATAATAATATTTTTCAAACTAATGTTTTCCCAGAAATTAACAGACAGGACCAATTTTGCAATAAAAATAACCACTTTCTAATGAGGAGATTGGTACCTTATAAGCATCACTTTCAAAATAATTGGTCCCCAGTAATCATCACTTACTCCAATGGAACGCTCTTTCTTGGTAAGATAATGCTTTTGAGACACGATGATCATCTTTGAGATTGAATTTTTGCTATATATATTGTAAAATATAAGTCAGCACATATTACGAAATGTGAAAACCCCTAGGAGTAAGAAATCGTATACCTAGGCCATAATGAGTTTTAAAGTATTTAGCATTTTCACCAACAACTCAATGTGATGAATAATGATATCTACCCTTCCAGCTGCACGTCTTTTTCTTTCAATTGAAATTTCAGTTGTCTTCCCTCTTCCTTTTCTTTGACAATATATAACCGTGGGTGGGGGTTGACATCTATCTGTAGCTCATGAGAATATTGAGCAAAAAAACTCATCATCTTCTTCATACATCTTTTTCATTTGTGTTGTTCATGTTTAAACTGCATTAAAAATACTAATTAACGCATATAATTAAAGAAAATGGAAAAGATGGAAATTAAAATCACTTTATCATCGATCCGTAAATGAACACACAAGCTAGGATTGTATCCATATATTTTAGTGAATAGAATAAAAAATAGTTACCTTAAATTAAATGAGAGGTTTCCTGTGTGTTTGAAGAGATACTGAAGATACACAATTCACTTTAAGAAGAAAAAGAAAAAAACTGTATAATTCAATTTGTTCATATCTAACCCATATACACAAATGTAAATTTCTAATTGAAAATAATTTTAATATTGTGGAGGAAATTTAAGAGATATTGTGGAGGGAAATGAAAATTTCACTAAAATGTAAGGTGTTTGATACGAGCGGGAGAATTTGAGGTTCAGTTGCAGAGATGGGGAGTGGGAGTTTGAGGTGGGACGTGCAGGACTATTGCTATGAATGGGGAGGGGTTTGAGGTGGGAGTGGGGGGATTTTTTGTTTTTTTTATTTAAATAATAAAATTTTGAAAAATCCTATAAAATATTAACAAAAAATCTTAAATTTATAATTTATTTAATATTATAAAACATTATTAAGGCTTAATCGATTTTATAGATTTTTTTTTATTTAGTTTTAAATTTTTTAAAGTTTTCGGTGATTTTGTTAATATTTTAACGGTTTTATTTAGATTTTTTTAGATTTTTATTATTAATTTGATTTTTTTTAACTAATTCTCCTTAAATTTATTTATTTTTTAATATTTTCATATTTTATTTAATTTTTTACTTTTTTTTGAAGATTTTTGTATTCTTAATTAATTTTTTTATTTTATATTTTTTAAGATTTGATATTTATTTTTAAAATATTTTCAGATTTTATTCAGCAAGTTTTTTTTTTGTTTTTTTTAAGATTTTTCTTTTTTAGATTAGGAACATTAATAAGAGGAAAAAGTGGGAAAGTATTATTTTTTGTTTTGAGGAAGTGAGTATATAAATTAATTTTTAAATTTTTTTAGGGGTATACTTAATAAATGGTTGTGCTTATATAATTTTGAAGGTGTGAGTAGGCCGGTTGTAAGTAAGTCGAGTCAACTCGCGAGCTACTCGTGCTCAATTCGGAAAAAGATCAAAATCGATTTGAAGTTAATTGAGTTGAGTTGTGTTTTGAGCTACTCGAGTAGCTACCGAGTTCGAGTTCGAGCTCATAAATACTCGGCTTGAAAAGCTCGTGAGTCTAATTGAGTTTGGACAATATTTATTAATTTATTATTAATTTTGAAAATTATATAGGTAACCGAGTCGAGTCGAGCCGTGTTCAAGTTTCTTATCGAGTCGAGCTCGATCTTTAAAATATTAGGCTCGACCGAGTTGAATTTCAAGGTTTGACCTTTGAGTATAACAATCGAGTCGAGTTTTGAGCTCAGCACTGCTCGACTCGACTCATTTAGGTGTGAGTAGTGGTGATCTTAAATATAATAGAAATATCAACCAAAATACATTATTATGAATGATTAAATATTACAACAAGTGTTCAAAATTATATAAAATATGTTATTAGGGTCGAAAATCAAATCAAGGTACTTGATACTCAATTCGAGATCATTCGTTAAAAGTTCGTTTCAGCTCGGTTCAACTTAGATATCAAACAAGTTTAAACGTACATTTCTGTTTGGTATAGTCAAAAACTCGAACCTTGATAAGTAAGTATGTCAAACTACTCAAGCTCGATCCCGACCCTTCATTCTATACAAGCTGAACAATACAATTTCAATGATTTTTTGCATTTTTTCGTTGAAATCAGTGATTCCAACAAAAATTCAACTTTTGAAAAAATGGGTGTTGTAATTTTATCAATAGCAAATCCCAACGCTAATTCGAACTACATTATTCAATTGGAATTTTTGTTTCCAACTAATATGTGCAATGGAATATTCAACCATGGAAATTATTGAATATAAATTCCAGAATCATTTTTCCATCAAAAAATTTTAGAGAAAAAAATAAAATTTCTTTGTATAGGTATATTACAAATCTCTATCAAAGTTAATTATAAAAAAAAAAACAAAAATTTCTCTATATAGCTATATTACATTCACGAGCAAATAAAACTCGAGTAGCTCGAAACTCAACTCAACTCGATTAACTTCAAATCGATTTTAATCTTTTTTTGAATTGAGCCCGAGTAGCTCGCGGGTTGACTCGACCTACTTACAACCGACCAACTCACACCTTCAAAATTATAAAAGTACAATCACTTATTAAGTATACCCCTAAAAAAAAAATTAAAAATTAATTTACATTAGTAGCACCCCCATTTCATTCGTGTGTATATATATAATAACCTCACTTCCTCAAAATAAAAAAATAATACTTTCCCACTTATTTTTAATATTTTCATATTTTTAAAAAATAAAATAAATTTAAGGAGAATTAGTTAAAAAAAATCAAATTAATAATAAAAAGAAACTTAAATAAAACCGATAAAATATTAACAAAATCACCGAAAACTTTAAAAAATTTAAAACTGATTAAAAAAATAAAAATCTATAAAATCGATTAAGCCTTAATAAAGTTTTAAAATATTAAATAAATTATAAATTTAAGGTTTTTTTGTTAATATTTTATAGAATTTTTCAAATTTTTATTATTTAAATAAAAAAAATCAAGAAATTCCCCCACTCCTACTCCCACCTCAAACCCCTCCCTATTCATACCAATAGTCCTACACGTCCCACCTCAAACTCCCCCTCCCCATCTCTGCAACTGAACCTCAAATTCTCCCCGCCATTATATCAAACACCTTACATTTTAATTGTGTATCTTCCGTATGTCTTCATACACAGGAAACCTCTCATTTAATTTAAGGTAACTATTTTTTATTTTATTCACTAAAATATATGGGATACAATACTATACTAGCGTGTGTTCATTTACGATCGATGATAAAGTGACTTTTCCATTTTCTTTAATTATATGCGTTAATTAGTATTTTTAATGTAGTTTAAACATAACAACACAAATGAAGAAGACGATGAGTTTTTTTGCTCAATATTCTCATGAGCTACAAACAAACAGATGTCAACGGTTATATATATTTATATATCAATCAATTTATGTATTTCTATGCTTTAATTAGCATATATATTTACAATTTTAATTTACAATTTTAATTTGATTTAGGGGTATCTCAAAAAAAAAAAAAAAGAAGAGAGAAGACAATGGAATTTCAGTTGAAAGAAAGAGAGACGTGGAGTTGGAAGACTAGATGTTATTATTCATCACATCGCATTAGTGAAAATGTTAAATACCGCAATCGTGTTGTTAGTGAAAATGTTAAATACTTGGTGTCCTTCTTACAACATGTACCCCTTCAATGTGCAAAAGATCTTAACTCTTCAAATTAATCATAGGTTTAAGTAATTACCCGCTCTTTAAATCAATTTGACCCTATTTATTACTTTTGATTTTATAAGATTCTATTTCATTATTGCCATGTTTTAAGTTTCTTTAGAATCGTTTTCTTGTATGTGTTGTTTAAATTAAAAAAAAAACTATATAAATAAAAGAAAAAAAAAAACATAACTCTCTGGAGAAGTCTCATTATTTCTACCAAATATTTAAGTCTTTATTAATCCTAGCTCTCCTTTCACAACAGAAACAGAACAGACTACCCTAAAAAAAAAATTGATTGAGAGCGGGCTACATTTCTACTCATCCAACGTACATAAGTTTGTGATATTACTAAAACTCTTTAGAAACTAATTTTATGATATTGCTAGAATTCTTTAGTAACTAATTTTGTGCAATTCTGTGATATCAAGTATTTTCTCCTCAAATATATGCTCAAACTAATGAAATAACATATAATCCAACAATTAACCTATTAAAAAATTAGTAGAAACAATATAATTAACAAGATTTTAAGAATTAGCAGCCACCAAACATTATTTTTCTATAAACTAACAATTCAAAATTTACCATACTTATTTTTCTGTTTATTTTTCTAGAAGAAGTGGGCGGCTGGAGGTAGAGTAGGGTGGTGACTATGGATAGATTGTGACTGTGTAGAATTCTTTTTTTAGATTTAGGATTTTAAAAAATTAAAAATGAATAAAGGTCATGGATTTTATTAATATATATTAACTTTTATATGATTTGAAAAATTCTGAAAATTTCTAACTAATTTTTTTTCTAATTTTTCAATTTTTTTAAAGACTTTATATATTATTTAAGAATTTAAGTAATTTAAAAATCATTTTCAAGAAAAAAAAAATTAACACCCAAAAATACTCTAAATATATTTTAATTTTTTTTAATGACAATAAATTATTTGTCACTATATATGTGGTTTTTCTAACAAATATTCAACAAAATATTGACAACATAAAAAGTAGTCAATGTATATCACACCGTATGTTATTTTGTAACGTAATTAATTATTTAACGTAATTAATTATTTGTCGCTACATGTGTAGTTTTAGTGACGATTTTTTTTTTAATGAAATGTTGACAACATTGTCACTAATGATCACACCT
This sequence comes from Galeopsis tetrahit, assembly GCA_963675135.1. Classification (NCBI taxonomy): domain Eukaryota; kingdom Viridiplantae; phylum Streptophyta; class Magnoliopsida; order Lamiales; family Lamiaceae; genus Galeopsis; species Galeopsis tetrahit. The sequence goes on from OY776120.1 coordinate 83,407,132, forward strand.
TACGGTATTTTGTAATATAATGAAAATTTTGTCACTATATTTGTGTAATTTTAGTGACAAATATTAAATGAAACATTGACAACATAAAAAGTTGTTACTATTTATCACACCATATGTTATTTTGTAATATAATGGATTATTTGTCACATTATGTGTGGTTTTAGTGACGAATTTTAAATGAAACATCACATATAGAGTTGTCACTAATGATCACACCTTACGGTATTTTGTAACATAATGAACAATTTGTCACTATATGTGTGTGATTTTAGTAACAATTATTAAATGAAACATTGACAACATAATAAGTTGTCACTGTTTATCACACCATATGTTATTTTGTAACATAATGAATTATTTGTCGCTATATGTGTGGTTTTAGTGACGAAATTTAAATGAAATATTGACAACATACATAGTTGTCACTAATGATCACACCTTACGGTATTTTGTAACATAATTAACAAATTTGTCACTATATGTGTGTGATTTTAGTAACAAATATTAAATGAAACATTGACAACATAAAAAGTTGTCACTGTTTGTCACACCGTATGTTATTTTGTAACATAATAAATTATTTGTCGCTATATGTGTGGTTTTAGTGACGAAATTTAAATGAAACATTGACAACATACATAGTTGTCACCAATGATCACACCTTACGCTATTTAGTAATATAATGAAAATTTTGTCACTATATGTGTATAATTTTAGTGACAAATATTAAATGAAACATTGACAACATAAAAAGTTGTTACTGTTTATCACACCCAATGTTATTTTGTAACATAATGGATTATTTGTCACTTTATGTATGGTTTTAGTGACGAATTTTAAATGAAACATTGACAACATATAGAGTTGTCACTAATGATCACACCTTACGGTATTTTGTAACATAATGAACAATTTGTCACTATATGTGTGTGATTTTAGTAACAATTATTAAATGAAACATTGACAACATAAAAAGTTGTCACTGTTTATCACACCATATGTTATTTTGTAACATAATGAATTATTTATCGCTATATGTGTGGTTTTAGTGACGAAATTTAAATGAAATATTGACAACATACATAGTTGTCACTAATGATCACACCTTACGGTATTTTGTAATATAATGAAAAATTTATCACTATATGTGTGTGATTTTAGTGACAAATATTAAATGAAACATTGACAACATAAAAATGTGTCACTATTTATCACACCGTATGTTATTTTGTAACGTATTAAATTATTTGTCACTATATGTGTGGTTTTAGTGACAAATTTTAAATGAAATATTGACAAAATATAAAATTGTCACTAATGAGCACACCTTACGCTATTTTGTAACAGTGGAAAATTTTTGTCACTACACATATGTTTTTAGTGACAAAAATTCAAATGTCACTAAACTTTTTGTCACTAAACATGATTTTTTTTGTAGTGATACTTTTGGGACCAATAATTTTCTTGGTATTTAATTGTCTTTGAGACAAACAATAAGATGAAGAATGAGAAATAAACAACATAAACTGTTGGGATATCCAAGTATTAGGATATGTATGTATTTAGTTGTGATTATTGTTGTCAAAACTAGGAGTGGCAATTTTCGACACGACACGATAGCACGATACGAATACGACACGAAAATTGTGGGTTAGTGTTTGGCCTTATCGGGTTCGTGTCGTTATCGGGTCGACCTGATAACGACACGAAAATTTCGTGTCGGGTTCGTGTCGGGTTCGTGTCAACCCGTTAAGCACGATAAAATTAACATGTAACCCATTAACCTGTTAACAACCCGTTAACCTGTTATTTACCTGATATGACACGACACGATAATGACACGTATCTGATAATAACACGATAATGACATGATAATTTATTATATTTATATAAATATATTATTTTTTATATATTTAATACAATTTTAAATTGATTTATTTTCTTATCGTGTTACATGTCGTTATCGTGTCGTGTCATGTCGACACGAAAATTATTGTGTCGTTATCGTGTCGTGTCGACACAAAAATTATCGTGTTTCTATTTACCGATCGGGGTCGGCCAACTCAATGTGGCTGTCTCACAATTGCAATTTGCGGACGACACGCTGTTCTTTGGTGAAGCCTCAAGCAGAAATATCTTGATCCTGAAAAGCATTCTTAGAATGTTCGAGATGTGGTCAGGGTTGAAGATTAATTTTCATAAAAGTACTATCTCGGGGATAAATGTGCCAATTGAGAAGCTGGATGTATGGGCGGAGACTTTGAATTGCAAAATGGAGGAGTTTCCCCTAAAATACCTGGGTCACAAAATTGGGGATAATCCCAGAAAGCACTCTTTTTGGAAGGAGGTCTTAAACAAGGTGGAGACAAGATTAAACTCGTGGGACGTCAAATCTCTTTCTTTCGGCGGTAAGACGGTGCTAATTAATTCTGTTCTGTCGAACTTACCAACCTATGCCCTTTCTTTGAACAAAGCCCCAAATAAAACCATTAAAGCCATCCAATCAAGCCAAATGCGGTTTCTGTGGTGCGGCGGCGATCACAAGGTTAGTAAAATTTCATGGGTGAGTTGGGATATTGTGTGTAGGCCTAAAGAAAAAGGAGGCCTGGGTATAAAAAATCTGCATATTTTTAATCTTGCTTTAATTGGGAAATGGGGGTGGAAATGTTTGGAATCAAATAACAGTCTCTGGAGGAAAATTCTTTTATCCAAATATGGTAGTTTCGAGAGTTGTGTTGAGTCTTACAGGTCCGTAGGAAAAGGTTGCAAATCATGGTCAAAATGGTGGGCTGATATTATTAGATGGGTTGGCTCGAGTCAATGGTTCGCTGATAATTGTACTAAAATAGTATGTAATGGCAGAAACACAAAATTCTGGGAAGATAATTGGGTTGGGGGGAGTTGTCTTAAATCATTGTACCCTAGGCTGTATAGATTGGATAGATATAAACAATGCACGATTGCTGATAGAGTGGTGTGGGATAGGGGGAATTTCTCAATTCAGTGGGAGTGGGTCAGAAATCTGTTTGATAGAGAAGTTGTGGTGGCTAACTCCATTTGTAGCAGGATAAGCAGTTTTATTTCAGATTCTCAGGAAGAAGATAGCTGGTCGTGGAAGCTGGAATCGAGTGGGATATACTCTGTAAAATCAACGTACGACCTCCTTCTGGCGCAAATAACGGAGACTAGAGATGACCTGGAAGCACTTAAGATCGTCTGGGTGAAAGGTATTCCGCTGAAGGTATCGAGTTTTTCATGGAAGCTACTTCAAGATAAAATCCCAACCATAATGAATCTGAGGAAAAGGGGTGCTTACAACATGAATTTTTCAACGAAATGTAAGCTATGTGGGAAGGAAGACGAAGACTCGAGGCACCTGTTCTTCCTCTGTTCCAGGACGACGGTAATCTGGTCCAAATTATATTCGTGGTTCGAGTTGCATTACGTTCCGGGAGTGACAGGCGTAAGCCATCTTGTTACTCACGGCAATCTGGCCGAACAAAAATGGAGGAGACCTTGGATCAGTATGTGGCACTGTGCAGTGTGGGTGATGTGGCAATGCAGAAACAATCTGATTTTTAGAGGTGTGGAAACGGTCTGTGATGAAGCGGTTGATAAGATCAAGGGCCACACTTTTAGTTGGTTGAAGGTATTGGGTGCTTTTGCTAAAGGGATAACTTTAAGTGAGTGGATGAGGGAACCTAAACACTGCTTTAATTAATTTTCTGCTTTCTTTCTTTACTCTGTTCATATGACTCTATGTACTGAGAGAGGGTATTCCTGATACCCCATTTATGAAATCTTTTAGCCGTTTTCCAAAAAAAACACAAAAATTATCGTGTTCGTGTCGTGTCGACACAGATCCTTATCGTGTCGTGTTCGTGTTTGGCCTTATCGTGTCGTGTCACTATCGTGTCGACACGAAACACGGCACGATAGCACGAATTGCCAGCCCTAGTCAAAACAATGCAATTAGTATTAAGTGAGAATGTAATCTAATAGGTCTAAGTCCATTGTATAGAAACAATTTATGTTCCTACTCTTAGTCAAATTGTGAAGTTATATATTTATATGTATCTTAGTTAATTCATATTACATCAACACATCGTATACTCAAGAATTGAAGAGTAGAAGACAAGACCAAAGAATCCAAAATTTTGAAGACAAGTCCACATTGAGCATGAGATGACTTAGTCCTTGTATACCAAATTCAGTTGAGACTCAAAAAAGAAATCAGTTGGACGATCAAAGTAAGTTGAAACTTAATTAAGATGAACTTATACCTTTTTAGGTTTTCGTATGTATTCAGATTTTTATACGCTTTTGCAGCCTGCATCATGAAATAACGCCACCCTTCAATTGACAAGACAAGCTTTGTTCGAGTAAGACGCACGTGTGGAGCACGCGCTGTAGCCTACAGCCAGTAAGGCATGGAAGTAGTTTTAGATTTTACAGTTTCGTGCTCATCTTCCCATCCGCAACAACATACTCTTGGTTTGTCGTTTTGTTCCACGTATTCGATTAAATTCAGACAAAATGAAATCCAAATTCAAATGAAATGAAAGTGGGGCCATCCGTTGTGCCATAAAACGTTATATATACAACCGCAGCCATCCAAATTGAGTCTGTGCAAATCGTCACTACATTTTACTTACGTAATCACATTAATTATTCCTTCTATTTTTTTCCCCCTTTTTTTAGGGTCCCCGGAAATCCGATCTTTCGTTTGTGCTGGTACAAAATTCAGATTCCGGCGAGCAATTCGCCGGGAAATTGTCGTTAATTAATGGCGAGGGGTCGAAAATTAACCAGCAGCCGCAGTGAACGCTTTCTGGGAAGTTTCGGCTACGATCAGCAGAGCCATGGAACAGGGGACGCCGAATCGGAGCTCAGAGAAGACGACGTCTGGTCGGTCGTCGACGGCGGCGATGACTGGGTCTCACGCGCCTCCACGGAGAGCAGCAGGAGCTTCGGTAGCTACCGGAGCCGGCATCCGCCTCCGGCGTCGGAGCACCACCACCACCAGTACGGCGGCCTTTCATTGGCCTTCGATGATTCCAGCAACACCTCCTCACAGAGGATCATCCACCAATTGCGTCCACAGGAGGAATCTCCACGTGGACGCCACGTGGCAACCTCAGCACCCATGAACGTCCCTGATTGGTCAAAGATCTATCGAGTTGACTCGGTTGAGTCGTTGCACGACTCTGACGACGGGTTGGATGACTCGGAGGTGGTCCCCCCTCACGAATACTTGGCGCGTAGCCGGAACAAGGCAGCCAATTCGGTTTTTGAGGGGGTGGGTCGAACGCTCAAGGGCCGGGACCTGAGCCGGGTCCGAGATGCCGTCTGGAGCCAAACCGGGTTCGATGGTTAATGGAGGAATAATTTGGAATTAATTAAGTATTTATTTAATTATTGTTATAATTTATGAACGTGGGCAATGAGTCAGACCAGGTAAGTGGAACGAGCCCAAATCAAATCAGATTATTTTCTATCATGTAGTCTTTCTTCTTGCGGTTTTGCTAAAAAGTTAAAGTACGTTTTGCTCTTAATAATCTTGCAATTCAAACTGTAAAATTCCATTCAAATTCTTGTGGTATGTGGGTCACAATCAATATTGTAACCTTAATTTTATAAATATATTGTTGGATATACATATCTCAAAAAAATTGATAAAACGACGGAAATTCCACTATAAAAGGTCGAGAACCTTGATGCAATTTTTTTTACAGTAACAACTACTCCTTTCGTCCGTCTATAAGTTTTCCGCTACTTTTTGGCACAGAGATTAAGAAAAGTGATTAAATAATAGATAGAAAAAGTAAAATATAAAGTGAAGTGTAAGAAAAAGTACTTACCAAAAAGGGTATGAAAAACTTATATGTCGTACGAACTAAAATGGTAAAATGGGAAACTTATAGACGGACGAACTAAAATGGTAAAATGGGAAACTTATAGGCGGACGGAGGGAGTATATTCATCCTAGTGGCAGATCGTAATCATTCTAAATTGTTACACATGGATATTTCCACTTTTTCATTGACTAATAATCTTAGTGGCAGATTAACATTTACATATCCAAATCCGGACATTTATCATTATAATTACCCTCAAGATGCAAATTTGGAAAATAGGATAAATCAATAAATGTCACGTCACCAATATATTTGACAAAATTTTACAAAGAAATGTTAAAAATGAAAACTCTTTCACAAAAAAAGTTAATAATATATGAAATATAAATAATTAAGGTAAATTTGAGATAAAAAACCGTGGGTTAAATTCGGGTCAACGCGAGTGAACAAGGGTCAAATTTAATTAGCTTTCAAGTATTGTTTTATCATATAATCAAAACTATATTAGTACATGACCAAAATATTGTCATTATACGGTCAAAAAAAATTTGAACACTTAATTTTTTGTGTGAATTCTCCCCAATATTTTTGACATGTAGTAGTATACTTTTGGTCTTGTAGTGATAATAATTTGATCTTTAAGTAATAATATACTGATCATGTAGTAACACCTGCTTACGACGCGATATTTTTTTGGGCGATCCGAATTCAGACTTTTAACCAGCAAAATTTTAAAAAATGTCTTAATTAGACATAGTTCATGAATGAAATATTTCACACAAGTGTTTTTCAAACTCTTTAAGGTGGGATGAAATCATCCGTTTCAATTTTGGAATTTTACTATTTTAATTATTGACATTTATCATTTTTCTTTTTTAAAATTACATTTATCATGTTAAAAAATACTCCAATAAACATCTAATAATATTAAGACAACACATGTTAAACATTCAATTTGATGGAACACCAGATGAAAAATAAAAAAGTGAAACACAATAATTAAACCAGGGTTGTCATGCAAAAATAGTACTCCGACCTCACATACCCCTAAATTATTGGACTTTAGCCCTCACATCGTATCAATATCTATATGTGAAAGTGACCATTGCTAACCATTTAAAAAAATTGTCCCTCGTGTTTATTCAATACATATCTTCAATAGAGTAATATTTGGAGACGTTTAAAGGTGGAAATAGATCACACTATTCAACAAGATATTCACTGTTCGACCTTATAAAACTCAACTCGATTTTTTTAATAGACAAGTTAAACTTTAAAAAAAAAAAAAAAATCTCAATTAATTAAACAGACCAGACTTTAGCTTTTACAAGAGTCTACAAAAGTAAAAAGCTCAATGGCTCGACTCATTTAAATATATATGAATAAATATTTGTAATCAATATAAAATATTTTATAACTCAATATCTATTTTTATATTAATTAAAATTATATAAATAATAATACACAGTTAAACAAAATATTAAAAAAGCAACACTTGTGAGTTGTGACAACTGACAAATATGCTTAACTACTATTGTTACTAAAAATTCGAGGGTCATCAACGAAGATTCGTTCGCCCAAAAACTTTGTGGGTCAAAGGAGGTGGTTCACAACAAGATTAAAATAAGTTATTACTCCCTCCGTCTCGGGGAATGCTCCCATGAGCTCCGGGCACGTAGCTTAAGAAATACTCCCTCCAGTTTAATTTCATTATTTCTATTTTCCTTTTTTGTTCAATTTTATTATGCTCATACACTTTTTGAAAACAATACTATTCATACTACTTTATCCTCACCCTCCTATCATCACTTATTTACCATTCTGTCATTCACTTTATTCATAAACAATCATTTATTTACAAATGGACCCCACAATACCCCATCATACCCTCAACTTATCTACTTTATCACTAAACTAATCAATATTCATTAAAACCCGTGCCCAAAGAAGTGAACATTTTAATATTGGACGGAGGGAGTACTAATATAATAAGTAGATGTATAAGAGGTGATGTGATTGAGAGAGAGAAGAATATAATGAAATGTGAGAGAAAATAGTTACCAAAAAAGGAATGAAAAACTTTCATTGGAACAAACGAAAAAGAAAAGTTGAATAACTTTCATTGGGACAGAGGGAGTACAAGGTAAAAATATGATATTACAAGGCTAAAAGTATATTGTAATAAAAGTAACACACTTAATTTTTTGAGCAAATTCATGGGCAAATTCACAGGCCACAAATCCAAAAATATTATATTGCTGCAAGGCAAAAAAATGTGCACAATTTGTGCTACTGTAAGTTTTTTACCTACAAATTCACCTAAAAAAACTACTCTCTATTCCATAAAATTTTTCATACTTACTATTCATCTACTTTTTTTAAAATATTATAATTAATAAATAGAATTTTGAGATATAATTTTACAAAAAAAAATAAAAAATAAGTAAATTGACTTATGTGTATGTATGAACCCTAAAAACAATGACATTAAATGTAATGTTATAGATATTGTATAGGTGGAGTTTCTAAATGATCGAAAAATTAGGTGTGAAAGGTATTAGGGGACGGAGTATGTTTTAGTTACTTGCAGTGTATTTTGACATTGTAGTAACAAGTTTTGACGTTGTATTAAGACAATAATTGAGAGCAAAAAAAAATATTTCAATTAAATTTAAACTCGTGTTAACTTGAATTTAAATCTTAAAATCACTAACATCAATAAAATTACTAGATTTACGATGAAACGGTCTAAAATAGACCTAAAAACATTTAAAACGACCTTGAGGTCCGATTTTTTTATTAAAAAGATAGTTTGATCGAGCCTACTAAAAAATCTATAACCGGTAACTAATCAAATTTGAGTTTAACAACTATATATCGGACCTAAACTTTTCAATGTGAAGTCAATATTTTTCAGTACAATAATTCGTACTCTCTCGATCCTATTTTAGATTCAACATTTGTAAAAAAATGAACATTCCAAATTAAATTCATCATTTATGAATTTGATAATAAATTATTTTTTCACTTTAAACTACACCATTTAAATATGTCAAAATTATATTACATGTCATTATTTTATTATTCACAGTATTAATTTTATTGCTTTAATTGATTACTCAAAAAATTTGTATACCTTCTATTTTATCATTTTTAATACTAATAAACAACATTCATATTAACCTAGGTAAATAATGAAACAAAAATCGAATTGAGGGAAGTATCTTTTAAATTTGCGTAAGTATTTGTTTTTTTAATGTCACTTCCTCTTTTTTCTTTTTTTGAAAAATACGAATAATCGCGTGATTGCATCTATGTGCACAAGTAATGAGTGATATTTCTGAAAAAAGTTATATCAAAGAAGTAAATATTGATCCAGACAATGAAGAGAAAACGACAATAACAAAATTATTTTAAATTTTGACAGGAACCTCTACCACATATTGCAATACATCATTTCATACAATACAATAATATGATCAAATTGTACATAGAAATCCACTTCCCCATCCACTAATCTTATTTTACTTAGCTTATTAATTCGTCCATTAAATTTATAATCATACCTTTTAAGAAAATCTATAATTTTTCATTCTTTTTTTACTATCATTTAATCATAAAAAATAATTTTTATTCGCAATAAACTCTGCAATATTTTTATTTTCTCTATTTTTTTTCTCCTAAAATTCGTGTCCATTACTGAAGGGTGGACCGTGAACGGAGAAAAACCGTAGTTAACAATTATAATTAATTAATTTCGACGATCTATTATAGGAACCATAAGCCCCAAAGATTGAGGAAAAACCACACAAAAAATAGGATAAGATGTCTTTTTTTTTTATAATATTTTTTTTAAAAGGACAAGTCTTTTATTGGAAGGTGATAGATGGAAGAGGAGCAAGTGGAGAGAAGCAAACACAACATATTCAAGGGTAGATACCTCACCTTTTTCAAGAAAAGGATATATTTTTTTTTTTGACAAGAAAAGGATATATATATGCACTATTTTTCTTTTTTATTTGGGTCCACTTTTCACTATCTTATGGAGTACTATAATAATGCTTCTCTCACATTATTATTTTTAAATGCCATTTTACAACTACACTTTGCTTCAAATAATAAATTATATATTCCTTGCACGAACCACGGAATTTATTGGAACTCAAAGTGGGTCAATGTATAATAACGTATTACTGTTCAGCATTTATAGGAATAATTCTATGTGTTTTTTTTAACCAATTGTTTGTAGTATCTTATAATAAGACATTATTTCATAAATTACATTTATCCTTATCATCTTTAAAAATATATATGGGTTTCTGTCAATAACTGATGTGGAAATTTTGCTTTAATAATCTGAAATATACCAATTCCAAAAAGTACTTTTTGTAGATAGATTCTTCATTTTGTATTGTATTTTCATTTATTCATTATTTTTTATCTTTATATTTAAAAGGAGTATAAGTTTCTCTAGCTTTTAACGAGTGACATTCTTTCGGTATTGCCACGTGTCACAATGATTAAAATTACATACTCCCCCGTTTTAAGTTAAATGTTTTACTATCTGGGTAGTGCATAATATTCTAACCACTTGAGTTATTTCACTTTTTTAATATATACTCCCTCCGTCTACAAAAAGTAGTCACATTTGCCCTATATTCTTTGTCCACAAAATGTAGTCTCATACCCTTTTTTAAAACTATTACCCTTCAACCATCACTTAATTACTCAAATTGTCATCAACTTTATTCATAAACAATAACTTTATTCACAATGGACCCCACAATACCCTACAATACCCTTACTTTATCTACTTTATCTACCTTTTTCTTAAAACACGTGCCCCCTCCCCCATGTCCCTACTTTTCATGGATGGAGGGAGTATAATGTAATCGTGTATAATTAAATTAAAAAAATTACATTGATTATAAATAGAGTAGAGTTGGTTTTTATGTGGACGCAAAAGCTTCCCCACCAAATTAAATTGGGCGTGGAACAACTTATTTATCATTCTCTTTGTGTTTTGTATGCTGTGAAGAATCAAGAGTGAATAACGGACCTGAAAGCGTTCCCACACTGGCCCATATATTTGGGCCTCAATAGTCCAATATGTAACAGGCCGGCCTACGTAAATATCAGGTTCATGTTGTCCGTGGAAGCCCATCTCATTATTACTTATTAGTAACTCAACCCCTGCAATTTTGTAATATAATAATAATGAATATAATGCAAATATAGCGATTACAAGAGTTTTTCTTAAAAAGTCCGTTGGGGTAAATTTTGAATATTAAATTTCAAAAGTTATCAATTTGGCCATTTTAAACATTCAACACTTTTTTTTTTCTACAACATTCACTATTTCTCTATACCTTTTATTTTTTATTCATATTTTTTTTTCATCTCTCTCCACCCCCAACAATCCACTACACATAATATTATATTCATTAATTAATGTGCAAATATAAATGAATAACTTTTAAAGGGACGAAGCAAGTATAAGATCTTAAATTATGTCCGAAAATAAAGTATGAGCGGGATTTGAAAGCAATAGTGCCTTTTATTTTGTACTAGTTGTAAAACTTTGTTTAATAGATATGTTGAGATCTCTATAATCAAACTCAAATATCTCAATTGACACAGATTGAATCGTAAATGATGTATATTTCCGTCATTTGATATACATACAACTACTGGTAATAATCCAACGAGAAAGTCTTATATGCACCATACACACCAAAGTGATGTGGTGCACTCATTTTTTTAACCGCCGCTTTTTTTTCTATAAATTTTGTCTTCTCCTTTCTTTCTTCTCTTGTTTCTTTATTTGAGAGAATATGTAAACCCTAAAAAATATCCACACCTTCTACTATGTTGTAAAATGAAAAGTGGGTAAATTTATTATGGGTTATTGTTGAAAAGTGGTGATTTTTGTTATTGAAAAATAATAAATTTATTATTGAAAAAATTATTATAAGGTGGTAACAAAAAAATTAAAAATTGTAAAATGAAAAGTGGTAAATTTATTATTGAAAAGTGGTGATTTTTGTTATTGAAAAATGATAAATTTATTATAGAAAAAATTATTATAAGGTGGTAAAATAAAAATAAATAATTGTAATGTTAAAAAAGATTGTTAAAGGATTCGAATACATGACCTTATGCTTATATCACACCCAAAATAACCATCGGAGCAGTTGTTACCTAAATAAAAAATACGTTTTAAATGTTATATGCACAGGAGAACAACTCTAATCTAACATAACATAAGACATTATTATATTAATGTGACAAACAATATATCATTATTTAAATAAATAAAGGGGTAGCTATAGAGTAATTACATATACTCACCGAGATATACTTATGGGCCATATCGATACTGGATAAGTACATTATGTTGGGTAGAAACCCACTATACTGTTCTACTAGTGTTTTTCCAAACTATTATTCACTCATACTTACAATATTAATTATTGGGCCCAATTAATTAAATTTACGAATTTCTGTCAATTTATTTCATTAATGCGAGACAGTTGATAATAATAGCCGGTAGAAATCATTCAAAAGTTGAAACATCAATTGTATCTAATCAACCATTGACCTGCCCATCATTATTTCTAACATAATTAACATCCAACCACTTTCCAAACCAAGAGAAGAATGTTTTTAATTAATTAATTAATTTAGCTGAAAATTAGAGGACTACAAAAAAAAAAAAAAAAAAATCCAATTTGAGATCCTTTTTAGTACACCAAAAATCATGTAATTTTCAATAAAGTCACTATCAATAATTTGACCTTAATTAACATCCTAAAAAATTGTAGCGGATTCTAGTTACTAAATTACAAATCAATATCAACATCTAATATAACGAGGTTTTAATGTTTAAATCCCCACGGTTAGTACTAATCATTTACATTCCTATACAATAATTAAATAACCAGCGCAAGTGTAATTTCCCATTAATGTCAATTGAATAAATACTCGCTCCCTATTAAAAAGTTTGTTGTTTATACTATTTTTATTATGAATCTTTCTAAATTATCTCTATTTAATTTTTACAATATCTCTTTTTATTAGAAATATATTAATGTATTCTCAATTTTCTCTTTTGAGAATGAGAAGGTAAGTTGACATTTGAATTATTTCTATATTAATTTTGTTTTAATGAGAAAAATAAATATTAATAAAAGATAAATGTATCATAAAATATATTTCTTTAACTCTATACAAAATATTATTAAATGTGACTAACTTTGAAACATTTGGTGTATTTTGTGTTCATATTAATTGAAACACAAAAAAGAGAAATGAGAAGCGCATGTGAGGCGTGCGAGAGAAAAAAGGCAGTTGATGAACATAAATGCACCATGCCAATAGCCCACAGTAGGTGGTTGGGTGTATGAATTTGAGGGCAGTGGGACCCTTTGACAAATTATGTACAGCTATTGTTGATTACTACTGCCTTTGTCCCCACTCACTTAAGCAGGCAGCAGCTCATTCATGGCTGCCCCAACCCCTCTCTTTACTCCACTCAATTTCCCCCCCCCCCCCCCCAAATCTTTTCTGTTTCCATCTTTGCTTCTCATTCACCTCTAACCCTTGCCATTCTTGTTTGATTCCATTTCCCTTTTTCGAATTTGTTGCACTTGAGTCGGACTAAACCGGCGTCCAGGAATGAGGAAGGGAGGGCCGGTTCAAATTCGCCGTCCCCATGCTTTAATTGCGCTACTACTTCTTCTCTGTGAGAATTTCATTCTTTTTCTTTTTCAAATTTACTTCGCGGGTTCTGCTTGCTTTTTTAATGATCTGTTGGTTATGGCGCTTTCTTTAATTTTGCGACTTTTTGGTATTTTAAACATAGTTGCGAATTGTGATCTGATTGGGGTTTTGAGGGAATCAAAATCTCGAGACTTGAGATTTTTCGAACAATATATAATGCTCGGGGTTGAAGTTAATTTGTGTTTTGGTCTTGGTATTGTGGTTCCTGCATTGGCTGTCTCAGCAGTTGAATTGTGATGTAATGCCGCCGCTATGGTTTGTTCAAAATATGCGTTTCTTGCATATGTGCTTATAGTAGCTCTAGCTCGTCTTTTATTTGATAATGTGACTTATAATTTGGGAAGAGAATCACTAGGGTTTTGAGTTAAGAGATTCATACATTAGCCTCTTTTTAATCTCACGGGTAATTGTTTATGAGTTGGTCTCTTTTTAGTCTCACGGGTAATTATAAAAATTTATATGCTAATGAAGAATTAACTTGTAAGTATGGCATTTGTGTTACTTATAGCTTTACCTAGTTGTGCAACTATGAGGAGAAGACGACCCTCAAAACTGTAATCAGGATTTTTTTTAACACAAGATATTGTTAATGACTTCATATTTATGCTAAATTAAGGTATTTCCCTAGAGAAATTAGTGGCCTTTGACATTATGCTTAATTGGGATTTTCCAACACCCCAAGCTAAGCTGATGAACATATTTTAAGGTTTGGTATTAAAATTTATTGTCAATATTCTATAGAGTATAGTTCTTGTGAGTTTCTATTTTGCATGACATTTAAAATCAACCCAGCTTCTAATTTTATAGGTGAATGTTGAACATCTATGACGAGCATACATCCTCAGTGCTCTGAGGATTTGATTAAACATATATCTGATTCAACAATGTCAACTGTCAAGATTTTCTATTTATTTTAAAATCTCTTTACTTATGATTTCTCTTTGCAACGTTGCTAAAAACTTTTCAGCTCTGCACTCTTGATAACCAAAATCAAGCAGGCACGTGCAGCTTGTTATCTGCTGCAACTATGATTTTTATTGACAATATCTTGTGATTTCTTGTGTTTATTAATTTGTTCCGGAAAGAAATGTGCACAAAGTTAGGATCAATTTATCTATTCCACAGGCATGGTCTCTGTTTAGAGTAAATGCCTATAATGTCTTTCTATTTTCCAAGATATCGTCATTTACATTCGTTTTTATTGGGTAAATGCTACTTGTACAGGTATACATGAATCTTGCATCATTATGGGTTATTCCAAAAGTTCTACGCTGGCAGTTAGAAGAGAAGATTTACTTTTACCCGAGATTTCCCCAACTGCAGCTCCTCAGCCATTTCTTCCTCTTATTGCACCATCTCCGCTGACACCATTTACAAATAGCACAATCCCCAAATTATCTGGTTTGTTTCACTCACTGTCCAGATGTTAAAATACATGTATAATTTATTCATGTTTGAATTTGAAACCAACTTGCTTCTTTACAGGACTTTGTGTACTGAACTTTACTGCTCTCTCAAACATGATGACGATGACATCAAATGATTGTATGGCTGCATTTGCACCACTTTTGGCTAATGTAGTATGTTGTCCACAAGTGGAGGCTACATTGGTCATTCTCCTTGGTCAATCTAGTAAACATAGCAATACCCTTGCTTTAAATGGCACAATTGCTACACCTTGCCTTTCTGATTTTCAGAAGATTTTGGTGGGTAGGGGAGCCAATGATAGTCTATCAAAGATATGCTCCATTCATTCATCAAATCTTACTGAAGGTTCTTGCCCAGTTAGCGATGTTTCTGAATTTGAGAGCACAGTTGATTCATCTAACCTTCTTGCTGCCTGTGAGAAGATTGATTCTGTGATCGAATGCTGTGAGCAAGTTTGTCAAAATGCTATTCTTGATGCTGCCAGAAAGCTTGCTCAGAAAGCTTATAACCTTCTAAGCATTGATAATTCACATGTCTTGTCTGACCATTCAACTAGAATTAATGACTGCAAAAGTATTGTACTGCGGTGGCTTGGAAGTAAACTTGAGCCTTCTCGTGCAAAAGACGTTCTTCGAGGACTATCTAATTGCAGAATTAACAAAGGTGAATTGTGGTTATAAAAGTAATATAATTTATTTAACATTTCACTCCAAATATGTGCTCTCTACTCCTTCTGACTAGAATTTATGAATAGAATATAATAACGCTTTTATGAACAATTTAGTTTCTACATACTCTGCTCTGGGATATATTGGTGTTATGAATTCAGAACCAGAGGATTTAAGTAAAAGATGTCTCAAATTTTGAGTTGGACATTCATTTTGTTTACCATTACTTAAGTTTATTAGCCTTTTTAGCTCACTGCATCAGACTGTGTCTTTTATCTTCAATATGTGCATCACGAAAGTGGAGAACCATTATGTTATTAAAACATGGATTTTTTTTTACCTTCCTTTACGATTATATCCTCAGAAGCCTTTTCCTGTCTTCCAGTTATTATCACATGCATGTTTCTATTTCAGTTTTGGTTTCGAACTTCTATAATATTTAGAAGTGCATACTGAGAAGTTCTAAATAGCATGTTTGTTGTTTCAGTCAGGTACACATGCTTCTGAAGAAATAATTCTTTTTTGGAGTTAATTAAATGCGCTGTTAGATCCATATAAATTTCTTATTTTCTAACTTTCAAGAGATTTTACTCTTCTAGCTTCACATTATATCAGGATGTCTCACAGTTCCACTTGGATTTACTAAAGCCTCTAACCTCCTTGCAATTTTAGATGATGTGTATGTGATGAAAAAGCAAGTTGTTCTATGCTACTGTTTTATTTCCACATTTTTTATTAATTGCCTGAATGCTGTTATCTATTTTTGGAAAATTATGTTCTCTAATTTGTATCTATACATAATTTTGTTGAAAGTAACTTTTTCTTTGATTACTTCACAGTATGTCCTCTGAATTTTCCGAATGATAGCCATGTTGTACAAGGGTGCAGTGATGGCGTGAGTAACCAAACAGCATGTTGCAGTTCCCTTGAGAGCTATGTGTCTCATCTGCAAAGGCAGAGCTTTGTCACAAACTTCCAAGCTTTAAATTGTGCTGCATCACTTGGAGTAAGATTACGTAAAGCTAACATTACCAAGAATGTTTACAGCCAATGTCATATTAGCCTCAAAGACTTCTCCCTTCAAGGTTAGTTTGTCTTACACTACTACATTCATGTTATAAATCTGCTGCAAATGCTGATGAGTTTTTATTTTTGGCATGCTAATCTGATCGTGCAATTATCACGTGACTTCTCCAGTTGGTACTCAAGGTAATTTTTCTATTTCTTTTGCTTTCGATATTTCTTATTAATGACACCAAATTGATAGATTTTGTTATTTTTACTTTCTTAGAATTGATACACCCTGTTGAAATTGCACTTCAGAATGGATTCTTGACATTGGATTTAAATAAACATGATATCCTACATATTGAAATACTGTTAATTTTTATGCTTGGATAGACTAGGATTTTGATGTTTTTCTCTCATGAATTCAAATGTACTACATCTGAAAATATGCAAACTCATGATCCTATGCAATTTGAACCTTACCAAAAAAAAAACTGCTTGTAAAAGAAATTCTCAAATCTCTTTTATTTTTTTCCCAATCAGCACTTGAATAAGTTACTTTTGGATTACCCCTATATTTTATGGGAACTGCTATGATCGGAACATAGTTATTGTTATTGTCATTTATATGATGTTTCCTTTCCTTTCTTGATTAACTATGTCTCACTTGAATTCTTCCTGATTTGGATAGAGTCTGGTTGCCTTTTGCCAAGCTTGCCATCAGACGTAGTATTTGACCAAACTCAAGGGGTCAGTTTCCTCTGTGATTTGAATGATAACATTCCAGCTCCTTGGCCAACTACTTCTCAGTTGCCAACTTCATCATGCAACAAAAGTAAGTTCTTTATTTATCTTTTTTGTTCCAAGTAATTGATGAATACAATCCTCCTCACAAACATAACGTCTTTTTCTAACTGCAGCAGTTAAAATTCCTGCCCTTCCTGCAGCGGCTTCTGGGCAAACCAGTAAGTATATTAGATGACATCATTATTATACACACAATGTGTATTAAAGAAATACAAACTTTCAGTATAAGGAATTATGTGTGCTAGTATTTCCTATTACTACAGATTGACACGAAATCTTTTTTTTTTATTCAGGTTTTCAGTGCACAGGCCTGAACTCTATACTGTCTTTAATGGTGTCTGCTGCTCTGTTGATTCTCGCGTAGCTAGATCATATCCGTAGTACGTAGAAAGGTTGTTATGACTTATGAGAAGAAAATTCTGTACGTATTTAATTTGCTTGACCAAGGCCGATGAGGTTGAAGAAAATTGCTAGAATTCAAGCCCGACTCCACTTAGGCATGGATCATGCATCCTTCAGTCGAAAATTGACTCGGAAGGTTATTTCAGGTTTAAATTTCTTACAGTTAAAATTTATTTTTCTTGTGTGCTAGTGTAATAAGGAATTTTGTAAAGAAGTTTGAAATGGATTAGGAAAAGTTCATGTGTACTTAATTACCTACCATGTATATTAGTTTGAAATGCGATGGAGCAATGAATTTTCTGCATTATATTCATTGATTTATTTCACCTTAATGAAATTTGTATTCTCTTATGTCAAGTTCAATTTCAACTGAATCGATCGACTGATTCATGTGGTGCCTACTGTCTACTAGTAGTATAATACTAATATTTTGTACTTTTTTTTCATTGGCTCTCGAGATTCTCCAATTTTTTAGAATTTTTTTCCGGATAAATAATAAAATGATTTAAATAAGTATATTTTCATCCATTGTTCATTGACCATAAATCTCAAAGTGTCAATGAATAACATCGATATATGTTTGATAGGTTAAATTATTTAATATGAATAATTGAAATAAAATAATACTTCGTTTTGACCATTTGTTTTATTTGCAAATTTTTATATTTTTAAATATAAATTAATTGTATTTATTTCAAATTTATTTTTAAAGTCAATAAATATCTACTTTAAAATGTGTTTTTTTTTTTAATGAGAACTACAAGTATTAATGGGGTAAAATGAGAAATTAATTATTTTTTTAATATATGTGTATTTATTACTAGGTGTATAGACTATCCTAAAAAAAAAAGAGTAGGATTATCCGAGAAATGAAACAAAAGGAGAGACAAAAGAAATGAAAATTAATATGCCTATGAAAGAAACTAAAATATGAGAACAAGACATGTAAGTTAAATAGGTGTAAAATGAATAGAATTAGGCTTATATATAATATGCACATGAATTGATAAATATTAAAAAAAAAAAAGAAAGTCAAAACAATATCAGTTTTATAGATATCAAAGTGAACTAAAAGTGAAATACAGATCAACGGTGGGAAATCTAAATATTTTAATTTGCGATATTGTATTTATAATGATCACTTGTTCGGTTGTGCCACTTTTCTTTCTAATTTATTGATACGCGTTATGTCAAAAAATAATCAAAAGAGCATATTAAATATTCTGCATAATAATAAAACACGAAAAGTAGAGTAAATGAATTATGTAATTTTAAATGGGTGTCATACTTGGTAGATAGTTCCTTTACAGGAACATCTCCATACTTGAGGGTAATATTGTGCGTCATTAGTAGAATAGTACTGCGACGGCGGACCAGGTACGCTGACGGAGACCGCCGTGCATGGTTTGCAACCACTGCAACCCCCTTTGCAACTCGGCGGCGCTGAACTCATCACCTTTCCACTTTGCATGCTCAACAAACACATCATGATCAAACATATTATCCAACCCAAATGCCTTTTCATTTCGTTAAACCTTTTTTTTCTTTCACAAAATTAATACTATAATTGTATCTAAAAGCGTCACCCTATATATAGTTGAAAAAGAAATTTTCAAAACCAATTAAGCACTAAAAATCATTTGAAATATTATTAAATCATATCATTAAATCTAGATAATTAAATTATTAATATGAAATATTCTCATTATTACTGCGTGCCTCTTACTAAATGTTTATATAAATGCTCCACACTAACAATATTTTACGTATACATGCAATTTGACCCTTGCTTTCAGGAAAAAAAAAAAAGAAAAGAAAGGCCCTAAATTAAAGAACGGCGTGCCTCCCATTAAATGTTTATTCATGCTCCTCGTTAACAATCATTTTAGGTATACAATTTGACCCCTGCTTTAAAAAGAAAAAAGTAAATTGATATGAAATAATTTCTTCTCAATCAAATTTTTTTAATTTGTAGAGGTGGGTGAAATTAATCACTCATCTAAGATTTTCTTTGTGATGGGTTAATCTTGCATTCATTTGAGTTATGTGTCATATTTTTAGACAATTTTAAATACACATGTCATTTTATTAGATAATTTATTCTCTTAAAAAATTGACATGTCGTTATAATAATGATTATTAGTTGAAATTAAAATTAAGGTAAGTTTGAATAATCCTTTATTTATTTTTATTTATTAACAAAAAAATATCCTTTTATATTGAGTGTATTTTTTATTATATAATATATATTTTATATAAATTATTTATTTACTCAATGTGTAATGTGGACAAAATATGTAATTCTATATAAGGATGACATGTGGAATCAAGATGAGTTGTATTTCTTGCTATTTATTATTCATATAATATAATATTGACTTGATAATATTTTGTATCCATATAATTATCCTTCTTGTGGCTTATGAATATTTGCTAAATGGGCTAGAGGTTAGTCTACGTGTTGAGGAATAGGGCCTTGAAATGAGCCCGGGTGGGCCCAATTATGCGAACAGGCCGAATGTGGACTAAGGCCATTTGAAATATAAGCAGTATAAGAGTGCATGGACTAATTCTCCTTTAGGGTTTGGCTATATATGTACTCCCCTTTTAAAGTGATAAATGTTAGATATACTCCCCCTAAATTACCCAAATATTTTTTCTCTTCGAATATCAAATGTTAAATAATATAATCCCCCAATTAAAAACCCTAATTCACTTTTCCCAACTTTCTTCTTCCCCATTTTTACAACCAAACCGCTACATCCGTCGTCATCGACGCCGGCCCCGCCCAAGCCCACTGATTGGGTGTGAGATTGCTCGTATTTGTGCTCATTATTGCTATATTATTGTAGCATTTTGATGTGATTTTGGTCGTAATTGATAGAAATGGTGCTACTAACCTTGTTGTCAAGAAATGTGTTCAAAGTGTAGGAAACAAAGTGAAATAGTCCATTTTAGAAGGAAAACGAGCATTGACGCATGGGAATTGATGTTCGGTTGAAGGACGAGCAAGGAAAGCCAAGAAAAATAGAAGAAAAAGTCCAAGGAGCAGAAACCAAACGGGCGGTCCAGTGAGCCCACACTGGCGGCCGAGTGAAATGATTTCACACTAGCGCCCGTTTGAGCCCACACTGGCGGTCGAGTGAAATGATTTCACACTGGCGCCCGTTTGAGCCCACACTGGCACCCGTTTGGGATCTGGAACCCAGTTTTGGTTCTGTATGTTTTTCTCACTCGGCCGGCCGTTTCACCTCACTCGGTTGGGCGAGTGAACTCACATTTTTCGGGAAATTCGCGAATTTTCAAGAACTTCAAGGACCAACTTGTCAATTTCGTCTCACACACTTTTGGAAGGCTTAAATACATCTCAAATCAGATTGTTGGGGAGGCTTGGCCTCACTTTCACACACTCAAGCCCTAGTTTCACTCTTAGGTAGATTTTTAACATATTTTGTAAGTTTAATTCCATAGATTAGCTTCAAATTTAGTATTTAGGTTGGGTTCTTGAAGATTTTGGCTACATTCACTTGTAATATTCTAGATTGTTGAAGAATCATCAAGGTGACTTCCACCCAAACTCTATTTTGTTATATTATTGATATTTTTATGTCTATTTCTAGTTCTCTTGTTATTTTAGCCATGGGTGTTTCATCAAACACCATGGGCTAAGCTTTTTTATGCTTTGGGTGTTTGAAACCATGTGAATATTTAGTGTTAAAATTGTTTATGCTTTTATTATTGTTGATATTTGGATTGTTGCTTCTCTTATTGGGTTTTATTGGTGCTTTGAGTATTAGCTTCTATTAATCCATATTTTGAGACATGTTTAGCGTAGACGAGAGTTACATGAACATGTTTAAATTTATGGTGTGAGTTGTTGGTATACAAATGCGTTTATTATACTTTTAATTCGTCGAGAGAGAGTTAATCGTATTAGAACTCCCATTAGGAGACATTAATTACTTAAATGGTTATTTGGGTAGTTGGTGAGGATTAGGAAGATGTCTTATTACCGGGTTTGGGAACACCTTAGACGTAAGGCTATAGTACCCGAAGGAAAACAATTTTCATCCTAGCATCTTGATGCTCTTAGGAAATCCAAATTGAAGCATAAAAATGGTATAAGCAATCCCGCTCGATTTCACTAGGTAGAGAACACCCGAAGCATTCCCACTCTTGCACTTCTTCGAATTTCATTCGTAGTTGTTATTTGTTCTTACTTGTCATTTTCTTGTTTTGTTGATTTAGTTGTTGAATTACTTGTTAGCCTTTAGAATGTGTTTAGTTTAATTTATTGTCTTTAGATTATTGTTTAGCTTTAGTTTTGCATCCAACTCCCGAAACCGTAGCTACATTAGTTATGACGACGTACAACTCTAGGGATCCATTGCACTAGCCCACCTCCCGTGGTTCGATACTACTTGGTCGAAATACTTACGTGCATACTACTATGATCCCTTATGCTTGAGGGGAAGTAGTGAGTCAAAATATAGTGACCAAAAATTCGTTCAAGTCAATGGCGCCGTTGCCGGGGAGGTGACATAGTGTTATAAGTGGGACTTAGAGTTAGTTGAGTACTAGTGTTAGCTACATTACTTGTTTTATTTTGTTTTCTTTTTATTTTGAGAATTTTGATACTTTGATATTTTGTAGGTGTGAACTTCATCGACTAGATGGATGGATATAATCAACACCCGTGGAATCATTGTTATGATCCACATGGTATGACTTATCCTCCACAACATGGAGATATGAGCTACGATGATTGGAGGAACTTTGATCACCATTATCAAAGGCAACAAGTTTCCTCCTATTATCAAGATTGGAGGAATGAAGAAGTATCACCTCCTCCTCAAGGATATTATCCTTCACCTCCACATCAATACTCTCTTCCTCAACATCCATATCCACCGTATCCATATCCTCCTCCACCACCTATGGAGGAACCTCACCAAGTACACTATCGAGACTTGAGAGAAATTGAGGGTTTGACTTCTACCGATGAGCTCTTTGCACTCATCTTGAAAAAGATGGATGCAAGTGAAAAAAGGATGGAAGCAAATGATAAGAGGATGGAAGCGATAGAATTCCAACTTGGACAATTGGTCATCACCATGAAAGAACTAGAAAAAGAAGGTGACCAAAGTGGGGAGAAGAGTGAAGATGATAAATTCTTGGACAAAAGAGATGAAGAGGAATGTCCCTTGATGGACACGAGCAAAAAAGAACAAGAAGATCTAGAAGCATCGGAATATGATTTGAAGAGTGAAATGAGCATTTCTAAACTTTTAAACTCTTCAATTTACTCTTTAATTGATATTGATGCTTCTATTGATTTTATTTTGCCTCTTGATCGCTTTGACCCAAGAAAAGAAGTTGAGAAAAGTTTGAGCATCCATAAGAAAAAAGGAAATGAATGGGCAATAATGATGGTGAAAGAGCAAGAGGATCATCCATTGAGAAAAATATGCAAGAATGAGTCTACAATTCATGAGAGCCTCCTTGATTTTGAGGTCAAAAGATCGAAATACAATGGGAAGGAGGCTCGATATCCATGGCCTTTTCGATGAGCTCATTAATTTCCGTCCGACTTGAAGACGTTAAACTTAGCGCTAAATGGGAGGCAACCCATTCTTTATTGCTTTCTTTTATTTTTAGATTTGTAGCTTGTTTGATCTTTTGTTTAGTTTTTGTTTTATAGGTTGAGTGTTGTGTTGGTGGTCAAGGATGAGAGATATGCATGGTGGAGCTCAAGGGTAGTGGTGCTTTGGTGCTAAAGGTTCAAGGGACAAATTCTAAGGTAACACACTCATTCCCAAACTTTGCATTCAACTAGAGTTTCATTTAAGTTTGGGGGGGGGGTTTCATGTGTTTCCTTCATTTATATTGCACCGTTGTTCCTAGTTTTGGTGATTGATTATCTTGTGGATTGTTGGTATTTGAGGCGTAATTGATGGTGATTGTTAGTTTTTGAGATTTGGTTGAGCTTCTTGGTATTGATTGATGCTTGCTTGTTCACTTGATTTTGTGAAAATTTGTGCTTGGATTGGTGCTTTTGATTCATGATTAGACAAGCCCGTGAGCTTTAGAGCCTTAGACTTTCATATGTTATGGTCTATTTTCCTTCATGTGAGTATCATTCATGCTTGTGTGCTCTAGAACTTGCCAATTGTCTTGTTTGAGGCTACTATTTGTGTGAAATCTTTGGAAGTGATATAAGGCCATCTTTGTTTTGAATAGTCACTTGACCAAATTTTCCATACCAAATGAAATGTTTCCGTAGTTAGCCACTTTGAGCCTATTGACCTATATTCTTTGGCAACCTACAAATTTAGCCTATTTGTCTATCTTTTGTGAGCCTAAATTTTCTTATGAACTAGTGGAGCTTGAATATTGACAAATGTGGTTGAATTGAGGTGAAATGTGAATTTGGTGGATTTGTTTGGTTGAAAAGTGAAAAGGAAGAAAAAAAAAAAAAAAAAAAAAGATGAATTGTGAGTTGTGCAAAAAAAAAAAAAAAAAGATTGAGTTGATGAGAAAAGAAAAATCGAAAAAGAAAACTCTCTTGTGCACAAAAATTTGGTAGAGCTTCAATTCAAAAGTGTTGGTTGGTTGGTGGTGAAGAATGTGCTTAAAAAGAAAAGAAGTAAATTATGTGAGATAGAGAACTTTGAGTTGCAACTTGATCAATTGCAACTTTCCTTCTTGCTCCATTAGTTTATGAGTCACTTTATCCAAATCTTCCCTACCTTAACCAAAGAGCCTACATTACAACCAAATGTGAAGTCCTTATTGATTCATTGATTGAACACTTTCATGTGGTGGAGAACTTAGACATTTGGCAAGCACATGGTGGTGCATTTGTGTGATTTGATTTTGAGAGCATACATTTCCTTGATATACACTTTGAGTGATGAGAGATACACTTACTAGTGAGGAAATTATGAATTGAGCACTTAATCTTGCATTGATTTGAGCATAACTTGTGAACTTGTTTGTGGATTTTTGTACCTCTTGGTTTGACTAGATTGAGGAAAGTTGACAATCACTCATTCAATTTTGATTGAATTTCTTCGCAATCCTCCCACTTGTTCTCTATTTCTTTCGTTGCTCGGGGACGAGCAACACTTTAAGTTTGGGGGGGTTGATTGGGTGTGAGATTGCTCGTATTTGTGCTCATTATTGCTATATTATTGTAGCATTTTGATGTGATTTTGGTCGTAATTGATAGAAATGATGCTACTAACCTTGTTGTCAAGAAATGTGTTCAAAGTGTAGGAAACAAGGTGAAATAGTCTATTTTAGAAGGAAAACGAGCATTGGCGCATGGGAATTGATGTTCGGTTGAAGGACGAGCAAGGAAAGCCAAGAAAAATAGAAGAAAAAGTCCAAGGAGCAGAAACCAAACGGGCGGTCCAGTGAGCCCACACTGGCGGCCGAGTGAAATGATTTCACACTAGCGCCCGTTTGAGCCCACACTGGCGGTCGAGTGAAATGATTTCACACTGGCGCCCGTTTGAGCCCACACTGGCACCCGTTTGGGATCTGGAACCCAGTTTTGGTTCTGTATGTTTTTCTCACTCGGCCGGCCGTTTCACCTCACTCGGTTGGGCGAGTGAACTCACATTTTTCGGGAAATTCGCGAATTTTCAAGAACTTCAAGGACCAACTTGTCAATTTCGTCTCACACACTTTTGGAAGGCTTAAATACATCTCAAATCAGATTGTTGGGGAGGCTTGGCCTCACTTTCACACACTCAAGCCCTAGTTTCACTCTTAGGTAGATTTTTAACATATTTTGTAAGTTTAATTCCATAGATTAGCTTCAAATTTAGTATTTAGGTTGGGTTCTTGAAGATTTTGGCTACATTCACTTGTAATATTCTAGATTGTTGAAGAATCATCAATGTGACTTCCACCCAAACTCTATTTTGTTATATTATTGATATTTTTATATCTATTTCTAGTTCTCTTGTTATTTTAGCCATGGGTGTTTCATCAAACACCATGGGCTAAGCTTTTTTATGCTTTGGGTGTTTGAAACCATGTGAATATTTAGTGTTAAAATTGTTTATGCTTTGATTATTGTTGATATTTGGATTGTTGCTTCTCTTATTGGGTTTTATTGGTGCTTTGAGTATTAGCTTCTATTAATCCATATTTTGAGACATGTTTAGCGTAGACGAGAGTTACATGAACATGTTTAAATTTATGGTGTGAGTTGTTGGTATACAAATGCGTTTATTATACTTTTAATTCGTCGAGAGAGAGTTAATCGTATTAGAACTCCCATTAGGAGACATTAATTACTTAAATGGTTATTTGGGTAGTTGGTGAGGATTATGAAGATGTCTTATTACCGGGTTTGGGAACACCTTAGACGTAAGGCTATAGTACCCGAAGGGAAACGATTTTCATCCTAGCATCTTGATGCTCTTAGGAAATCCAAATTGAAGCATAAAAATGGTATAAGCAATCCCGCTCGATTTCACTAGGTAGAGAACACCCGAAGCATTCCCACTCTTGCACTTCTTCGAATTTCATTCGTAGTTGTTATTTGTTCTTACTTGCCATTTTCTTGTTTTGTTGATTTAGTTGTTGAATTACTTGTTAGCCTTTAGAATGTGTTTAGTTTAATTTATTGTCTTTAGATTATTGTTTAACTTTAGTTTTGCATCCAACTCCCGAAACCGTAGCTACATTAGTTATGACGACGTACAACTCTAGGGATCCATTGCACTAGCCCACCTCCCGTGGTTCGATACTACTTGGTCGAAATACTTACGTGCATACTACTACGATCCCTTATGCTTGAGGGGAAGTAGTGAGTCAAAATATAGTGACCAAAAATTCGTTCAAGTCACCCACCTCCAGTCGGCGCCGCCCCCTCCCTTTTTTTTCCCTTTTTCTCTGCAAATCCACCCCTCCCCGCCCTCCAAAGACGCAGCCCACGTCACGATCCCCTACATACGCCTCCCTCCTTCTCCTTCTCGTTTTTTTTAATTTCTGTGGCGACCGCATTTGCGCCGCCGCCGCCCTCACCCAAGGCTAGAGCTGTTATTCGAGTCGAGCCGAGTATTTGAGCTTTTATCGAGCCGAGTCGAGCTCGGTTCGATAACATTACCGAGTTAAAAATTGAGCTCGACTCGACTCGTTAACGAATCTATCGAGTCGAGCCGAGCCTAATGGAATTTTTTACAAAAATTTAGTTATCGAGCCTAACAAGTAGAGCTCGAGCCGGCTCGTTAGTAAATCGAGTATTTAACGAGCTCGAGCTCGGCTCATTAAGCTAAACGAGTCGAGCCTTAACGAGTCTCAATTCGAATAACAGCACTACCCAAGGCCGACCGCGCCCCTCCTCCCTCGCCCAACCACCGTCGCCGCTGTCGTGTGAAACCTAAAAAAACGTAGGTTTGTTTTTTTTTCTTTAATTTTCGACGAAAAGTCTTCGACAATAAACACTCTCGTCGATAAATTGTGGTCGACGAGGGTGTTTATTGTCGATAACTTTTTGACGATTTTTTTAAAAATTTCGATTAATTGTTGACGACGAGGATCTTTTTCGTCGACAATCCATAGTCGAAAATATAGTCTGTGGTCGACAAACCTGTGTCGATCGACACTGATTTATCGAAAAATTGTACCAGAGTTGGGCGGCTGCCGGAGTTTGTAGTTTTTTTTTAGATTTCTAAGTTTTTCTTTTTAAATTTCTAAATTCGTTTTGATTTTCGGCGGCTGCCGGAGTTGGGCGACGACGGTCGGAGGAAGGGCGGCGGCGGCTGCTACCCTGCAATTAGGGTTAGAGTTAAATTTAAGGAGTGTATTTATCCTAACATATTATACTAAAAGGATAAATTTGACATTTTACATGATTATTAAAATTAATAAATGGAGTGGGGAGTATACTTAACAAAGTTGGAGGGGCATACAGCCGGACGCCCGAACCCCTTCTTTATTGTTGCATATATAATCAAGGTTGAATAGGTTCAAGCCTCGCCAACCTCTAGGGAGGTCGATTTTTTTTTTCCGGTTCTTATTTGTATGCAACAACCGAATTGAAAATGATAACAATCGAATATTTAGGGTTGACCCTAAAATTCCAAGGCTAACTACATAGGATAGTGTTGGGAAAGCCCATGACTTGAACTAGTGGTTTAAATAGTTGAGAAAAGAGGGGAAGTGGATGACCCTTTTCACGAGGTACAAATTTACAACTTTATAATTATCATATTATCATATCTAACAATCAGATTACAAAAACACACACACATACATCTTGGCTGAAAAATATACTTTCATATAATCTCCAACGAGCCTAAAATAGCTAAAACGCACTGAAATACACCCACCAGAAGAACTTTCTCACAATAGCGATTGTTTCCTTCCGATTTATTGATATTTCCGATTCTGACTTGAGCGTTGGAGTTTCAGCACCGGATATCCCTCCGATGTGCTTTTGTAGGTGTCGAAGTGATCGAAGAAGACAAACTTTGCAAGAATTCAATCGTAGGTCACTAATCTAAGGTGCTTGATTAGTTATCCAAGTGCATCATTTTTTACGCATCAATGTGTCAGTAAAATAATGGTTTAAATATACTTACTATCTACTCCTTCCATCCACAAAATGTAGTCCCATTGGAGGTGGACACAAGTTTTAAGAAAAAAGTAGATAAAGTAAGGGTATTATAGGGTATTGTGGGGTCCATTGTGAATAAAGTGGTTTTTTGTGAATAAAATTGATGTCAAATTGAGTAATTAAGTGATGGTTGGAGGGTGATAGTTTCCATAAAGTGTATGTGACTATATTTGGTGGACAAAGAATATAAGACAAATGAGACTACATTTCATAGACGGAGGGAGCAGTATTTTACCGTATGAAAAAAATAACTTTTGTATATGTATGCAATGCATTATATTATAAAAACATAATGTGTAATTGGCGGAGACTCATCTAATATATACTTAGGTATATATCATTTTGGGATTATATTTTTTTAGTCCATTAAGTTATCACGTTTTTGAATTTAATCCACCAGATTACTACTTTTAGAATTTAGTCCATTAAATTTCGATTTATTTTAATTTTGATCCAGTTATCTGCTATAGTAGGTTTAACAGGTCATTTTTTAAAACACACCACACACCCCAAATGTTAAACACACCACATTAATATTTAAAAATCGTTTTTTATTACTATACACACCCCAATTCTTTCATATTTAATAAATTGTCAAAATGATTAAATTCAAAAAATAAGAATTCAAATTAATATAAAAAATATAAATAAAAATCTATAAAAAAATCGCCTAAATCTTCAAAAATTAAACAAAGCTAAAAAAATTAATTAATTTAATTAGTTTTGAAGATTTAGTTGATTTTCTACTTTTTTAAATTTTATTTAGTCTCATTGATGACATTTTTATAGAAATTAGAACGTAAATAAAACATTAATAAAGTATTGAAATTTTAAACTTTTTTATTTTATTTTCCTTTTAAATATTTATTTTATATTACATAAACCTACCAACACCCCATAACTATTATATATACTCTAAATGTTAAACACAAAAATTCAAAAATCAATTAACTATAAATAAAATCATAAAAACAAATGTTAAACATAAAAATTCAAAAATCAAGTAAAGTTAAATAAAATCATAAAAAGATTTAATAAATTATAAAAAATAATTTAATTAAAAAAATAAGAATTCAAATTTATATAAAAATATAAATAAAATCTATAAAAAAAATACCTAAATCTTCAAAATTTTAATAAAGCTAAAAAAAATAATTAGTTTAATTAGTTTTGAAATTTTAGTTGATTTTTGAATATTTTTATTTATTAATTTTTTCAGATTGAGTTGATTTTTTTTTTCATTTATTAAAAATCTTCAAAAATAGTAAAAAATCAACTAAATCTTAAAATATAACTAAATTAAATTTTTTTTTAGCTTTATTTAATTTTTGGAGATTTAGGTGATTTTTTATAGTTTTTATTTTTATTTTTTTAATATTAATTTAAATTTTACTTTTATTATTTTTACAATTTATTAAATAGGATAGAATTGGAATGTGTATAGTAATAAAAAATATTTTTAAATTTTAGTGTGGTGAATTTAAAATTTGGGGTGTGTATAACATTTTGTAGGGTGGATTTTAAAAAATGACGTGTTAAATCTGCTATAGCAGGTAACTGGATCAAAATTAAAATAAATTGAAACTTAATGCACTAAATTCAAAAAGTGGTAATATGGTGGATTAAATTTTGATAACTTAATGGTCTAAAAAAAATATAATCTCTATCATTTTTATATTAATTATGCTGATGTGTAAATATTACAAAAAGTTGTATATTTGTTAAATGTAATTTAATTGGTTGAGTATTAGTGTGTGTATTTTTATTTTATTTTATTTTAAGTGTAGTGTGTGATGGATTAATGGGTGTTTGAGCGTCCGCTAATGTACACAATTGAAATCATAATTAGAAAATGGTTGGTTGCGGTACGTAATTAAAGTGTAAATATTCGACATTAACGGTGACAAATTAATCAAGGGATGATCATATAAAAATAATATCTTGCATCCTAAAATAAAGTAAAGTGCCTTTTCCAAATAAAGAAAATGAAAGACTGCCACATTATTTTGGGTAACATCAGTATTTGTCATATTGCACATGATCTACGGACACATTCATTACAAACCTACTCTCTTTCTTTTTGATGATTTAATTTAATATACACTTCGTATTTAAATGGTTGATATTCAGCTTAATAAACAAACGTGTTATGAACTTATATATATCGTTGTAATATTTAATTTTATATAAGTATTTTTGAAACATATAATATATTAATAATAATAAATTAAATTAATATATGATATGTTTTAATAAAGATTTCATTTATTTCTTTCATTATATACAAATAATGTTTATACCGTATGTGCGAACATATTTTAATTTTTATATTTTAATTCATCATAATTTAAATTATTATATACTTCAATCATTTTATATTGTTGGATACTTTTAGTGTTAATTATTGCTTTAATTTTTTTTGTTATTTTAACTATTTTACCACGTTTATCCCTATTCTCTTTTTTTTCCTCATTTTTGTCTCAATCTTTTATAATAATGAAGGGTAATTTTTTTAAAAAAAATTGTTCTTTAATTATACACAAAATACATACATTATGAGACGGAGAAAGTAATAATTGCACTACTAATATTTTATTAAAACACTTAAAAATTATAATATAATTATTAAATATACATAAAGCTTAATTGTAATTATTTTTTTATTACCCTAAAAAAAAAATTATTTTTTTTATTAAATATCCCCTCAGTGATTTGATTGAAAAGGAATAATATAATGAAAATGTAAAAAGTGGTAATTTGTTAAAAGTTTAAATGGGAATTAATAGTTTTCATTAGGATGGACGAAAAAAAAAGTTTAGTAACTTTCAATGAGACAATTAAAGTAGTGTACGTTTAAAAAAAAAAAATATGCTCAACGGATTGTCTACAATAATGGAAAAAGGAATATTCGCTCTATCTTTGATAGAAGAATGAATATATGTTATATCTTCATTCATATTCTTCACTCCCCTTAAGTTGAATCTTGATTCTTGAAGATCGCGAACGTCCAATTTGTCGACTAAAAATTGTAAGTGTTCATGGTCAAGAGCTTTTGTGAAGATATTTGCGACTTGAAGTGTAGTAGAGGAGGCACAAGGTTCGATCGTCTTTGCCTCACTTTCTTGCTCACAAAGTAACAATCCATCTCTACATGTTTGGTACACTCTTGATAAACAAAATTATGTTATCCAGACTTGTTTGTTCACTACAAGAAATGGGGGGAATAGCGACGAAAATTTTGCGACAAATCTAAATTTCATCGCTAAAATCAATTTTTAGCAACGAAATATAAATTTTCGCTGCTAAATTGTTAGATTTAATATTTTCAACAAAATATATATATTTTATCGCTATATTAGCAACAATTTGTTTCATTTTGTTGTTAATAATCAAAACAACAATGAAAATTATATTTTGTCGCTAATATTTTGCGATGAAATAGAAATTTTCGTGGCTAATTTCTTGAAATTATATTTTACAACAAAATTTATATATTTCATCACTATATTTGCAACAATTTGCTTCATTTTGTTGTTAATAATCAGAAAAACTATGAAAATTATATTTCGTTGCTAATATTTTGCGATGAAATAGAAATTTTCGTGGCTAATTTTTTGAAATTAATTTTTGCAACAAAATTTATATATTTCATCGCTATATTAGCAGCAAATTGCTTCATTTTGTTGTTAATAATCAGAACAAAAATGAAAATTATATTTCGTTGCTAATATTTTGCGATGAAATAGAAATTTTTGTGGCTAATTTCTTGAAGTTAATTTTTGCAACAAAATTTATATATTTCATCACTTTATTAGCAACAAACTGCATCATTTTGTTCTTAATAATCAGAGCAACAATGACAATTATATTTTCTTGCTAATATTTTGCGATGAAATTGAAAATTTTGTGGCTAATTTCTTGAAATTAATTTTTGCAACAAAATTTATATATTTCATTGCTATACTAGCAACGTATTACTGCATTTTGTTGTTAATAATCAGAACAACAATGAAAATTATATTTTGTCGCTAATATTTTACGATGAAATATAATTTTTTGTGGCTAATTTATTGAAATTACTTTTTGCGATGAAATAAAAATATTTCATCGCTAAACTAGCAACAAATTATTTTATTTTGTTGTTAATAATTAGGACAACAATGAAAATTAGATTTAGTCGCTATTATTTTGCGATGAAATATATTTTTTGTGGCTATTTCTTGGAATTAATATTTGTAACAAAATTAAAATATTTTATCGCTACACTTTTATCAAATTATTTTATTTTGTTGTTAATAATAAGAACAACAATGATAATTATATTTCGTGGCTAATATTAATTCAACTATGCTTGTTAAATCAAGAAAATCGATTTATATAATTAAATGTTTAATAATTCTCCAAATTTTATGTCTTATAAATCAGTATGAATGTTTATAAAAATATTTATAAATATGATGATGCAAATGAAGATGGACATAATTAAAGATGGGAGAATGAAGATTGGCCGTAATTTTTTTTTTTTTTAAATTGTTAAAGTAACATTGATTTTTTACAATTTGAATTGTTTTAAAAATTACAATATATATACACATGTATATATACATATATAGTTGTTACAAGTTAAAAATTAATCAATTAATAAATGTGAAATAAATTATTAAATGAGTAAAAATAACTAAATTAGTAACAATTGAATACATATATAATTAATATTAAAAACTGAACCAAAGAGCTGTCTGCCCGAATGGTAGGCGCCCAGCTATGGGCGCCCATCCACCCGGGATCGATTCCCACTAAGACCAAATAAAATATTTATTTAAATAAAATGGGGGAGGGGGTATGTGGGTGCGGGTCGGGTTTGGTTTGGGGTCGGTTGGGGCGGGTGTGGGTTGGGTACGGGTTGGGGCGGGGGCGGGTCGAGTGTTGGTGCGGGTCGAGTGCAGAAGTGGGTTTAGAGAACGATTGAATTGATTCGGTTGGGGTGGGTCGGGTGTGGGTTGGGGCGGGTCGAGTGTGGGTGCGAGTTGGGTTGGTCGAGTACGGAAGTGGGTTTAGAGAATGATTCGTAAATCGGATATCATAGCCAAATATTAGCAACAAAAATTCTAATATTTTTGTCTCTAATGTGAGTTAGCGATGAAATAATTTTGTCGCGGGATTTGTTGCTATACACCCGTCGCTAACGTGTTTACGATAAATGTTTGATTTTCCTCGCAAACATTTTGTGATGAAACTCATATTTTCGTCGCTAACATTTTGCGATGAAACTCATATTTTCGTCGCTAACATTTTGCGATGAAACTTATATTTTCGTCGCTAATATTTTGCGATGAAACTCAAATTTTTGTCGCTAATATTTTGCGATGAAACTCAAATTTTCATCGCAAACATTTGCGACAAAATTAATTTTTTTTGTCGCAAACACGTTAGCGACGGGCGTATAGCAACAAATCCTGCGACAAAATTATTTCATCGCTAACTCACGTTAGCGACGAAAATATTAGAATTAGCGACAAATTTTTTCGCGGCTAAATTACAGTTTTCTTGTAGTGCCTTTTGAAATCCACTTTATTCCTATTGAGCAAAATGTTCCAAATTGTTTCATGTCAAATACTTTCCCACACCCGTGATTCGGGTGGAATTTACACGTTTTTTATGCACATGTGAAGCTCATTTTGATTGTGATTTCATTGATTTGTTGGTTGATTATAGATATTTTGGTCAAAATAAGAGAAAGGTGGTGTTTTGTCGATTTTGTAGGAAAAATGAAGAATTTTGGGAGCAAAACACCTACCACAATTCACTGGACCAAAGAGAGGATTGCACCATTGGACCCGTCTTGAAAAATGGAGTAGAATGGAATAAAGAATCGAGTCAATCGGAGGTCGAAAGCTCAAGATACGAAGGGACGAAACCATACTTACGAAAGTATGGCCCGACCGGGCGGCACCACTCGCCCGACCGGCGGCCGAGCGTTACCAATGCCTTGCTTACGAAACCTCGGCCCGGCCGGGCGGCATCACTCGCTCCGCCGGGCCGCCTCTTTACCACCCCTGTTTTGGCTGACCAACATCCACCCGGCCGGGCCACTTTCTCACCCGGCCGAGCCACGTCTTTTCTCGGGGTATTTTGTGTATTTTTGTCTTTTTCGAGGGACTTAAGTGCAAAACTTATCCCCAAACCCTACCCCAACACTATAAATACCCTTTTTCTTGAAATTCAAAGGGCATTACCCCCTACCCAAGAAGTCTTAACACACAAACACACACTTGGAGGTGATTCTTCATCATCTTCTTCAATTCTCCACCAATTGGAGCAAGGATGCAATCAATAGCTTTGGAATTTTAGTCCCCATCATCCATTAGTCTAAGCTTTCTTCTTTCACTTTTTATTTTCTTTGATCATTAAACTTTGTAGTATTTGATTATGTTGTTGATTGGCTAGAACACTTTTGGTTTTAGGGCTATGTTTACACTTTGGATGATGTTTATGCATTAATTTCTTGTTTATTTGGTGGTTGTGTTGCCCATTTCTGTTTGAATGCTTAATTTTCATTGCAAGACATGTTGTCAATGGCCATGATAATATGTTTTATTTATTATTAATTGAAATTGGATTGAGAAATCTTTTTCATTAATCGTACTTAAGCATTCGACCCTATTTATTGATAGCCCGAGAGATGATCAACTATTGGGAAGGTATTAGATGATGTTAGGAGCCTTCTTGGGATTTATTATGCATGCTAGGTAGAGATACTAGTTTGGGTGATATTTCTCTTGGATTAATTGGATCGAAAAAACTTTTAATTCATTATTTTGTGATCAACCCTATAGTAATAAACACAACGCCACTTAAATAGGCTTTTAATCATAAATCGACCCCTTAGTGTGACATATGCCTTGAAACCTCATTTCTCTTAATTGAGTTTAATTCGTATTTTCCTTATTTTTGTGATTTGCATGAGCACACTTGATCGATTTTATCCATTACTCTTTTATTGTTTACTTGTGACACTTGGTAAGCAATTTAGGGTAATCAAACACTTAATTTTCGACCACGTCTATTTAGAACTAGATCAACAAACTCCACTTTTACACTCCCCTTCCCTGTGGGATCGATCTCGTACTTACTTCGCTACAATATACACCGTGTACTTGCGGTCGTGTATTTTGGTGTTGTGGAATACGTGAACAACCCGCTCCTTGCTTTTATCCATCATATCCTTGTGCGTCTTGAGATGGGACAATCTTGAGTGACCAAGTTGGGCAGATTTGTCAAACCAATCATAAATTCTCCCTTACACCCGTGAAGATAGGGGGCAGGTGAAGAATAGATGACCAGTGTCTTTCGATTCGGTACCACACAGTTTGCAAATAAGAGAGAAATGTTCGTTGTAAGCCCCTATTTTCCTGAGAATAACTAATGTAGGTACCTTGTCTTGAAGAAGTCTCCACGAGAAAGCCTTAACTTTGCGAGGTACACCCTTCGTCCAAATATACCTGAGGCCTTCCAAATTCGGATTGTCCTTTGTATTTTCCTTCTGCAAAAGCTTGTATGCTGATCTCACTAAGTATTTTTCATCCTTTTCGTAGCTCCAAAACCAGTAGTCCTCTTCCGATGAATGCTTGATATACCTGTCAATAATGTTACAAATATTGCTAATAACAGAAGCTTTCATATCCAGAAGATTTCTAGTACAGTTCCACTCTAAACTCTTAAGACCATTGGACCATCTGACTCTATCAAACACCACACAATGTTTCTTAGCCTTTAATATATACAATTTAGGAAACAAATTCTCCAAACTCTCTCCCCCAACCCATCTGTCAGTCCAAAATTTGGTAGACTTACCATTGTAAATAACCAAGGATATATTATTATTGAACCAATCACTCGCCCCCACACATTTAATAATGTTAGCCCACCATTTAGACCAACTCTTATGACATTTACCAGTGTTCTTAAAAAACTCGACACACTCACAAAAAGATCCATATTTAGACACAAGAATCTCACTCAAAAAATGCTCCCCTTCCCTAAGACACCTCCACCCCCATTTCCCTAACAAAGTCAGATTGAAAAAATTAAGATTCTTGACACCCAACCCTCCTTTATTTTTCTCTCTACAAATAATGTCCCAACTAACCCATTGTATTTTCTTCTCCTTTAGGTTGCCATTTCTCCACATGAATATTCTTTGAAGGGTTTTGACTTTGGATGGATTTTAAAGTTTTGGCTGGGGCTCGGTTAAGGGATAGGGAGTATGTACGAAGGTGAGATATGACAAAATTAATGAGGGTAAGTTTACCTCCAAATGAGAGAGATTTTCTGTTCCAACGATCCAGGCGTTTCTCCACTTTGTTTTTATGTCTTCCCAACTCTGAGAGTTTCTCTTTCTGTCCCCAATCGATAGTCCCAGGTATTTGAGTGGCAATAACGCGGTTTTGCAGTTGATGAATCTTGCCCATTTGTTCAGATTTGGCTCTCGGATGTTGATGCTAGAGAGTGTACTCTTGTGGAAGTTGATCATGAGCCCAGACCAGGCCTCAAACATTCTGAGTATACTTTTCAATGCCAATAAGTTACTGCTTTTAGCCTCCCCAAAGAACAAAGTGTCGTCAGCAAATTGAAGATGAGAGACCTTTGTGTTGTTTTTTCCCACAAACGCTGGGATGAAAGTACCGCTCTCGACAGGTTTGTTCGTCATAAGACTGAGACGCTCCCCCACAATAGTGAATAAGAAGGGCGATAGCGGATCACCCTGTCTGATGCCTCTCTCCATTCTGAACTTCTTAGTAGGGCTCTCGTTGACTAAAATGGAAATTGTAGTTGATTGGATGCATTATTTGACCCACTTTCACCAGGGGGGATTGAAGCCCATCTGAAGGAGCATATCCAGCACAAACACGTGATCCACAGAATCATAAGCTTTCTCGAAATTCAATTTGAACAGAAAAATCCTCCTTTTATCTCGAACCACCTCTTCAACAATTCCGTTGGCATAACCACTCCATCCAGGATATTTCTCTTTCCAATGAAAGCGGGTTGATATTCGAGAGATGACCTGCTCAAGAACTCTCGATAATCTAGAGGCGAGGATTTTCGAGATGGTCTTGTACAGTCATCCCAAAAGCGAAATGGGCCTGAATTCTTTGATGGATACCAGATTGCGAACTTTGGAAATAAGAGTAACGAAAGTGGCATTTATCCCCTTAGCCAGCTTGCCATTAGCGTGTAATTCAGATATTGCACGAAAGAAATCCTCCTCCAAAATGTCCCAAAAGGTTTTTATGAATCTGAAGTTGAACCGTCAGGCCCTGAACTCTTCTAGCTCCCACATCCCCAAACAACTCTCTTGACCTCCTCCTTAAAAAATTCGCCACAGAATACTGAATTAACAATGTTGTCTATCGTAGGAGTACTGATCCCTTCCACTCGAGGTCTCGCATGCAATTGATTCGTGAAGGAGTCCTTGAAGAACTTGAACAATCCATCTTTGACATCCTGCGCTCCTTCGACCCACTCTTCGTTGATATAAATGCATTTTATCTCATTGATTCTCTGTTTTCTGTTTACAAGTTTAAGGGTAGATGGGGCGATGTTTTTGACCCACCATAGTCGACCTTCATCTTGCTTCGGACTCCATGATTTTGATCAGTGTTTTTTGCACTTTTTAATCGCTTTTGTTGATAGGTGATTTTTAGGGTGTACCATTTTCCCACTACAAGAAACAGGGGGAATAGCGACGAAAATTTTGCGACAAATCTAAATTTCATCGCTAAAATCAATTTTTAGCAACGAAATAGAAATTTTCGTCGCTAAATTGTTAGATTTAATATTTACAACAAAATTTATATATTTCGTCACTATATTAGCAACAAATTGCTTCATTTTGTTGTTAATAATCAAAACAGTAATGAAAGTTATATTTCGTCGCTAATATTTTGCGATGAAATATAAATTTTCGTGGCTAATTTCTTGAAATTAATTTTTGCAACAAAATTTATATATTTCATCGCTATATTAGCAACAAATTGTTTAATTTGTTGTTAATAATCAGAACAACAATGAAAATTATATTTCGTTGCTAATATTTTGCGATGAAATAGAAATTTTCGTGGCTAATTTCTTGAAATTAATTATTGTAACAAAATTTATATATTTCATCGCTATATTAGCAACAAATTGCTTCATTTTGTTGTTAATAATCAGAAAAACAATGAACATTATATTTCGTTGCTAATATTTTGCGATGATATATAAGTTTTTGTTGCTAATTTCTTGAAATTAATATTTGCAACAAAATCTATATATTTCATCGCTATATTAGCAACAAATTGCTTCATTTTGTTGTTTATAATCAGAACAGCAATGAAAATTATATTTCGTCACTAATATTTTGCGATGAAATAGAAATTTTCGTGGCTAGTTTATTGAAATTAATTTTTCGATGAAATTAAAATATTTCATCGCTATAATAGCAACAAATTGCTTCGTTTTGTTATTAATAATCAGAACAACAATGAAAATTATATTTCGTCGCTAATATTTTGCGATGAAATATAATTTTTTGTGGCTAATAATTTTTGCGATAAAATAAAAAAATTTAATCGCTAAACTAGC
The DNA here is from genome assembly GCA_963675135.1 of Galeopsis tetrahit. Classification (NCBI taxonomy): domain Eukaryota; kingdom Viridiplantae; phylum Streptophyta; class Magnoliopsida; order Lamiales; family Lamiaceae; genus Galeopsis; species Galeopsis tetrahit. Next base: position 83,446,347 of record OY776120.1, read on the forward strand.
AACAAATTCTTTTATTTTGTTGTTAATAATAAGGACAACAATTAAAATTATATTTAGTCGCTATTATTTTACGATGAAATATATTTTTTGTGGCTAATTTCTTGAAATTAATATTTGCAACAAAATTAAAATATTTCATCGCCACACTTTCAACAAATTATTTTATTTTGTTGTTAATAATAAGAACAACAATGAAAATTATATTTCTTCGCTAATATTTTAGCAACAAAATTGAAATTTGCATGACTAATTTTGTGGATTTAATATTCGAGAGAAAATTAAAATGTTTCATCACTATATTAGCATCACAATATTTTATTTTATTCTTAATAACCAGAACAATAATGAAAATTATATTTCTTCTATAATATTTTAGTGATGAAATAGATTTTTTCATGTTTAATTCTAATGAATTAAAAATGGTTGTCGTTTAAACATAATAAAGGAAAAAGTTTGAGCGCATGCACAATGTGAAATAATAGAGACGATTCCAACACTATGATGTTTGAAATAATAGGATCAATATAATTTCATTTACTTTTACTCATTAATTTGACATATTAAGTTTTTAATTTGATTTATTTTGGGGAATAATTTCTTGATTTCATTCTATATAATTTGTTTTATGTTTTTCTGTTTTCTTGATTTCATTAATTATTTATTGTTATTCCCGCTAAGAATGAGGAGATACTTCAACTATGCATATTAAATTAAGAAATTTGGTTTATATAATTAAATGTTTAATAATTCTCCAAATTTTGTGTCTTATAAATCAGTTTGAATGTTTATAAAAATATTTATAAATATGATGATGCAAATGAAGATGGACATAAAGATGAGAGGATGAAGATTGTATGTAATATTTATTATTTTTTTGGAATTGTTAAAGTAACATTGATTTTTAACAATTGGAATTGTTTTAAAAATTACAATATATATACAAAAATATATACATATAATATACAAGTTAAAAATTAATCAATTAATATGTGTGAAATAAATTATTAAATAAGTAAAATTAACTAAATTAGTAAAAACTGAATACATATATAATTAATATTAAAAACTGAACCAAAGAGCTGTCTGCCCGAGTGGTGGGCGCCCAGCTATGGGCGCTCATCCACCCGGGATCAATTCCCACCAAGTCCAAATAAAAATAGTCATTTAAATAAAATGGGGGAGGGGTATGTGGGTGCGGGTTGGGGCGGTTTGGGTGTGGGTTGGGTACGGGTTGGGTTGGGGCGGTTCGGGTGTGGGTGCGGTACGGGTTGGGTTGGTCGAGTGCGAAAGTGGGTTTAGAGAATGATTCGTAAATCGGATATCCATAGCCAAATATTAGCGACAAAAATATGGGTTTCATCACTAACATTTGCAACGAAATTAAAATATTTATCGCAAAAAAATTAGCCACAAAGTAAGGAGCTACTATTTTAGACCCGAAAAAATTTATCGTTAATTCTAATATTTTCGTCGCTAATGTGAGTTAGCGATGAAATAATTTCATCGCGAAATTTGTTGCTATACATCCGTCGCTAACTTGTTTGCGATAAATATTTAATTTTCCTCGCAAACATTTTGCGATGAAACTCATATTTTCGTCGCTAATATTTTGCGATGAAACTCAAATTTTCGTCACTAATATTTTGCGATGAAACTCAAATATTCATCGCAAACATTTGCGACAAAATTAATTTTTTTTGTCGCAAACACGTTAGCGACGGGCATATAGCAACAAATCCCGCGACAAAATTATTTCATCGCTAATTCACGTTAGCAACGAAAATATTAAAATTAGCGACAAATATTTTCACGGCTAAATCACAGTTTTCTTGTAGTGTCCTTTTCTAGAATTTTGCTCCTTGGTGATCTTCTTGACAGAATTTAAATGTCACCCCAACCTCTCAGCTTATAAATTTATGACTTTTGATTGACAACCTTTGTTGTCATTTCAAATATTTTATTTATTTTTATTAAGATTAGTTTATTTTCAGTTTATTAGTTATAACTGCTAATTAGTTAGTTAGTTAGTTTAATTAAGGATTAGTATATAAAGGGTGTTTTTCCCCTTTTCTGGAATGCAATTTCGATTCATTCATCACTTTTGTAAAACATTCATCTTCTCTCAAAATTCAGTTTTGGTGATTCTTCCAATTCTTGATTCTATGGCTTGATATGGTATCAGTTTTACAGCCGATCCTCAATTCCGCTTATTTCTTCGTTCTCCGGCGTCTTCTCCGGCGAGCCTTTTTTTTACCGTAGTTTGAGCGTTTTGCTCGTTTTATCACCCTTTCTCTCTGATTCCGATGGCGCCCGATTCCCTTTCTCTTGACCCAGCCAAGAATCCCCTTTCGCCTCTCGCACTACATCATAATGATAATCCAGCGGTCGCCATCGCCCTCGATCCTTTAATCGGATCAAATTTTGTCAGCTGGAGTCATGCGATTAAGCGTGGCCTGAGTGTCAAGAACAAGCTTCCTTTGATCGACGGTTCGCTGCCTCAACCTATTGAGGAAGACGATCCTGCCATTTTCGCAGCCTGGGTTCGTGCTAATGACCTGGTCTTGATGTGGATCCTCAACTCGATCTCCCCTGAAATAAAGCACACTCTGGAATACTTCTCCTCTGCACAACAGGTATGGGATGAGTTAAAAATCCGTTATACTAGTTCTGATGGTACTAGAGTTTACCATCTAGATATAAGCCTTAGTTCTATTGCTCAAGATAATCAATCTTTAGTTGCCTACTACAATCAATTCAAGAGTTTATGGGATGAGTATCTTAGTTTTAGGCCCATCTTGTCTTGTTCTTGTGATGCTTTGAAAATTTGTGTGTGTGATATCCCTAAGAAGATTTCGAAAACTCAAGAACAGGATGCAGTAATGAAATTTCTTGTTGGCCTTGATGATTCTTATTCTGCTATTCGAAGTCAACTGCTTTTATCTTCCCCATTTCCCCCTTTGGCTAAGGTTTTCTCCCTTTTATTGCAAGAAGAATCTCAGAGGACCCTTAACACTCCTCATTCTGTTAATCTTGATTCTGTGGCCATGTTTTCTAAACAACCTATTCAAAAATCCTTTAAAGATAAGAGAAAGCCTCTCTTGTGCACCCATTGTGGGGGCACCTCACACACTGTGGATAGATGTTTTCATTTAATTGGTTTTCCCCCTGGTTGGAAGGGACCTAGAGGTTCTAGGAATAAAAATGATAACACTCCCTCTGCCAATTTGGCTTTTCCTCATCCCACTAAAGAGGATCCCCTTCCATCTAACCCTTTGGTGAACCATGAATTGTTTGATCAATTTTTGAAATACACTAAGACACAGCAGCCACCTCTAGCTCCAACTTCACCCCATGCTGCAGCTGGAGCTTTTGTCCATCACTCTGACCAGCCACAGGATACAGGTATATCTCTTTGTTCTAAATCTGATAGTTCCAATTCAAATATCTCCACTTGGATTTTGGATACAGGTGCCACAGATCACATGACCTCTGATTTTTCCTTGTTTTCCTCTACCCCTTGTAAATCTAACATCAAGATCAGCCTCCCTAATAATGCCACCTCCACTGCCACCTTTATAGGGAACATAAAATTGAGTGATTCCTTAACTCTATATAATTTTCTTTATGTCCCTGACTTCACTCACAATTTATTGTCTATATCTCATCTAACTAGATATTCTAGTTGCTCTGTGAATTTCTTGTCTTCACACTGTATTTTGCAGGACATCCACACCAAGACAGTGATTGGTTCTGCTGATCAAACTGGAGGCCTCTACATTCTCAAGATTGCTTTACACCCTGTACACTCTGCTATTCTTTCTAGCACTCATAGTTTGTGGCATTATAGACTAGGGCATATCTCTAATAAATGCTTGTCTACTATTGAAAATCTGAATGTAAGACCTAGAGACAAATATCATGTTTGTAACATTTGCCCTTTGGCTAAGCAAAAGAGAAGACCCTTTCCTATTAGCACTTCTGTTTCTACTTGTGCTTTTCATTTAATACATTGTGATGTATGGGGGCCATTCTCTACTGTTTCTCATTTAGGTCACAAGTTTTTCTTGACCATTGTTGATGACTTTACTAGATGTACTTGGATATACATGTTGAAGCATAAATCTGATGTTCTGATGTCTTTGCAAAACTTTTCTAACATGATTCTTACTCAATTCAATGCTAGAATAAAGATATTAAGGAGTGACAATGGTACTGAGTTCCTATTACATGATTTCTATCATAACCTGGGTATAATTCACCAAACCTCTTGTGTGGAAACCCCTCAACAAAATGGTTTGATTGAGAGAAAACACCAACACCTTCTCCAAGTAGCTAGGTCTCTCCTTTTTCAATCTGGCTTACCTTTAAAATTTTGGAGTGAATGTATTCTTACTGCTGCACATATCATTAATAGAATTCCTTTGTCTATTCTTGCACACAAATCTCCTTTCCAGCTTTTGTATGCCAAGAATGTTGATTATTCATACATGAGGGTTTTTGGTTGTTTATGCTTTGCTAGCACCCTCACTGCACACAGGCACAAATTTCAACCTAGAGCCACTAAATGTGTCTTTTTAGGTTACCCTTTTGGTACCAAGGGCTACAAACTCTTGGACATATCTTCTGGAAAGATTTTTATCTCCAGCAATGTCAAATTTTTTTAGCATGTTTTTCCTTTTACTATTTCCACTTCACCTCTACCTGCCTCTGTTGAACATAACACTCATTTGCATGCTCCACCTATTGATGATCAGTGTTCTGATTCTTGTGATTCCCCTTTTGTATTTGATCGGCCTCCCCCCTTGAATAACACTCAGGTTGATCATTCTCTTGGTAGTACTGAATCTGCTCCCCCTGTTGTTATTAATCATCATGTTCCCTTAAGAAAATCTGATAGAGATAGACATCCCCCTGCATATCTTGATGCTTATCAAACTACTTTACCCCCATCCTTTTCTGGTACCACCTCTTCCATTAAAAAGAGCAACAAATATCCTATATCTGATTTCTTGTATACAGGTAACCTTTCTACCTCCTTTCTATCATATACAGCCAACATCTCCCAAATCATTGAACCTACCTCTTATAAACAAGCCATGAAAGATGTTAATTGGCAAAAGGCCATGGACATTGAGATCCAGGCCCTTGAAAAGGCCAAAACTTGGACCCTTGTCCCTCTTCCTCCCTCTAAACATGCTATTGGTTGTAGATGGGTTTATAAGGTCAAATATAATTCTGATGGCTCTATTGAAAGGTATAAGGCCAGGCTTGTGGCCAAGGGTTATACTCAGCAAGAGGGAATTGACTTTTTTGACACATTCTCCCCTGTAGCTAAGATAACCACTGTTAGGATTTTGCTTGCCATTGCTGTTGCTAAAAATTGGCACTTACACCAACTTGATGTTAATAATGCTTTCTTGCATGGTGATCTACTTGAAGAGGTATATATGTCTCCCCCTCCAGGTTATCATACTCAAAATAGAGTGTGTAAACTCAATAAGAGTTTGTATGGCCTTAAGCAGGCATCTAAGCAATGGTTTCAAAAGTTATCAGATTCTCTTACTTCTGTTGGTTACATTCAATCTACTGCTGATAACTCTTTGTTTACTAAAACCACTGCCTCTTCTTTTACTGTCATACTTTGTTATGTTGATGATCTGATTGTTACTGGAAATTCTTTGCATGACATTATTGCTATCAAGGATTATCTCCATGCTCACTTTACTATTAAAGATCTTGGCTCTTTGAAATATATTTTGGGAATAGAAGTGGCCAAGAGTCCTAAGGGCCTGCATTTATGTCAAAGGAAATATGTTTTGGATCTTTTGCTTGAATTTGGTTATCTGAACAGTAAACCTTTTACCACTCCTATGGATCAGAAGCAATCTTTTATTGATGCTAATGCTACTCTTCTCTCTGATCCTTCCATTTACATGAGCATAGTAGGCAAGTTATTGTATCTAACAATAACTAGACCTGATATTGCATATTCAGTCCATGTCCTTACTCAATTCATGAGCAAACCAACCACTGCTCACATGGCTGCTGTCCATAGATTGCTTAGATATCTTAAGAGCAATCCAGGCCAAGGCATCTTCTACTCCTCCACTAACAATTTTAAACTTCATGCCTTTTCAGATTCAGATTGGGCTAGGTGCCAAGTTACTAGGAGGAGCATTACAGGCTATGCCATATACTTGGGTGATTCCCTCATATCTTGGAAATCCAAGAAGCAGCCTACAGTAGCTAGATCTTCAGCTGAGGCAGAGTACAGAGCCTTGGCCACTACCACTTGTGAAACACAGTGGATACTCTACATCCTTAAAGATCTTCACATCATCCATGACAAGCCTGCTGCTGTGTATACAGATAGCAAATCAGCTCATGCAATGGCTCACAACCCCTGTTTTCATGACAAGTCCAAACATATTGCCATTGACATGCATTTCACAAGGGAGAAGATACACAATGGGACTATCAAGCTCATTCACATACCTTCTCAAGACAATTTGGCAAATTAAGATTAGTTTATTTTCAGTTTATTAGTTATAACTGCTAATTAGTTAGTTAGTTAGTTTAATTAAGGATTAGTATATAAAGGGTGTTTTTCCCCTTTTCTGGAATGCAATGTCGATTCATTCATCACTTTTGTAAAACATTCATCTTCTCTCAAAATTCAGTTTTGGTGATTCTTCCAATTCTTGATTCTATGGCTTGATAATTTTCTATATAGATACGCACTGAATGCACAACTGCATCATCGTGATTAATTCATTTCTCCTTTCACTATATCAATTTAATTAGAGTTCAAATTCATTTTTTCCATAATTTTAAACATTTTTTTAAAAGGTGTCACATAATTTAAGACTTTCTCATAACAGTAATTAATCTGATATATATATTTTTTTAATTTGAACTCTTTTTCCAATAGCTTTTTTCTGAAGGTCCAAAAAATTTGCATCAATATCATGTCGTTCGTGGAATATTTGAAGAGTACTTTAGAACAAAAAATGGACCAATTAAAAGATTTTGAGACAAAATTACAAATCTTAAATATTTTGGAACCTTTTGTAAAAAAGTTGAAAGTTAAGGGACCAATTTGAATTTCAACTCATCTTAAAATTCATTTTCTTTCATAATTTTAAACTTTTGTGTAATTTTTTTGTAAAAGGTGTCAAAAAGTATAGGACTTTCAATGTCGTCTCATAACATCGTAATTGATCTGTTTTTTTCTTTGCAGGAATTTAAATTTTTTGTCCCATAACATTGAACTTTTTCGTAAGAGATCTAAAAAATGTGTGTCAATACCACATCGTTCATGGAATATTTTTTATGACTTTTGGACTGAAATCTGACCAATTAAAAAATTATGGAACAAAATTAAAAGTCTTAAATATTTTGGAACTTTTTTGCGAAAAGTCCAAAGTTAAGGGACTAATAGAATTTCAAATCGTTTAATTATAACAAATTTTAAGATTTTTAATACCATATAGTTTATCGAGTGATGTCATTAAGTTTATAAAGTAACACCACAATATTTTTCACACAAATCAACGTATTTGTGCGTGTAAAATTAATGTTGTGGTATTACTTTATAGACGTAGTGACATCACTTCATAAGTGATGTGATCTTGCAATTAAAGAATTATTTATATTTATTAATTCAGAAAATTAATTATGAATATTAGTTAAAATATTAAAACATCAATACTTACTGATAAAGTGGGATAACTCAAGTGGTTAAAGCACGGACTTAGGTTCTGGGTTGAGTTATGGAGAGGGAAAAAAAAGGGAATATATTTTTTTCATTTGAGAGTTTTATTATTTAAAAGATAAATTTTATATTAATTTATTTGAGTAAGTTAATTAATTTTGTAATTATACATATATATTTTAATTAATTAATTGATTTAGGAATGGATTTATTTTTAATTTTTCAGAAAACTTATAATAATATCCTTCAACGTCGTCATATTAAATATTCTCATTTATTTATATATATAGGGTGTGATTTTGTTGTTATTGCAGAGTGAGGGAGATCGATCAAGAAGGATGAGAGAGAGTGCGGGAGAGGGAGAACTGGAAAAAGTATTATCAGACACCAATTTGGCATGGCTGCCCCGATTCAGGAAAGCCACGTGGATCGAATTGAAACTCCTCTTCAACCTGGCTGCCCCCGCCGTCATCATGTACTTAATTAACAACTCCATGTCCATGTCCACCAGAATCTTCTCCGGCCACCTCGGCAACCTCCAGTTCGCCGCCGCCTGCCTCGCCAACCAAGGCATCCAATTATTCGCCTACGGCCTTCTCGTACGTATAATTAATTACTCGATCTCTACTTATAACTTCTTCATTTTATGATCTAATTAATCGTCGTTTCATCGAATTAGTTAGGAATGGGGAGCGCGGTTGAAACGCTATGCGGACAGGCGTACGGTGCAAACCGGAAGGAAATGCTGGGCGTGTACCTCCAACGCGCCACCGTGGTGCTGACGCTCTTCTGCCTTCCGATCATGGTCGTTTACTTGCTCTCAAGGCAACTACTGCTGTTAATCGGGGAGCCGAAGGAGGTGGCGGAGCTGGCGTCGGTGTTCGTGTACGGACTCATCCCCCAGGTATTCGCCTACGCGGTGAATTTTCCGATGCAGAAATTTCTGCAGGCGCAGAGCGTAGTGATCCCGAGCGCGATGATATCATTGGCTACAGTGGGGGTGCATTTAGTGGTAAGCTGGGTGGCGGTGTACAGGATGGGGTTTGGGCTATTAGGTGCCTCGCTGTCGCTGAGCCTGTCGTGGTGGATTATTGTTACGGGGCAGTTTGTGTATATCGTTAGAAGCGATAAGTGTAAGGAGACATGGACGGGGTTCAAGTGGGAGGCGTTTACCGGTATTTGGGAATTTGTGAAATTGTCGATTGCTTCGGCGGTCATGTTGTGCTTGGAGACGTGGTACTTTCAAGTCCTGGTCTTGGTCGCCGGCTTGCTCGAAAACCCCCAACTCTCCTTGAATGCTCTTTCCGTATGGTATGTATCAACAAAAAAAATTACAAAATTATCTCTTAAAACTCTATTCATTTTTTCTCAAACTTTTATGAGGATGGAGGGAGTATTGTATATCATCATCCCCTCCGTTCGTTTCATTCATTCACATGTATAAGACTTTGACCTCTAGCTCCACTGGCTATATTCATGCACATAATTATATATTCAGATAATATTTATTAAGGGGGTTTTATTCTAAAAACATACTTTCTCCTCAATCTAGCTAGCTAGTCATGGGATCATATTCTACCTAAATAATATAATATGGGAAAATTAAGGAGCTAGAGATCGATATATTCTGAAAGCATATTTAGCAATATAATATTATCGATATTTAATTATTAGAATTAGAGTATCATGATATTAATACTTTTCAACATTATTTGGAAGAAAGAAGAATACCATTGACGACGTACATTTCTTTAATTAAATATACGTAGTCGATCAACACGTGATATGTAATAAGAATTTGGTTTGTGCAGCATGTCGGTGAATGGGCTATTGTTCATGGTCGCAATCGGATTCAATGCTGCTGCTAGGTTAGTTAGTTAGTTCGATCGGCATTCAATTTTTATTAGTGTAGGTAGAAATTAAAATATATTACTAGTAAAGTGCAGTGTGAGAGTAAGCAATGAGATCGGGGCAGGGCATCCCAAGGCAGCGGCTTTCTCCGTAGGGATCGTCAATGTGGTCTCTTTCTTGGTCGCAGTCGTTGAGGCTATTATCGTCTTATCGCAGCGACACGTCATCAGCTACGTATTCACCGAAGGCGAAACCGTTGCCGCTGCCGTCTCCGACCTATGTCCATTCTTAGCAGTCACCCTTCTCCTAAATGGCGTCCAACCAGTATTGTCAGGTATTAATTATTTTATTCACCTACCTACCTATTATAATATAAATCATTTGTAAGTAGTATTACAAATAACTACAACTAATGTTCATTTTTAAGAGAAATAAAATATAAGATATAAAATGAAAGTATAAAAATAAAATAAAAAATTGTCAAAATGATATAAAAAATTTATAGATGAACAAATTAAAATGATAAAATAAAAAGTTTATAAAATAGTGGGGGGAGAGTATTTCAAAATACATTTGAGTTGTGAGATACATGCCTAAAATTACTATAATGTCTCGTCAAATTGGGAAGTTGAATCCGAATTTTGCTTCTATTCTCATCTTCACCTTACTGTATTTATTCTTTGAAAGCTACCTGCCTGTTTTAATAAATAAATTTGGTCAATATTGGATCAATTTATTTGTCATTATTTGTTTAATTGGTTGGCCCACATCCTTTTCATAGTAGCACAAATGATTTTCATATAAATTTAAAAAAGAAGGAATTATAAAGAGTAAGGGATGGAGAATTTTTAGACGTAACAATATGATTGATGATAGAGACCCCGCTATTTATATTTCTTTCTCTACCTATAGCTACTACAATTAATCAGTAAAATGTTGAAAGAATAAATGACACAAGTTTTTGTACGAGAAAGTGACACTTATCGCTAAACGGGTCATATTCATATCACTCGAAGTGGCCCGCTTTACCAAAATTATTAAAACTGTACTCCAAAATTAAACCATAAAAATCACTTATAAAATTTACTATCTTTCATTTACAATTTACAATTGTTTGCACAATTTTCTTATTCATTCCTTATACAATTGTTTGCACACTTCTAATATTTAGATAACTGATATTGGTTTTACACTCAATTCAATCAACTTTACTTTTATAAAAATACCTTTCAACATTAAAAACAAATTTTAGTTTCGTGTGCCCAATATTTATTATGATGTCTCATGTTGTCGAGTACTGAAGTTGAATCCAAATTTTCCTGCTCGTCATAGTACGACAAACAGTAAACTGTTGAAAGATAAGACTCAGATTTGGCTGGATTTAAGATTAGTTTTATCAATTTTATCGTAACAGGTTGGTCAGTGTGATACAACCACGAAAAAATGTATTGTAATGTATGAGCATGTGACACAAAATTAATGAAATTGGATTTAGATTTAACATGTCAGTATGTCACTTAGCACTGGATTCAAATCCCTAAACGGTTGAAATTAATTTATATCACTCCTCTTTATATGTATGAGAATTTTTTTAATTATTACATGAGCGACTGCTCTAAAATTTCATCTATAAAAATCAACTTTATTCTGTTTTAGTTATGCCTTATTAAGTTATAATTGAAAAAAAAAAAAAATGTAGGAGTGGCAGTGGGGTGTGGATGGCAAGCATTTGTGGCATACGTTAATATAGGATGTTACTACTTTGTCGGAATTCCAATAGGATGTCTTCTTGGATTTCATTTCAACCTTGGTGTTAAGGTAAGAACAATATATATATTTGTTTAATCTGTAATATAAGTTTATAAAGTAACAAAATATTTCCAGGGAATTTGGTCTGGCATGATCGGAGGAACTATGATGCAAACATTCATCTTATTGTGGGTAACATTTCGCACCGACTGGAATAAAGAGGTATGCATTTTCTAATCTTCTAAAATGTGAAAGTAAAATAAGTGGAGTATTATATTAATAAAATAAAATGTTAAATGGAAATGTATAATTTGAGTAATAGTTAAAGAGTAAAAATAAAATGATGTTTTCATAAAATAAATATATATACTTTTGATGAACATATTTTTTATTGATGGGTGGTAAAAAATAACTGCAAAAGTTGTTGTTGAGAAGGCAAATTAACAAACCATGGATTATGATTATTCCATAATACATGTTGAGGTGCAGGTGGAGAAAGCAAGGACGCGTTTGGATAAGTGGGAAGAAATTAATGAGCCTCTTCTGAAGTAGGCCAACATACAGTATGTTTAATTAGATCGAGGTTATCCATTATACCAAAATAATTATAAACACGAAACATGTTTTTATTTTATTTTTAATCTCCATTCGTGTTACCAACTCACACGTTATATATTGTGGTATCATTCAGTCCGGATGCCCTATTATTGATATGATTAAGAGAATCATGTAGATTTTCGTTAAATCGTCGTTAATTTGGGCTAATTATATGATTAAATTAATTAATCTCTTTTCCCTATTACACATGAGTCATGACGATCATCTAATTAAGCAAGTACAGAATGACGTTTCCATAAGGAGGGAATAAAAGAAGGAAAAAAACACCTTCTATTAATTAATGTCATAAAAATTATTGTGAAATATAACTAATTAAGGTAAATTGAGACAAAAGAAAAATATAACTCGTCAATTTTTAGAAATGATCTTAATCAAGTATATTTCACATAAGTGTTGTTCAAAAATTATAATGTATACATGTAAAAAAATCATGTGTAAGAACCAAGTATATGAAGCCTTCGTGCCTGTTTTATACTGTATCCCTCAACTGCATTTCATGACTGACCTGGACAGAAATTTAAATATTCTATTTTACCTGATGAAATAGTTGGTTTCCATAAATAAGGAATCAGGTGTAAACAGATTACTTCTAAGAGACACTGCTACGGTATCACTTCAACTGGCTTTCATTACATCATTCTTCTGAATTTTTATGAATTCTCAAGAAAAACAGATACTGCAAATAAAGAAAAATAAGTATCAGACGCATTTATATAAATTGGTTTCCCAAAAGATAGAGGAGAGAACTTACAGATTTAGAGTGAAACATAGGCAGCCAATGCAGAGTAGGTACAAAAATCCACATCAATTGAGTATATTCTTGAACTTGGCTCCATAAATTAAAGCCCTTTCCAAATGCACATCAATCAACTTCCATATCGTCCCCTTTACCTCTCGTATCTGATTCTTTGGCACCCCCTGGTAGGTGGGATGATGAGTTGGATGCTATTGCATGTTTGCACAGCCTGAAACACGAGTGAATAAACTGAGATAAAGATTGTGAAACAAAAATCATGAATACAAAACAAACAACTTCATACATATTCCCCTAACTACAAATCTTTTGATGTTGATTCATCATCAACATCAATATGAAAGAATATCAATAAATCTTATGTTAGCGCCAACATGCTTATGGACTGAAAGTTCAAATCCCTATGAAGCACAAGATTCAGAAAGTTCAAATCCCTAATAAGAGATCATTTGCAGGCTCTAAAGACTATATCTAACTCTATCCAGACAATGAAAAATCAAAATTTGAGGCAGAAGATGGAAGATAAGCGAAAACATTTCACTCCATATACTAAGTAACCATTTATCGATAGAGTATGAACCATATATTATTACAGTGGCTACAAGGGTCTCAAGACATACTCGTCAAGAGTTTCAGCTCTCCCCGTGATTTCACTGGACCAAATTATTGGATCTGCATTCTTAGGTAGTGATTCCTGCTGTTGGGTTTTTTCTCTAAGCCACTGCTCTGCTTTATTGCATTCTCCAATGACCTTCAGAGATCAAAAGTCAAGATAGTGGTAACATTTTCTTAAGAATCATTCGAATAGTCATATTTTCATTAAAAAATAAATAAATAAACATTATTATGCTGGAGGGGACCATACTGCATCTCCTTTAAATGAGGGAAGTGATCCTACTGCCCTCCGGCATTCCTCTATGTGGTTTAACAGGTTTCTGGTTGCCACTGCCCTGGCGTCCTCATCTTTATATCGATTTTCAATTGGACCCACAATCTGATGAACGCTTAGAAGAATGAGTAAACATAAAACAACAATTTCAAGAAGAAAAAACTAACTGAATGAATGAACCTTCTTCAAGTTCTCTAATTTTTCAGTATAAACATATTCAGACTCATCATCTCCATCTTCATAGAGCCACTCCTCAGTTTGTTGCAAGTTACTGGAAATTCCTCCTTTTTCAGAATCAGTGGCAAAGTTCCGATATGTATCCAAAAGCTGTTAAGATATTTATCAGTCCCACAGAAAATATAAAAATTCTGAGGAAGGCAGAAGGACGAGTACACAGACATAACATATTATATAGAATCTCATGCAAAAGAAATGCATAAGGCCACTGAAAAAATAAATCAGTCATGTCTTCAGAATTTTGAACCAAATATGCTGACATTTACATGCCAGCCAAATCGAACGGCAAACTGATAAAAATATCAGACTAGGAGACAGCCAACAAAGATAAACATGAGTTCACCTTATTTCGCGTTTCATATACATAAGCCTCCAGTGCATTTTTCTTCTCTTTCGTCCTCTCTATCAACATGTCCTGCTGGGTCAACTGAAGCTCCTTTTCTTGAGCTTGAGAGAGCTCCCCCTGACCCATTCCACCACATACATTTTCATCTATGAATATGTCCTGCCTTCTGATAGCCTTTAACCGTCTAATTTCATGACCCTGCAAGTGGTTTGGTGTTTTGACAACAACACAGCTTCAGGAAATTAAGATTGTGAAAAAAAGCAGAAGCTTCCAAGCATAATCATGTGAGCGATCTGAGTTCCCAAATTTTGTTGTATTTTGAAATATTTCTACTCATGTAGCGAATAAATTCAACATTAGTTAATAAAGAATTGAAGTAACAAAAAAAAGATAATTTGGTACTCTGTAAAGAAGAATTACTAAGTTCCAGTGCTTCAGGATTAATACAGGAAGCAAAGGGGCCAAATAGCAGTAGCATAGGCTAAATGAAGCACTATAACGCAGGAAACTAACGAGTCTTAGTTAAATCGAGTATACCATCAAACTATTCAGGTTCTGTCAAGAACATAGTTTATCTGTAGTTTAGAAAAGAATCTTTCAATATGTATTTGACTGGACTTACAGAAGGACCATTTTCTTTCTTGGGAGACTCATTCTTGCTAGGATCCATATTTTCTGAAGGGGTATCGGTGGTGTTTGCGGTAGAATCATCCACATGATCATCTACGAGCTGCACAGAGAGAGTTCAATATTATCAATATAATTTTGAATCACACTGTCAAAGCTCATAATCTGATACACACATAGAACATATTGGTCCATACTTACAGAGGCAGACACTACGGAAACTGTTCCGTGGAGGTTTAGCTGAACATTTAACTTTATCTTCGCTTCGCCCACATGAGACTCTCTAAATGGTCCAATCTGAAAAGGGGAGAAGTTTGGATAAGGAGATTTATGATGGAAGACTGTCTCAACATATTCTGTTCAAAGAAGTATAATTAAGGGGCATACAGAACGAGGGGAGCAATTTGAACCTTTTGAAATGTACCTTCTTCAAATCCCTAACTATATAAATAAAGTCATCTACTATGATCTAATGTTCAAAAGCCTCAGCTAATGAACAGTGAGCTAGTAATTCAAAATCTCCCCCTTTCAAATCTTTCCTCAAGGAGCCAGTGCTTAAAAATTAAATACGTATAAAAATGAAGTAACTTTGACCAATAAAAATTTCCATCAAAATGAACAAACACACCATCTGTGCAATTAAGCTAGTCACCTGCATCTGTGGAAGTCAAATCCAATCAAATCATTGTATTACAACTTTATGAGTAAGTTTGCTGTCTAAAGTTATACAGAAATCATACTTATAGTGCCAGCAGTATACATCTAAAGGAAAGTCAATCTGGCTGGGAAAAATAGTATGTTCCATATAGTGTAACAATTAATAGAACTTACACTCAGCATTGATTCCTCAAAACATGTGCAAATCATTTTGAACAATCAATTCTCCAAATCCATATCACACGGTAGGATTTTGACCGCAATATAAAAATACATATTTCACTTTCCAGTGAAGCAGCCTTCTAAGGTAGTGTGAGCAGAAATATAAAAATGCGATTGAGATTTTGGCTTGAAAAAGTAAGAAATTAAAGTTATCTTTTGTTTGAGGGTGGGAGGGGTTGCACTTGTAATTTGTTGAGCCAATAACAAGCGTGAAAAGCTAGAAGCTAGAGTTTGCAAGTATGCAACTTTGCTATCCAAATTGAATATTAGTATACAACAAGCACCTGCTTCAAACAGTTGTGCACCCTATTAAGTATTCCAAAATACAATGGCCCAAAATGCGAATAATAGTTATATAATCTGATGAGAGGTATACCCTAAAAGAGCTTATTCTTGTCGAGACACCAGAAGGCAGCTCATTTTGATTTGCATAATAGGCTTCCATATTAAATATATCATTTCTGTGCAAAGTAAGAATCTTTGTACTTGGAAAAGAAATGCCTTTGGGAAACAACACTCCATCAGCTAATGTGCGGATTGGTCCTTCATCTGATGCAAAGGCAATTGCAAACGGGAAGGAGTCCTCCACCTGCAAATAAAAGCCAATATTCAGCATCCTATCACCAAAAGCGGAAAATCACTTAAATAAATTTTACAATTATTCTGCTCTCATCTGGATTATAGAGCCTCCATGTACCACACAAAGATAAAATTAAGCTTTATGCTGTTGTCTCAAGTTTAAGACTAATCACATATATTTAAGAGAGCTCAAAAATTTATTTGCACATCCAAATGCTTTGCAAATGAACTACAGGTTAAAAGCAAGTAAAATACAAGAAACTACAATAGTAAACTAATCAAGGAGGCAAAAAACGATTCGTCTTTCCATTTGCTCTGTTAGAATTCTTTCGCTATTCTGATACGCATGGCTTGCGGGTATTGAATAGTGGTGAGTGGAGGGGCCAAGATGGAAGGACAGATATTTGGAGGTCAATTCAGCTACTATCTCCTAATTCCTAAACCTTTCTTTGGCTTCAGTAAAAATATTTTAGCAAAAACAACTAGGCAGGATGGACCTCGGCACAACTTTGTCCGGAAAAAAAATTCTACTACGCATGGGAGTCATCACAACAATGTGTCAATGTCAGCTAGCTGCTTTTATCAGGATAATGGAGCCAAGCATCAAAGTTTTGCAATAAATACAGCACCATTAAAATTTGATAAAAAAAACCAAAACCATCTGAAGTTTATTAGAATGTCTACACCTTGAAAAGGTGAAAAATATATGGAGGTCAACTGCACAAGTCATTATTATTTGCAATAATATATACAACATTGATAATTACAGGAACTCCTATCCTTATCTAAATTGCAAAGACTAACAATTAAAGAGTTCAAGCACTAGGCTCCTGCAAATAAGTTGATAAGCCTTTTTAGCATGAAAGGAACCCAATTAATTGACTCACTTAACTGAGATTTTTAACCACTAATGGATATAAATAGAGTACGAAGAAAAAATTCCATACATGATTGTTAGCATAGAGCAATCATTGTACATTTTTTTAATCACTATATTTTTACCACCCACCAAAGAAGTTATTATGCTGAACTAGAACTTTTCAGCATATGCTACTAATTGCTAGATTATTTTTTTATCAACCAGAGTCTTGTTAGCTAGTCAAGCCCCAACATTATGATATCGCAATATGACAAATATGCTGCTTTTATTTAGAAGAGAGGGTGGGGAACCACCTCCCGGTTCAAAGTAGAAAAGCCTCATTAAAACCTATTAATGAAAAAACCCAATGGGAAAAAATAATTGATAGGAAAAAGAGTACCTTTTTAAAAGGAAACTTAAAAGAAAGTTCAAAGAAAAAAAGAGATGAAATCTCTAAGATGACTATAAATGAATTATATATCTTCGCAAGCTGTCTATAAAAGCAGCAGAGCTGAAGATTTCCTTTCATACAGACCTTCAAATCCATAACTATTCATAGCATGCAACTGAAACACCTAAATAATTTAAAGGTTTAGAAGTTGAAAGATTACAAATATGTGTTTCTTAAGCAATAAAAAATCCAATATGTTACTCCCTCCGTCCCAAAATGATGGTCCCTTATTCCTTTTTTGTTTGTCCCAATTAATAGTCTCCTTTCTTTTTTGGAGTGAGTAAAATGTTCAAAATACCCCTATTTAATGAATTATTATTGTTTTAATGTTCAACAAATAAGGGTACATTTGGATGTTTATAGGTAAAATTCAGAATTTAAGGTAAAATAAATGATGTTTTATTGGTCTGAATAAAAAATGAAAGGGTACGGGGTACCATCATTTTGGGACGGAGGGAGTATTATTACTACTGTTGTTGTTGGTATTATTATTATTGGGATCTGCAGCAAGGATTAAAATGTTTCTAAACAACAATAAATTTGGATACTTGAATAATAAATAACATAAAAAACAAACCTCATATTCTCTCACTCGGAATATGGGGCTGAGCATTGCACACTGAATGGAGCAGCCACGAGCCACACATTCACTTGCATTCAGTGTCCGGCCGGGCTCTTTCCTAAAAAGTGAACTCAACATCTTTGTAATGGCGGGTATACGAGAACCTGATCCAACTAGTTCTACAGTGTAAATCTTCTCAACAGTCAGACCAGAGTCGAGCAAAGCCTTGCGACATGGAATGATAATCCTTTCCAGTAATGCTGATGCCAGTTTCTCAAACTCATCTCTCTTGATGTATCCTTTGACATCTTTCTCATCCATCAAACACTCGATATTTAGTCGTGCCTCTGGGTTAGCACTCAAAACTTTCTTCAGTTTCTCACATGATGCTCTCAGCCTTACAGAAGCCCGGGCACTTGAATAAACATCAATGTTATACTCTTCCCTAAATTGCGTCGCAAAATGTCTAAACAGAACTTCATCAAAGTCCCTTCCTCCTAAGTCGCTGTCAAAAGCATGGGACAGTACCTTCATATGTCCAGGCTTAAATGATACAACAGCAACTTGTGTATCACTATGACCCACATCTACAAACACAACATTTGCTGGACTCCTGTTTGGGAAATCTGATTTGTATACTCCATAACCCAGTCCAATAGCAGTACAGTCGTGCATCAGCCTTACCGGCTTCAACCCTGCAATCTCTGCAGCATCCAAATAGGCACGTCTCTGTGAAGCCGTAAAGTAAGATGGTATACCAATCACACAATTTGCAATCTTCGTCTCAAGATTCTTTTCTGTAATCTGCTTTAAATGTACCAGTAGCATTGCCAAAATCTGTACTGGAGTATAAGTTTGCTTCTCATTCATGTATTGCAAGTGAACCAGGATTCCACCATCAGGCCCCTCAGATGTCTCAAATGGTAGCAATCTTAGGTCATCCTGCACAGCAGGTTCACTGTAACTTCGACCAATCAATCTCTTAACCTGAGATACAGTGGACTTTGGATGCATAGTTGCAGATGCAGCCCCAGCAGCACCTATAAACCTCTGCTTTTCCCCAAACGAAACCACTGCTGGATTTTCTCGATTGGATTCATCATTCAACAAGACATCAATCCCTCGTTGCTTAGCAACTGCTATAACACAGGTCTCATTTCCAACGTCAAACCCTATCACACTCATCTCCAACGAATAGCCCAATCACAGGAACCTAAAGTTGTACCTAACTACATGGAATTCAACACCAAACTAGAGAGTCAACACCTACAACAAGACAACTGATATTTAAAAAAAAAATACTCCCTCCCGATACCAAATTTATAACTCATGAACGCAGAAGAAGAAACCCAATTATTTACACAATGATCTCATCAAGATTAGCACATGGATTCACAAAAAAACTAAAACCTCAGAAGAAGAAGAAGAAAACTTGAGTATATCAGAATTAATTAGCAGCATTAGCATAGCATCTTCACGCGGTAAAGCTAAACGTATAAATATAAAACGGTAAGACGATACGCGATAAACAAGTGTTACTAACAAGCAAAATGCGGCTGAGGATATATGGAAGTGTTCAAATTTGAAACATACCTTTGCTCAGATTAAAGGGAAGAAGGAAAACCCTAACAATTGGATTGGAAGGGGATAAAAGGAGATGGATGATTGCGAAATTCCCCGAAAAAATCCTGCAAATTCAGAGCGGAGAATATTTCGAAGATCTATGTTTATATACCACCATATGTGATTGTGATTATGAATGCCACGAACACGGAGTAATTTATATTTCCCACGTAATTAAATGTAGCAATGGTATTTACGGTACTTTCCCTTCTTTCCTTACCCTAAGTAAATCTCATCTCTTTTACTCTACAAATAACACTCACTTCACCGTTTAAATATTCACAAATTTGAACTTTTTTAAGTTAATGATTAATGGGAGATTAAAGAGTTAAATAATGGGCCGCACATGTGCAATATTTCACGTGAAATATTAGTATATTTAAGGAAGGGTCAAAATTCGCGGATCTGTAGCGGGTTTGACCGGTCAAACGAATATTTCCTTAAAAATCGCGGAAAAGTCGCGCGCAGGAGACTAACAGGATAACAGTTTCAGATCTGTGTTACTATAAAGTTAATTATATGTTACTACAAGACCAAATATGTGTTACTGTAAGTACAAATAACACATAAATTGATTTTTCACATAAAAAATTAATTTAATGAAGGATAAAATAGAAAATTTTGCTCTTAATCCGTGTTACTATAAATACAATTATATGTTACTGTACAGATAAATACGTGTTACTATAAGGACGAGTAACACACAATTGACTTTTGAGTAACACATATTTTACCTAAAAGTAACACAGAAAAATGTGTTACTATATAAACACAAGTGTATTACTGTATTAAAAAAGATGTGTTACTGTATAAATAAAACGTTATTATTGAGAGTGAATGAGATACCCACATTACAAAAGACGAAGAACAATAATTGAAAACACGAAAAACACAACCATGTTGAATAATTTATCGATCCTTACAAATAAAAAGACATAATTATCAACAATTAATTGGAATAAATCTGTGTGTGGTATTATTATTGATTTTTTCTCATTAGGGAATTTATCTTTTTAGTGATTAGCATATCACATCGGAAGTTTTTTTTTTTTTTAATGAAAGTTGCAGAAGAGAAGAAAGACAGCTGAGAGAAGAAGGAAGAAAGTGCAGGAGAGAAGAAGGAAGAAGGATCGGGAAAGGAGGAAGAAGGAAGGAGAAGAGAAAGGAGGAAGAAGAAGAAGCAACCGGAAAAAGAGACCGAAAAAAGAGAAAGGAGGAGTGACTGGTTACCGGATGAAAATATAAGAATTAGTCAAATTGCACCATAAGACTATGGTGAAATATTGTATATAAGTTTTTGTCTTAAATAATTGGTTTGTTTGATAACTCTACTGGATGGTTTTTTACCATAAGGCTATATCAATTTTTTTAAAAAAGAATCGATGTTTTAAAATATATATGTAGGATTTAATGTTTTGGTAAAATAATATATAAGATTAAATGAAATTGTTTTATTTTAATTAAATGACTGTGTAATCAGGGTGGCCCTGAGGCAGGGCGAGAAGGGCGACCGCCCCGAGCCCCGAATTTTTAGGGGGCTACTTTTTTATATATATAATATTATAATTAATATTTTTTTTAAAAATTAAAAAATAAATATAATAATTAATGTGAGTGCATAAAAAGTAAAAAAAATATATTAATAAACTAGCATTAATTGTACTAATTAATAAGCTAGCATAGTACCTCTTTAATAGTACTAAACACAATTATTTATTTCTAATTAATAATTAATTATTAATATCTAATTAATAATTAATTATTAATATCTAATTAATAAGTACCCGATTCCTATAAATTAGGATATGCATTTCTCTTCTATATTCCATTCCATTCAATTTCAATCTATTTTTTATTTATTTATTTTATATAATATATTATTGCATCCAAAATGTGGTTTATCTCATTTGGAGATTCAACATTCGACTTTCTCTTTCAGTGTTTCAAAGTCCACAATCACGGTTATATTATTCACTTGTTTATTGTTTTTTTTTTTTTACTTATTGAATATGGATTATTTGATTTGTTGTTGTTTTTTTCATTTACTTTTAGTTGAATTACTATTTATTGTCATTTAGTTATCAATTTTTACTTTTTAATATAAATATGTTTTCTAAAAAACATGAATTTTGTAACGAGAAAAGGCAAAAAAGAAAGAGATTTGAACAACTAATTTTATCACAAAAATGAGCATTAATTGGATAAACTCTTTTCAAAAAAATTAGGACAATCGAGTCGTTTAAAAGACTTGAATGATAATGTTAATAGTGGATCAGAGCTAAACAACATAAATGTAAATAATTTGAATGGACAAACTAGTCATATAGTGGATGTAGATATAAATAATTCAAATGAGGATATAAATGAAAATGAATCTAATATTGTTAATGAAGAAGTTTCTCTAAATTAAAATTGCTAAAACGTACCGATCCACTATGTCACAAGAAAGATTAAATGGACTAATAACTTTATGTATTGAAAAAGATATGCTAGAACAAATTAATTATGAAGATATTATTGAAGAATTTGCTTCTCAAAATGCTAGAAGAAGTCATTTTAAATGATTTATTTTTATAACATTTATTCATTTTTAATATGTGCATACGTATTTCACTTATTTTATTTGATGTTTTTTTTTTAAAGTTTTTATAACATTCATTCATTTTTAATATGTGCATACGTATTTGATGTTTTTTTTTAAAATTTTTTATAAAATTCATTCATTTTTAATATGTGCATACGGTATTTTACTTATTTTAGTTGATGTTTTTTTTAAAAAGAGGCCCATTTTTTTTTCGCTCCGGGCCTACAAATTTTAGTTGATGTTTTTTTAAAAAAGAGGCCCATTTTTTTTTCGCTCCGAGCCTACAAAATCTCAGAACCGGCACTGTGTATAATGATTTGAGTTAGTATATTATTATAATAATTTAATTTTATGTCAAATAATAATTTGAGTTAGTATATTATTATAATAATTTAATTTTATGTCAAAACAATACTGTGTATAATGATTTGAGTTAGTATATTATTATAATAATTTAATTTTATGTCAAATAATGATTTGAGTTAGTATATTATTATAATAATTTAATTTTATGTCAAAACAATACTCCGAACCAGAATCCTTGGTAGGGTCATCCATTGTAATGGTTACGAGTTTTTCTTTCAATTTGTTGCGATTTATTTTATTTCATTTGTAAAGATCCAATTTTTAATACGTGGTTGAGCGTTGGTTTTATACATGTACATACTAAGTACGTATAAGCTAAAACACGATGTGGGATAAACTAAACAAAGATAATTACAAAGTATATACAATACTCCTAATAATGACTGCAGTAAGTCTTGGTTTTTTTTTTTTCCATACATTTGTGTCTGTATTTCACAAGCTTGAAGTTTTGAGTGTTTGTCATTGTGTGTTTTCATGATGTTTACTGAGACTTAATGAAACGATGTTTTTGTCAAATATCCAAATAATAATGGGATGGAGTCAGTACAATTTTTAGTGGACAACAGAATTGTAGATATACGTAAAATAAACAAATTCATATTTTAAGAGTGGAACTTATTTATTTTTCAACTTAATAAACATATCACTTGACTTTCATAAATGATTACTGTTAGTATAAATGAACTAATCAACAACGACAGTAAAATACCTTTTTGTTTAATTACTGTTAGTATAAATGATTCCGAAAATAGTTTAGCTCAGGGGGGAGCCGCAATGGGGCCAGGGGGGCCCAGTGGTCCCCCACCAATTTTTTTATTTTTTTATATATATACTCATTTTGTTCCGTAATTATTTACACACTTTTTTTATTGGAATGCCAAAAGATTATTTGTACATTCTTAATATGGAAACACTCAACAAAATTAATATCCTTCCAACATCATTTTATTTTCAAAATTGTCATTCATTTTTGCATACATTTTATTTTACCCCTCACCAAATCACCCAAAATATTCATACTTTATTCACCAATCACTAAATCCATTTTTCTTAAAAATTGTGCCGATCAAACCGTGTAAATAATAGAGTACTGGAACATATTAATGTATTAATTAAAAGACATTTACAACCGAAGATGAAAGTTAGCTTGTTTTTTGAATAAAATGTTTAATTTTGAATCAAACTATCAAAACTTCAAGTCAAAATGTTTTTAAATTTTTTGAATAAAATGTATTAATTAAAAGACATTTATAAAATGTTTTTTGAATTTAATATTTTAGCAATTTTTAAATTGTTTTGCTTAATTTCGAATCGAAAAACTTCAAAACAAAATGAAAGTTAGCTTGTTAAATTTAATTTAATGAAATGTATTAACAATTTTATCATGTAAAATTTTGATGAATATAATAAGTATATATTATTTTATTTTTAAAGTAATGGTAATCGGGCCCCCCTACCGAGATTTCCTGGCTCCGTCACTGGTTTAGCTTATTCGTGTTCATATTTGCTTACAAGTTTAATTGTGATTATTGATATTAATGCAAATATGTTTGTATAATAAATACTTTTGAAATATATCGTTCATTTTCAATCTAAACACAATATAAATCCCCCTAGCTAATTCAAGAATCGTGGGAGTATTGAAAGAAAATTCAAGTTCCGAGCACAATGTAATGATACAAAAATTGAGTGAAGCTTTGTGTTAGACATTTTTATACATGAAATAAAATTTCATTATATTATTCAAATCATATTTCTCTTTAAAACATGATTGAATCTGGGCTTTATAAACGCATGGATCATTCGTCTCATGCAAATTTCTCCATCGTGCGATTTGCTCGGGTGTGTTTTCTTATAATAGACGGATAATTAACAAAACTTCCAGCTGCACTCCTCTATATGGATTTGATCCTCTTATATACTACTCCCTCCGTCCTTAAAATGTTGCTTAGACATGTAAGTTTTCCTTGTACTAAAAACAAGTGTAATACAAAAGAAAACAAATGGAGGAAAACAACAATAGAGAAAAAGAAATTAAAGAGAAAACCGAAAACACCGGGCTCAGCGCCTAGACTCAAGTGGAACGTCACACGATGCAAGGGAACAACCTCAAGGCCTTCCTATCTCACCGAATTCTCACTCTTGGTAGCTCTTTCTCTTTTCTCACTCATACAAGAATTGTATTGTAAACCACACTTTTCACCAAAGGACCAATGCCCTTTATATAGTGAAGACCACCCACGATTTCCGGCAATTAGCCATAATTCCCAATGAAGGATTAAGAGAAAGTCTGCCTAAAGTGTGAGATTTGGTAAGAAAGGAAAAGTGGAGTTTTTCTCATATGGGCCAAAGCCATATCTTGTGGGCCAAGAAACCATTCCACTAAAATAGTGGGGCTAGACAAAGGCCCAACATTTCTCCACCTCTTTGGTCCATTCCCCTTTAAAGCATCATCATCCACTTATATTGAATCTAGGACTTATTCATCATCGCCCGTTAAACCTGCACAAGCAACAAACATGTTAGTAGTATGAGTCCAGTCAGACCTGCATACACAACACACTAGTTAGCACAGATTTAAAGTTAAGCACTTTCAAACACATAATCGAGACTATAAGAAGTGCTAAGAAAATACAGTCTCGATCCCCAAGCAACATAAGACTCATGCTATCAATCAATCGAATCAAAATTCAATAGTTTCATGCAAGTCTTAAATTTGTCCAAGTTTAAACATTTAGTTCCCATGTCAGCAGGATTCTTTTCAGTAGGAAATGTGTCTTAAAATTGCACCATGATACAAATGTGTCTTATTTTAATTCCTTATATTTTATGATTTGAATTAGTGATTATAATTTATTTTTTACTAGTAAAGTTATTTTTCTCGTGTTAACAAATTCACAACATAGCAAAAACACATTATATAGTTTGAAATATTTATAGAGTTTTAGATATTTAACAGGGACAAAAGGTATAAATATATAATATTTAAATTTTATTAACGAACATATAAAATTGGGGGAAATTAATGTTCGAACATATAAAATTAGCCCCCCTCAATACCAATCCTGGGTCCGCCCCTGGTGGGGATACTAGATTTCAATTCAGTGAAGAAGCTTATTATCAACAGATTTTAATGCTTATTTTGTACGTTAATATTAATTTTTATGATAATACTTCCATGTTATTTATTTTAAAGTTCTTGATAACTCACTGTAATATTTATTTATATTTCAGATATTAAAATTTTACCATACAAATATTAACTCTATAAATACTTATAAATTACTCTATATAGATACCTATAAAGCATAAACTCATTTTATAATATAAAATTAAAATATACCCTACTTAAATATCAAAACATACAAATCATTAGCATTTTAAAATTAATTTTAAAATGCTCAAAATATCAAAACAAATCTACTTTCAAGATCGTTGTTAACTCGCCTCTATAATGACATTATTCAAACTCACAAATATATATATAGTGTTGAAAAATTATATGCGGATTTATTTTAACATGTGCAGCATATGTAATATTTTAAAATGGTATTTCGTAAGTGATTCAAGTGTCCAAGTTAATTTTAGAATAAAGTGTTATTTTCACTGTTTCTTTAAATAATAAAATTGTGAATTGAGGAAGAAAGAGTCGTGTATGAGATTATGAGTTATAGAATGATTGATGAAAAAATAAGTTGTTATTAGTATACAAGATTTCATGAAATGCATACTTAAAAAAAAGTTAATTGCAAAAAAGATTATGGCATTTAGGGTGTTTATCAATTACTGTACAAGTTATAACATACTCCCTCCGTTCCATATTTGAAGGCACAAATGAATTGGGCACGAGTTTTAATGAATGAATTGTTTATTAGTATTGTGTAAGATAAAATGGAGGTAGTAAAGACTTTTCAACTTTATAAATAGTATAACAAAGTTATTTTTTAGTGTAATAAAGTAGTGGCATTTGTTGTAATATTATGATGTTTTAAGGAGATTGTTTAAAAGTATTTTTACTATTTTAGGTAATGTGCCATCAAGTATGGGACGCCCAAAATGGTAAAATGTGTCTTTAAGTATGGGACGGAGGGAGTAACTTTTTTTTTTTTTTTTTTTATTTTGATACACCACTTTTTTAAATTTCACAATTCAATGCATCTAACAATTTTCTGACAACAATTAAATCATGATTTGATTGTTGGAGCTGTCGAGTTGCCACATAAATGTCACGAATAATGAATAATTTGTTTTTCTAATTTTAAAACGTTTTTAACTAAAAGCAATACTAAAAAAATTGTTTTAAACTAAAAACAATACATAAATTTGTTTTTATAAATATACCATAAATTAATTTAATTATTATCATTTTTTCTAAAACAAAAAAGAATATGATTGCGTATTTCAAATCTAAGTCTACAAAAAAATAATGTGAAATTTTACATATTGTTTTTACTTCAAAATATTTTTAAATTAAAAAATATTTTATTCACTGACATTTACCTGGGCATCTGAGTAGCACCTTGATGCGATTTCAATGTATACATCATTTTTGTTTTGTCGAAAAATAGACACATGTATCAAATTACAAAATTAAAAAAATATTTTTATAGAATTACATTAAAAAAAATATGATGAATTAACTTAAAGGTGGTGATTATTTTTACAACTAACCCTTTTAAAAATCATGAGTAACACACATGTAAAAAAGTCAATAAAATATTAGCTTGACATTAGTTTAGTGATTAATGTGTGAAAATTATAGTTTTGTATAGTTCAGTGGTATAAATATAATATCGATGATAATTTGGTGAATTTAATGCAATTAAATCTTTATAAAAATATAACTAATTTGTAAACAAAAATTTATTAGTAACATAACATTAAATTATACATTAATAAAATAAATTAAATTTTTAAACCGTGCATCGCATGGGTGAAATACTAGTCTTACGTAGTAGTAGATTTTTTTCTGTATAAGTTTTAGAATTTTTTTTTTTTTTTAGGGTTGTGTGTTATTTTTAAATTAGATTATTTGACAATTTTAGATGAGCAACCGCGTATTATGCGGAGTATCGATAAAATAAATATTCAAATAAAAAAAAATTGTGAAACAGACGAAATGGGTACTAAAAAAATTCTGATACAACCTTTAGTAAATATGAAAATAATTTTAAAAAAAAATTATGTCACACATATTCTTTAACCAAAATAATTATAACATGTCACTTTATTTTAAATATTTTAACTCTTTATAATATATATGACACGTTAGAGAGGGATTCACATGGATAGACAATTTTATATATAATGTAATTAATCAATATTAATATCATAAGAATTATGATATTTCACACCAACCACAACACCTTAAATAAGCATAGATCAATATTAATGGCATCTTCCATGTTTCTAATTTTCTTAAAATTTACAAAAAAAATTTGTTCTTCTTTTACATTTTTCTTAAATTATTTTTTCAATTCTCCTCTCTCTTTTCTCGAAGTTTTCTTTTACATTTTTTCTTAAATTATTTTTCCACTTCTCTCCCATTTTTCTCTCTACTTAATTATTTTCTTATACATTATATGTCTACTTAAATTATTTTCTTTTACAATTTTCTTCAATATTTTTTACAATTTTATTAAAAAAATTCTCTTTTCAATTATTTCCTTTTAAACTTTTCTTCAATTTTTTTTTGTTCTCTCTCCTCTCTCTCCTTTTTCTATGTACACAATTATTTTATTTTACATTTTCTTTTGCTTTTACAATTTCCTTATATTTTTCCTTCTCTTTTCAATTATTTTCTTTTAAAATTTTCTTCAATTATTTTTTTCGATCTCTCTCCTCTCCCTCATTTTCTCGGTGTCCACATTATTTTACTTAATTATTTAATTTTTTGCTTTTACAATTTTCTTAAAATTTCCTCTTTTTTCAATTATTTTCTTTTAAACTTTTCTTCAATTATTTTTTTGCTTCAATTTAAACTTTTTTTCAAGTATTTTTTTCGTTCCCACTCCTCTCTCTCTCTCTCTCTCTCTTTTTTTTTTTTTTTTTTGGTGTTACTTGATTATTATTTTTTACATTTCTTTTAACTTTTACAATTTTCTTAAATTTTTCTTTCTTTTCAATTATTTTCTTTTAAACTTTTCTTCAATTATTTTTTCAGTTCTCTCTCATCTCTTTTTTTTTTTCGGTGTCCACATTTATTTTCATTTACAGTTTTCTTATATTATTTTTTTCGTTCTCTCCCCCTTTTCTCTATTTAATTATTTTATTTTAACATCTAACCATCCCCCTCTTTCTTAGAATTAAACAACGTATCTGTTAAAATCTTTTAATGTACTATTCAAAACATTTCACATAAACTTCTATTCATAACCGTCTACAATTTCTAAAATCACTTCCTCAATATCTACTCCACCGACGCTAGACCCCGCTCCGGTATTGTTGCCCACTTGAGCACATCGCCCAGTCATCTCGCATGTTTTTCCTTCTCCATTTTCCTCCTTAATTATAAGTGATTACGGCTAGCTACAAGTGTCTCAATGGCCAGAGTTTCCCTGCGACCCTGTGATGCAGCAACGGAAGAAGAGAACACTCAATATAGATAAACAGAGATGAATTCTATGGTACTACGTACACTCAGAAATTCACTCTTGAAGGGGATGAACCCAATTCTTAATTCAATCATAAAACTGCCGATTAAAATGCCAATTCAAGGCTATAAATACTGATATTTGCTCCTTCATTAGTTCATCATTCCAACACTTAATTAAATAGATAAATAAATGTGGTCTAAGCAATTAATTAGATTCATGGGATTGGCTTTTGCTGCTCAAGGGTCGGTCAAATTTATCCAACAAGAGTAATGTGGCTTCATCTCCATCATTCTCCCCCCCCCCCCCCCGTCGAAACGATTCGCCCTCGAATCGGATACAGCTTCATCTCCGGCAGAATTTTCTCCAACGTAAGGAACTAAATGCTTGACGTTCAAAACATCGGAAGTGCGAATGTGGTTGGGAAGGCGTAGGCAGTAGGCATTTGAATTAATTTTCTCAACAATTTCCACGGGACCAATTTTCCGTGACGACAACTTGTTATACTCATGTGATGGGTAGCGATCTTTGGTGAGTACGGCCCAAACATAATCACCCACAGCAAAGTCCATGGCACGGCGTCGAGAATTAGCGTGCAATTTATATTTTGCATTAGCAGTAGTAATGCGAGCAGCAGTGTCTGCATGAAGCTGTTGCAGATCAGCGACGAGCTCATCCACGCGCTTGTCAAGAGGTCGCACAACTGGAACAGATAACAAGTTGATCGGCGCACGAGGGATAAGGCCATATACCACCTGGAAAGGGCACAAACCAGTGGAGCGATTAGATGCCATGTTATGCGAGAATTCAGCATGTGGCAAAATTAAATCCCAAGTCTTAGGTTTCTCTCCAACCAAGCAACGAAGAAGATTGCCTAAGGATCGGTTCACAACTTCAGTTTGACCGTCGGTTTGGGGGTGGTACGCACTACTAAAGTGTAATTCGGTGCGCACCATACGCCATAGAGACCTCCAAAAATGACTGAGAAATCGAGTGTCGCGGTCAGACACAATAGATGAAGGCAAGCCATGGAGACGATACACATCCCTAAAGAATAATTGTGCCACATTTACGGCATTTGTTGTCTTTTTACACGGGATGAAGTGAACCATCTTTGAAAAACGGTCGACCACCACAAAAATTGAATCGTTTCCACGTTGGGTGCGCGGTAACCCAAGAACAAAGTCCATACTCAGAGCCACCCAAGGCTGTGATGGAACTGGTAGAGGGCAGTATAGACCAGCGTTTGAGGAAGAGCCTTTCGAGACTTGACAAACACGACAACGTTTGACGTATCGATCAATTTCTTTTCTCGCGGAAGGCCAAAAATACCTACGAAGAACCATATCAGCTGTATGATCACGCCCAGCATGACCTGAGCAGTGAATTTCAGAAATGATTAGTGCTCTTAAACTGCAGTCGGGAACACATAGACGCACGCCTTTGAAAAGGTACCCGACATGAATAGTATAATCGACCACCTGATTTGTGGAAAGGCGAGAGTATATAGGTCCAAAAAATATATCTACTGCATAAAGAGTATTTAATTCTGAAAAACCTGGGACCGCAACCTGCATATCGGCGAGAAGACAATGACGACGACTAAGGGCGTCGACGACACGATTGGAGGCACCCGACTGGTGTTTTACAACAAATGTGAATTGTTGTAAAAATGACGACCATTTCGCATGACGGGCTGAGAGGTTATCTTGCGTTGCCAAATGTTTTAAAGCTTCATGGTCTGTGAATAAAACAAATTCCTTCTGAAACAGGTAGTGGCGCCAATGGCGAATTGCTTGCACGATTGCATAGAACTCAAGGTCGTAGGTGCTGTAGCGAGCACGCGCGCCATTCACCTTCTCACTAAAATAAGCAATCGGGCGATCACCATGGCTCAGGACAACCCCGATTCCAACCTTGGAGGTATCACAATGTAGCTCTAAAGGGGTAGAGAAATCTGGGAGAGCAAGTAACGGAGCCGAAGTCAATTTTTGCTTCACCAACTGAAAAGCGAGATCCGTGTCCGGAGTCCAAGAAAAGGATTTTTCGTGCATAGTATCCGTGATGGGAGCCATGATTGAGCTGAAATGAGAGATGAACCTTCTATGAAACGACGCCAAACCGTGAAAACTCCGAGCCTCAGTTAAAGTCGAGGGAGTAGGCCAATCGCGAATTGCAGCCACCTTCTGGGAGTCGACACCAATACCTGAGGACGATATTCTAAAACCCAGAAACAAAACTGAATCTGTCAAGAAACTGCATTTGGTTGGGGAGGCATAAAATTTCTCTATCCGTAGGATAAAAAAAACATCTCGTAAATATGTTAAATGTTTAGCCCCCGACTTGCTATAAACCAAAATGTCATCAAAATAGACAACCACACATAAGCCAATAAGAGGACGAAGAGCTTGGTTCATTACCCGCATAAAAGTGCTTGGGGTGTTGGATAAACCAAATGGCATGACAAGTCATTCAAACAAGCCTTCCAGTGTCTTAAGCGTTGTTTTCCATTCATCTCCGGGGCGGATGCGAATTTGATGATACCCGCTGCGCAAATCTAGTTTGCTAAACACAACCGCACTGCTCAATTAATCAAGCAAGTCGTCCAAGCGAGGTATAGGGAAGCGGTAACGAATAGTGATTTTATTTATCGCCCTGCTATCAACGCACATACGCCATTGCCCATCTTTTTTTGGGATAAGTAGTGCCAGTACGGCGCACGGGCTAAGACTCTAGCGCACATGCCCCTTACTCAATAATTCTTCGACTTGGCGGCGTAGCTTAGCGTGTTCTGTTGGACTCATTCTATAATGCGGACAATTAGGAAGAGGTGCCCCGGGAATGAGATCTATATGATGTTGAATATCCCGGAGAGGTGGGAGTGCATTTGGGAGAGCATCCGGAAAAACATCAATGAACTCCTGTAATAATGGCACAACACATTGTGGTGTAGAATCTGAGATAACACACTCGTGTGCCATGAGTAAGAGGGCAAACGACTCATCGTGTAGCTCGTGCAAGAACTGTTTATGTGAGAGCAACACCACTGAATTATTTTGAGAAGGTGTCGGGGGTCGGGGAATGGAGGGAACCAGCGTATACTTCATCCCTCGAAAATGGAAACTGTAAGAATTTTGCTTTCCGTGATGAACGACGTTGCGGTCGTATTGCCAAGGGCGCCCCAGTAATAGGTGACAGGCATCCATCGGAACAATGTCGCACCAGACGAAATTTGTATAGTTAGCACCAATCGAAAAAGACACTAATGCACGACGACTAACAGTAATATTATTATTGTGTTGCAACCAAGCCAAACTATATGGATTAGGGTGCACCTCGGACGCAATAGATAATTTATCAACGGCGGTAGATGCGATGACATTTTCACAAGAGCCTAAGTCGATGATAAAACGACATACCTTCCCATTTATCGTGCATGTGGACTCAAAAATGGAGTGGCGCTGAAAATCATCCGGTGAGCGCTTAGGAGCTAAGCATGTGCGTTGCATTACCAAATTTTGGCCAATATCACCCGTCAAAATCTCTTCAGCAAGGTCGAGCGATTGTTCTTCGTCAAATTGTGGAGGACCATGGTAGTCCGAGTCGTCCTCATGAATATCTTCTAATAGTAACCCGCGTGCACCACGACGGGGGCAATTTTCCCGTAGATGTCCAGTTTCCCCACACGCGAAGCACTGCCCGGGACGGGCGAAGGTACCCATAGGTGGTGACGGAGTCTTAGGTGCAGACTGTGAGACGAATCCTTTTTCTATTAGAACACGAGGGGCAGACGGTGGAATCGTCAAAGGGGAACGAGGCGGAGTTGGCGAAAAAGGATTGGGAGACCGTCGCGCCATCTGACTCTCCAAAAGTATTGTGCGGTGATGCGCCTCGGAAACAGAACTCGGAGAGAGCATATTGAGAACATCCTGAAAATTAAGTCGTAGACCCCCAATGTATCACGAGACTAATTGGTCTTGAGTTTCGGATAGCTCAATGCGTGCTAGGAATTTGTAGAATTCCTCAGTATAATCATTCACGGAGCGAGAGCCCTGGCGGAGGTTCTGAAGTTTCTGATAGAGGGTGCGGTCATATTGAAAGGGCAAAAATTCAGCCCGTAAGTGCTTCACGAATTTCTCCCAGGAAGAGAACTTCGATTTTCCTTGGCGAACACGGGCTGCCTTTAATTGATTCCACCATGCAGCAACGCGACCACGTAAACGTGTGTGCACTAAGGGCACACGTCGATCAGCAGGTACATCTTTGTAGTCCAACGCTTCTTCGACGGCGACCAACCAGTCGAGGAAGGCATCCGGGTCTATCGATCCGCCAAATTCAGGTAGATCGACCTTAATACCCAATTCCCACCATGAGCTAGTGTCTTGACGAGGATGGTGTCGTCTCGCCAGAGGTGTGAAAGGGTTGTCGATCGTCGCCTCGTCGTCATACGAATCCTGGGTTTCGTGGTTTGGGGCATCACGAACACCGTCTACGGGTGGAGGGCGAGGGGTGGTATGAGCGCCATCAGTGCCGAGTGTGAGGGCTGCTATTTGCCTAAGAAAATCACCCTGTTGTATGAGTTGCTATGTAAGCAGATCCAATCGTTGTTCCATTCGAGCGTTATCCTGCCCCAAAGGTTGGCGACGTGACGGCATCAAGGATCGTGATTCCGGCAACGTGATACCAACTGATGCAGCAACGGAAGAAGAGAACACTCAATATAGATAAACAGAGATGAATTATATGGTACTACATACACTCAGAAATTCACTCTTGAAGGGGATGAACCCAATTCTTAATTCAATCATAAAACTGCCGATTACAATGCCAATTCAAGGCTATAAATACTGATATTTGCTCCTTCATTAGTTCATCATTCCAACACTTAATTAAATAGTTAAATAAATGTGGTCTAAGCAATTAATTGGATTCATGGGATTTGACTTTTGCTGCTCAAGGGTCAGTCAAATTTATCCAAAAAGAGTAATGTGGCTTCATCTCCATCACCCTGCCTTCTTGATTTCCTTCACGTGAGTCAATAAGGGGATGTTTGATTTGGGATTATGTAAAACGGGGGAAATCCGGATGGGAAAATCCTGGATGGAAAAATTATGATAAATATTGATTATGTGTGTTTGTTTAGGAATTTTGAGTAGGATATGATTAACTTTATGTCAAATCAATTGTGTAAGAGTGAGTGATGTTGTATTATAATATTATACTCCAATATAATGTAACTTTATGTCAAATCAATTGTGTAAGAATGTATGATGTTGTATTATTATAATAGTACAATATATACTCCGTATGTATTATTAGGGGTGGATGGAGTTGGATGGTGAAATCCGGATGTGAAATTCCGAACTAGAACAGGACGGGGGACGTCATGTCCCCATCCGGACGTGTGAGTCCCAAAACAAACACCCCCTAATTTCCTCAAATTAGTTTTCTTAATCATGTTTTACAAATTAAATTTCCAATTAATTGTTTAATATGCTCTCTATAAACTTAAGCAGCAGGAATACTGAAGTTCGATTTATCTTTTTTACTAAAAAAATGTGTTTGTGAAAGGAATTGAATATATTATGTATTGTAAATTAAATTTGATATGCTCTGGTTTCAACTTGGATTTGTTATCTGAAAACAGGAAAGAGAAGATGGAACCCTTGAAAGAATTGACATAAGTATTCTCCTAAATACTCATTTAGTCTCTTTTATTTTAGATTTCGAGATTTATGTTGATGTCCTCCTCAATCGGGTATGTAGAATGTAGATACTATTAGTGTGAATTTATTTATTAATAATATTTTTTGTATTTAGATTAGGTATAGACTATAGAACTGTTTGAATGTATAGGATGAGGGCTAACTGTATATGGATGTATTTGGTTTTTGGCTTTTAGCTTAGAGCAATTTAATTACCAGTGAATTAAATAAATTAGATTGAGGTTCAAATTATATATTTAATGATTATTTATAAAGAGATCGGTGATAACACAAACTTTCATTTGGATTCATCATTTGAATATGTATTTTGTTAGTTTTTTCGTTTTTTTTTGGGTAGGTAGAATTACAAATAGAAAATAAAGTACATTTCATTGTTGAGTCTTTAATACTCCTATATCTTGCCATCATATATTGTTAGTATATTTTTTTTTTTTTTAGAATTTTAGTTCGGATTATTATATAATCCGTAGTTACTAATTAAAATTATATAAAATTTAATTAGTTCTGCATTGTACACTATATAATATTTTTTAATTGTTTATGAGTTTATACATTTATAATATTCTATGTTTTCTGATTTATGTTATTTCTCAAGACATGATCTTAATCCAAAATTATTGACCCATTTTATAATTTCAGGCTTGAAGTAAATTCCATTCCAAAAAAGTGGAGCCAAAACCTCTAGTCTCTCTTGGCCGGACTAGTCTCGTCCCATCTGCACCCCGTTGTCTTGCTTCTGGGGACATAGCTCCTGATAGCAGTGGATACAGATTTACCAAAATAAAAGTCGGCTACTGAGGCAGATAAGGTTCCATCTCGATTAGTTCACAAGATTGAATGGCCGATTCTCCGGAGGACCCTCGATTCGAGCCCTCTCACGAATTGAATTTGAACCAATCAAGACTTCGTAGTATAAATTTTTTAACAATCCCTGCAAAATTTGCGGTCTTGCACTAGATATGTAATATATTATAATAATAAATTACTAATAATTTATCGGGCAGATCCCTGTAATACCGTTTATAAATCGAGTCTTGGAATTCTGTAATATACAGTAGTAATAATTAGTGCAAAACCCCGCGGAATTGTAAAAAAAAAAATTACGTTGTGTTCATTTTAAATATTTTGTAATTTTAATATACAGTAGTAAAATTTACTGTCCACCATTATACTTATAATTAGAGAATTTTATTGAGAAAAAAAAAAGGAATTAAAAAAATTAGAAGAGTATAATGAAAGAGAATTATAAAATTACGTAGGAGAGAGAATGAGTGTGTGAAAAAAAAATAAGATATAAGAAAGTGAAGAGAATAAGTGATTAAAAAAGAAAATAGTGATTCGATTGAATAAAAATAGGTGTATATATATATATATATATATTATAGAGGTGTATTGATATTTAGATTTGTATTTGAATTGAGAGAGATTGAATCAGGGGCGCGGTTATAGACACCCACCAATGTACAGAGGACACCCACGGGATGAGTACATACACCCGTAAGTTGAGGACACCCACCTGAAAAATTCAAAAATACCCTTGTAACACTTTAAAATCCTAATTCAATTTCATTTCTCTCGTTTCATGGGTACACCCACCTTCATCCCTCCTCTCCCGCGCCACCCCGCCTCCGCGCTGCCCACCTCCGCGCAGATCCGCCTCCGTGCCGCCCACCTCCGCGCCGCCCACCTCCCCACGTCGCCGCCCACCTGCTTCACGGTCGTTCGCGGCCGCACCCCCTCCCTTACAAGCGGCCGCGGCCGTTCGCACCCCTCCCCGTCCACTCGCCGCCTCGTAATTCCGGTAAGTTTAGGTGTCTAGATTTTGTGCACATTTTCAATTTTTTTTATTTAAGGTTTGTGCACTCAAAATTTGCAGATTAGGGTTTAGAGTAAGAATCAACAAATTTTTTTTGCGATTTTCTTGGACATCTGCATGTTCGATTTTTTTTTTCGGACAAATGAAAGTTGTTCAAAAAAGAATTTCGAAAACACTGAGTTTGTTTTAGAAAAAATTTCGAACATTTTAATTTTGTTCATTTAAAATTTTCGAACACATGTTTTTTTTCGGACAATGTTGATGTGTCCGAAAAAAAATTCTGAACACATGTTTTTTTTCGGACAATAATGATTTGTCCGAAAAAAAATTCCGAACACATGTTTTTTTTCGTACAATAATGATTTGTGCGAAAAAAAATCCCGAACATCTTTTTCTTTTTAATTTTGTATTTATTAAGAATTTTTTTTTAAGATTATGGTGATGGTGGGGGATGATTCGTCAAAAATGAAATGGATGGGTGTACTCATCTTTGTGTTTTTTACATAAAAAATTTGTCTGGTGAGTGTACTCAGCAGATTAGTGTGTGTATAACCGCGCCCTTGAATCAGACTTACTTAATTATGGGCTCCTTATGAGTCAAATGAAGATGTGCATTATCCACTTCATTTTGTTTTTAATTAATTAAAATTTATTTAAGAAAATAAAAAGATTTAAAAATATATTTTAACCTCTCCCCTAAAATTTGGAAAAAGTCTACATGTTTTCTAATATTTGGGTAGGACAAATTTATGTTAACAAAAAATTTATTTATAAGTAATATTTATTAATCTTGATAATAAACTCAATCACGCATATACTCTTATTTAGACATTATTATATTTAGATGAAAAATATATTATTAAATCTTGATTGATATATTGATATTGATAATAAACTCAATCTTGATTGATTGCATAATTTATTTATTGTACTTTACTTAAAAAATTCATTCATTTATATATTTAATTTTTTAATAATAAAAAAATAAAATTAAAATTATAAAAAATAATGATTACATTAATTTATTAAACCTTAAACCCCTAATCTAAACCCTAAAATTCTAATCCCTAAAATAACTCATTATTTTTAATTTATAACTTTAATTTTAATTTTTAGAGTTTAGAATTTAGTGATTTAGGGTTTAAAATTTAGGGTTTTAGGGTTTAATGGTCTAGGATTTTAGGGTTTAGGGTTAATTAAATTGATATAGTCATTATTTTTTATAATTTTAATTTTTTGTTATTAAAAAAATTACATAAGTTTTATTTTAAGTAGAGTACAATAAATAAATTAAATGTGTAATATTTAATAATTATGTATTAATAATAAAATCAGTTAAAAATATTTTTTTTATAAAATCTTAAAATATTTTATTTCCTAATTTCATAGATAGAAATTGAGATATACATACAATTATATATTTTTTATTTTTTAAATTAAATAAATAAGTTAATATGATAACTTGAATAATGTCAAATCATTATTTGGCTCCTATAAATAAAGTGATTATAATGTAAGCATTATAGTTGTAAAATTGATTTCAAAATAAATATATTTAAAGTTGCTCAAGTTCACATTAAACAAAATAAATAAATAAATAAATAAATAAAGTGTTAGTTGTTCAATAATTTAGGTCAATTTTTAAAAATAATGTATTTTTTAAATGAAATATTGTAAATGTAGTTAAAACTTAAAATGATTTTTATTATAAAAATAAGCAAACCCGCTACTCTAATAAATTCTGAACAATTATTTATCTCCCCTTTTATGGTCAAATCTACCTTTTTTTTGTTTTTTTTACTCCCCATTCTTATTTTTTTTCTCTCCT
The DNA here is from genome assembly GCA_963675135.1 of Galeopsis tetrahit. Classification (NCBI taxonomy): domain Eukaryota; kingdom Viridiplantae; phylum Streptophyta; class Magnoliopsida; order Lamiales; family Lamiaceae; genus Galeopsis; species Galeopsis tetrahit. The sequence goes on from OY776120.1 coordinate 83,484,998, forward strand.
TTACTTTCTCTCCCTTCTAATTCAGTTTTTTTGCACCAAAATAATTCACACGCCCATTTCCTTATTATCTTAATTATTTTGTCAATATTTAGCAAATTTGCTAAATAAATTGCTTTTTAAATTTTATTTAGTTTTAATTAATGTTCAAATTTAATTTGTTTATTTTCATTTTATAGGCTATAATTTATTACTCTCCCGTCCCATTTTAAATCATCAATAGTAAAAATTGGACGTCTCAAATTAAATTTTGCAGCTTATCAAATATAATTATAAGGGTTGGTCTGCTATGGACTCGAGTGCATGTTGTGCACCCTAGTCCATGTTGCACTTTTCAATTTACTGGCTTACATTTTTTGGTAAATGGTGTTGCACTTTTTAATTATTAAACTGTATAATAATATTTTTAGTAATATTTGAAAAGTGCAACACCATTTACCAAAAAGTGTAAATCAGTAAAACTGAAAAGTGCACATAGACTAAAGTGCACAACATGCACTCGAGTGCATACTAGACTTTACCTAATTATAATGTTATTCAGATTGAAACTTTAATGGAACAATTAAAAATATATTTAAAATATACGTACCTTATATTTTATAAATTTAATTAAAAATATATTTAAAATGAGACTAAGGAAGTATTTGACTGAAAAAAAATATTCATATTTTTTATACTAAATATATGCACTATAGATTTTTTTTGATCGATTAAAGCATTTTTTATAGTTAAAAAGGATCCTAATATGTATATTTATAAATTATAATCTTTTAACATTTTATTTTAGGGTGTGTCTCTTGTGCACTCAAGTACATGGTGTACTTGAGTGAACTTTGACTGGTCAACCGTTGACCAGTCAAACTTTAACCTTTTTTTTTTCGATTTTTTTTTTTTTTGTTACAGAAAATTTAATTACATTTTTCAATATTATTTTCAGCTATATTAACATACACTTTTCAGTTATAATAACATACACTTTTCATTAATATATAACTTACATTTTTCATTAATACAACATACACTTTTAAGTTATAATCATTAATAGATCATACACTTTTCAGTTATAATTAATAACATACACTTTTCATTAATATATAACTTACACTTTTCATTAATAGATCATACATTTTTCAATTATAATAACATACACTTTTCAGTTATAATAACATACATTTTTCATTAATACAGTAGAAACTTTATAAATTAATAATCGTGGGACCAACAAAATTTATTAATTAAAAGAGTTATTAATTTATCTATAAATTAATAATTATTAATTTATAGAAATACTCTTTCAAACTTCCACTTGTAAATTGTAATTATTTATTGTATATCAAATGAAGGACATAATTTAAAAGAATCATTCAATCTTCTATATATTATGTTTCTTGTGTTCATTGTATCACTTTATGAACATTAAAAAAACATTTTCAATATAAATATACAAGATCAAAATATGCTAACACAAACAAATCATACACACAACATGACTTCTCATCTTACATGTGTGAAAAAAATAACAATGACCGACGAGATTCGAAAAACATTATGCAAGCACAACTTCAAAAATTCAACCTTGTGACACGGGGATTATACGACTTTTTAAGATGCATTATTCGATTTTATAGAAGTCTTTTGGAGGGTTATGAATTAGGGAAAAGGACAATTGAGTTATTTTTCAAGAAACATTCATAAATCATTCATGTAATAGGTAGTATATAAGAAATTATTAATTTATATTTTATTTGGGGTCTATAGAAATTACAAAAAATGTATTATCTTATAATTTTAGCGAGTTTATTAATTTAGCACGCTATCCCCGAGTCGGGACCGGCCAAAAATATTATCTTAGAGAGTTTATTAATTTATCGAGTATTAATTTATAGATTTTCTACTGTATAACATACATATTTCATTAATATAACATACACTTTTAAGTTATAATAACATACATTTTTCAGTTATAAGAACATACACTTTTCATTAAAAACAATGTTGCACTTTTCAATATAGTAACATACATTTTTCATTTAAAAAACAAAGATGCACTTTTCAATATACTAACATACACTTTTTCAAAATAAAAATCGAAAAAAAAAATCGAAAAAAAAAATTGAAAAAAAAGAAGTCAAAGTTTGACCGTTGACCGGTCAACTATTGACTAGTCAAAGTCCACTCAAGTACACCATGTACTTGAGTGTATACAAGACTTTGGCTTTATTTTATTAATACTTGTGTTCTTGAAAATTCCGAGAAAGGTGATGGAGATTGATGGAGATCAATTGGCAATAAAGTTGTATCAAGGTGTTCGTCTCTTTTCATGTTTAACCTTTCGCTACGTTAGTTGGTATTCAGAGACGGACACGATGCCTCCTCGCTGTCAACCTCCACTCGACGACGTCGCCGCCTCGCCAATCTCAACCGTCAAGTGGTTGCTCTCGCGGCACACCTTGAGGATCTCCGACAGACTATTGTCAATAACACCACGGGAGCACGACACGGCCCCAATCCGACACGTCCTTGCGCTGCTGAGGGCCTTCACAACAGGTGCGATCCATCGCGCACGATCGCCACCTTCGGTTCATTTCGATTCGGATGAGGACGAGACGCTCTCCGACGTTAATCCGTTTTCTCTCTTGGCTAGCGGGCTTGGTTTTCGAGGGAAGGATGATCGTCATTGCAGGAAGCGGGGTTCAAGTTAGAAATTCCTGAGTTCACGGGACCCGTGCGAGTTTCTTGACTGGAACACCATAGTTAAAGATATTTTGGATTTTAAGGCATTCACGGGGGGTCTCGACCCGTGCGAGTTTCTTGACTGGAACACCATAGTTAAAGATATTTTGGATTTTAAGGCAGTCCTGAACGAGGTGGATTTGGTTACTCTAAGGATGTTGTGGCAAATCGATCCCGACGCGCTCTTTAGACGTTTGATTCGAGGGCGAATCTTTCCTGCATCGGGAGAGATGATGGATTGGAGATTGATGCCCAAACGGTTCCGAACCGCCGATCCGGAACCGTAAACATCAAACCGGAACCGCCACATACACGAATCGAGACCGTGTAATTCACGGTCTGGTTTCGGTTCATCACATGCCGTTTTAAGGACCGCCGGTTCCGCGGTTCGAACCGGTGTTTCAACGAATTTTTTATTTATTTATGCAGCCAAATGAGCTAACGGTAATAATTTGAAATGGGCTGAAATTGAATCTCAAAGCTGACCGTTGAGATGCGAACCGGTGGTTCGAACTGCCGGTTCACGAGCTGATTATTTTTTTTTAATTAAATCCGAATTCAACGGTCCGGATTGATCTAAAACTAGCCGTTTTTGATCCAATGGTCGAAAAAAACTAGCCGTTTTTTTTTTTGCTCTATAAATACCTCTCATTTGTGTATGAAAAAACTTGATCCAAATTGATCAATTATTCTCCTTCTCTCTCAATTCTCTTGCTAATTTGCTATCTCGAAGTGTTCTTGCAATATTTTAAATTTCCAAAATTCAAAGTCTTAAATTTTCAAAACAAGTCTCAACTCTAGTTTTATTAATTTTATTACCGTAGCCTCCAAACTCCAAAGTCACAATTTTCATATTCAATATTTTATATTTTATATTTTTAGTTTATTACTTTATTAGTTTATTCCATATTAGTATATTACCGTAGCCTCCAATTTTCTTATTAGTTACCGTAGGGCCGTAGCCTCCAATCTTCCAATTCCATTATTCCATAATTTCCATATATTTAATTCATTACCTTATTTGCTATTTTTTCAAGGAGAGGTTCATCATCTTCATATAGAGGAAAGTCCCCAATGACTTCTACTACTCCAGTTCCACAATTTGACTACGATATTAACATTCCGTGGAGTATTGAGAAAATAGAGGCGGTGACGACGGATTACACTTTTCCTCCAAATGAAGAGCAAAATGTTAATTATGTTACCGAATCGAATGCAACCGATGATGAAGGCGAAGGGCGGGACGAAGCTGAACCTCCCCAACCTGAAGAAGCCACTCGAAGAGACAGAGGAAGAGGAAAAAGGGCTACACCATCAAGAGCTCCTACTTCCGATATGTTCACCATCCACTTCAAAAAAAATTCTACGAACGAGGTAAACGTATTTAGTGCTCAATGTAACTATTGTCCTAAAGCTTATAAATTTTCGAAGGGTAATGGGTATGGAACACTAAAGAGGCACTTGAAAAGTTTTCACGTTGCCGAAATGGGTTATCAAACATCTCAAACTGAACTACGAGGATTCACGGCGTCTTGTGAAGGTAACTCTAATCCTACCTCTTTTATATAGATATGATGAAAAAATTGCTAGAAGAGAATTAGCTAAAGTTATTTGTTCTAAACATCTTCCTTTTCGTTTTGAAAATGATCTTCGTTTTGAAAAATGGGTTAGTACAGCTTATAACCCTTCGGCTAAAAAAATTTCAAAGACAAGTGTTACTCGTGAAATTGATTTAATGGCTAAGGAGATTAGAATCGAAATGGCCTAAATGTTTTCAAGATTAACTCAAAAACTTTTTATATGTTCGGATATTTGGAGTGATCTGCATTTTCAAGAACATAACTATATGGGTATAACATGTCATTGGATTGATGATTCTTGGAAAATTCAAAAACGTTTAATTGCATATAGAGAATTTGATCAAGAGCACACCGCCATTAATATTGCTCAAAAATTTCGTACGGTTTTAGAAGAATACAAAATTTTAAAGAAAATCTTTTCTATTTCGTTTGATAATGCAAGTGCCAATACGGCTAGTATCTTAATTGTTATTGTCAACCTTCGATTGGTGGTAGATTTTTTCATGTTCGATGTATGTGCCATTTTTTAAATTTGCGTGTTCAAGATGCTTTATCTTCTTTAAAATCACATGTTGCTCCTATTAAACAAGCACTTTCTTATTTAACTAGACATTCACAAGTTTTGAAAAAATGGAAAAAGTTTTGTATTATTGAAAAAATTCCTCCTAAAAAATTTTCGCTTGATGTTTCTACTAGATGGAACTCTACTTATAAAATGTTAAATTCATCTTATGAGTATAGAAATGCATTATGCACTTTTTTTGCACAAGAAAGTGATAGTTTTACTTTATTTCATTCTCAATGGGATGCATGTTAACAATTATGTGATATATTAGAAGTTTTTAATAATGCTACCATATCATTATACGGTGTTTATTACCCTACTTCGTTAATTGCTTTAGATTATTGTGTAAAAGTTTCGGTTGTTTTTACTTGTGCTACTACCGACACTACAAAATTTGGTCCAAAAGGCGAGGGGAAAGGCAACGGATTCCCCCTCTATAATCTAAAAGGCAACGGAATCCCTCCATTGCCAATATGCTCGTCGCCATTTTAAAGGTAACAGAATTAATGTATCTGTCGCCTTTTTGCAACTGCACTTTTTACAAGGGGCCCATTCTGTTGCCAATTGACAACGGCTCTAATCCGTTACCTTTCATTAGTTTTTAAAAAATTAGAACCTGGGTTTCGAACCCAGGTTTGAATTTTTGCAACTGCACTTTTTACAAGGGGCCCATTCTGTTGCCAATTGACAACGACTCTAATCCGTTACCTTTCATTAGTTTTTAAAAAATTAGAACCTGGGTTTCGAACCCAGGTATCAAGGGTCACAACCCACCCCCCTCACCGCTGGGCCACTATATTATTCCACTAATTCGCGAATTTCGCGACCAGCAAGGGTCGATCCCGCGATCGCGAAGCATTATGGGTGCCCCTTGTGTGCCATTTAGGCTAGGAGCTTTAGTCGACATGTTGTGAATGCAATTAATATATATACAATTTAATTTTAGTTTTAATTCTTTAATTCAATCCATTTTAACTTTAATTGTTGATTATTAAATTGTCAAAGCCATATCATATTTATTTCTAAATGAGAATTTACTAAATTATGTGTTTCAAATTAAATAATTTAATTACGGTGATTAAAATTATCTTTTCATTTATACATTTAAATTTATTCTAATCTTCAATTTACAACATTTAACTTCATTCTAATTTTCAATTCACAACAATATAATTACATACAACATTGAGTATAATTATTTTCACTTATACATTTAAATTTATTCTAATCTTCAATTTACAACATTTAACTTCATTCTAATTTTCAATTCACAACAATATAATTATATACAACATTGAGTATAATTATTTTCACTTATACATTTAAATTTATTCTAATCTTCAATTTACAACATTTAACTTCATTCTAATTTTCAATTCACAACAATATAATTACATACAACACTGAGTATAATTATTTTCATTTATACATTTAAATGTATTCTAATCTTCAATTTATAACATTTAAATTCATTCTAATTTTCAATTCACAACAATATCATTACATACAACATTGAGTATAATTATTTTCACTTATACATTTAAATTTATTCTAATCTTCAATTTACAACATTTAAATTCATTTTAATTTTCAATTCAGAAAAATATCATTACATACAACATTAAGTATAATTATTTTCACTTATACATTTAAAAATATCAATTCACTTATCCATTTAAAACTATTTTCTTCTTAATTAAAATCGTTCTCAAGTTCATTTTCAATTTAAATAACATTACGGTGATTAAAAATATCAATTCACACCATTTAAATTGATTCTAATCTTCAATTTACAATATTTAAATTCATTCTAATTTTCAATTCACAACAATATCATTACATACAACATTGGATATAATTATTTTCACTTATACATTTAAAAATATCAATTCATTTATCCATTTAAAACTATTTTCATCTTATTTAAAATCGTATGTTAAAATTTTAAGGTTTGAATCATTTAACTCGTACTTAATAATATACCCATTCTCCATCTAGGTTTAAACTTTTAAGGAAAATTTAGTAGTTTAAGAAAAAGACAGTAATAATATACACATTCTCCATCTAGATTTAAACTTTTGACGAATTAAATTTAGTAGTTTAAGAAAAAGACAGTCACTACAAAAAACAGTCCATCTAAAGAGGGGAAGGGATTCACTCTTTAAATGGAATGGCGACAGTATAGGCGAGGGAGACTCCCTGTCGCCAAAGTGCTCCTCGCTAATTTATTGGCGAGGGCACCGTCGCGAATTAAAGAGGGCGCGTCCCCACTCGCGAATTAAAGAGGGCCTTCACCCTCGCCGATTTCATTAATCTAAAAAATTTTAAATTCTGGGTTTTGAACCCCCAACTCCCAACTAGCCAATTTAATGGCATTATCTCTCTCCCATACACGCGCGAGAATCGAACACGGGACCTCCGGAACGAAAAGAGTTTATGCACTCCTTGTGTGCCGTTTAGGCTAGGAGCTTTAATCGTTATGTTTTGAATGCAATTAATATATATATATTATAATTTCAGTTTTTTCTTCTTTCCTTCAAAGTAACTTGTTTATCTTTAAATTGTCAAAACACATCTAATATATTTATTTTTAAATGTGAAATTATAATATTATGTGTTACAAATAATTAATTATGTTTATTTTATTTTCTAATTATAAAATTAAAGTTACTTGTTTATTTTTAAATTGTCAAAACATATTTAATATATTTATTTCTAAATGGAAAATTATAAAATTATGTGTTACAAATAATTAGTTGGGTTTAATTTTGTTCTCCAATTACATTTTTTTAAATTCATGATTATTAATTAATTATGTCTAATTAATTTTCTCCATAAATATATATATATATTTAAAATTTGTAATTAAATCATTGTTAGTAAAAATTATTTGAATATATATACATTCAATATAATTAAAATTTAATATTAAAAATAAAAATCAAGTATCATTAATAATCAAAACTTAAAAATAAATACACCATTAAAATTGAAATTAAAAGATAAATATTTAAAAATTAATTAATTATTTTTTAATTTATTTTAATTTAATTTTTTAACTTGATTAAAATTATAATCAAGTCGTAACACACATTCTACAAGAATTGAAGAACAACCACAACTCATCCTCTCAACTCTAACATTATCATATTTCTATTTAATAAATTAAATTACATTTAACATAAATTATTAACATAATTAAATTATCAAAAAATTATATTTATAATTAAATTATATTATTAAAAATATTTAACCATTAATTATATAATCTAATAATGATAATTAACTATTAACCTAATTAACAATATCTAATAATTAATATCTAATAACTATTAACAATTAATATCTAATGGAGTAACTATATTAACCTTCCAAATAAGCAGCTGTCGCCATTTCGCGAGGGGTATTAATTTCCCTCGCCAATTTGCGAGGGATTTTGGTACCCTCGCCAATTTAAGAAGGATTTTGGTACCCTCGCCAACGCGCTTGTAAATTGGCGAGGGCATCTTTTTCCACTCGCTAATTAGCGAGTGTGATTCCGCCCCTCGTCAATTCCCTCTTTATTTGTGCCCCTTTTTAAATCTCTCGCTAAATAACAAGGGTTAAATCCCCCTCTTTAATTCCCCTCGTTATTTGAGCAATTTTTTGTAGTGAGTAATCAATCATGTAATGCACGTTGTTACTAGTTGAAGATTTGTATTCAGATTATTGACTTATTTTTCGAAAAAATCATGAGAATACTAGAAGTTGGAACATTAATACTCCAGTTAATAGTATTCAAAGAACTTTTGACACATTAATTTGTTTTGTGGTTTAAAACAATCTAGTGTGATTCCAGCTGATCAAGTAATGGTGCATTTAAGCTCTTGAAACTTGATATAGAGGTTTAGAAAGAGGTTCTTATGGCTGTTAGGTTCTGTGATTATTGTATTCCACATTTCGTCTGCCATTTGTTTATATACACTTTATGTGAGATGATAAGAGCCCCAAAACACAAACTCTCTTGAATTTTTACAGAGTTCAAAATCTTTGACCACGCTCTTTCCTCCACAACTGATTATCCCATTGAAAGGCAATGTTACACAACATCATAATACCATCCCCCAGGCCTACTAAAAGATTCTATTTATCACATTTTTTTATATTTGTTTCTTTCTCAGGTATTTGCCAAAGCAAAATAAGCTCCAACCTCGATAGAAACAGCCCGCAAAAAAGGGACAAAAACCGACGAACTTCTATCACATAACACAATCTTATGGAAACGAATCATACAAAACACACAGAACAATCGGGTAAGTAAACTACAACTCTATAAACATATATCTCACAAAACACTATCTTACTCATTGATGTCATGAAATCTTCCGTGATTGCTTTGTCAATGTAAGCATGTATGTTTTTATTATTGCTTTTATTGAATTTTAAAAAATCAATAGATTTTGAAATTTGAATTTCAAATAAACAAACATTTCCTTAATGTGGGTTATAACTAAGCCGTGCCTGATTTAGAAATTTTTATTTAGGAGTCAATTAATTTTTATAATAAGGGGTTTGATCGCTCAGATACGAGATTCTTTCGTTTCTCTTTACACTTTTTTTTAAAAATAAAAATAATTTAATTAACTTATTTCACATTTTTTAATTGATTGAAATATTTCTTTGTAAATGTAAATTTACTTACAATTGTAAATGCAATTTTCTATACTTTAAGTCAATAATGTGGACAAAAGTCGAGAAGCAAGGAACCAAAGGTGGCAAATTCTTAAAAGAAAAAGAGAAACAGCAAATCCACATGGTATGTTTATGTTGTGATATTGGTTTTGTTTATATTATTAGCATTGCACGTGTACCTTTTTAGTATAATTTTTTTAAAAGCTAGGTATAAAAATTGGTTAAGTTTCTTAGTCCATGAGAAATATGTTTTAATAACAACCTGATTAATAACAACACCATTAAGATTCATGAAACTGAAACATTTTTTCCACACGGGTACACCTACAATATATAAATTTAGGATTAAGCAAAATTTGAGAAAAAATAGGATTTAGAGGATTAAACTACTTAAATTCAATTTGTAATCCATTTATCCATTCTCATGAAAAAACAAGTTGTCTTTGCTAAGAAGAAAAATGAATACTTTTCTGCTCTTTAATTTTTTTTAATAATGCCTCAACAGATTGCACAACAACAGAACAAGAACCAACGAAAGGTACACAAATTATAACAAAAATAATTACATAAATAAATATATATAGCTAATGCAAAAAAAAATGCAGAACAAAGCAGAAATGCAAGACGCAGACGACTAGAAATTATGAGAGGCAAAAGACCAATTACTTCTTGCAGAACGGAACAAGCTACGCTTTACAGCTCACAACCTAAAACGCCAAAACAAAAAAAAGGTAACAAAATAAAAATTCCTAAATTATAATGTTGTCCCACCAAACTATCAGGGCTAAAAAAAATATAAAAAACAGGAAGCGTGCGACGACAAATATTCAAACAAAACTCCCTTTTGAAGTGCCAACATTGTGATGCGTTGGTCTGGAAAGCAGAGGCAACAAAAAATAAAAGAGAAGGATCTCATCTCTTCTCGATATGTTGCCAACAAGGACGAGTCAAATTACCAAAGAAACGAGAGCCGCCAACATTCCTTGCCACACTACTACAAAAATCAACTTCGTTTCGCCAAAACATAAGATCATACAACTCAATGCTCGCATTCACATCAATGGGAGCAAAAATTGATAACTCCGTAACTGCCGGAGTCGGCCCATACACGTTCAGAATTCAAGGACAAAACTATCATTCCATCGGATCGCTGCTACCAACAGAGGGGGAAAAACCACGATTTGCTCAATTATACATATATGATACAGCAAACGAAGTGCAGAACCGAATCAAAACCCTACCGCGCAGACAAAATCAGCAAAAGTTGGATGAAAAAACTATCAAAGGGCTAATTGATATGATGGATGAGAACAATGAGCTGGTCAAAGAATTCAGAAGGGCGAGAGATAGATATGAAATGGGAGACAGACATGAACTTTCAATTAGATTGATCGGCCAAAAGTCAAGAGGCAGGCAATATGACCTACCGACAACGAATGAACTTGCAGGACTCCTTGAAGGCGACATATCTGAAGATAGGGATATAATCGTACAAGATAAGACCACAAAACATCAACGCATTAGTGTGCTACACCCATTGTACATGGCATTGCAATACCCTCTACTGTTCCCTTATGGAAAGCCTGGATTCCATGAACAGATACCCAACCGAGAAGGGACCTCATCAACTAAGCGCGCATTTGTCACAATGCGTGAATATTATGCATTCGAAATGCATACAAGACTGACAGAGGCAACAACGATTATCAGGTCCGATCGTCTCTTACAACAATATGTTGTCGACGTGTACACTGCAATCGAACAATACAGACTGCAGTGGATCCAAAACAACCAACAACAGATAAGAGCAGATCTCTACAACAATGTATGCGATGCTGTTGCTAGGGGAGACACCGATGCAAAACTACTAGGAAGAAAGAGAATACTACCTCCTTCATACACGGGTGGTCCAAGATATATGATAGAAAACTTCCACGATGCAATGGCAGTTTGCATATGGAAAGGAAATCCATCGTTGTTCATCACGATTACGGCCAATCCTAACTGGGATGAAATAACAGAGCATCTGCAGCAATATGGCAACAATACACCCAATGACAGGCCAGACATAGTCAGTCGAGTTTTCAAGATGAAGCTTGAAGAACTACTTAACGACATTCAAGAAGGAGAGACTTTCGGCAAGACTGAAGGAGGTAAAAAAAATTAAACTTTTACAAATACATCGTATAATAACAAAATTGAATAATGTGATTGACAACAAAAAATCGAATGTTCAATGCAGTTATTTATACAATTGAGTTCCAGAAACGCGGTCTACCCCATGCACACATACTTCTATGGTTGCAAGAAAAACACAAAAATCCAACAGCTGATGAGATTAATACAATAATTTCTGCAGAGATACCACAGAAGGACACTGACCCAGAAGCATACGCTTTAGTTGAACAGTTTATGATGCATGGACCATGCGGAGAAAAAAGACCGACGTCACCATGCATGGAAAAAGATACATGCACCAAAAAATTCCCAAAGGCTTTCAACGAAAACACAACAATAGATGAGATTGGAAAAGTAAGGTACCGGAGGAGAAATGACGAGACAAAAATCATCATGAAAAAAGATGTCAAACTCGACAATAGCTTTGTGGTACCGCATAATATCGCACTACTAAAAAAATTCCAATCTCACATAAATGTTGAATGGTGCAACCAGTCAAGAGCGATAAAGTATCTTTTCAAATACATCACAAAGGGAGTTGACAAGGCTACAATGATCATTGAGAAAACGGGAGACAAAGTCGTTATTTGTCAGCATGCGAAGCCATGTGGAGAATTTTTGCATTTGACATACACTATCGGAAACCAGCAGTGCAGAGGTTGAGCATACACCTTCCAAACCAGCAGAGAATCACATACAAGGAATCTGAAAATCTTGAAAATATATTGAGAAGGGACGGTGTCGAAAGGACGATGTTCACGGAGTTGATGGAAACAAACAAAGACAGCAGCGAAGCAAGAGAACTAACTTATATTCAGTTCCCAACAAAGTTCGTATGGGATGCCAAAAATAAAAAGTGGAAAAAACGACAAAAAGGTTCTAGCCTTGGAAGACTTGTCAACATCCATCCTACAGCAGGCGAGTTGTACTATTTGAGAATGTTAGTTTTGATAACAAAAGGAGCAACAAGCCATGATTATTTCCTCACTGTTGGAGATGTGAAACACCAAACATTCAAGGCTGCTTGCTATGCAAAAGGATTGTTGGACGGGGACTCAGAATGGCAAGAAGCAATGGACGAGGCAGCCCAATGGGCAACACCTAACCAATTGAGGAACCTTTTTGTCACACTTTTGCTCTACTGTGAGGTCGGGAGCCCACTGAATTTATGGAATCATTGTTGGAAATCTCTAGCAGAAGACATACCTTACAAACAAAGGAAGGCTTTTGGGTTCGTGGAGTTGCAATTCAATGATGAAGAACTAGAACACTACACACTAATGGAAATCCAAAAGCTCCTAATCGAGAACGACAAGTCACTTGCAGATTTCGATGACATGCCTATACCCAACATAAGCATACTCAAAGAGTTTTCAAATTCACTGTTACAAGAGGAGACAAGATTTGATATCACCGAACAACAAGCTGAACACAATAGGCTGATTATCACCTTAAATGAAGAACAACGAATAGTGTTTGACACGGTCATGGATTCGGTGAATAACAATAAGGGGAAATTGTTCTTCCTTTACGGGTATGGAGGGACCGGAAAAACATACCTTTACAAAACAATAATTGCAGGACTACGAGCAGAAAATAAAGTAGTCATTCCAGTCGCCTCCTCAGGCATCGCAGCTTTGCTTTTACCAGGAGGGCGCACAACACATTTAAGATTTAAAATACCTTTGGAAATCGCAGAGAATTCGACATGTGATATAAAGCCGGGATCAATGATAGCCGAATTGTTGATATGTGCAGACTTGATAATATGGGATGAAGCTCCTATGACGCATCGACACACATTTGAGGCATTGGACGTGACAATGAGAGATTTGTTATCCCCGTACGATGAAAATGCAGGATCTAAAAAGTTCGGGAGTAAAACCGTTTTGCTCGGCGGAGACTTCAGACAAATTCTACCAGTAATACAAAGAGGCAGCCGACAGGACACAGTATTAGCAGCGATAAACCGATCACCCCTATGGGATTCATGCACCGTACTTATTCTCTCACAAAATATGCGCTTAAACCACACGGAGAAGGAGTTTGCTAGATGGGTTCTACAAGTTGGAGATGGCAAGGCCAAAAAAAATTCTAATGAACAAAACAGAGGCGAAGAAGAGGGAAAGATAGTCGTAGACAAGAAGCTCATTCTAAAAAAAGAAGGAAATCCTGTGGAGAAAATTGCAAAATATATATACCCAGAGCTCGACACCCCACCCAAAGATAAAGAATACTTGACGGATAGAGCAATCCTTGCACCGACAAACGAAATGGTGGACGAAATAAACAAATTCATGCTGTCACAGGTCCTCGGAAATATGAAAGAATACTTAAGCTCTGACAACATAGAAAAAGAAGGCGAAGGGACAGAAAACATGGAAGCTTTATACCCGATGGAGTTCTTAAATAGCCTGAAATTCCTAGGATTACCGGACAGCAATTTGGAGCTAAAGAAATACGTTCCGATCATGTTGTTGAGAAACATCAACCAAAGAAAAGGACTTTGCAACGGCACACGGTTGTTGGTTACTCGATTAGGAGAAAAAATCATTGAAGCAGAAATACTAACAGGGACACATGTTGGTGAAAAAGTTTTGATTCCAAGAATAATCCTCACGCCAACCGACACAAAATGGCCATTCAAACTTAGAAGACGACAATTCCCAGTTCGAGTCTGTTATGCAATGACAATCAACAAAAGTCAAGGACAGAGCTTAAAAAAAGTAGGATTGTATCTCCCGAAGCCAGTTTTTAGCCACGGACAATTGTACGTTGCACTATCTAGAGTCACATCTGCAAAAGGACTAAAGATACTCAATTTTGGAGATGAAACTGACAGAACCCATGAACTAGCAAACATTGTATACAAAGAGGCTTTCAACAATTTACCTTCAACATCAATACTCGATAAGGTACAAAGATTTTTTTTTATTATTTGATTTTCAGAGCTATTTCAAAATATTTAATTGTTTCAGTAATTCGCTATAATTTTTTTGGGAATGATGGCTTCAAAATTAACAAACAAACTCGCCTTGCTCCTTTATTAATTTATTGGCTGAATCGGCTAAAGATTTGTCTGGGTGTGGATTTGACCTTCGACAATGCTCCTATTTATTATAATGGCAGCAAATTGAAGGTAATTGATTTTGTAGTTTTTGTTTGAATTGTTTCTACACTATGGATTTAAAATTTATGTAATTTTTACGCACTTTCAGTTTATGTCATACACATTTGATTTTGAGCTTAGGTTAACTTTGTTTTTATTGAATATATATAGTAGCATTGTGGTACATGATCATATTGAGTTAATTTCATAAAAACAGTAGCATTGCATACATATGTGACCACACATTTGCATACAAAATTAGATTAATTCTTTTGGCTGGCTGGATCTCAAATGACTGGTTCGTTGGGCTGGTTTCCCTTTCACTTTTTGGCGATCAGTTTATTATTAGCATAAATTTACTATAATTTCTAATATATGCAGTGTGGAGTAATATAATGATTTTCATCCATCAGGTCAACTATTTCACTGAGGATGCTGAATAATGTTGATATACCTTTTATGGCGTTCTACCTTAATATTTGTTTTAAGTCATGAGTGTGTGTGTGTTGTGTGTTCATGTTATAGGTTTATGAAAGTTCTTACTTTATATGCTCAAAATTTTGTAGTTATGGTTGCTGCATATTGGTATTTTTGTACGTCTTCAGTTCCTGTCTTTGTGGTATATGTTCTCATGTAGACTGCTCAACTATAATTTCAGCTGTTGCAGCGGAAGTTTCGGTGGTTCCACCTTCACGATTAATGGCTTTGATTGGTCAGGCTCTGAAGTGGTAGCAGCATCAAGGTTACATATAAAATATGGGCTATATCTATATCTGATTTCAGCTATTGTGATCTCATTCTCTGTTATGGGCCTGTGCCAAATTCTACAATTGCTGGAAACATGGTTTTTATTTGACCTTCTTTGATAATAACCGATGAAGAAGTGCATAAACGTTTCTGCCTTTCGTTTGATTAGAAAATGAAGCAACATAATAATTGAGCCTTCTCATACGATAATTTGTCCCTCTGTTTTCTGTACATATATGTATATGCATTTAAAGTCTGGAGTTTATCCAAGTCTCTCCGCTTTGAAACTTTGTATGCAAAGCTGAATCAGAACCAAACTGGAATCACACTAGATTATATAACTTCATTTGTACATGAATTACACTCTGTTTGACACCAATGATTTAAAAATGATTGGAGACTAAGCCCATGTGGAACGGCCCCAGCGAACTCTACAATTCAACTCAATCACTCCAAATTCATCTTTTCAAACCTTTCTGAAATAGGAATCAATTGAATAATTTTATATATTACAAAAAAAAAAAAAAACAATAAATGTCCCGTGCATCTCGCACGGGCCAAAATCTAGCTTATGTAAACTTGATCTGATGGTCCATAAATTAGATATATAATGACAGCTGAACCTGAACTGTGTACTATGATGTGTGATCTGTGGTGCAAATTGTGTAATAGATTTGTTTTTTAGCTTTAGCCAATGAAAGGTCTACACATATCAGGCCACTATATATAGATGTTTCATAGTGTGTACAGTATAAAGTGACCACGAAAGCTATATTCTTATACGTAGTATTCTGAAACAATAGTTCTTTTTAACTAGTGTTTTGCACCGCAAAATAAATACAGAGTATATTTTTTAAGAAAAAAGTGTAATGAGTCATGAGTGGAGTAGTTTTGTAGAGTTAAATGAATAAAGTAAAAATAGTGGTTGAAATTAGGGCAAAAGTAATGACATTTTTCATAACTATGTGAATATTGTGATGATAAAGTGGGATAGCTCAAGTGGTTAGAGCACCACTATTAGTTTATAAAGAAATTTTATTTTTACAGTGCACAAACAATTGTGGAACGAACGAAAAAGAAAAGTGTGCAAACGGTAGTGTGACGGGGGATGGAGTAGTTTCTCTTCTTTCCTCGTACTGTCGTAGTTTCTCTTCTTTCCTCGTACTGTCGTACACTTTATTAAACTTGCTTTTAAGTCCTTTCGAATTCAGTCTCTTTATTGTTTTTCAAACTAGTTTGATCACTGTGTGCGTGTGGCTAAAGAAAATTATAAGCTGATGGGCCTTCCATTTTTTTAAAAAATTTAATTATAAAGATTGGCTGCATGCTTTTATGTTTTGTGAATGGGATTCCAATTATCTTCATGAAATTGGCCCTTTTCCAATATAAAATAAATCCTTCCAGGAGTAATTCTTTTCAAAAGTATGATATTAATATTTTAACAATTTCGACACTATTTTAATTCCTCTCGATCGGAACAATCAAAATTTTCTCCAACATAATGATAGTCTACTTGTTCAATTTAAATTAATTACTTTCTCCGTCCGTCTATAAGCTTTCCGTTACTTTTTGGCACAGAGATTAAGAAAAGTGATTAAATAATATATATAGTACAAGTGATGTGATTGGAAGAAGGGGAGAGATAGAGAGAAAAAGTAAGATATAAAGTGATGTGTAAGAAAAAGTACTTACCAAAAAGGGTATGGGAAACTTATAGGCGAACGGACAAAAATGATAAAATGGGAGACTTATAGGCGGACGGAGGGAGTACATGACATATATTGACCAAATGGTTTTTCTTGTAAGTATAAATATTAACCTTTATAGTAATGTTATTCAGGCCCTTCGACTCAAAATTTTTGGGTCCGTCACTAGTTACGATTATGAACATGCGGGGGACAAATTATGTAGGAGTATAATATATTTGAAGTTCTATTATACACACGTATTGTTTGAAATTTGTGCAAATATAATAACTGAAGCATAAAAATGGTACTTCATATATCTTTGTTATAGAGTCTATTGAGAATCTATACAGAAACCTATTGGGTTTTTTTATCACTTTATTGTAATTAAAATAAATAATTTATAAAATAGGGTATAATTTCAAGTTTTTATCAAAATATAGTAAAACGCTAAGGGGTCAAGCGTTTCTGTAAGAAAAACGCGAGGTCCCCACGCGTTTTACTTCTGACACCATTCAAATTTTTATTTTAATTATAAACTAACCTAAAACGTGCTGTCCCTACGCGTTTTTCTTGTTTTTTTGTAACTTTTAAGCTGTAAAATATATTATCAACACATTAAAAAAAAAAAAAAAAGGAGGTAAACGCTTCGCCCCCAAGCGTTTTCCATAGTTACAGGGATGTATATGTATATGTATATCAGTATATGTATATGTAACATATGTTAGTGTGTATTACATGGCTACATCTACATACATTATGTTTTATTAAAAAATGTATGTGTGTTTGATTTGACTGCATGCATGCGCAATTGCGCATTCTAATAAAATAAATTATTGGGAAACGATTTAAAAAATAAATAAAGAAATGATCTATATGCATGCATTATATATGAATATTAATTAAAAATTAATTTTAATAACACCAGTGTTAAATAAAAATGTAAAAGTACTCAAGCAATTTATTTTTTAAAAAAAGTAATGCAATACAATGTATAATAATCGTTATTTTTCGAGTTTTGTAAATTGCAACAATATATTTGATGAATAAATTTGAAATTCAATATGATAATAAATAAATTTATTACAAACTTAACGTCAAATTTACGAACGACATCCTATCCTACAACCCCTAGCTCTTTCTTTATGGTGAAAGACACTCTTTATTTTGGACCGATTCAATTGTTACAGGTATATGCTTAATATTTTTTTTGAAAAATATGTATTAGTGCTATTATAGTAGTAGTAAATTATTTAAGCTATTGAAAGGATTTGTGTACTCTTACCATGATCAATTGAACTGTGTATGAATGTTCGACGAAATTTATAAATTCTGCTTGTAGAACCAAGAATTACGGAATGGAAAGTCATCTATAAATTTGATGTTTGTACTAAATTTATTAATTATAATATGAATTTTATATTTATTCATTAAATGTGATATTTTTATATATTGTTTGCAATTTACAAAACTTGAAAATAACAACTTAAATTGTGGAGTATTACATTACTTTAAAAAAATTGCTTATATACCTTTTATTTAACACTGGTACTATCAATATTTTTTTTGTAACTTATAATATGTATATTGCTGTTGGGATATGAATCCTAGAACAAGTCCTAAATGATAAATAAAAGATAAAAGATAAAGTTTTGATAAGCCAAAAGAAGACTTGAACATTTTCTAAGTGTTGACTGATCTAGTCTAGTTAAGTTGAAGTCGTCTTGTACAGATCAGTAGAATTCACAAGACAAGTACTAGTTTTTAAAAGACAAGTATTATTGAAAGATAAGTACGATTTATAAGTACTTCATATTTTGTTATTCGTATATGTTAGATTGTTATTGAGCTATGAATAATTGTTGTATAGAGCTCATGTTTTTTAAATGTAATAGATAGATTCTTTGTATAGTTTTCTAAGTTGACTAAGCTTTACAACAAGAAGCTTAATGTAATGTAATAGTCTTGTTAAGATTAGATGTTAGGACTAGATTAGTTCTATGAAGTCTACTACTGAAGAAGTCTACTGCACAAGACAAGTAGAAGACACAGTCTACTACTTCTACACAAGACAGGTGCGACTTAAACAAGACAGGTCGACTTAAAGTTAGTTACAAAAGCGTGTTAAAGATAAAGATTGAAGAATTAGTTAAGGAATAACTAATTAACTGAAGAAACGCGTTAAAGGATATGAGGAATCAGTTACAAGTTAGTTTTCAAGAAAGGTTGTTACACAACTGAAAGTTCTTGGAATTAGAATTTTATAAATACCTCAAGGTATTCATTGGTTAAAGACGACTGAAATATTGAGAATTACTACTTACGAAAGTGTATTGAAGATTACTCTCAGAGATTGAAGTTCAGAAAGTGAAGCTACACAAGACAAGTGAAGAAATCAGAAGGCTACTACTGAACGAAGAGAAGTTTTATTTTCGTTTATTGTTTCAAGTTGCTAGATACTTGTAAATCGCTAGTAAGATCGAAGATATATCTGGAGATATAATCGAGAAGATCTAAGTCTTATTTCTTGGGACTTAAAGCTACAAGAACATATTGCTCGATTGGAAGAGTTAATAAGAATTTCACAACTGGTGTGTGAGAGTGGATGTAGACAAGTTGTCGAACCACTATAAATCTCGTGTTTGATTTACTTTACTGTTTTGTTGGTTGTTAATTGATTAATTGTTTGATTGATTGAATTACATAACTGAACAAGACTAGTTGAGTATACATAAAACAGAGTTCTCGAATTAAGTTGAGTATAAACTTTAATTGGGCTCATTGTTAATTTCGTATTCCGCATATTGTAATTCTAATATATCGAAAGATTTTAGAAAAGTCTATTCACCCCCCTCTAGACATTTTCTTTAGCTTCCCTCGATATTAACTCAACTTAGGGACCTACAATTGCATCAAGTAGATCATTTCTTTATTTAATTTTTTTTATATTAGAATGCATGCATGCGCATGCACATCAAACATATATACTCCATTTTAATAAAACATATATGCATGTGGATGTAGACATATACATATGCATCCCTATATCTATGGAAAACGCTTGGCCCCGAGCGTTTATTTCCTTTCCAATTTTTTTTATTTTTATTTTAATGTGTTGATAATATATTTTACAGTTTAAAAATTAAAAAAACAAGAAAAACGCGTGGGGGCGACGCGTTTTCCATTTTTTGAATATTCTAGCATCCCAACCAAATACACTTATTGCATTAACACCCCCAAAACGTGTAGGGACTGCACGTTTTAGGTCAGTTTATAATAAAAAAAAAAAAATTGAATGGTGTTAGAAGTAAAACGCGTGGAGGCCTCGCGTTTTTCTTACAGAAACGCTTGGCCCCTCAGCGTTTTACTATATTTTGATGAAGACTTGAAATTATACCCTATTTTACAAATTATTTATTTTAATTACAATAAAGTGATAAAAAACCCAAAATCTATTGGACATACGGACAAAATATGGGGAAAATTTTAGAAAACAAAAACATACGAAGAGAAGAAATTAAGCATATCATCCATAATTTTTTTTAGGTACGAAAACCCCAAGTAAACCAAAAACAGGACACGAAGGCCCTAATTACCACGAGGGTTGTGAGAAACCCTCAGAATTGTTCCAAAAATTACACAAAAACAGATAAATTGTTTGGTGTTACATCAAAATATAAATATTGTTTGAACGGCATAAATTAAAGAAAATACATTTCTTCAAGGTTGGGGCCCGAAGTCTATGGGCAGACGAGACCTTCTCAAGTATATATACTTGAGAAGTAGTTTTCTTACTTTTAATTAACCCTCTTGAGAGGGGTTGCAGATTCCGGAGGTCCTGGATCTCCGGAATATATTAATTCAATGAATCTAGCTAGTTTGTTTGGAGACGGAGTTGGGTGAAGTAGGATTAAGTGTAACCTTCGACAACCAAACTTGTTCTGATCAAGCAAAAAAAAAAAAAAATATATATATATATATATATAACGTTAGAATCAAAATATTGAGACATAAAGGGCAGATTTTGAATGTTTTGAAAAAAAAAATGTTTATTTCTATTTAAATTAAGAATCAATAAGCAAATTGTCACAAATTTTGTGAACTACTCTTGTCATTTTCATATTAAGCAATTTATTTATTTAACAGTAACTAATTATATTAAATGTCCCATTATTTTTAGTTGGATTAGTCTTGTATATATAGACTCGATTCCTTATAAGGAATCGAGTTGACCAAGTCCACATTTTTTTTTTGTAATATTTGTTTCGAAAAATTGTAAGTTATTATAATTAAAAAGTGCAACACATTTTTTATTAAAAAGTGTAAGTCAATATAATTGAAAAGTACAACACAATTTTTTAATAAAAGATGTAAGTTATTATAACTAAAAAGTGTAACACAATATTACTGAAAAGTGTAAATACAATATTATTAAAAAGTGCATGTCGGTATAACTTAAAAGTGCAACACAATATTTTAATGAAAAATGGAAAATATTATTTTTAAAAGTGTACGTCACGACAATTAAAAAGTGTAACACTAATAGAAAAAATTCCAAAAAAATAAAAAAATTTCCGAAAAAAAAAATTATCAAAAAATAATTACCCAAAAAAAATGTTGACCAATATATAGATTCAATTCCATGGGAGACCTGCCCTTTTTAGTTACTTTTTTTTTTTTTTTGGTCTCACAATTTTTTTCTTTTTCAATTTAGTTCTATATATATGTATTCAAAGTATATCTATTAAGTCACAAATTGTCGAAAAAAAATATTACTCCAAACAATACTGTTTGTTTTTACAATGTGTCAATTAATCATGTGCTTCATTATTCCGAAGAAATTAGTTGATGTCACATTTTAAAAACACTGACATTCGTTTTTATTCAATGATTTGCTACTAAAATGAAAAAAAAAATGATAAAAAGAACCCTTTTGGTGAAAGATATGAAACCATCTCAGCATGCGAAGTAGACGATCATTTCTCTTAAGATAATAGTATCAGATCATATATAGAGTTTGTACGTATATTTCTTAATAATATTGAGTAAAATTTTAAACGGTAATTTTATGTATAAAGTAAAAAAATGAGTTAACTTTTATATATGTGTAAAATTGAGTATATAGCGAGGGGTAGTTTATAAAGAATTTTCTATTTTAAATGTATGCAAGTTATTGTAAAATGTCGCGAAAATGAAAGTGTGAAAATAATTGTAGAACTGATGGAGTATTTGTTATTCTACTACAACCAATAGAATTACAACAACAATGTAGAATATTCTACAACAACACTTTAGAATCAAGAAATGAAAATGCTTTAGTTTGATACTATTGTACTCTCTCAATTTTTTAAAAGTTTTCATATTTTTCTTTTTTGTTTGTCTTCCAAAAATTTGCATACCAAAAATAGAAGTAATCGTAACATCTCACAATCTCTCCCTCACAATATACACACACATATTTACTCTTTATATTGTTGCTTTTGAGATATATCATACACTCAATCCATATACTTTATTTAATATATATATAAAAGTTACAAAATGCCATTCAACACCTTCACCCATTATACTTTTTTCTTTAAACCGTTTTCTCAAGATTCCCGCAAACTTTTCGAATTCGAGAACGGAGGAGTGGTATTCTTTTAGTTTGATTTTTGCTCGTTACTTAACAAAAGCTAGCTTTTTCCAGCTCCAGCTAGTATCCTTAAATACCTTTTTCTTTCACTTTCCTCCTACACTTCCATTTACTTAGACATTAAATTATTTAAAAGTACGGAGTATAAATACAAAAAAAAAAAATGTCACAATTTCCTTTATTCACTAAAGATTAAAGACATCTTCCCTTAAAAGTCATTTTTATTAATAATTATGATGTATAAATAGTTTTTTTTGTTTTTGGGGTTTATTGCGTGGAATGAAGACAATCAGAAATATATCATCATTTTCTCTGTTTCCACATTCATAATTAGCAACGTGTTTAAAAATTCATGCAATTTTCAACTAACTAAAAGGACAAGATAGAATTAATACATATATCTTAAACGAAAAAACGGTTGATTTCCACATTAAATGACATAGTCAAATAGAGTTGGCGGATTCAAACTAAGGTAAAAGACGCAGACATCTCCGTCCTTGATCTCCTTAGACCGATAAGAGTTCAGCCACCCTTTCCCCATGTGCATGCGGAATTGGTCAGCTGTTTGAGTCACGAGGTTCATTGTCCACACTTGTCCAAGCTCATCTTTTACGTCCGCACTCGTTTTGTTCTCCAGATTATTCGACCTTATGAATTCTATTGGGATATTCTAAAATTTACAAAACAATTTGCATATTAATATAAAAATCAGTTTTAAAGAGGCACATATATAGTTATATGAAGCAAGAAAGAGAAGAGAAAACTCACCAAATGACCATTTCTTAAGGCATGAAGAGGTTGCATAGTCGTGGTGAAATGGGTCGATTCCTCGCCTGTTTCAAAATTAAAATTACACATTATTCAATTTAAAGGTAATTATAGAACTCGATCACAGTCTACGTAAAAAATTATCTTAATTTACTATTATTAGCTCTCTCGGAACGATGTGGGTGTTCGTTGTGTTCAGCGGGAAACTCTTTTTCACAGGCAGTCGGGTCAAAGACAAGAACGTTGAAATTGAAATGACCGAGATGCTCAAACACCAAAAAGTCCCCGATGCTCAAACGGTGGCTTTCCACAAATTCATGCCACCCGCGTTTCTCAAAACAAATACCACCTCCGCCATCTCGACTTACTTTGACCTTCCATGTTCCTTTCCGACTTTTCAACATGGCCCACTTTGAATTCTCTTCAGAAACCTTTGCACAAAAGGATGGTGGAAGCAACTGCAAAATTATAAACAACAACGTAACATGAAATTAATATCGATTTCAATTAAGTTTCAACACTACTCCGTATTAATTAAGCATGCATATATATATATATGGTGAGAAAAGAAAAGAAAGGGTTAAGTTTACCAATTTTTGGTGAAAATCAAACATCAAAACCTTGAAAAAGTGGATTGAAGATGAGATGAGTTGTTGTTCCTCCATTTGACAGATCGAGCTTAGAGAATTATATAGGGCATGTTTGTTTTGGGACTCACCCGTCCAGACGTGGGACGTAACGTCCCACGCCCTTGTTCTACTTCGGGATTTCACATCCGGATTTCCCCATCTAACTACATCCACCCCTATACATCCTATTATTAAATCCTACTATTACATCTCATCCAACTACTCTTACACAATTTGATTTGACATAATCATACTATTACATCCCATCCAACTACTCTTACACAATTTGATTTAACATAAAGTTACATCTCATCCTACTCAAAATCCCAAAACAAACACACACAATTACTATTCATCAGAATTTCCACATCCAGAATTTCCCCTATCCTACATAATCCCAAAACAAACATACCCATAAGGAATTACGAAATTACAAGAGTTGAAACCACTGTGGAGCAAGCCAAATGAATACTACTCCCTCCGTCCGTCTATAAGCTTCACGTTACTTTTTGGCACAGAGATTAAAAAAAGTGATTAAATAATAGATATAGTACAAGTGATGTGATTGGAAAAAGGAGAGAGATAGAGAGAAAAAGTAAGATATAAAGTGATATGTAAGAAAAAGTACTTACCAAAAAGGGTATGGAAAACTTATAGGCAGATATACCAAAATGGTAAAATGAAAAATTTATACACGGACGGAGGGAGTAGTAAGGATCTATATATATATAGTACTCCCTCCGTCCGCCTATAAGCTTCCCGTTACTTTTTGGCACATAGATTAAGAAAAGTGATTAAATAATAGATATAGTACAAGTGATGTGATTGAGAGAGGAGAGAGATAGAGAGAAAAAGTTAGATATAAAATGATGTGTAAAAAAAAGTACTTACCAAAAAGGGTATGAGAAACTTATAGACGGACGGACCAAAATGGTAAAATGAGAAAGGGGCAATGACATAATAGGTCATTTCACATAGTGTTTTAACAATAAAAAACATTTTTAATTGTAATTACAAAAAAAATCACTAATAGAGGCAAAAGTTCATATTTACCCTCTTAATTTAATTAATGGTAATAACACATTAGTCAACTATGCGTGTGGCAATATTTAAAATTATATCATTCATCGTAAATCGCGCTATAATTGATACAAACATACCATTTTTCACACATTTTCATTATTGAAGTTAACAAAACCCCAATTGGATCAACTTTCTTTCATCACTCTGCATTCTACTGTGAGGGTTTTCACCGAGACTTCATATCTTAATCAACTGATTGATTCTTTTCTGCACATCAGATATGCGCTACTCATACACTTCTATTCGAGTTTAGTATTTTTTATATTTTTTATCTTATTTTTTGTTAAATCCCTTAAACACTGAATCAGTTTTGTCGATTTCGTAATGGGTAGATAGATACCTTCAAATTATATGAAACCATTTGTGTAATAGATTCTTACTTAATATATATAGATATTATTAATGTTAATTTGTTTGGATTTCGAGCTGCATGATACAAGTTTGGATGTTTTATTTATCTGTAAACAACGTATTTGTATTTTCGATTCCTCGTTTTATGTTTTTGTTTTTTGTGTTTTTTAAACTTTGTTTTCTTCCCGATTATCTATGTTTTAAATTTTAATTTTGTTTATAAAAACGGTTATATACTGGTATGGCTAGAGACAAAAGACGTGGGATTCATATTGAGGAACAAGATCGACCGAATATTGAAAAAAGTAATAGGACTAAGGAGGTGCGTGTATCAATGAGAACAACCAGAGGTAATACTAGGATTATTTGTATTTATTACAACCAAAATAAAAAATCTAAAGTTTTGTAATCGTACATCTATAAGAATCGATTAACTATTTTTTGTTTGAAATATATTGAGATGTATCTAACATTCTATGATCACATACACACTTAACTATTGTATTTAATCCACAACATAAATGTTTAATGCTAGAAACTAACCGTACTGTAGTCGAAAAAGCTATGCATATTATCCATAAGCAGGCAAGTAAAATTGAGTAAATGTGGAAAATAATAAAAGTAAAGGACTAGCTGCAGTGGTAAATGCACATACATTGCATCTGTACGTAAGTGTTGCATATAACATGATATATGACATATCAACTGCATAGTTGTAGTGTGCGTGCTCTGTTGTGTGGATATCATCGACCGGTCCAGTGTGCAGATTGTTTGACAGATTTATGTTATGTCAATGTTGCTGCATATATTACTGTATTGAATTGTAGTTGTTCGTGTTATTTACGTATTTTGTGTATAAGAATATGCATAGCCTTAAATTAGTAATTCAATATGTTGCCTATAGCATGATGCTATTTAAATTGTGATTTTTTTTATGGCCTTTGATAGCTTCAGCTGACAATAGGGACTGCATGGATAAGAGATGAGGAGAGCATAATGGTTGTTAGTTTTTTATTAAGCTTTGTATTCCATTTAATGAGATTTCAGTTAACATTGCACAAGAATTATATGCAGGGAAGCGAGTTCTGGGATATGTAGTTGTGCCTTCAGATTCCAGTAATTTTGTTTGTATATAATGTACTTTGTAATTGAATGTTCAACATACATCTGATATTTTTTCTGTTTAAATTTTATAGATTTTGAAAGTTATGTCGAAGCAAGTAAAGAAGCAGTGATTATACAACTTCTCAGACTGAAGGTAGATGTGCAATTAAACTTAATGCGTTTAATGTATATATATATATAAGGTTTTTAATTCTACTATTTCATTTACGTGACATTTGACTTCGATAGATGTTCAATGTGTTATACAACAAGCGACATTGAAGAATATGAGAGAGAGATGAGGGCTACGAAGCACAAACGTCTAAAAGCGAAGAACATATTTGGTTACAGTTGTTTAAATTATAGAATATCCATGTTTATTATTTTTATTTTTGAGGACATAATACTTATTTATAAAGATTATATGAACTATTATGTTTGTTTGTTGTTTTAATATGAACAGAAGGAGTGCACATTGACAGGAAGCGGAGTTATTACAAATGTTTAAATTGTTTGTTTGTTTGTCGAGCCTATTCTGCATTTGACTCGTATGCAGCGTGCATCCCATATATATGAATATGCAGTAACAAATATTCAGATATATTTATCTAATGCAATAAGATAGTCATATATTGTCAATTATGGAGTACGAGTTGCATTGTGCATAATTATCTGCATTCATGTCTGTTAATGAGATAACAATATATGCATGTTCATATATTAAATATACGGTAAGACTACAAAACTATAGATAAAAAAAAAAACCATTCAATGACATATGTACTAAAAACTAGATTACAAAATACAACACTACTACATATTATTATTAACTTTTGGGAATGGGGAAACCAAACTAGACAAAATACTATACGTACGTTCGACATCTTGAGCTTCATTCAACCAATCCAAGTCATGAAATTCTCTTTTTTGTATGTCATAAGAGCAAAATTTTCCACTTGGCTCCTCCTTAAACATGATAATCGTCTTCAAACAATTCAAATAGCAAATCGGGTTGATGTTGAACATAAAGGGTAACCCTTCCTCCTTGAATATTGTTAGGCTTGATGACCATGTACTCCCATCTCTGTGATAAGTTAATATGTGCATTTGAAGAAAATATAAGCTGAGTCCATTTTCTTCGGGGCTCAGTTTGCTAGAATAAACAACAATACTGGAATCGTCCAATGAACGGAATTCTACATGCCATGTTGGGAGTATAAAATCAGGAAGATCTATTAATTCATAAGCAGATTGCTTCATTTCAAATGATGCCAATTTATATACTCCCCCATCAAATTTAACTTGCCAATGAAATCGACCACCGACATAAAAACCGTTTGCAACGGGGGGCTTTTCGTACGGATATGATGGAACAAATGACCAAACATTGGAATTAGAAGAATATAACTTCACTTCATACTGATAGCCTTCTACAGACCAAAACCTAGCTAGTCTCAATATTTTAAAATCATTGCATTCACTGTCAAAACATAAAATAAAATAAACCCATGCTTCGCGAAATACAGGAGGTATTGATATAAGATCATTTGGATTAATAAAGGTTTCATTTGTAGATGGATTAATCAGAGAATATTGATCATCAGTGTTGCAAAAGAGTACTAACCCATCGTACGTCCCAAGTATTTCATAGTCTTCATCTTCAGATCGAACGAACCTCTGTATGATGGAACTGCGAGGGGAACGAACCATAACATATAGGCGGGTTTTCCTCCCTTACTTGATGCAGGATTGAAAATCTATTATCCCTTTTCATCCTCCGGAGGTGCCTTTGAACAAATTCCTCCGACGAAATTAAATTTTCCCACATATGAGAAACACATTTGAACTTGATGAGGGTTTTGGGAAGAAGTTGTTCAAGAATTTCAAGTGATACATCTTTTGGAATATTTTGTGCCATTTTTTGTTGGATTTGCTAGACGAAATTAGATTAAAAAAGAAATTAATGTTGAAGTCGAAAGATTGTTGCGTGAAATACTGTATTATACAATCTTTCATATATTAATAATCTTAATATTTTCTTATTTTTAATTGTTTGTATGTCATTTACCATTATATATTATAACACGTTAAATGTTGTTAACTATTTGTCATAAGAATCACAACATTATTTAGATATGCAAGAATACCGTTCATTCTTGTAATTTGTTATATACATCAAGTGTTAGTAATTTGTTATTTTACACTTTAAACAAATTATAGGCTTAATCAAATATATTCTTTATTCTACTACAATATATGCATTTTATATTTTGTACGTACATTTCATTGAATTGGATACATCATATGCTTAAAATGTTATACGTATGAAAAAAAAAAATGTAATAATTTTTATTAAAAATCTTGTTAATGAACTACTCCCTCCGTCCCTGAACTGTTTGCACTATTTCCTTATTAGTCCGTCCCTGAACTGTTTGCACTTCCATAAATGGTAAAGTTTTTTACAAACTCTACCCTCAGAATACTCATTTATTTACCCATTTGCCATTACTTTTTTACACAATTAAACACACTAACTCATCATATTAAACCATCATCATTAAATTAACTCAACCCATTAAATAAACCCAGCCCATTAAATTAGCCCACCCAACCCAAATCATTTAACCTAACCAAACCATCATTCCACCATTCCACTATTCCAGCCCCTTCTCACTCCAATTAACTTCATCCCATCAAGAGGAGCCTGTGAAAACCCTAATGCCTCTCTCATTTGTTCATCCTCTCTCAAATGGATCGATCGCCTCACTCTCTCGAACAAGATATTCGATTACCCCTCTCTCTATCTCTCTAAGTGGATTTATCGCCTATCTGGTTCGATTTTGACGGGTTCATCCCTGTTTCAAATGAATCGATTTTCAATGGGAGATTTAACGAAGGTACACATTTTATGTTTCGATTTGGTGAAATAGGGTTACATGTTTGAGTTTAGTTCGATTTTGCTTCGATTTGGTGAAGAGTGTTAATCTGTGGGTGTACACTATTTTTGGTTTGATTTGTGGATGTACGGGGTTTTTGTGTTTTCTTGAACCTGTATTTTTTTTTTTACCACTGATTCATCTCTACAATGATTTTTTTGTTAAAATCTCTCTCTCTTTCTCTAGATTTGAATTCTGAACGAATTTGATATTCCTTTTTTAGTATTGCAATGTTTTTGTTAGGAAAAGGGTTTTATATTTAGGTTGATTTTAGTTAAAATCTCTATTTCGATTTCTATTATGAGCAAATTTGATATTCCCCTGTTTTTTTAGTATTGCAAAACTGTTTTTGACACAGTTTTGGATTGATTTGCAGACAAGAGAGAAGTAGTGTGTGAACCACAGTTGATTTAATGTGTGGGGAGGTTTGAATTAAACCTCAAATTAATCTCTTCATTTACTTTACATGAATGTACAAAAATACCCTTAGTCAACAAGTCAAAAAGTGGTTTTTCTTATTTTGGGTGCACTATATTTGGTGCAAACAAACCTGGGACAGAGGGAGTATAATTTAGTCATACACTACTTATAAATTTACATTTAAATTTACATTTGAATATTTTTTTGCATACACTATTTACTCATACACTTATAATCACACAGACATCATATATAAGCACATTACGGCTTACAAATTATCTATATTATATTATTTACACTGTACCTAATATGATGTGTTTATAATGTTAGTTTACATTAGCTATTCAATATAACCATAATTTAACCAATATTAAGTGAGAAACTTACAAAATATTTAGAATTCATCTATTAATTTAATCATTTCAATATATATATATATATACATATATATATATATATATATATATATATATATATAAATTTCACAAACAATGATACGGATAATATTTGGAAATATAAATTAAGTAGATAAACCATTGTTTATTTAAGACACAATTGCAAGCATAAACAATCAAGGGCAGAAGGTTACCACCGGAGATACAAGGCTTTCAACATACTTATATGTATGGTCAATACAAATCACTGAATCCACTTCTTCTATTATTCTATCTTCATATGTTGCAAAATCGTATGAGTAGAATGAAACTGCTGGATCATTTCTGAACATAATATTTTTCTGATTCTTGTTAATGAAGTGTATATGCACGAGTTTATAATTAATGGGTAGCATTCCAACCTTCGAAATAGTAAACTTCTTCCACGTTGATCCCGTAATTGAATATGAGAGCACCTGCATTTCAAAATAATAGTTTATCGTACCACAATTATCAATATTGTTTCTATCCCCATATACGGCTAGGTTATTGTCATCTAATGCCTTGACAACTAATGCCCACGCTTCACATTGATAATCAGGTAATTTTATCAACCCATAACTCTTATCACTATAGTCGAAAGTTGCAATTGCATACACTCCGTGTCCTTCATAAATCTTCTGGAAGATTGTTGGAGTTGGTCTGAGATTGATTAATAACAAGGGATACAATAATCATCTTTTCGGAATATAAAGTGCAAAATTCCATCATACCACTTAAATCGCCACCGGACTCTAAATAACAGCTCTTGACACAACCAACTGAATACAAAATCGAATACAAAATCAAATATTTACCTTCTGATAAATTCGGCCATTTGTAGTTGATCTCATCTATTATGCTTTGGTATGTTGTTTGAACATTTATCCGGACAAGCTTGCATCTACCATCGTGATCGATTTTAGAATTAGAGGATTCTCCATTTCTGGGTAAAACAAGGTAAACCAATAATGAATCGATCGAATACACAGGATAAGGGCAATTTTAGAGTTTCTCTATAAAATGTATTGAATCTTAATACTAATTAACCTCTAATAATTGAAATACCTATGATATGGAAGGCCAATGCCCTGGATTGACATATGCGATGCATTGATTCCCACGATCTGCAGTTACGAAACGAGAATCTGTGTAAATTTGGTAACTGACGAAAATAAGGAATGTCAAACAATCACATTCACAATTACTAAATTTCAGGAATTTTGGAAAAGCTGATTTAATTCTATTTTTTGATATGTAAAGGGCATTATAGGGAATCGAATTCAGAAAGTGACCTAATCTGTGTTATTTATATTTTGTGTCTTAAATTGTTTAATGGTCTTATAGAGTGTCTTAAATTGTATTTATTCCAATGAGAAACTTATAGACGGACGGAGAAAGTATGATGAAAGAAAAAAGTGTGAAAGGATATTTTTTTTCATTTAATTAGCCTTGCCCAATAAAAAGGCAACATGTATATACTAGGTCACAAGAAACCAAAGCTATATATTCTTGTAATGTAAGTAGAAGTATATATATATTTACTCCGTTTCATAATTCCATTTCATAAGGTGTGTTGCATTTTGGTCTTTATTTTTGTTTTAAAAAGTTTGTTATTTTTTCTATTTCTATCACAAATTTTTTTAAATTGTCCCTTTGTAACTTCTACAATATCAATTTTAATTGAAAATATATAAATTATTCATTTTATTTCACTTTCTTTCAAAAGGTAAAAATGTAATAGATCAAAATGAGAGGAAAATTAATGAAGTGTAATATGTCAAAAAAAAATATGTTCTTTAATTATATATAGAATAAAAAATGCCACAAATTTTTTGAAATTAAAGGAGTATATATATATATATATATATCCAAAATAGTTTTTGTTTTTAGCTTGATGTGATGGTCCATAAAGATAATGACATCTGAAGATTTGTTTTTAGCTTTAGCCAATGAATTGACCACGAAAGCTATTCTTAGGCCAATTATGAAGACAGAAGTTTTGATGCAAGAATAAATCAAGAAAAAAATTTTAAAATAAAAACTAAATCTTTCGAATGCTATTCTTAGGTAGTATCCTAAAATAATAGGAGTAATACGTTTATCTTCTGTTTCCTCGTACACTTTATTAAATTTGCTTTCAAGTCTTTCGAATTCACTATGTCTTTAGGTTGTGTTTAAAATTTTGAATGACCTACGGCTTACTTGCACACTTTTTTTTATTGGAACATTTTAAAATTATTTATACTCCCTCCGTCCGTCTATAAGTGTTACGTTACTTTTTGACACAAAGATTAAGAAAATTGATTAAATAATAGATATAGTACAAATGATGTGATTGAGAGATGAGAAGGATAGAGAGAAAAAGTAAGATATAAAGTGAAGTGTAAGAAAAAGTACTTACCAAAAAAGGTATGGAAAACTTATAGGCGGACGGATCAAAATGGTAAAGTGGGAAGCTTATAGGCGGACAGAGGGAGTATATTCTTAATATGAAAATATCCCACAAAATTAACACCCTTCCAACATCATTTTATTTTTTAAATTGTCTCTCTATTTTTCATACATTTTACTTTACACATCATTAAATCCATTTTACACCTCATCAAATCACCTAAAATACACCTCATTGAAAGTATTTGATTTGAGGAGACATTTTAAATTTAATGATTTAATTTTAAAATATATGAATTTTAAATAACATGGTTTTAGTGAAATTAAATGATTTCGTACGATCACAATTAATAATGTGAAACTTATAGTGCATGTTCTAAATTACTCCAGTTTGGACAATTATACCTTTGATGTAAATTAATCTCCTTGCCCAATTAATCAAAAGGCAACACATATATATATATATAAAAGAAACGAAAGCTATTCTTGTAATAACTGATAAGAGTCCAAAAATAAATTTTCTTTCCAATTAAGTTAAACTTGGCATGCATGCATGCATTTACTAATTAATTTATTTAACGTGAAAACAGCAGCTGTAGTGTGAAAAAGGTTGGAGTATATATTTTGGTGAAAGACAAAATATTGATGGTGCATAACAAAGCACAAGAAACCATGTTACGTGGATAATTGTTTTCTTCAATAGTCCCATTTCTAGCTCGATCTTAAGATAATATCGATCAGATCATAAATTAATAGTAGTACAGGCTAATTTGCAAGATACATAGGAGGAGTATTTGTTATTGTAGCTACAACCAATACAATTACAACAACACTCTACAATCTAGCTCATCGATTTCATGAGATTAATTATGAATTCAATTTTGAGATTGGGTTTAATTTCTTGGAATTAATAACATTATCTACAATCTTAATTAATTTAATTGAACATAAATATATATACATAAGTAGTATATATGTACTCCCTTGAGATTTCACATAAAAGAAAATAGTCTTGATCGAGCTCGTAATTAGCTACGTAGAAAATAAGTAAAAATAACATTAAAATGTTTAAGAAATTCATGAAGAAGGGTTGATTTTTACATCAAATGACATAGTGGGAGAGTTTGGCAAATTAGAACTAAGGTAAAAGACGCAGACATCTCCGTTCTTGAGCTTCTTAGACCGGTAAAAATTCAGCCACCCTTTCCCCATGTGTATGCGGAATTGGTCAGTTGTTTGAGTCACGAGGTTCATTGTCCACACTTGTCCAAGCTCGTCTTTTACGTCCGCACTCGTCTTGTTCTTCAAATTATTCGACCTTATGAATCCTATCGGGATATTCTGAAATTTACTCAACAATTTACATATTAATATAAAAATCAATTTTAAAGAGGCACCTATACTGGAGAAAACTCACCAAATGGCCATTTCTTAAGGCATGAAGAGGTTGCATAGTCGTGATGAAATGGGCCAATTCCTCGTCTGTTTCAAAATTAAAATTAAACATTATTCAATTTAAAGTTAATTATAGAACTCGATCACAGTCTACCTAAAATATTATCCTAACTTACTATTATTAGCTCTCTCGAAACGATGTGGGTGGTCTTCGTTGTGTTCAACGGGAAATTCCTTTTCACAGCAAGTCGGATCAAAGACAAGAACGTTGAATTCAAAACGACCGAGATGTTGGAAGACTAAAAAGTCCCCAACGCTCAGATGGTGGCTTTCCACAAATTCAGGCCACCCGCGTCTCTCGAAACTAATTCCTACACCTCCGCTATCTCGACTTACTTTGACCTTCCATGTTCCTTTACGAGTTTTTAAAATGGCCGATTTCGAGTTCTCCTCCGTAACCTTTAAACAAAAGGCTGGAGGAAGCCTCTGCAAACAACATACAATGAAATTAATTTAATTAACAAGCTGCAAGATATTGATCATGAAATTAGAAGTAATGAAAGTAAGAAATGGAGAGAAGGTATTACCAATTTTTGGTGAAAATCAGATATCAAAACCTTGAAAAAATGCTGTGAATTAGTTGAGAGTAGATGTTGTTCCATTTTGAGCTTCTTCGTCAGAGCTAAAACAAAAGAAGAACAAACGAGTTTGAGTAGTTCAGTCAAAAAATGTTGGTCCCCTGTTTCATAGGGGACAAATTCCTCTACTTATTTACAACTTATTAAAGAAGGCACATCATATATATATATTATTATTTTTTTGACGGGAAGGCACATCATATTGTGTATAGGTCTAGTTTGGGTATCTCAACTTACTCATCAAAATTCGAAATAAAGCAGAAATGGAATGGAAATGATGGAGTTACCTAAGAAGTGAACGGAATCGGCGAAGAAGAATAAGCTGCCTTTGGTAGTCTTGTAAGCAGGGGCGGACCTGGGCACACCTCAGGGGTGGCCATGGCCCCCCTCAACTTTTTTTTTTTTTTTATATAAATATATACGGAGTTATTAAATTAATTAATAAATTAATTGGTTTTGTTATATAAACCTATTTCTTAGTTATTAGTTGGACTGCTAATTAGATTATTCTCCACTTTTTTAAGTAACTGCTCTTACCCAAATACTAATATTAAAATATATTTTAATTATATAAGTTAATAATTTTTTAAAAGGCCATTATCAAATATTAGTATATATTTTTATTGACAAATTCTTATATACAATTGAATTTCAAGTGTTTTTTATAGGGCTAGTCTTGGGTGAGACCGTCTCACGTAATGAGATCTGTGAGACGGCCTTCATATATAAAAAGTGATAATGTTTCAGCAAAAAGTGATATTGTTTAAGTAAAAAGTGATAGTCACTTTTGTTAAAAATATTATCACTTTTTACTTAAACATTATCACTTTTTTTACAAACAAAAATCTGAAAAAAAAAATATGGATTATCCTACCCAAAATTTTGAAATATGGGTTAAAAGGATCCGTCTCACAGAAAAAGATCTGTGAGACGGTCTAACACAAGTTTTTGCCTTTTTTATATATTCTCAACTATTCAATTGAATTTTGATCTGCCACGTTAGAATCTAGTTAAAATTGCACCATATAAATGTACACATGTCTCATTTTAATTCCTTATATTATATGAATTATAATTTTTTTTTTTTTACTATTTAAGTTTTTTTTTCTCGTTTTAACAAGTTCACAAGTCACAACAAAAGTAGCAAAAACACATTATAGGGTTTGAGATATTTATGTGTTTTGATATATTTAACAGTGAAAAAAGATATAAATATAGAATATTTAAATTTTATTAACGAACATATAAAATTGGCCCCCCTTAGTGTCAATCCTGAGTCCGCCCCTGCTTGTAAGAGCTAGCTAAACCCCTGCAACCATATAACATCAACAACAAATGGTCGGTCAATTTTTTTCCCTTTTCTCTAAAATTAAGAGCCACAAAAAAACTGTAAAGGGAATTAAGCAACACTTACAAACAAATCGAATTAATCTGCAGATATATACTTGAGTTCTATGAACTGTTTTGTTTTACATTCACCTTAATTCTTGCACACAACTTACTACTATTACAGTGAGTGAATGCTAGCTAGTGTATGAGACTCATGAGGGAGGGAGTATTTATTTAAATATACGTACTACCCTAGTGTAATATAATATAATATAATATGAAGCTAGGGTTTTAATTTTGTCTCTAGCTAGTACCATTTTTTTTTAATTTATTACTATTAGTTGCATGTGTTAATTAGGTGTCACTATATTAGAGGAGGAGAAGGATGAGGCATTTGTCTTTCACCTCAAACAAACAAACAATAAATATGGCAGCTGCACATTTCTTGCATGAGTAGGTAGGATATATATAATGGAGTATAGTATCCAAAAATAGTGGAGCCTTTTTTGTGAAAACTGCACAAAAGCCAACAGTACTACTCTACTCGATCTTCAATTCTAGCTTCTGGCATTCAAAAATAAAGTTACTACCCACGAAAGCTTTTTCCTTAGACTACTTTTATCGGATCACTAGTGGACAAAAAAATAATTTTAAAAAAAAAAGCTAAAAGAAAATAAATTTAATACCACGTCCCAGATAATTAAACATTGGAGTAGCAAATTGGAGAAGAATAGTAGTAAGATTTCAAGTAATCGAAGAAATTTTCAAGAAAAACAAAAGATAAGAGAGCTCACCGGGAATTTGGGTCTAGTGTAAGGCTCCGTTTGGATAGAGGAATTTGAGCTATGAATTTCAAATTCATCATTCAAATTCACTCCACAAGTAAATGAATGGATTTAAAATTCGAAACATATTTTTTTTAGTTAAAATCGGGAGGATTTTATTTTATCTAGTTTATACACACAAAGCCCTGACATTTTATTTTATCTAGTTTATTTAAATACTCCAAGTCAAATAGTCAAATCCGTTGTGAACTGAGTCGCTGGCGATATTGCGTTACGCCAAACGCATGGCTGTCTTGCATGATTGACGAGCCTTCGTCACCACGTGTCCCTCACCCATTTGTCAGAATCATCTCTTCGGGATTCACAGAATTCACCACTCAATAATTAAAGTAGAGAAGAAAGAAAAACACACACACACTCAAGAGTCACCCTAACACAACCAATAGAATTGCAACATCTAGATCTTTCCTTATTAGCATCAGTGACGGACCCAGAAATTACAGATTGGGGGGTCCAATTTACATTAATACAAATACAAAATATTTATATATACAAAAAAATTATTATGGAGTATAAATTTTTTAATACACATCATTTCATTAATTTAAATTTAACAAATTTTCTTATATTTTGAAAGAAAGTAATTTTGTCGAGAGCCGGATTGAAGGGCGGTCCAATGGATTAGTCTTTTATTTTGTTGCCGGTCCAATGGATTAGTCTTTTATTTTGTTGCCTTATTTTTAGGATTATAGATATGCATTAAATATTATTAGTTAGTTTGTTGGGATATTTGCATATTTTGTGGAGTAATTAAATAAAAGACTTTATTTTGTAAAATAGTCTGTAGTCCCATTTCTTTCTAGACTGATCTAGGGGGATTACGGATTTATTCTATGGTGATTCTCTTATCATAATCTTAAAACATAAAAAAATAATATAAATAATTATTGAAAAAATATATAATATATAAAAAAAAATTGGTGGGCCAGTGACCTCCCTGGGCACTTACTGGGTCCGTCACTGATTAGCATGCAATATATGTAAACGGTAAACCGAAAGTTAATTAGCATCTATCAATCAAGAAATGAAAATGCATGCTTTACTATTGTACTCCCTCCACTTTTAAATAAGTGTTACTTTGTCATTTTAATTATTTTTATAATAAGTGTTATTCTATATTTTTTTCTTTAATTTTGACAATTTTACCCATATAAAATAATTTGCCTTCAATTTCAATTAATATAGTAGCATAAATCATGGAAAATCATAAATATTGTACAAATGAATACCACATACATTCTTGATCACATTCTTTATTAAACAAAAATTTAATATCAAAATTATTTATCATTAATGAAGGGTAATATTGACCACAATTTAATATCTTAATTTGTTGAAAAATGTTAAAGTGACACTTATTCAAAAATGGAGGGAGTACTTCTTTTGTTTGATTTGCTTGTTTACCTAACAATATTATTAGTGAGTTTATGAAGGTAAATAATTATTGTTTACCAACACACCATTAATGACGAAAACAAACTACGTATATATCAAGACGAATTAAACACATAACCAATGCATTTGATAAATGACTATTGCTAGTTTGTTTATGTGGACAAGTAAAAAGGTTGATTAATACAGCCCCACTATACACCCTTGCTTAGTATTTTAACTTAATCTAATCAAGTGGTTCGTTAGTTAGTTTGATTAGCGGTTATTGTTTTTTGTTAGTATTAGAAGGGGTTTCTCCTTACATTCCAGATTACGTTTTTCATCTTCAGTTTTGTAAACTCTCCAAATTTTGTTCAAGAATGTTTTCAATTCTTTGATTTAATATGGTATCAGTTTCGCGTGGAACTTGAAATACCATTCGATCCTGCCGCCTGTGCTTTGCACCCTTCATTTCTCACATCAATTCTTTCCTTCGATTTTGATTCCCCCCCCCCCCTTTTCAATTAAAGGGTTTTTCGGATTGTTTCCGCCATTTCTCTGATCGGCATCGCCTCTGTTCTATTCGCTGTTTATCCCTACAGCCATGGCGCCCACCGTCACCAACTCCGATTCTCTTAACCCGGCCAAGAACCCCTTTTTTCCACTGGCCCTCCACTAGAATGACAATCCGGCGGTTTCCAAGAAAGCACCAACTACGTTTCTTGAAGCCATATAACAAGCTTATGTGTCAACAAAATACTTTTTTCTTAATAGGTTTGATCCGTTGAACATAGATCCAATTTCCCCCTTTTTCGGATAAGAATTTTAACTAACAAATAAGTAAAATAAAAATAGATTGAATTATGTACAAATGAAGTTATATAATCTAGTGTGATTCCAGTTTGGTTCTGATTCAACTTTGCATACAAAGTTTCAAAGCGGAGAGACTTGGATAAACTCCAGACTTTAAAGGCATATACATATATGTACAGAAAACAGAGGGACAAATTATCGTATGAGAAGGCTCAATTATTATCTTGCTTCATTTTCTAATCAAACGAAAGGCAGAAACGTTTATGCACTTCTTCATCGGTTATTATCAAAGAAGGTCAAATAAAAACCATGTTTCCAGCAATTGTAGATTTTGGCACAGGCCCATAACAGAGAATGAGATCCCAATAGCTGAAATCAGATATAGATATAGCCCATATTTTATATGTAACCTTGATGCTGCTACCACTTCAGAGCCTGACCAATCAAAGCCATTAATCGTGAAGGTGGAACCACCGAAACTTCCGCTGCAACAGCTGAAAATATAGTTGAACAGTCTACATGAGAACATATACCACAAAGACAGGAACTGAAGACGTAAAAAAATACCAAAATGCAGCAACCATAACTACAAAATTTTGAGCATATAAAGTAAGAACTTTCATAAACCTATAGCATGAACACACAACACACACACACTCATGACTTAAAACAAATATTAAGGTAGAACGCCATAAAAGGTATATCAACATTATTCAGCATCCTCAGTGAAATAGTTGACCTGATGGATGAAAATCATTATATTACTCCACACTGCATATATTAGAAATTGAAGCAATTATCATTCTCATGCCTATAAATTTTAAATCCATAGTGTAAAAAATACATAAATTTTAAATCCATAGTGTAGAAAAAATGCAAGGCGAGTTTGTTTGTTAATTTTGAAGCCATCATTCCCATGCCTATTCCCAAAAAAATTATAGCGAATTACTGAAACAATTAAATATTTTGAAATAGCTCTGAAAATCAAATAATAAAAAAAAATCTTTGTACCTTATCGAGTATTGATGTTGAAGGTAAATTGTTGAAAGCCTCTTTGTATACAATGTTTGCTAGTTCATGGGTTCTGTCAGCTTCATCTCCAAAATTGACTCTAGATAGTGCAACGTACAATTGTCCGTGGCTAAAAACTGGCTTCGGGAGATACAATCCTACTTTTTTTAAGCTCTGTCCTTGACTTTTGTTGATTGTCATTGCATAACAGACTCGAACTGGGAATTGTCGTCTTCTAAGTTTGAATGGCCATTTTGTGTCGGTTGGCGTGAGGATTATTCTTGGAATCAAAACTTTTTCGCCAACATGTGTCTCTGTTAGTATTTCTGCTTCAATGATTTTTTCTCCTAATCGAGTAACCAACAACCGTGTGTCGTTGCAAAGTCCTTTTCTTTGGTTGATGTTTCTCAACAACATGATCGGAACGTATTTCTTTAGCTCCAAATTGCTGTCCGGTAATCTTGGGAATTTCAGGTTATTTAAGAACTCCATCGGGTATAAAGCTTCCATGTTTTCTGTCCCTTCGCCTTCTTTTTCTATGTTGTCAGAGCTTAAGTATTCTTTCATATTTCCGAGGACCTGTGACAGCATGAATTTGTTTATTTCGTCCACCATTTCGTTTGTCGGTGCAAGGATTGCTCTATCCGTCAAGTATTCTTTATCTTTGGGTGGGGTGTCGAGCTCTGGGTATATATATTTTGCAATTTTCTCCACAGGATTTCCTTCTTTGTTTAGAATGAGCTTCTTGTCTACAACTATCTTTCCCTCTTCTTCGCCTCTGTTTTGTTCATTAGAATTTTTTTTGGCCTTGCCATCTCCAACTTGTAGAACCCATCTAGCAAACTCCTTCTCCGTGTGGTTTAAGCGCATATTTTGTGAGAGAATAAGTACGGTGCATGAATCCCATAGGGGTGATCGGTTTATCGCTGCTAATACTGTGTCCTGTCGGCTGCCTCTTTGTATTACTGGTAGAATTTGTCTGAAGTCTCCGCCGAGCAAAACGGTTTTGCCCCCGAACTTTTTAGATCCTGCATTTTCATCGTACGGGGATAACAAATCTCTCATTGTCACATCCAATGCCTCAAATGCGTGTCGATGCGTCATAGGAGCTTCATCCCATATTATCAAGTCTGCACATATCAACAATTCGGCTATCATCGATCCCGGCTTTATATCACATGTCGAATTCTCTGCGATTTCCAAAGGTATTTTAAATCTTGAATGTGCTGTGCGCCCTCCTGGTAAAAGCAAAGCTGCGATGCCTGAGGAGGCGACTGGAATGACTACTTTATTTTCTGCTCGTAGTCCTGCAATTATTGTTTTGTAAAGGTATGTTTTTCCGGTCCCTCCATGCCCGTAAAGGAAGAACAATTTCCCCTTATTGTTATTCACCGAATCCATGACCGTGTCAAACACTATTCGTTGTTCTTCATTTAAGGTGAGAATCATCCTATTGTGTTCAGCTTGTTGTTCGGTGATATCAAATCTTGTCTCCTCTTGTAACAGTGAATTTGAAAGCTCTTTCAGTATACTTATGTTGGGTATAGGCATGTCATCGAAATCTGCAAGTGACTTGTCGTTCTCGATTAGGAGCTTTTGGATTTCCATTAGTGTGTAGTGTTCTAGCTTCATCATTGAATTGCAACTCCACGAACCCAAAAGCCTTCCTTTGTTTGTAAGGTATGTCTTCTGCTAGAGATTGCCAACAATGATTCCATAAATTCAGTGGGCTCCCGACCTCACAGTAGAGCAAAAGTGTGACAAAAAGGTTCCTCAATTGGTTAGGTGTTGCCCATTAGGCTGCCTCGTCCATTGCTTCTTGCCATTCTGAGTCCCCGTCCAACAATCCTTTTGCATAACAAGCAGCCTTGAATGTTTGGTGTTTCACATCTCCAACAGTGAGGAAATAATCATGGCTTGTTGCTCCTTTTGTTATCAAAACTAACATTCTCAAATAGTACAACTCGCCTGCTGTAGGATGGATGTTGAGAAGTCTTCCAAGGCTAGAACCTTTTTGTCATTTTTTCCACTTTTTATTTTTGGCATCCCATACGAACTTTGTTGGGAACTGAATATAAGTTAGTTCTCTTGCTTCGCTGCTGTCTTTGTTTGTTTCCATCCACTCCGTGAACATCGTCCTTTCGACACCGTCCCTTCTCAATATATTTTCAAGATTTTCAGATTCCTTGTAGGTGATTCTCTGCTGGTTTGGAAGGTGTATGCTCAACCTCTGCACTGCTGGTTTCCGATAGTGTATGTCAAATGCAAAATTTCTCCACATGGCTTCTTCGCATGCTGACAAATAACGACATTCCAAATATTTCTTAATCTCGTCGGCTTCCTCTTCGTGGCCTTCATTTTTCTGTTCTTTGTCTCTCGTTTTCTCAATGATCATTGTAGCCTTGTCAACTCCCTTTGTGATGTATTTGAAAAGATACTTTATCGCTTTTGACTGGTTGCACCATTCAACATTTATGTGAGATTGGAATTTTTTTAGTAGTGCGATATTATGCGGTACCACAAAGCTATTGTCGAGTTTGACATCTTTTTTCATGATGATTTTTTTCTCGTCATTTCTCCTCCGGTACCTTACTTTTCCAATCTCATCTATTGTTGTGTTTTCGTTGAAAGCCTTTGGGAATTTTTTGGTGCATGTATCTTTTTCCATGCATGTTGACGTCGGTCGTTTTTCTCCGCATGGTCCATGCATCATAAACTGTTCAACTAAAGCGTATGCTTCTAGGTCAGTGTCCTTCTATGGTATCTCTGCAGAAATTATTGTATCAATCTCATCAACTGTTGGATTTTTGTGTTTTTCTTACAACCATAGAAGTATGTGTGCATGGGGTAGACCGCGTTTCTGGAACTCAATTGTATAAATAACTGCATTGAACATTCGATTTTTTGTTGTCAATCACATTATTCAATTTTGTTATTATACGATGTATTTGTAAAAGTTTGATTTTTTTTACCTCCTTCAGTCTTGCCGAAAGTCTCTCCTTCTTGAATGTCGTTAAGTAGTTCTTCAAGCTTCATCTTGAAAACTCGACTGACTATGTCTGGCCTGTCATTGGGTGTATTGTTGCCATATTGCTGCAGATGCTCTGTTATTTCATCCCAGTTAGGATTGGCCGTAATCGTGATGAACAACGATGGATTTCCTTTCCATCTGCAAACTGCCATTGCATCG
The DNA here is from genome assembly GCA_963675135.1 of Galeopsis tetrahit. Classification (NCBI taxonomy): domain Eukaryota; kingdom Viridiplantae; phylum Streptophyta; class Magnoliopsida; order Lamiales; family Lamiaceae; genus Galeopsis; species Galeopsis tetrahit. The sequence goes on from OY776120.1 coordinate 83,528,588, forward strand.
TGGAAGTTTTCTATCATATATCTTGGACCACCCGTGTATGAAGGAGGTAGTATTCTCTTTCTTCCTAGTAGTTTTGCATCGGTGTCTCCCCTAGCAACAGCATCGCATACATTGTTGTAGAGATCTGCTCTTATCTGTTGTTGGTTGTTTCAGATCCACTGCAGTCTGTATTGTTCGATTGTTGTGTACACGTCGACAACATATTGTTGTAATAGACGACCGGACCTGATAATCGTTGTTGCCTCTGTCAGTCTTGTATGCATTTCGAATGCATAATATTCACGCATTGTGACAAATGCGCGCTTAGTTGATGAGGTCCCTTCTCGGTTGGGTATCTGTTCATGGAATCCAGGCTCTCCGTAAGGGAACAGTAGAGGGTATTGCAATGCCATGTACAATGGGTGTAGCACACTAATGCGTTGATGTTTTGTGGTCTTATCTTGTACGATTATATCCCTATCTTCTGATATGTCGCCTTCAAGGAGTCCTGCAAGTTCATTCGTTGTCGGTAGGTCATATTGCCTGCCTCTTAACTTTTGGCCGATCAATCTAATTGAAAGTTCATGTTTGTCTTCCATTTCATATCTATCTCTCGCTCTTCTGAATTCTTTGACCAGCTCATTGTTCTCATCCATCATCTCAATTAACCCTTTGATAGTTTTTTCATCCAACTTTTGCTGATTTTGTCTGCGCGGTAGGGTTTTGATTCGGTTCTGCACTTCGTTTGCTGTATCATATATGTATAATTGAGCAAATCGTGGTTTTTCTCCCTCTGTTGGTAGCAGCGATCCGATGGAATGATAGTTTTGTCCTTGAATTCTTAACGTGTATGGGTCGGCTCCGGCAGTTACGGAGTTATCAATTTTTGCTCCCATTGATGTGAATGCGAGCATTGAGTTGTATGATCTTATGTTTTGGCGAAACGAAGTTGATTTTTGTAGTAGTGTGGCAAGGAATGTTGGCGGCTCTCGTTTCTTTGGTAATTTGACTCGTCCTTGTTGGCAACATATCGAGAAGAGATGAGATCCTTCTCTTTTATTTTTTGTTGCCTCTACTTTCCAGACCAACGCATCACAATGTTGGCACTTCAAAAGGGAGTTTTGTTTGAATATTTGTCGTTGCACGCTTCCTATTTTTTATATTTTTTTTAACCCTGATAGTTTGGTGGGACAACATTATAATTTAGGAATTTTTATTTTGTTACCTTTTTTTTTTTTTTTTTGGCGTTTTAGGTTGTGAGCTGTAAAGCGTAGCTTGTTCCGTTCTGCAAGAAGTAATTGGTCTTTTGCCTCTCATAATTTCTAGTCGTCTGCGTCTTGCATTCCTGCTTTGTTCTGCATTTAATTTGCCTTAGCTATATATATTTATTTATGTAATTATTTTTGTTATAATTTGTGTACCTTTCGTTGGTTCTTGTTCTGTTGTTGTGCAATCTGTTGAGGCATTATTAAAAAAAATTAAAGAGCAGAAAATTATTCATTTTTCTTCTTAGCAAAGACAACTTGTTTTTTCATGAGAATTGATAAATGGATTACAAATTGAATTTAAGTAGTTTAATCCTCTAAATCCTATTTTTTCTCAAATTTTGCTCAATCCTAAATTTATATATTGTAGGTGTACCCGTGTGGAAAAAATGTTTCAGTGTCATGAATCTTAATGGTGTGACTCAGCTACATCTTAATTAGGTTGTTATTAAAACATATTTCTCATGGACTAAGAAACTTAGCCAATTTTTATACCTAGCTTTTAAAAAAATTATACTAAAAAGGTACACGTGCAATGCTAATAATATAAACAAAACCAATATCACAACATAAACATACCATGTGGATTTGCTGTTTCTCTTTTTCTTTTAAGAATTTGCCGCCTTTGGTTCCTTGCCTCTCGTCTTTTGTCCACATTATTGACTTAAAGTATAGAAAATTGCATTTACAATTGTAAGTAAATTTACATTTACAAAGAAATATTTCAATCAATTAATAAATGTGAAATAAGTTAATTAAATTATTTTTAATTTTAAAAAAAAAGTGTAAAGAGAAACGAAAGAATCTCGTATCTGAGCGACCAAACCCCTTATTATAAAAATTAATTGACTCCTAAATAAAAATTTCATTTACAATTGTAAGTAAATTTACATTTACAAAGAAATATTTCAATCAATTAATAAATGTGAAATAAGTTAATTAAATTATTTTTAATTTTAAAAAAAAATGTAAAGAGAAACGAAAGAATCTCGTATCTGAGCGACCAAACCCCTTATTATAAAAATTAATTGACTCCTAAATAAAAATTTCTAAATCAGGCACGGCTTAGTTATAACCCACATTAAGGAAATGTTTGTTTATTTGAAATTCAAATTTCAAAATCTATTGATTTTTAAAATTCAATAAAAGCAATAATAAAAACATACATGCTTACATTGACAAAGCAATCACGGAAGATTTCATGACATCAATGAGTAAGATAGTGTTTTGTGAGATATATGTTTATAGAGTTGTAGTTTACTTACCCGATTGTTCTGTGTGTTTTGTATGATTCGTTTCCATAAGATTGTGTTATGTGATAGAAGTTCGTCGGTTTTTGTCCCTTTTTTGCGGGCTGTTTCTATCGAGGCTGGAGCTTATTTTGCTTTGGCAAATACCTGAGAAAGAAACAAATATAAAAAAATGTGATAAACAGAATCTTTTAGTAGGCATGGGGGATGGTATTATGATGTTGTGTAACGTTGCCTTTCAATGGGATAATCAGTTGTGGAGGAAAGAGCGTGGTCAAAGATTTTGAACTCTGTAAAAATTCAAGAGAGTTTGTGTTTTGGGGCTCTTATCATCTCACATAAAGTGTATATAAACAAATGGCAGACGAAATGTGGAATACAATAATCACAGAACCTAACAGCCATAAGAACCTCTTTCTAAACCTCTATATCAAGTTTCAAGAGCTTAAATGCATACGTTATAGTAATGACACGTGTGTCGAAAGTATAAGACAACAAATTTGACACATGGCAAAATTATAAACACATCAAATTGACACATGGCTTGTTAGCAGCTTTATAAAATCCTAATTTCATTACAAAAATAAGCTTGTCGAACGTGATCTAAAAATACGTCTCCTACACTTAAACTTGGAGCTTTAAAAATCATGAATGCACAATCATAAAAAGAACTCTCAATTACACTAACCATGGAATCTTAGACAGCCTACCATCTTGAGAGATACAACACAGCTAACATGATAAAGTGTTCATTTAGTAGTGGAACTTTACGCTCACAAATCAGGAACATAAAATTTATTGAGAACTTTGCAATAACAAAACTGATTTTACGTATATGAAACCATACCTGGATGCGTAGGAGATGTATTTTTAACCATGTGCAAAGTTCTTTAGAAAATACACGATCCAAGACTTGATCTCCAAATTTGAAACGTGGATATATGAACAACTGAACAACTCCCGAATAAATAGTTTGTACAACCTTTTCATCTTTAATTTGAGGTTCTATATTTTTGTAACGTTTTTTTGGTAAGGAATATAAATGATCATCTTAATTTGTAATTAATTTTCCTAATTACATTTTGTATATAATTTCCCTTTAATTTCATTAATGAAATAGTTTAAATTTAAAATTTTGATAATTGCTCTTCAATTCTTTTCTTTTGGTCAGGAGAGAGGTAAATATTCCTCATTATTGTGAGTCTAACATGCAAAGATGAACATGTATTGGCAAAAACGAACTAAGAGTATTTGCAGTTTGATAAGAGCCATATGCCTGCATTTTATGGTGTTTGGCCTAGGAAAAGATAAGATTGCATTATTCTTTGTACTTGATTTCCATGTTTTGGTTACTTGCGTTTACAAATGTTCCAATAAAGTTTAAATATGATAAACGCTTCGAAATTAACAAAGACGACAAGAGATGATAAAATGTATAAAACGAATATTGTTGTTCACAAACATCAAAGTTGAAGACAAATTACAATTATTGATCGACAATTTTAAACCAAATAAGATAATTTAAGAAAAGTAGATTTTGAGTTATACATTAAATTTCGCGAAAAATTAGTAGACTTAAGCAAGTGAATACAATTATCACTCAATTAATCTGAATATGGTTAGCACACAACGAAAGTCTTGCTTCTCAAAATTCTGGTCAAACTCTAGTAAAAATTCTGATAGCAACATTCTGGTTTTAGAAAAATGTTAGTAGAATGGATGAATGATATAAAAAAAGATTGAGAGTCTAACCTTTCACAGTCGGAGTACTGACCTTCCCATTAAAACTTTCAAAAGAATCTAAAAACATTTAGAATAGCACAAAATGATTAGCAAATCAAGTGATGTTACTGCAATATATATGAGCAAGGACGGAGCCACACTGGGCCCAGAGGGGCCCAGTGGCCCCCCACCACTTTTTTTTTTTATATATATATATATACTAAATTTTTTAAAAAATAATTATATATGTATTATTTTGGTAATTATTTTTATTATATATAAATAAAAATATTATTTTCATTTTAAGATATACATATTAAATTTAGACAGAACAAAAAATGAATGCTTACCTACAAAGTTTGTAGGAGGAAGAATTTTTTTTTTCTCTTTTTCATGTATTTTCTTCTTAAATTTATTTCATAATACTTTAAAAAATATTTTTTTAATAGATCGAGTCAATAGATTGATGATGTGTTTGAGATTATTGTCTAAATTTTTGCTAAACTCACAAAAATATCCTTAAAATTGAACAATATTATTGATGTTTTTTTTTTAAATAGTGTTTTAAATTTTTTTGTAGATTTATATTTAAAAGTATTATATTGTTTCGCTTCATGATTAAATTATAACTGAAGAAAGAAAATGATTTTAAAATTTTTTAACGGTATTAATAATTAAGCAATTTTTAAATTGTTTCGCTTCATTTTAAGTCAAAACTAACAAAACTTCTTATACAAATCGGGCCCCCCAATCATAATTTTCTGGCTCCGTCACTGTATATGAGTTGCTCAGATTCATAACAATTAGGCTACTTTGCATATAAACGGAAGGAGCGCCTGACAATGATTACTTCAACTAATCTGGTGAATTCTTCTTCTTGCTAGTTTGTGTGCAGTGTATGAATGTGTTGTTTGAATGAAAGTACTTGAAAGTAAATCAATACAAGAGTTATAGTGGTTAAGAGACTCAAGCTCCTACATCCACTTTCCTGCCAAGGTGCACTTGATCAACCACACCACTCCTTGGTCAAAAGCTCTTAAAATTTTCTAAATATACTCATTAAGAGCCAAGAAGAAGATTTTATTGGACAATAATCTTAAACAAAAAATGTAGAATTAGTCATTTTGAAAATTATTTTCTTCAAATTTAAGTGAATATTTAGATTCTTTCAGGCAATCATTAAAAGAGGAGACCAAAAATAGATCTAACTTGAAAATTTATCTCTCAATTATGAACATTTTTCAATAAAATATACTATAACAATCTACCTGCAATTCTTAATAATAGGAAAATAAACAAAGATAACAAAAATATTTGATGTCTTAGCAATCAAGTAAGAACGAAAATGGATATATGTGATTAGATTTTTTCCGATGTTTTAGTAACCAAGTAAGAATTGAAATGTTCTAAGTGAATCCCCACCTAACTGAATGACTCACTTTCTAAATTGTTATTAATTTAAAACTATATGTTCATAGAAGGTTATCTTTAAGGAGAAATATTTTAACTATTTTTAAAAAAAGTAGATTAGGTTTATAAGATGACAAGGCATATTATTAGAAGAATCATAGGATTTTTAATTAACTGCAATGACAACAATGACATTAGTTTGTGTATATGATAATCCTACGACAATTAGAGAATTTGGACATATGAGGGTTAATGTGTTACAGATGATTTGATATTGCATTCAATAATTCAGTTTATAGGTTATCTTTAAGGAGAAATATTTTAACTATTTAAAAAAAAAAGTAGATTAGGTTTATAAGATGACAAGGCATATTATCAGAAGAATCATAGGATTTTAAATTAAGTGCAATGACAACAATGACATTAATTTGTGTATATGATAATCCTACGACAATTAGAGAGTTTGGACATATGAGGGTTAATGTGTTACAGATGATTTGATATTGCATTCAGTAATTCAGTTTATAGGTTATCTTTAAGGAGAAATATTTTAACTATTTTAAAAAAAAGTAGATTAGGTTTATAAGATGACAAGGCATATTATCAGAAGAATCATAGGATTTTAAATTAAGTGCAATGACAACAATGACATTAATTTGTGTATATGATAATCCTACGACAATTAGAGAGTTTGGACATATGAGGGTTAATGTGTTACAGATGATTTGATATTGCATTCAGTAATCCAGTTTATAACAGGCTGTAGAAGGTGACTATAGCAATATACATGCATTAAGTAATAATTATTTTGATTAAAGTGATTCTAAAGAAACAATACCTCTTCATCCAGCATCAGTAAATCAATACCCATGAGCTCTTTGTTTTTCTTAAAATTACGTGCTTCTCATTTTCATAGAAGACGAACCAGAACACATCTCGACTCATTGTTCATGTTAAGATCATCAAGTGATGAGTATAATTGAGCATTTTTGGGATCCTTGTCAACTCTATTTTCCATTTTTTCCTGTTATTTCTAAGTGATATGTTTTCCAATAATTTCTAAGATGATTATGAACATTTTTATATATAAAATTGAGACCTTTTGACTTACAAATTAAAGCCAAAAATATTGATGAGGTGAAAAAACCTGTTGACAGGAAGTTGAAGAGGTAGACGCAAGATCATTAAGATTCAAAACTGTAACAGAAACCGTTATTTAAATGAATATTGGGTTTAATTAGGCAGCTGCCATTAATCCAATTGAAAATAGGGTCGGTGCCCCTGTCTTAAAGTGACTTTTGGTGTCTTCTTGGCAGGTCTAATTTAGTCCCATACAATTTTATCATTTCTGAATTTGAATCTTTCCACACACTGAAAAAAAACTAAAACGTTATTTCTATTTTTTTAAACATACTACTTTATGATGTTTGAACTAAACATTATCTTGCACAAATTCTATTACACATTGTAGTAAAAAGGCAAATAGTATGGCAATAACAGAATGCATGATATGATTAATACCTCATATGTCATGATCACAACAACAGCAGCTGCTTGCCTATCAGGACCAGTTTTGAACTCAGTAAGATACCTATGGACATCCTCTTTCATGCATAAGTGGAGGAGGCTAATTATCTTGGCCTGAATCGAAAGCAACAATTGAGACTACAGTAGATTAAAGCTTAGTCTCTCTGGTGTCATCGTGTCAACTGTGGCATCTCTGCTAACTCTTTCAAAGATTTTATATTCGCAAATATGTCATACTTGGGGATTAAGTTAAAAAAAAAATTATACTTGCACAATTTAAGAGCTCAAATTACAGAAGGAATTCGCAGATTCTAGATACACTCATAATTAAATTACTCATTTGCAACGATTCTCCAACCTCAGCAGTCAGAATAGGGGACGCTGGCGAAGGAGGAAGGACAGTAAAGAAAAAATTGGAAACCGATACTTTGTCATCACCAATTCAAGGATTAAATTCAAATTGCTCACGCATGATAGCTGCATTCATTCTCTTTTTTCAAATAAAAAAAGTATAAATCAATACCGTAGACAAATGGACTTACTCATGAAATAAAAAGTCGCCATGATCACGTCCATGATGAACCTTGACTGTTATTTCCAGCTCTACAACTGGATAAGTGAGCAGCTAGAGATTGGCCTATAAAGTGCAAAAAACAGGAACATGCTATAATAATCCATAGAAAATGATTTATGTTTGCTACCATAGCTGGAACATCTCATATAAAACATATAAGTGGGGTGTCGCTTTATAAAACACATTTAAATATGATAGTATAAAATATTACACAAAAATGAAAAGATACTCGTATTATTGCCTCGAAATAGTGAAGCAAAAAATGATTTAAAATTTTCTATATTTGCAGACAAGTTAGTGATTAAGGCTTTTTAGAAGTAAGAGGTGTCTATATTCGTAGAATCAATCTGAAATCTGGAATGCAAGTTACCAATTCAGAGATTATACAATATAGTTTCCCTTAAAAATCCTCCAAAAATCCTTTTTTTGTGGCAATGTAACAATGTGAAGTCATTGACTATGACTCATAACAATTTGGTTTTTTTTTCATTAGCTTCTTAGCATTCCATTTTCATTGCTTCATACATCATAATACCCTTCCAATATCACAAGCAACTCATTGTTCCTTGTAAACAAATGAGACCTCCCCACCCCTAATCGAAAAATTGAACGAAAAATGGAAGATGGAAACATGCTTGCTGCAGATGGCATTGTCATAACCTGTTGCTGCCAATGCATGATCCTGCAAATCCTCATCTTCATACTGCTGAAAATTCCACGTAAAATGTTAAAAAAGACGAAAGAACTTTACGCGAAAAAATTCAGAGCCCGAAAGATGGTAGCAGCCAAGATTGAGCTTGCAAGATATGGGGAAGATAGCTTCAGATAGTACAGAAAACCTTTTTAAAAATTTCTCATATTTGTACAAACAGTTAGGATAGAATCAAATTTGTATAAACTGTTTGAATTTGTAAGTCCATTAGATCCAGTTCGCACATATTCCAATTACACACACAGTCTAAATCGGGCATAAACAGTTAGGATAGAATCAAATTTCTCATATTTGTAAAAGCTTTTTTAAGGAACATACACGAAAATATAAACATAAGTTGCTCATAAAATAATGAATATGTTATTAGATAATGAATATATGCACAATTAGTAACTTAGCAAAAAAGGAGCTGCTCACGAAAATATAAACATAAGTTGCTCACGAAGGTTTAACCTGGATTCCCCCTTTCTTCAGGAGTTGATCTACAAACGCAGAGAAATAGAAATTATATAGATAGAAATTGCTAATCATATTCATTACAAAAGCTCATATTTAACATTTTATTCAACCAATCATTACAACCTTTGAATATCCATTAGGCATCTCTTGTATATTACTCATTTCCTAATATATACTGTATCCTAAATACAAACATCCATATAAAATTAGGATCCAGACAACGAAAATGGCCATACTATAATTCAAAACCAAGCAGTGGACAAAGTTATTAAAAGATAAATAAAAACCACATGAGAAAAGTAAAGATATTTTAGATACAAAAGGCAGGGGAATACTCCTAATTAGGACAAAAATGCATACCTTACACTTAAGCCATTTCCAGGGATCATAGATGAACCACAACTATGACATTTGAACACAAATAAGGTCCACGACCGACATTCTGCATGTTCCACAATTGAATAAGATAAGCTAATTGATAATTGATGTAACTCCTTCAAGAATAGGAACTTCACAGCAGACCTTGTGTGGAGGTTGCTAACAATAACAGTGGTGTGCACCGTCACATCTCTTACAGAACATCAATTTATTAGGATCACCAGTTATTCGACAGCCCTAAGTAATTAAAATATATAAAAATGTCAATTTAAACAATAGAGTAGAGACTTACTTACAAACAGATGATGACAAACACTCATACAGGCGTATTTCATGCACTTGATAGGGCTGGGCATGGATCTAAATAAACCAAAAATCAAGGAAACTTCAATTTCCTTTATCTCCATCGAAATAAGCAGAACCATTAAAACACAGATTCTAATAATAAAATTAATTGTCGAATTTCCAATCGATTTTCCGTAACGCAATCAGAAATTGTGCAACTCAATGTGAAATTGGGAAAGGTAATCCATAATATCTTAAAATCAGAAATGATGATATATTAGTTGGAGAAGATGAAAGGGAAGAACCGAAAAGTTGCCTAATAAAAAAAATCACGGAAACCGCATTCAAATATTGAATCAATAACAAAACACAGCTAAACTGAATTTGGCATTATGGATTCAATTTTGTACAAATGGATCAATGAATTAGGGTACATACTCGATTTCAAGGCTGGGTTGTGTTCTTGTTCATGTGGCTGCTGGTGCTTTTGTGCTTCCAACAATTGTCATTTACAACGATTCTCCAGCCTCAGCAGTCATTTCCATTAGATTGAGCAGGGGCGGTACGATAGAGATCGAATCTATGGTGAAAGGTGAAACGGTGAGACGCGAGAAGACAAAAGCACAAAGAAGAAAATGAATTAAATAGTGACGACGTGGCATGACGTGGCGTACACATGTCAAGATCTGGAGAGCCACGTGTCAAGCTCAGGAGAGAACTTTCCTCCTTTTATATATATAGATTAGAATTTTTTACAATTCTTTTGTATGTGATATAAGTAAAAAAAAAAAAAGACATACAAATTGTGATTAATAATGTATCAAATCATTTTACAACACTGGGAAAGAATTAAAAGAAATGATACATATAAACTAGTATACATATAGTTCAAATAGGGCGACGGTTTGTTATAAAATATTCATTAGGGCAACGGTTTTGGCAAGGGGCCCACTTCCGTTGCCATTTTAGCAAGGGGCCCATTACTCACGTTGCCTTTTAGCGAGTAAGGTCCTGTTGCCATTTTGCAAGGGGCCCACTCCCGTTGCCTTTTGGCGAGTGCAACACACGTCGTTGCCTTTTCCATTGCCAAAAGGCGACCGCGGTAACATCCGTTGCCCTTTGACGAGTGCAACACACGTTGTTGCCTTTTCCGTTGCCAAAAGGGGACCGCGACAACATCCGTCGCCTTTTTTCTAGCAGTTGCCAAATCCGTTGCCAATTGGCAACTGCCGCCTGCCCTTGCTAATATATGTTGCTTTTTAGACAATTTTTTGTAGTGCGATGATATGATTTTATATAATGTTATTAGTTCAATGAAAATTAAATGGTTGAAATATTTTACTTATATACCCGATGCGTTTTTAATTCCTAAACTACTTGATCCTAGAACTAGAGCTAAAGGTTTGGAAAGAATGTTAACTTTTTATTATGATAATTTATTTCCTTTGAAAAATGAAAACACTCCTTGTCCTACTAAAATTACCTATTGTAGACACTGAAATTTTATTAAATTTTGAACGTGTCTAATATTATGTAAATCCTAATTTTGGAGATAAGAATATAAAATAATATCTCCAAAATTGAGGAATTACCTATTTCCTTAGGTTTAGGAATTTTTCTTGCTCTCTAAGTCATTATCTCTTATAAATAGATAGGATAGTGATAATAGAATTTCAAGAGTCAGATAGAATAAGTCACAAACGACTCCATCAACTCCCTAAATCGAGTCTCATGGAATAAGTCACAAACGACTCCATCAACTCCCTAAATCGAGTCTGATGGAATAAGTCACAAATGACTCCATCAACTCCCTACTACCAAATTATAAGTCATTCAAAATTCGGACCGAGACCCCGGTATCAAATTATATTTAAAGAGTGGAATCAAGAGATCAACGAGAGTTGTTACCCAAATTATTAATAAAAATGTTTACCTTATTTTTATCACCATTCTTTTCTTTTGTGCATATCTGCAGGTGTTTAAATTTATTGGTTTACAAATTGGCACGCCCAGTGGGACGATTTTCGCTCTTCATCTCCACTCTCCAAGAATTTCATATGGGGCATGCTAAATCACCCTTGGGGGCATGCTAAATCACCGTTTGAGTTCTACATCAAGATTTCGAGATCAAGTTGCATTCGACATAGATCTCTACAACAAATCTCGAGGGGGCATTTGTAGACACTGAAATTTTATTAAATTTTGAATGTGTCTAATATTATGTAAATCCTAATTTTGGAGATAAGAATATAAAATAATATCTCCAAAATTGAGGAATTATCTATTTCCTTAGGTTTAGGAATTTTTCTTGCTCTCTAAGTCATTATCTCTTATAAATAGATAGGATAGTGATAATAGAATTTCAAGAGTCAGATGGAATAAGTCACAAACGACTCCATCAACTCCCTAAATCGAGTCTCATGGAATAAGTCACAAACGACTCCATCAACTCCCTAAATCGAGTCTGATGGAATAAGTCACAAATGACTCCATCAACTCCCTACTAATTCGGACCGAGACCCCGGTATCAAATTATATTTAAAGAGTGGAATCAAGAGATCAACGAGAGTTGTTACCCAAATTATTAATAAAAATGTTTACCTTATTTTTATCACCATTCTTTTCTTTTGTGCATATCTGCAGGTGTTTAAATTTATTGGTTTACACCTATGATGCTAGAAAACTTTTTACGGATATTTTTGTGGAGTATAAAGATACGTATTGTTTTATTAACGATTTTGTTAGTGCTCCTACTCCTAGTGGTAGTAGTAGAAGCGGTAATTTATATTCTAGTCGAAGTTCTAACTATAATATGCAAGAAAAGATGAAGTTTTTTTTTATAGATTATGATCGTGAGCATTATCAACAACAAGAAACGGCATCAAATTTTATGATGGAGATTGACAATTTTCTAAATGCCCCTACAATGGAGTATCAACTTGGGGAATTAGATAATTTTGATATTTTAAAGCGGTGGGCTAAAAAATATGCCATTTTTCCAACATTGAGTTTGATTGCAAAAGAGATATATGCATGTCCGGTGTCAACCGTAGCCGTGTAACGAGCCTTTAGTATGGGTGGACACGTTTTGAATGAAAGACGTTCAAGATTGACCGTTGAGCACTTAGAAAATCAATGTTTGATTGATGATTGGGTGAAAGCCGAAGATCGATCACAAGATATAGTTCAAAGCACCGATTCAAGTGAAGAAAGTTTGATGAACGACAACACAACCGACGAAAGTAACTGCTAAGCTAAAGTGCTAAATGGACAAGAGGTAAATTACAAGGTAAGAGAACTATGTGGACTTTGATTCCGAGAGGATACGTAGGCAACATAATTTTAAGTTTCGAACTTAGAATTTTTTAAGTTTGAATTTTAAAATTATGCTTAAGTCCATTTTTTTTTTTCTTTTCCATTGGAAATTTGTAATTTTTGGAAATTATGTAATACTTAGGCACGAGAGACTTTTATGTTGAATTTTTGAAATTGTAATTTTTGGAAATTATGTAACACGTAGGCACAGGAATACTGAAGACTTTTATGTTGTTCTATTTTAAAGAATACTTGAATGAAACTTAATTTTGAATAAATTGTTATTGTATTCAGGGGTGCTATGTTTTGAAAATATGTGCTATATGTAATATAGAATATTATTTATTTTATATATGAATCCAAACTCAAAAAAGTAGGTTAAATATTGGGAAACAAGAAACATCGATCCATACTAAATTACTACTACATTTCTATGACAAAAAACGCACTCAGCAACTCGACTTCCAGCAACAATTAGCCAACATATCAACGTAGTACTGGCACTTTCCCATGTCATCAAATTCCTGGTTATTCAAGCACTGCAGAAAGAAAGAATAAAAAAACACCATGAATTATTTTCAAAATTCATAATCAATAAAATATTGTAGAAAATGAATTAGATATAATCACCGGAGATTCATAAAAATTAAAAAAACTACACGATCAGTTTAATTCTCCATAAAAAACTACACGATCAGTTTGTGACGCTCAGACATGCCATTGTGTTCAGGGGTGTGAGGAGGTGTTGTTAGGTGAGTTATGTCATGGGTTTGGAGAAACGAGCGGAGAGCAATAAACTCTCCTCCGTTATCAGAGTATAAAGTTTTTATTTTGGTTTGATAGAAATTTTCAACAAGAGATTTATATATGGTGAATATGGGTAAGACGTCTGATTTTCGTTTTAAGGGATAAATCCACATATATTTGCTAAAGTGATCAACAAATATAACGTAGTACTTAAAGCTATCATAAGACATAATCGGGGCTGTCCACACATCAGAGTAGATAACATCAAGGGGTTTATGAGAGACAATACTACTAGAATCATTAAAAGGCAGTTTGTGGCTTTTGATACAGTGGCAAGAGTCACAATTAAACAGTGGAGATGTAATGTTTGGTAAACGATAACTAGATAAGGTATGAGAGAGTATTTTTAGAGACGGGTGGCCTAAGCGTGCATGCCAAACCGTAGTAGGTAGGCTGGTAGAAAGCAGGGCAGTAGGTGTGGGGTAGGCTACTCGTGCTGGCCAAATATAGAGATTATTCACTCGTCTCCCTACGAGGAGGGTGCTCCCCGTGCGACCATCCCGTACCTGAAAGGACGAAGAACAAAAAATAACATCAACCTCATTATCTCGACATAGACTTGAAACTGAAATTAGGTTCTTTGACATATTTGGGACAACCAACACGTTTGGAAAGTGCAGCATATCAAGATTTTTAAAAGACAGAGAACCAAAGTGAGAGATTTGTAACCCTGTACCATCCCCGATTTCTATATCATCGGAACCAGAATAGGGAGAATGAACAGACAAGTTTTGAAGATCGGAGGTGACATGATGGGAGGCTCCTGAATCGAGAATCCAAGGAGCCGAAGGGCTGGCCGTATGGGCTGAATATGTCGGCCGATTGGGTGCTGAATTGGGGCGAGAAGGTTGAGCGGATGGGGCAAGTTCCGGGCAGCGTTTGGTCGTGTGCCCGACGACATCACAGTATTGGCAGCGACCCTGGTAGCCACGCGAGCCAGACGAAGGAGGACAGTTATCAGCAGATCGCGACGCTGGCTTAGGCGACGATCGGTTGCCGAATTTGGAAGAACCGCGGCCAGCGACAAGGGCCGAAGTGGGGGTTGATGGAGAAGCGGCCAATCTGGTCGCAAACTGAGCCTCCATACCCAGTAGTTTATCAAAAAGGTCTTCGAACGTGATTCCCGAATCTCTTGCTTGGATGGCGTTGACGAGATTGTGATAGGGTTCGTCAAGACCGTGCAAGATTTTGAGAGTGATGTCCTCTTGATCTGTCTTAACACCAAGAAGGGCAAGCTCGTCTACGGTAGTGCGTATTTCATTGAGGTATTCTATGATGGATTTGGAGCCTTTAGAAGGTGTGCGGATTTTGTTCTTGAGGGAAAGAATTCGCCCACGGGAGGGGCGACCATAGATGTTGGCTAAGGTTTTCCAAGCTTCAAAGGATGTGGTGGCCGATGCAATGAATGGGATTAATGTAGGAGTCATGGAGCCAATAATGGCTGATAGGATAAGCTGATCTTGACGCACCCATTTAGAGTGCTCAAGATTGGGAGCCTCGGCTGTGGCGGCGATTACCGGTGTGGTGGCGATTGCTGGTGTGGCGGCGGTCGCCGGTGTGGTGGTAGAGGGGCATGGATTCGTCCCATCAATGAATCCAAGAAGACCATACCCGGTGAGGAGGGTACGGAATTGAAAAGACCAAGCGACGTAGTTGGTAGAGGTAAGTTTGAGTGGGGCTTGAGCGGAGACGTTGAACGCAACGAAACTAGATTTGGGATTGGGATCAGCAGGTGCAGCCATGGGAAAAGAGATCGTATGTTGGGAGAGATGAAGGGGAGTTGGTGAGATTTGAGGAAACAGAGATGAGCAGGGACGTGATAATGGGGGTTAGAAAGGAGTTTAAAAGGCTTTGATAATATTTGCAACAGCTTGGAGGTTGCTGTAACTGGGAGAAAATAACCGCACGGAGGTTATAACAAATTGAAGAAGCAGGCAAGCAGAAACTTGTATGTGGGCGTGCAGGCGGCAATTTTACAGCCGTTGGAGAAGGATCGAGGTGTTAGCCGATCGACTCGTTGATACCATGTAGAGAAACAATGAATTGTGAAATTATAATTTAATTGAATGAATAATAAAGAGTACATGAAGAAAGTATTTATAGATACAAAATATATTTATCCTAAATCTATACTTAAAGAAAATAAGAATTTACAAGATATATAAAATATATTATACAAGATATAATATCCCTTAATATATTTATATATATGCTTAATAAGTGTCCCCCGTGATATTGAGGCACATGGCAGGCTAAGTGTGAAAATAAAAACATGGCCAGGAAAAATAGCCAAACAATCAATGAGCCAGCCAGCCAGCCAGCACTACTGATCATAATCTGTACGGCTGGGCCGTACCTCTGAAAATATTGATGGTAGGTGGCCACATATTCATTTTTATTTATTTTTGACCCACCGTCACATATTTTTATTTTTATGCAATTTTATATTGATCGGAGTATGGGTTGGAGGGGAAGGGGATGACCCGAAAGTACCAGTTGTCGATGGCAAGCAGCAGACTTAATAATTTTCTTTATATGATTCTGTTCCTGTATTAGCTACTCATAAAATACATGTCTTGATGTCTCTGAATTAATTTTCACCATACATAATATAATGCATTTGAGGCATGTATTCATTGGAATGTGAAAATTTTCTCCTTTGTTAATTTTTTTTTTTAATTTAAAGCATTTTAAAAATAATGTTGTGTGGAAATTTTAAATTCTACACAATAAAATAATATTGCGGAAATCCCATTCTGCAAAAAGTAGTGTAAATTATTAGAGATGTGTTGTTAATTTTAGAACTGAGTAGTCATAAATTGACATTAAAATGGTGTTAACTAGTGGGGATGATCTAATAACTATAACAGCGAAATTATCTATTTTTCCTGTGATTGTTAAAATTTACAATTTGATACAGAATTTTTAAATTTTACATGATTATTTACTAGCGCACCTTTTATTAGTATTTCAATTTAACCATAAGTTTTACTAATATTTTTACAATTTTGTTTACATGAATGCCACGTGTTTTAATTACATATTTTAAAAATTATGGTAAAAATAAATCTTTTTAATCTCTCTCCAAATTTAACTAAATCTCTATACATTTAAATAAAAAAAAAAACTTACGTGTAATTTTTTTTATACAAACTATACTTTTATATTCAAACCGTTTAAATAATTTTATTAGAGAAATCTTAAACTATGTCAAAAAATATTTAAATAAAAAATATTTACAACCAGTTTATTTAAATATTTTTAAGTGATTTAATAATATTTTACATTTTATTTAAATATAATTAGATCAATGCAAAATAAAATATATAAAAGTACTTAAATATATATATATATATATATATAATTTATTATTTTATTGAAATATAATTAAATACGAAACTGAATTTTTCCATTAAAATCTTTTATATTCAGTTTAACACTTATATTAAACAAAAGTGTTGAGTAAATATAGTTAAATAAAAAATTGACTTATTTAAAGATTTTATAATCCATTTATATTAAATGTAAAAAATTTGATTGTAGAACTTTTATTCTAGTTTTTTATTTTTTAAAATATTTTTCATTTTATATTTAATTGTATTCTTCAGTTTTATATTTCACAAAAAATTATTTAAGAAATTTATATCAATTTTATATTCAGTTTTGTATTTAATTTTATTGTTTCATATTTTGTATTCATAATTTTTATAACAATAATTTTCAAATTTATTATTTCATAATATCTCAATTTTATTTTTAAAAACCATATTTTAAAAATGGTTTTCAAATTTTATATTTAGACAGAGTGTGATCGATTTTTCTTTTTTCATCTCATCTTCATAAAATTAAATTCAATTAACTTTCATTTTTTCTATTTACTTAATTTTAAAAAAAAATGCTGCTGAGATTTAGTTAAATTTGGAAAATTAATCTAAATTAGTTATTAGCTAAATTAGTACTCCCTCCATTTTTTATTAAGTGTCACTTTAACTTTTTAATTAATTTTAAAATAAGTGTCATTCTATAGATTTTTCTTTAATTTTGACTATTTTATCCTTATTCATTTACTATAAATATTTTTCATAATTAAATTCCACAAAAATTGTTTAAACCAAAATTAATTTGATTTATTAATACTAGCTAAATTTCTATATTAAAATTAGTATAATTAATGAAGGGTAATATAGACCTTAATTTATAATCTTAATTTGTTGAAAAAATCTAAAATAACACTTATTAAAAAATGGAGGGAGTAATTAAGACACGTGTCATTCATTTAAACAATGTAACAGAAGATGTAACAATGTTGTGTAACGGGAGATCCCGTTCAGTGTGTAACATACACCCCTTTGACCAGAAGGTCTAAAAAGTGGGGCAAAATTCGGCAGATTTTATTGTGTTTGACAATCGAAGGGGCCACATTCTGAATTTGTGTTGTGATAATCAACATTCAAAGAGTCAAAAGGACAACCATGTCTGGCATATAATGTAATAATAATATAATAATACTTCTTTTGCTGTCTCACAAATTAAAATAAATATATTAAGACTAGTGGTTTTCAAAATTGGAATTCTACTCTTGCATTAAAAAATAAAATCTTGAGTATCCAATTCTATATATTGGTAATAATAACCCTAAACCAAAAAATAAAATAAAACAATGAGTCGATCGCTATTACTGCTATGAGATTTATGAATATCAAACGCGAGGTGCAAAGCGTAAATCTTTTAATCAAAACACAATATCGAATCATTATGATAGAATCTCCATTGCTAAATTAATTGAAAATGGATATTTGTCACCTGCTTAATTTAATACCTATGATATTATTAATATTAATGCAGGTGATGAATACAATTTGGGAGTAAAAAAATTAGATAAAAGAAAACAATACTCCTCTCATTTTATATTATTTGTTGCTTTTAGTTTTAAATTTTATTTAAAAAATTTATCATTTTAATTATTTTCACCATTGATTTTCCTAAACTACGTACACTTATACAAATTTCTATAATTTCTCTATTTTATTGAAAATATATTTATGTATCTCAAATTCTCCACAAAACAACCTAAATTACAAATAATTAATATTGAGTGAATTGGAGGGAGAAATAATCATGTTTCCATCCGGTAGCCTAACAAATGACACGTTTTATTAAATTCTGAGCTGTAGGAACAAACATTAGTCAAACAATTGGAACAGACATTAGTCAAAGAATTCCAAACTACTCGCGCGCAAGAAATTATCTCTGTCCATCTCAAAAATGATGGGGTCCATTTTAATTTTCTACATATTCCAAAAAAATTATATTTATTGTGTCTAAAATTTTGAATTTAACTATAAATTTTTAAACATACCCTTATTTATTGAGTGTAAAATAAAATTGTAAGTGGAATAGAAGAATATATATAATCACAGTTTCACACATACATTTCTATGAATTGTAAGAAAAATAATATTACCTCAAAAAAATGTAGTATAAAATAATTATAGATTCTACATTTGGGTGAAATTAAAAAATATAACTCTCCAAAGATCCAAGTTTCTTCGACTTACTCGAATGGATCTAGTAACATTGTGGTTCAAATCATTTTCTATTTTGCTTCTATACTCCTATCAAATATATACACTTATAGCACACTTATTTTCTCAACAACTTTAATTTAGTCATTCGTTCTCCTATTTTATTCTTATACAACTATATCAATTATTATTAAATAAATATTATTGATTCGAAATAAAATAAAATTTAATTCTACCATAAACTTTAGTTTACTATTCATCGAGATTTAAAAATCAAAATCCAGACTTGTTCGCACGGCGCACACCTAAATCTCGACTCTTCAATTCTTCATTCGAAACAATAATCATCTAATAAGCAAATGGTTTTTTTAATGAAAAAAAAAAGCCAGAGAGAAATATGGAGAAAATATTAATCAAAGCATTTGTGGGGGAGTCTGTTTGCCAAGTAACAAATGCTTGCAAGATTTGAAAATGAAATGGGGCTTAAGTACTGTTGAAGAGAAGCCCTTTTTGAGCTTCTTCAATCTCTTACCAATCTTGATCTTCAACTTGTTTATCTTCACTTTAAACCATGTTTTTCTTCTTTTTCTTGTTACATCAACTTTGTGCATAGCCTTGTAAATCAAGAACTGGGCCCTTCGATGCTTCATTTCTTCTGGATCTTCATTTTCAATCTTTGAGTAACCAGTCGACCATATGTTGAAAACAGCCATATTTGAGTAATTAAGTTATATAATTGGTTGCTAACTCATGAGAAATATTGTGTACTTTTATCCTCACCAAAATGACTCTTTTATATATATCATACAGTATTTAATTAGGAATTAATCAATTGTATCTCACTAAATATTCTTTTTGATTTACAAAGATACCATTTTTATTTATGGAGCTAGATATGATTGATTTATTCTTTATTACTACTAGTATTTACTCAATACATTCATGCGTATAACATACAATTGTAAAGCGAATATATTGCATAAATATTTGAATGTCAATAGTCGTCATTTTATTAATTATTTGTTTCTCTCATAATTTAGAGTGGATGAGGTTTGAACAATGTCGTTAGTACCATATTTATTAAAATATTAAAATGAAATGAAAACATTTTCCATATAAATTTCTATCATACTAGTTAAGTAAATTATTTTTTTAATTATATATAATAAAATAATAAATCAATCACAAAAAATATTAAGTAACCCTATTCAATTTTTCTAAGTAAAAATGTTTCACTTTTCAGTTATATGTTCAACTTTTAAGTGAATTATATGTCTAATTCATTAAAAAGTGCAACATAATAATACTAAAAAGTGTAAGTCACTATAACTCAAAAACGCATTGAAATATTATTGATTAGTATTATAGATACTAAATAAAATTATTCATTTATCAAGTATGATATAGGAGCTTAAATGGTAACTGAGTTTTGACCTCAAATTAAATTAGTTAAGACACTATCATTTGACTACTGCCTTAATAGTGTTTAGAACATGTGATTCTTATCCTATAAAGTGATCTTGACCCGTTTGTTTAATGCACGTGAGTCCACACAATACCTACTAATTTCTTTTAGTTTGGGAAAGAGTACTCTTAGGTTGCGTTTGGATGAGTGAATTTGATTTGAGAAGATATTTCAAATAGGAGAATTTCAAAATAGATGAATTTCAAATGACATGGTTTTAGTGAGGATTCTCAATTTTAACTAAAAAAATATGCTAAGAATTTGAAATCCATTCATTTACTTTTTAATCCAAACAAGTGGAGTGGATTTGAATTGTAGATTTAAAATTCATAGACCAAATCCCTCTATTCAATCGGAGACTTAGCTATTTCTGATAGGATATAATTTGCTCTGATTATTAATTAGTTGTTGAATTTCGATATTTAAAAAAAAAAAAAAAACTCTCCATCTCTTAGTTGTTAATTTTGTGGTGATTTATAGGTATCTTATTCTTAATTTTGAAGATGGATTTTAATTGGAATTCGGAAATTAACTGATCAGCTGGCCATTAGACACAGGTTTAATAATTCCATAATATACTATATATGTACAACTCGAAGTTGAATTTCTATTATTTAACGAGATTCTGTAAACATTGTATTAATAATGTCTACAAAGCAAGAGTTTGTAAGTGACTGATCACTCCGTCGGTCGTTTTGGTTTACTTTTCTAGATTAAGCCCTATCAAATCATTGGGTATACAGTTCTTTAATTAATACGGAGTATTTTTTTACTCTCACATAATTTATCCCCACTATGAAAAATATAGTGAAATATTAAATATGAAACAGTTGACTTCATTTGAATTTAATGACTACACTATTTTATTACTAAAAAAATACTTTTTTTTATCAAACATTCTATATTCTTTAATACTAATAATAAATCTCACTTTAACTTCGTGTAAATAGTAAATAGTGAATTTAAAGAGTGTCATTAATTGTATACCATTATTTACTCATTTAAAATTGATTTTTACAATAAAATTGAAAGTTGATAGTGTTTTAAAAATAAGCACTTTAAATCAATTGTGTATATGTTGTAGTGTTTACAAAACAAATCACTTTTTTTATAAATTTACAAAAAACACCCTTATTACATTTGGATAGATAATGTGTAAAAATGAAATATTATTTAAATTGTGAGGTTAAAATTGATTATTGTAATGATGAGAAGCACATAGAAGCTATTAGAAGTAAGGGGGGTGCTTCATCAAAATCACTTTTAACAAATTAACTTAATCATTTGGTTGTGTTTGAAAACACTCCAAAAGTGATTCTATTTGAAAAAAAAAAGTGTTTTTAAGCACCTTATAGTGTTTGAAAACATCCACTAAGTGTGTGTTTGCAAGCATTAGTATGTGTTTAAAAGGGTTTCTTTTTTAAAATATAATCATTTTTGGAGTGTTTGGCAACATAACTAAGTGATTAAATTAAGTAGTTTAAAGTGATTAAAAAAGTGATCTGAAGCGTTAGGCCGGCAAGGTGGGCTAATATTAGGACGATTTTGTTGTGTTTTTTTGTTGTGGATGTTTCTTTCAAACATATTGAAGAGGCATGTATGACAACTTTCAAAGGACGGTTGTATCCTGCTGCCTGTGAGGCTATGTAACATGCCTACCATACACTCTATTACTAGTATTTCTTTATATAAGCGACTGTCATGCCTTTAATTTGTGCATTTGAATACGACAGTTTTTTTTTTTTTTTTTAATTTGTAAATGTTAGACGGATTCAAATAAATGGGGATCGTGAGAAGAATGATACTCCAAAATGGTGGTTTTTAAAAAACTTAAGGTTGTGTTTGGATGAGAAAGATTTGATTTGATGATGCATTTTAAAGGAAATAAGTTAAAAATACATAAATTTCACAAATGATATGATTTTATTTTAGTGAGAATTTAAAATCTTTTTAATTTTAAGTAAAAAGAAAAATGATCTAAAATTTAAAGTATTTAAAATTTATTCAATTATTTTTTAATTCAAACCGGTGAAAGTGCATTCATTCACTTCTATACCAAACACAACCTTTTCATTCTATTCTTGTACTCCACCTTTTATTTCCTTCCAAGTTCCAAAGCATTCAACCAAAGTACCCCTAAAGCTAAATAATTAAGCACTTGAAATTCTCAATTGCAATTAATAATACATCTCGCATTTCTTTTTCTTTTTTTTATACAAAATAAAATACTTTAAATTTTATTTTTAGAGAAGTATACATTTTCCCTTACCCTAGAATTTTGTTCCTACGAAGAACTTTTTCAGGCAAAATTTTAACGGCACTCCGATCTCTAACTCGACTTATGAGCTTATAATTTTTTGTTTTCCTTTTCTTTTATATACCATGTATTTTATTGTCAAATAATAGGCATTACAAAATATTAATATTAAGGCTAAATACTTTTTTTTTTCTCTTAAATTGTACTCCTTTCATCCATGGAAATTTGCACCCTTGCTATATTTGGATGTCTCATATCAATTTACACATTCCATAATATCTTCATAACCTCTTCCCTTCAAAATATATACTCGTACATATTTATACATATGTCATTACTTTTTCACACTCAATCTACTTTTTTCTTTACTTTATTCATAAAAGTTTACAATATTATCCTCAAACATCACTCATTACACATTTTCTTATAAAATTAGTCATCTGTGTTAACAAAACTCAATATTTTAATCATTTACCAGCAAACACTATTATTATTTGTCTGAATTTTAAGACTCGATATTAATGATCGAACATTATCGTTATTTAAGTATTTTAAATTATCAAAATCATCATCACGGTCTAACTTATCATCATTCACAAATTGAATGTGTTTGGTAAAATAATTAAAACACGGAGTTTTGTAAAGATTGAAAAAAAAGCAGTTTACAATTCAATTCCTGGGAAAAAATATATCTTACCGGTAACAAAGTCATACCAATAATCCGAATCATGGGAACCATGTTTTTCATAAATAAGTGGTCTTTCTTTTCCTTCTCTGTTATGTTTTTCTCACAGTATAAGCAGAAAGGCAGGTGAAATATGCACAAGGATAGAGTTATATATTTCATCAAAAACAAAAAAGAGTAGTGAAGATTTCATAAAAATACATCTTGAGCTTAATTTAATTCATCTTTTTTTGAATCAAACTGCAGGGACTTCCCCTTCCTTCATTACAAACCATGCACACATCAAAAATGAAATGCCCCTTTGTACTTGTGAGGGCGAAAATAGAATTAAGAAATTTAAATGTGTGGGATAGTCCTAATAATGGGTTCTTGCTTAGCAAGTAACAAATGCTTGCAAGATTTCAAAAGAAACGAAATCTGCTTGCACAAATGAGGCTTTGCAGAAAAGTGTATTGCCTTTCTGAAGTTGATCAATCTCTTACCAATCTTGATCTTCAACTTAAACATCTTCACTCTCAGCCATGATGCCTGTCTTTTTCTCCCATCAGCCTTCTGCATACCCTTGTAAATCAAGAACTGCGCCTTTCTATGCTTCACTTCCTCTGGATCTTCAATATCAATCTTTGTGTAACCATATCTTTTGCAGTTCAAAACACCCATTTTTTATCTTAACTTTAATCAAATGAAGAAATGAGGGGAAATTAATGAGTTGGTGTGTGGTTACTGAGATTGTATTGTATTTATAGTGGTAGAAATATAAAATATTGGAGTCATCAAAGAGTGTATGATGAAACAGATCATGTGCACCCCTTCTTTCTTTTTCTTAATAGATTATAATTAATTATTAATGGGTTGAATTTCAATTTGAAAATGAGCTGGCCATGGCCACACACAAATTGTTGCCTCCAAGTAAAAACTCTGCTATAATCAGGATTATACTACTCAAACTTGGAGTTGTTTACTAACATGGGCATCAATAATGTGGATATAATAAGAGACGTTAGTTAATGATTGATTCTGACTTCTCATCATATAACTTACTGTATTATTTTTATATTAAAAGGTTCAACGTATTTTCTAAGTATTTTTAACAGCCTGTGGCAATATATATATATAAGCAAAATAATTAGTTAAACACTGCACTGTGTATTTCCCTTTTAAACTATTTTTTTGGTCATTTAAAATTAATACTCCTTATATGTTAGTTGAGAGGAACTATATTTAATCCTCTGATTTAAAAGTATAATTATACAGTAGTACTATTTAAGGAGGTATATCGGTATTCGGAGAAATAGTTGATGCATGCAAACTTATAGTACATTTATTTATATTTTGTTTTGTTATCAATATTAAGCGTGTTGCTAATGTTAAAGCACATCATTTAGCAAAAGTGGATAGAATGTCACTGAATCCTTATATTTAGTTAGAGCCGCCGAAATTAATTTGAGATTGACCTATTGAATGAAACTTGCTTATGCAAAATAAAGAAGTTTTTCTTTTAAAAAAAAAATTATGTGTGTTCATTCAATTAAAACTCGACTCAATTTGTTTTCAATGTATGCTCTTAAGTCCTGAAACTGATGGAATATTAGCATAATTCCAAATAAAATGCTTTGGAATTTTACAATGTTGAATAAAATTATTTACATATTATAACTTGGCAAAAAAGCGATACTTACACCGAATTGGCACACAGTGGACAGTGTAAAAAACAAAATCCGGCAGGGCGGCGTTATTATTGCATACTCCTATTTATAATTAAACAATATTGGGATTACCCTAACATTTACCCACCTTATCTTATTCAGCATTATTACTTATATTTAATTAAATTAATTATTAAGGTTCTGACATCATAAGAAGGAACTCCCTCCCCTGCTTAAGTCAACGACACTAAGTCACTAACATGGACCTTCACCCTCCACCGGAAAAATAAAAATATATAAATACTATATTTCCAATTTATACCAGAAATACTAAATCAAAATACAACTAATTTACAACTAAAATACCAAAAAAAAAAAAAAAAATTCATTTGTATCACAATTGTTTGCACTCTTTTCTTATTCGTCTGGTCCCACAATTGTTTGCATATTCCAAAGAGGAAAGAGGAAATTTTTTCATAAACCCCACCCTCACAATATTCACATATTTACACAAAATGTCATTACTTTTACCCTCAATCCAATCATTCACTCTACTTTATTTATAAGAGTTTATAAAATTACCCTTCAACAATCTACTCATTACATTTTTTTCTTAGTTTATGTGTCCATAAAGTTTTATGGTGCAAACAAAGAATTTATAAAATTACCCTTCAACACTTCACTCATTACATTTTTTTCTTAGCTTACGGAGCCCATAAAATTTTATGGTGCAAACAATTTTAGGATAGAGAGAGAGGGAGTATACAACTAATTTATATATATGCCCCCAACACTTTTTTTTCTCTCTCAAGCCGACACAGGGTAAAGGGTAAGGCATTAGTGAAGAAAGTCAAAAGTGTGTGCCATTTGGGGCCAAACGACCAAGAGTTGAGGACATAAGTTTTTGCAAAGTCAACTGCAATGCAATCACTTTTGATAAAAAGAGTGCCGGCATTTTCTGTGATCGAAAGGGTGTTCTTTATTCCTTTTCGAGTCGACAAAGAGGCCGGGGCTTATATAGGTTCATCTCATCATATTTATTATATAATAAATTAATAATGATATAAAATCTAAATGCACACTCATCACGCCTTACCGCTTACATAAATCACTTATACACTAAATATTTTATACAGGTATATATAAACAAGGGAGGATTGGCCTCTAGTGCATAAATTGGCCTCTAAGAGGTTAATGATACATGTCACTTTTAAAGTTGGTAGGACATACAAATTCCTATGGGCAAAGATAATTTTGCCCTTTAATTAATCTTCCTCAATTTTGGTATTGGAAGTTGGGAAAAGGAGCTCAAACGTCAACTGCGATGTCCAATCACTCTGCAAAATCAAAACCCAGCTTTGACACCCTCTCCCTCTCCCCTTTCAATTCACGCGTCAGACACCACCCCCTTTCAACCCTTGTATTCAGTTTTTACATAAAAAATTTATTCAAATTATTTTTAATTCTGGTTTTTATTGATTTTTTTTTTTCGAAATTTTAAGTAAAAAATATTTAGTTCAATTTTATTTATTCAAATTTTTTATATAAAAATATTTATTTGATTTAGAAAATAATATGAATAACTCATACATAATCACTATGTCAAATTATATCAAATATTTCAATTTATATTTTTTACATAATTAAATATTGAATATCGACATATATATTGAATACTGAACACTGAATATCAATATATATTGAATATATTTAAATATTGAACACTGAATATCAATATATATTTAATATACTTAAATATTGAATACGGTGACATGATTATTGAACATATATAATTACATTTAATTAAAATGTTCACATACAACACTAGATATACCCAGAAAAATTGAAATAAAATGTGTATTATATTGAACATCCATATATATATATTGAATATCCCCTATATACTAATAGGGAGTTCTTATTGTTTATGTGTCGATTTTTCGTGAATTTGAATGATGTGTCGATTAATAGAGAAGTTATAATTTTGTAAATAATTAGGTGTCAAATATATAAAGAGTTTAGTGTATTAATAATAATGGTGTGTCATGGATATTAATACCATGTGTAAATATAGTTAAAAAAGGTATAATTACTCAACCAATTCCTAATTAATATATATAGTGGAGTATATATTATTACTAAAAATATAATTATAATACCTTTTTTCACATAATTATAATAATAAAAAAAGTGATAGAATTTCAACTAATTAATTTTTCAAATGTTTTATTTAAAAAAAATGAAGCTTTAACTAATATTAAAAAAATTTAGAAACAATATATTTATTTATATTATTATTATTTTATATGATAAAATTTTAATTTATACATATTTAAAATATTATGTTGTAAAAAATTATGAGTCATCCGCGTAACACGCGGAGTATCATCTAGTAATTATATATAGAACACTAGTCATATATTGAAATATCATATATATATATATATATATTTATTGAATTTCAGATATATTATTGAACACTAAGGGGGTGTATTCAATTGAGATTCTGTTGGATTTTTTTGAACTTTTAAAATCTAGGGGTATTCAATCCGGATTTTTAAAAGTCTTTCAAAATCTTGAGGTATTCAATCCGGATTTTAAAAAGTCTTAAAAAATCTTTAGGTATTCAATAGTCTGTGGATTTCAATACTCTATGGATTTTGATGGATTCTCCTCCAAAAATATAAATAAATTTCACTCTCCAAAATCTCTTCTAATAAGCAGAGATTTCAACGGATTCTCCAAAAAAAACTTTAAAAAGACGAAAAAAAATATCTTATTGTTCTTCTAACAAAAGTTCTACTACTAACCTACCATTGTTCTTCTAACAAAAGTTCTACTACTAACCTATCGTTGTCCTTCTAACAAAAGTTCTACTACTAACCTACCGCATTTTTCATCATTGGAGAAATTGCGGAGAGTGAGAGCTTCACCACCAGTTCACCATTATTTCAAAATTATGTTCTCACGTTAAAAATTTATAATATCAGCCCATTTGATATACTAATTTATATATTTTCGATCTCCACCTAATTTGTAGTATTAATTATTGTACAAAGATTATTTGGAATATAATATTAACAAGATTTGTATATATCTTTATAATATATTATGAATTTTCAGTCGAATATGAAGAAGATCAAGATTCACCATATCTCGACATGGAAGAGCCAACTACAACAAAAAAACTGAAGCTAATGCATGGAGAACGGAGTATTGCTATATCGATATGGAAGAGGAAAATTTACAACAAAGAACTGAAGCTAATGCATGAAGAACGAGTATTGCTAATGCTATGTGAGAAATTACTCAAATGAGACCGAGGTATAATGGTGATGGAAATGAAGATGAGAATAATAATGATGAATAATATATATTTTTTTAAAATAATTTAGATAATTTTTTTTAATATACAAGTGTGTTTGATATACGTTTGCATCAATAATTTCAGTGCCGGAGTTTATGGAAATCTATGTAAATCAATAAAAAAAAATACATTTCACAATCCTGTCAAATCTATAAAAATCCATATAAATCAATAAAAAAGTCAGTCAAACTTTGCATGGAGTCTATGGATTTTCCAAATCCACTGACTTTTTAAAGTCCAAAAAAATCCAACAAAATCCCAATTGAATACACCCCCCTAAGATTAATGTTTATCGATTCACAACAACCAGAAAAATACTGGAGTATATTAATTATTACATATTCAACTTCCCAACAAAGTATTCTCCAGCTCTTGGACAATGTCCATTTGTGTAAAACGAAAGAACAATATTCAACTAATTGAGATAAAATTAAACACTATTGGAACAACATTTAACTACCATACGCAAATCTCTCGAATTTAAAACTTTTTTTTAATTAAAAATAAACAATGTATTAAAAGCTTTTTTGAAAATAGAGTAAAAAACTCTGTTCTCATAGATCTAGGACTTGAGAAAAAGAAACTTCAGAAACAAAAATCAGACCCAGAATTTACAGCTTGAATCGATAGAGTTGGAATTACAATCAAATAAGCAAATCCATTATTTCGGACACAAAAAAATTCAAAACATCGCAGAGTCGAATGAGATATGTGAAGTAGATGTTGTACCAAAAACGAGAAAGCACAGATCCGTAGAAGAGAGGAGGAAGGGCTTACCTGAAATTCCCACTCCACGAATTTATCTTTTTTTCTCAATTCCCACTCCAAAAATATTTCTAGCATATATAATCAAGTTAGAAAATGCGTAGGAAGAAATAATGGAAGAAATAAGGGAAAACTTATTTTCAGAAAACCCTAGATCTACGCCGCCATCACGCGAGCGGCGTAGATCGGAGAAGATGAGCACCTTGACGGGGCATTCAGGCTCTGCGTAGATCGGAGAAGACGATCTACTCCGGCGAACGAGCCCGAACTCCTTCTTCGTCTCAACAATATACCGGCCACAAAAAAGATTAGATCTGCTTCATCGGGCCTTCGTCGACAGCTTCTTCTTCCATAACTCGGATCTACTCCAATGAACGATCTACTGCGTTCGTGACCGGACCTCGAGAGCCTCGTCTTCGTCGATCTCTTCGCCGTGAAGCCAGGAGCGGGCCGAGGAAGATGGAGGCCATGAACCCACCACCCGTGTCGCCGTCGTCGTTGGAGGCCGTCGTAAATGGAGAGGGGTGTTGAACGACCACTCCAATTTCTGGGAGGAGGATGGACGGCTGTGTGTTTCCAAAATGTGAGAGAAGAGAGAGGAAATAAATTTTGAAAATGAGAGAGAGAAGAGAGAGGAAACAAATAATACGAGAGAGAAAAAGAAGGGACGGTTGATTTTTTTTTAGGGAAGAGCAAATAAAGAAATCAAAAGTACTGTTGCAACTAATTCCAAATGAAAGGGTAATTGAGACATTTGATGAGGTGTTTTGTATTGATAAGTGGAAACAAATATGACAAGTACTTTTTAACACTTAAGGGGTTAATTT
Source organism: Galeopsis tetrahit (assembly GCA_963675135.1). NCBI lineage: Eukaryota > Viridiplantae > Streptophyta > Magnoliopsida > Lamiales > Lamiaceae > Galeopsis > Galeopsis tetrahit. Next base: position 83,558,808 of record OY776120.1, read on the forward strand.
TGTTCCTTTGGGTCAATAATCTCTATAAACAAATAGAACTATTAAACCCGTAATAATATAACAAAGTTATAAGAGAAGGAACGTGAATTTTTTTTTTTATAAAAGAAGTAAATTTTTGTATACAATTATGTTGGAGTGTGGAGCAATTGACCCTAATGGGCTTAGGGTTAAGGAAAGTTTGATACTAATGGGCTTAGAGTGTGGATCAAATTTGATCCTAATGGGCTTAAAGTGTGGAGCAAGTTTGATCCTAATGCGCTTGGAGTGTGGAGCAAATTTAATCTTAATGGGCTTAGGGCTACGACAGGTTTTCTATTATAAATAGATGCTCTCTCATTGTAATCAGCATCCGAAAAACATACTCTCTCCGTTTCAAGAAGTTTGTCGCATTTGGACTTAAATTTTGTTTCAAAAAGTTTGTCGCTTTTCCTAATTATACCAATGATCTCCCTAAACTACCCCTATTTTTTTTGAAAATATATTAATGACCTTTTTTTGGAAAGTTCAAAGGAATGGTGAAAAATGAAGGTGGAAAAAAGGAAAGGAAAAAGGGGGAAAATAATGAGGGGTAAATGTGTCAAAAAATATGTTCCTTAATTCTATACAAAATGAGAAATGCGACAAACTTTATGAAACGGAGGGAGTAGTGATTTACCTGGCTTGGCATCGCTCACAGACATAGTCGCAAGACGAACTGGGTAAACAAATCTTTTGTTATTTTTTTTCGTCATCGTGCGCGCGTGTTAATTCCAAACAACTGGTATCTAGAGCCTCGGGTTCATAAGGAGCAGTCACGATGAGCGACAAGAAAATTTCAATCAAGCAGTTTGACAAATCGAATTTCGGGTTCTGGAAGATGCAGATCGAGGATTACCTTTACGGTAAAGATCTGTATGTGCCCCTAGAAGAGAAGGAAAAACCCGAAAAGATGGAACAGAAGGAGAGGAATCTGTTGAACATAAATGTGATGAGTGCGATACGTTTATCGCTATCCATGAACGTAGCCTACCACATGACTAAAGCCAAGTCCGCAAGGGAGATGTTGTAGATCTTGGAGGAGATGTATCAGAAGCCCACAACGGCGAACAAGGTTCATCTGATCAAATGGTTGTTCAACTTCAGGATGTCGGAGAGCACACCCGTGCAACAACACCTGAACGAGTTCAACATGATCATTGGGCAGTTGTGTTCTGTCGAGATCGAATCCAGTGACGAGGTACTCTTTTAGTTTTGTTATCTTCTTTACCAGATAGTTGGACTGCCACAGTAACTGCAGTAAGTGCTTCATCCGCGAAAGATAAACTAAACCTTGACGAAGTGAGGGATATGATGATTAGCGAGGAGGTGCGCAGGAAAGAGTCTGGATCCACTTCAGGGTCAGCGCTGAACACAGAAGAAAGGGGCAGATCGAAGGGTAGGCAGATCATGGCAGATCAGAGTCCAGAGGAGAGAGTCAATCTAAGAAAGATAAAGACTCGATTTAATGTTGGAATTGTGATGAGTTTGGTCACTACAGGAACCAGTGTTCATTGTTCAGCACCCAAGAAAAACAAGAAGGGACAAAACGAGAAGAAGACAGCAAACGCAACCACATATGATTTTGGAGACGTGTTGGTCTTGAGTGTCAGTAGTCCGCTAGAATCGTGGGTGTTGGATTCTGGAGTATTATTCCACTCTTGCAGTGATGCTGAAATAATGGAGAACTATGTGTCTAGCGAATTTGGACAAGTCTACCTTATTGATGATGAGCCCCTAAAAATCGTGGGAAAAAGACATGTCCAGATATCCACACTAAACAGATCGATGTTGAAGCTGAACAGTGTGAGACATATTCCAGGATTAAAAAGAAACTTGCTTTCAATCGGGCAACTGGATGCAGAGGGATACTTAGTGACTTTCGACAACAAAAGTTGGAAGATCAGTAGAGGAGCCATGATAGTAGCTCGTGGGAAGAAGAAGGGTACGTGGTATACTACATCTAACCCTAGGGATTGTATTGACCTTGTAGGAGTTACGACCAATGTTGATTTGTGGCACTGTCGGCTGGGTCACATGAGCGAGAAATGGATGAAGGTAATGTGTTTGAAAGGGAGACTTTCAGGGCTGAAATCTTTTGAAGTTGGCTTATGCGAGGACTGTGTTTTCGGGAAACAAAGAATGGTGAGTTTCTCGAGAGGTGGAAGAGCATTGAAGGCAGAAAAGCTGGAGCTAGTGCATAGCGATCTATGGGGACCAGCGCCCGTGAAGTCCCTTGGTGGTTCGGAGTATTGCATAACCTTCATCGATGACTCCACTCGAAAAGTATGGGTTTATTTTCTAAAAAATAAAACTGATATTTTTTATACTTTCAAGAAGTGGAAAGCTCTTGTAGAGAATGAAATAGGGTTGAAAGTAAAGTGTTTTCGTTCGGACAATGAAGGTGAATATGAACTCCGTGAGTTCAAGGAATATTGTGTTGAGAATGGAATTCGCATGGAGAAGACTGTGAGAGGAACTCCCCAGCAGAATGGAGTGGCAGAACGAATGAACATAACGTTCAATGAGGAAGCCAGATGCATGGGATTGAAGAGTGAGCTGCCTAGCACGTTTTGGGCAGATGCAGTAAACACAGCAGCATACCTGATTAATAGAGGTCCATTAGTTCCGTTGGAGAATAGGGTACCTGAGGAAGTATGGACGGGAAAAGAGGTAAATATGTCTCACTTGCGTGTCTTTAGATGTGTTGCTTATGCTCATGTTAGCTCTGTTGATAGAAGTAAGTTAGATGTCAAATCTGTTAAGTGTACGTTAAGTGGTTATGGTGGTGATGAGCTCGGTTATAGACTCTGGGATGAGAATAATCGAAAGATTATTCGCATTAGCGATGTAGTTTTCAATGAACGGATTATGTACGAGAAAAAAATTGGAGGTATCAGATTCTGACAAGGCCAATACCCAAGAGGTCGAGTTAGACATCTCAAACTGGAGTGGGAGTAAGGAGAGTCAAAATGAAAATGAGGTTCTTATTGAAGAACCAAAGACCCCACCACCACCAAAGAATTTGTTACAGAGACCAGATAGAGAGCGACGTGCACCTAATAGGTATTCACCCTCTAACTACTACTTGTTATTTACTAAGGTGGTGACCTCGGAGAATTTGTAGCTATGCATAGCTTCAATTGGCCTTGGAACTTGAAGATAAGGTTTGGCGATGTCAGGCGATACGGGAGGAGAATTAAAGAAAATATGGTTACATGGAGGATTCAGTTTTCAAGTGGGAGATTGTTGGAGTGTGGAGCTTGAATTGACCCTAATGGGCTTAGGGTTAGGGCAAGTTTGATCCTAATGGGCTTGGAGTATGAATAAAGTTTGATCCTAATGGGCTTGGAGTGCGGAGTAAGTTTGATCATAATGGGCTTGGAGTATGGAGTAAGTTTAATCCTAATGGGCTTAGGGTTAGGGTAAGGGTAAGTTTTCTATTATAAATAGATGTTCTCTCATTGTAATCGGCATCCGAAAAACATAGTGAAATACTTGGTTTGGCATCGCCCCAGACATAGTCGCAAGACGAACTGGGTAAACAAATCTCATGTTATTTTCGTTTCGTCATCGTGTGCGTGTGTTAATTCCTAACAAATTAAATGCAAACATATAATTGAATTTTAATTTTTAAGTGATTTGAATATAGACTCAATTCTCCAATTAAATTTTTTACCAATTAAATTTGAGCAAAATCAAAATTATGACTCAGTTGCATGGTGCAATTGAATGGATAGAGGTGTGAATCTTTAAAAGAATAGTATATTTTTTTTAATTGTTTTCACAAGAAAAATTATTAAATGACTAATAACACATTAATAATTAAAAGTTTAGGTTCTGATTCTTTGGTCTTGTAAAGGCTTCACTTGATAATATAAATAGGTAGACATGTGAAAAACTGAAACCGGTCAAACCCGGTCGGTTTCTAACCGTCGGTTTCAGTTTGAAAATCGAATCGTAACCTTAAAGTTAAGGATTGATTTCGATTTCATTAATTCAAAATTGAAACTGACGGTTTAGAGGTTAAACCGGCCAAATCGACAGTTTTGCCCTTTTTCTATTTTTTTTAAATATTCTTCTATAAATACCTAAATTCAATTCATTTTTTCACACTAAAATATCTCATCTCTTATGTAGTAGTTTATTTTAGAAAAAAATTAGGGAAAATAAATAAATAAATAAATGAGCGATTTTTTTTATAAAAAAAAATAAAAAAATCAAACTAGCGGTTCTAATAAATTAAATAGACAGAATCTATAACATGTACACTTACATATACTTAAGTGTGCAGTGTCCTTGAGGCGATCAAAGCACGAGGCTCTTGGAGGAATTCGTAGTGTGTGATATCTCATATATTCGGCGGCAACAAAATGTATTAACACATAGACTAGCTATTTTTACGTATCACTCACCTGCTTCTTATGATTGGAGTGGTGATGAGATCCGGATTGGATTATGGCTTAGTTCTTTTGGGCTCTATCCAATCCCTCAAAATTAAAAAAAAGGGTGCAGTGTGAACGACTATGTCTATGCATATGGGATATTATAATGTAAAATTTATTTATCATATATCACTGATATTATTAATTTATAAAAATTAATACCATAACATCTATATTGAATATATTCCGTGTGATATAATATTGCTAAGGTTCCTTATTCTTAAAAACAAAGGTGTATATTATTTATCAGCATAATGCATTAGTTAATTTTGATCATAGCTCCATAATAGGCTAAAATTGTTCACAGTTGATCAAATCTTGGTTAAATTGATAAATTTAAAAGAATTAATCATAATTGCAAACGACTCAACTATTTCTTCCCCCTCTCCTCTGGTATACTGTGTTCATGCATTAGCATTATTATTGTTTAGTTTATTTAATATTATATGAGCAAAAATATAATATTGTTAAGATAAATATGTAATATTGTATCGATGAGTTGATCCAATTCTATCGGCAAATTTTCTTTGATCGACGTCATTTTTAAACCAAAGATTTTTTTTATATATTTCAACTCATATTCTATTGAGTTACGATGCAATGTCATGGCAAAAATTTATATGCCAAAAGAAATGGGCTTTAGTACCCATCTTTGTTAAATATACCCCTGTTTTACCTATTTCTCATCTCTTCTCTCGTTTCTCTTTTCCCTCAAACAGCCCCCACCATCATCCTCCCTTCCCCCGGCGTCGCCGCTAGCCCCTGCCCACCGATCGGCCGCTTCCTCTTCCCTCCACCTCTCCACCAGTCGGCCGCCTCCCCTTCCCCTCTCAACATATCGGACCGCCTCCCCCTCTCCACACAACAGTTCGCGCCCCCGTGCCGCCCCCATGCCACCGCTCCGCACAGCACGCCCCCCAAACTCGCTGACAGATGTAAAAAAACAGTCGGTCGCGGTCGTCCCTCCCTCCATTCTTGTGGCCGCTTGCCCCCTCCCCCCAAAAAAAATTGGTCGTCGTCGCTGCAGGTAGTGTTTTTTTTTTTCCGACCAATCAGTGTCGTGTAGATGCACTATTGTCGACAATAGTGCATCTACACGACACTGGTTTGTCGAAAGTTTTTAAAAAATTGATTTTTTTTGGATAATTATGTGTCGACGGTATTCACTATTGTCAACAAATTGTTGTCGAAAATAATGCATGTTGTCTATACATATTTGTCGAAAATATGTTTTTTTTTTTTTTTAAATTTTTGTGATTTTTTTGTTGTGTTTGACACTTTTTTGGTGGTGGTGTTGGCCGTCAGAGGCAGCGACAGGAGCGACGACTGTCATTAGAGTTAGGGTTTGTAAGTTGAGAGGAGTGTATCTAACATGTGGTATTTTATTAAAAAGAAAAGTTGAGTAATTTACACTAATATTAAATTAATAAATGGGAAGGGGGAGTATACTTAAAAACTGGAGGGGTATATAGCCAAACCCATTTATAGCCTGCCTATGCCTGCTAACTGGGCCGGCCCAATTATAATGGTCGCATCCACAAATTCTTACTTTTATTTAAAAGAAATACAAATGCCATAATACAATTAAATTTTGCAAGAGTGCTGAATATAATTTCCTAACTAGAATACTTAAATATTTTACATTGTAAACTAAGTTCACCATAAATACTCAAATTTAATAAGCAAGTAAATAAGCTTAAATTAACTTGTTAAGGTTAAGGATGTTATATTTTAATTGTTACTACAGAGGAAATAAGTTTCAAATTGAAAATCGCAGGATTCTAAATTAATTATATATGAATATATTTGGAGTTTATTAATTAGCTAGCTATTTTTAGCATCAATCCGACAACATGACTTGTTCATGATTGCTTTGCTGCTGTGATATCAAATAAAACATGAGGTATAGTACAAGTTAATTAGTTACTCCATTAATTATTCTCAAGAATATATTCTCAAGTGTTAGAGAGAAAATCAAAGGTCATGATTTACCAAAATTATTACTCATGTTAAAATCATTCACTCTTATAAAGAATATAACATTGCATGCATGATGATGAAGGAGTGGTAACAACAAAACATAGTAAAGGAAAATTTTGTAATAACTATACTTTCAAAAGGCTAATTGATCAGTATGGATAAAGAGATCAGTGGTGGTTCTGGTGGTGGTTATTCATCGTCGTGGAGGCTGAATTTTTCGTCGGGGAGGGAACTAGGCCCCCCTGCTTTCTTGACCAAGACCTATGCAATAGTAGATGATCCAAACACAAATTCTATTATTTCATGGGGAAAGTTTGGCGATAGTTTCATAATTTGGGATCATCTCACATTCTCTGCTGAAATACTTCACAAATATTTTAAACACAACAACTTATCAAGCTTTGTGTACCAGCTCAACAGCTATGTACGTATAAACTAGTATTAATTTATGGTATTTTTTTTTTTTCATATATTTGTTTGCTTGATAATGGATGGTTGCAGGGTTTTCGCAAAATAGGAGTTGATCATCAATGGGAGTACAACAATCCGTATTTTCAGAAAGGGGGGCTCCATTTGCTTAAAAACATCAGGAGACGAGGGCAAATCCTGGAAAATGTGACACGCCGTCGCACTAGAAGTAGCATATCTGATAGCAATTTACCCCTAGAAGTTATGATGAAGGAGATAAATGAATCAAAGATGGAAATCAAGAAGATGAGAAACAAGCAAGCAGATATGGAGTTTCACATTATGGCGTTGGAAGAAGATGTGAAAAAAGCTGACGACGAGACGAAGAAGCTGATTGCTTGTTGGGGTAAAGTGTCTGATATCATTGCTGAAAAAATGAGAGAAGAAACAGGGAAACGGAACAATGATGACGAGGCTAAAAATAATGGAAAGTTGGTGGATATTAATCAAGAAAAAAATGAGGATGTTGATGGGGGAAATGATCAAGATCAAGAAAGGATGATGATGAAATTAGATGATGCAATTGCAATCCCATCATCTGATCAAAACCAGACGGTTTCATCGACTAACGAAAATGATGTTCATGAGGCCAATGCCATCAACTCTGAATCCACACCAGAGAAAAACTTGGTTGATTATGCTTATTGGAATTCAATATTACTTGGGGATGATGATGATGACGACGAACAAGTCGTTTGTATAGGCGAAGGAGAAAGCGAGAGGGCAAAAAAGAAGGCAAAGATTGCTCACGAATTCGAAAAATTGATCGTAAAGCTGGAGGGACATGAATGAGTTGCTACTGTTCTTTAGAAGTGGAAATATTGTAAGTTTTTAGTATAGTATAATTTTGATATTGTGCATTTACAGAGCTTTCAGGATGATAGTTCTATTGTCCGTGAAGTGATATACTGCTCTTCTTTGAAGAACTTAGTGGTTAATTACAAGTTTGAGATTATAGTTGTATTAATTGAAAGGTTTGAAATTTAACCAGAATTATATTGGATTTTTAATATTGGATTTACTATTTCCAAGGAAACACTGGATTTATTATTCCCTAGGAAACACTGGATTTATCACTACACAGAGGAATGAGTTTCTCTAGTGTTGAAATCAATTTAGCAGCAATCCAAAATTAAACAGAGATAGGCAACTATCACTTTTGAATGAAACTACTAATATTAACAAACCAGTACATTTTATTGCAACAACTAATACTGTTTAAAATTACACGCAAAATACAAACCAGTTTTTCCAGTGAAACTGGTTTCCATAAGACTTTGCTAAGCAGCAAATGCTTCTGGAAAGGAAAGGTTCAGAGAAAATAACTCAAGAATCAGCAAAACTGGTATACAGAGTGAATGAGCAAAAACAAGAAGTTTATTCTGTATATATCATTCCACTGAGATGAACATTTACAAATCAAGTGTATAGGACAAACTTATGACAAGGTGTGCAATCACAATCCAAAGGACACTTCAGTTTTTACAGGCCAAAACTAACAAGTTAGAAGATCTACAAATTTCAACAACAGACAGCACATATATCTTGGTTAACCGACAGATCCTTCAAGCTTCAAACTCATAAGCTGGTTTACCTCAGCCCCGAACTCATCAGGGAGTTCATTGAAGACATCACGGCAGAACCCGGAGATCATGGCTGCCATAGCTTTCTCGTAGTCAATACCTCTCTGTTGGAAGTAGAATAATTGATCATCACCAATTTTTGAGGTTGTGGCTTCGTGTTCAATCCGGGCTGAGGGGTTTTTTGTCTGTTCAAACAACAATAAGAATAAGTGACCACCTCAGATTTGTTAAAATTATTCATGTTACCATCCTTTACATACAAAATAAGCCACTCGACTCTTGGACACCAGTTGGGCGATGCAACTGTACACAACTAATATTATTCAGTGAGAACAACTAATACCTTTAGTAAAATAAGTAATACAATATCATTTAAAAATGCACTCGAGTTGCATACAAGACTTTGTCTAAGTGGTCTATGAACATTGGTAGCTTTTAAATCTAGCATATGGAAAATGAAATAACTGAAATTGTCAACTCTAGACATCATCTCAAACTCAGTGTGCTCTTTATTCTAGACACGTTCTGACAATTAAAAGATTAAAATATTTCCAGCTCCAAATTGTGAATAGTGAGGACTGAGGACAAAGTTCACAACTACAATAAAGATACTACGGTCCTGCCACCCATTTATCCTAACCCATACATATATAACAAGAACTAGAGGGTCGATAAAGCGATGAGTGGATGAGGAGTTTATATGACTTGATAATACTTGCTACTTGTGCTCCAATAGAACACATATTCTTTATATTAGTCAAGATCATTAACAAATAAAAAATAAAAAAATTCATCAAGGAATTCCTTCAGCCAACCTATACACAGAAAAGGCAAGGACAAAGAGAACACATCTATATGAAAATATAACTAGTTTAATTCTCATATATCCAAAATACAACTTCCACATTTGGAGAAACAGCTATTTTATATAACTCAAACTTGTAATATAAACAAGAGAGTTAGGAAGAGTGGAATCATCATACAAGTTGCTTTAAATAATCAATTATAACAAGAAAGGTGATACATAAATAAATAATGCTCATTGCAGAAAAGTAAAGTGTTTACCTGAATATATGGATAAGTATTGGCAGCAGCTTTATCTCCAATAAGCATTGAATCACATTGTGAGGAGTTCCGGGCATTATCTGCACCAGACATTACTTGGACAAGACCCCTATAACAATTCCTCGAACGTCCAGCTGAAATTCCCTTAGAAACAATCCTACTTCTCGTATTCTTACCCTTGTGTATCATCTTCGTCCCCGTGTCTGCCTGCTGACAGTTATTGGTTAACGCCACAGAATAAAACTCTCCAACTGACTCATCACCCTCTAAAATAACACTTGGGTACTTCCAAGTGATAGCTGAACCTGTTTCCACTTGGGTCCATGAAATCTTCGATCGATGTCCCGCACACAACCCCCTCTTCGTTACAAAATTAAAGATCCCTCCTTTCCCATTCTCATCCCCAGCGTACCAATTCTGGACCGTCGAGTATTTAATCTCAGCACCAGAATGACAATACAACTCCACCACAGCAGCATGTAGCTGATTAGTATCATAAGAAGGAGCAGTACAGCCCTCCAAATACTCCACAAAACTCCCTTCCTCTGCAACTATCAAGGTTCTCTCAAACTGTCCTGTTTCCATGGCGTTTATCCTAAAATAAGTCGATATTTGCATAGGACACTTGGTGTTTTTTGGGATATACACAAAGGAACCATCACTAAACACAGCTGAATTTAGAGCAGCATAAAAATTATCATCTGCAGGGACAACTCTGTTTAAATACTTCCTAACTAAGTCGGGATACTCTCTGATAGCCTCCGAAATCGAGCAGAAGATTACCCCCGACTTCTCTAAAGTCTTCCTATGTGTAGTGGCAATCGATACACTATCTAGAACAGCGTCTACTGCAACATTCGCCAGTCTATTTTTTTCATTCAAAGGAATCCCAAGTTTATCGAAATACTTAAGAAGCTCGGGATCAGCCTCATCAAGACTATTCAAAGTGGGCTTCTTTTTGGGCTCGGAATAGTAACAAATATTTTGAAAATCAATTCTTGGGTACTGATTATCAGACCATGTGGGCTCTTTCATACGAATAAATTTCTCATAAGCCTTTAACCTGAGCTCCAACATCCAATCTGGTTCATTTTTTCTAGAAGAAATTAACCTAACAGTTTCCTCGGAGAGGCCTTTGGGAATGGTAAATGAATCGATTTCTTGATTAAAACCCCACTTATAGTCTCTTTTCAAGAATTTCTGAAGTGGGTCATCGTTCTTACCTGGGGAGTCGACGCTGGTGGTGGATTCATAGCCGACGTCAGCCGCCCTGATCTTGAAGGAAGTTCTAGAATTAGGGTTTCTGCAAAGAGGGGATTTGGGATTCTGGAAAAATAAAGAAGAGGTCTTGGAGAATTCGGAAACGTGTTGCGAGGAAAAGGGCGAGATTCCGTTGGTGAGAAGGGAGGCCATGAAAGAATTTTGATTAGAGATTGAAGATGAAGATGAAGATGAAGATGAAGATGAATACAAGTGGTGTAATTATCGTTGTGGTGTGGTTTTGTTTTCTCAAGCAAATTAGCAAAGCCGAATTTAATAATCGTTTTGTGTCATTCATTGTGTGGCTGCTGCTCTTTAAGATTTTAAAATGTTACTCAAGTGTCGTATGTACACCACGTGCCCCGCATTTTATATCCATCTTCAAACAGTAGTATTTCCTTCACCCAAACAGTAGTATTTCTTTCGCCCATTTACTCACTCCGTTCTGATAACTTGCACGGTTTAATCGAATAAAAAAAAAAAAAAATTGGTGGTAGGTGATGTAAGATAAATGAAGAATGTTTTAAATGATTTAGTTAGGTGTAAAGTAATGTAGGTAAAAATAAGTAACAATTTTAAAAATAAAATAATGCTGGAAGGATATTAATTTTGTGTGATATTTTCATATTCAGAGTGTACATGTAATCTTGAGACGTCCCAATAAAAAATGTATGCAAGTAATAACTGGATGGATGAATATTTACTATGAGAATATTCCCTAATAGAGTCATTTCTATATTTCTATAGAGTTTTAAGCAAGTAAAATCTACAACTTTTAAAATTATCTAATAGGGTCAAATTAATGTCAAAAAACCTTAAATGCCCTTAATATTCATATAACTCATTAATTAATATATTTTACCCATTAATTCGAATTTTAAATTCAAATCTTAATTGCAGCACATCAATTCCCCAATTATAATTATAGGGCATATTCAAAAAAAAATCTTGACCTTCTTAAAATCGAATCCTGACATTTCATTCCAGAAAACGCGATTACGGTTTAATTCATCTCCATCATCGGTTTCTGGGCTGAGGCCGGCGTTCTCAGCGTTGTTGATCCTACTTTCGGTGTTTAGAGATTCATTAACATCAATGAAATCGAGGCATAATTCTGGAATTTCTGGACATTTAGGCGTTGGATTCTGGGATTGGATCTCATTCTGTTTGGCATGTTCGCGATTAATTTCTAGGGTTCTTATTCAATTTTATATCTTAGGGCTGATTCAAGAATCAAATCTGCGGTTATTCAATCGATTTGCGAGAATCTTGGGCTCTTGTTGAAATGTTTTGCTCTCTTTTCAAACAGAGAAGTAGTCCAGCCAGTGGGTCCTTCGTTAGGCAGCTACCGAGAAAATAAAGTTATTAATGCTGTACTTCAGAACGGGAAAGAAGCAAGACATACATCCGTTCCTGATTTACGAAGGAGTAGATCCACACCTCGAGGAAAATTTATAATTTGAGTTTGAAAGACTTGAGAGAGAGCATGTGGTCATGAGAATATTTGTACAGAAACTTTCTTCACTCCATTCCAAATTGCATAGCTCTTTCCAACTCAAGTGGTATGGTTTGTTGATCGTCCTTTTTTATGTAGCTTTTGGAAATGTTTTGATGTGCATATTTATAAAGATATTGATTTTGCAATTTCCTCTTGGTGATCCGCCCTGCAACTATAGATATGCACATTACCGTATGTATGTATACATGCATATCGTATAGTGCATTTCACATATGCACATATGTAAAATGCATGTACCCCCGTTTTCAGTGCATATTAAACTTCATAATCTATCTTCATATATGTATGCATATTCAAACAATGGGTTTTCTTTCCTTTTCTCACAGTGTTGATTTTCTTGAATGAACTTTTTGCTGGAAACAATGAGTTTTCTTTCCTTGAAATCTCTCCGACGATGTCTGCAGAATATTTGGTGAAGAAATCCTTTCAGCTAATTAATTAGGGGCTGCTTCAATTTATGAACAAATTGGAAGGTGATAGAATAGCGCGTATAACGAGGAAGTGCATTAATTCAAAAGATTTGATGTAAATCTAATTAATATTTATTAATTTCAAATTATTTAAATTGGTAAAGGGCAACTATGTCTTATTAGGTGTCATTTTAACTCTAATAGATTTAAATTAATAACCTATTCCCAATTAAATAAATTTTTAGTGAAATGAACTTAACAATAATTTCCCCATTTACTATTTGCATATGTTTGAATGTAAAAATTATGTATTAATATTAAAGTGATAAAATTGTTATTTGGTGAAAGTAGTATGGTCCTTTCTATTGTATGGAAGAGTAATGAAAAAAGGTGTTGAATTAGTATGACAAAAATAATGATATTTGGTAATTTACACCCCCTTAATATGAGAGAGGAGGGAATGACATTGAATATGGAAAAATATGAATAGGGTAATAAAGTGAAAAGTAAGTATAAGGGTGTGTTTGTAAATGATAGTGATTGATTCAAAGTGATTAAAATTGATTTTTGCAATAAAATTGATAAGTGTTTTAAAATTAAGTATTTTAAATTGATAAATGAATGTTTAATTTTTATGTCAAAATGAACTCCAACAATTTACATTTTCTGCCTTAAGGCTGGTTTACAAATGGATGTCCCACATGAAAGTTGATAGTGTTTTAAAGTTAAGCATTTTAAATCAATTATGTATATGTTGTGGTGTTTACAAACAAATCACTTTTTTTATAAATTTACAAAAAAACACCTTTATTACATTTGGATAGGAAATGGGTAAAGATAAAATATTATTTAAATTGTGAGGGCAAAATTGTAAAATTAATTATTGTAATGATGAGAAGCACATAGAAGCTATTAGAAGTAGGTGGAGGAGTGTTTCACCAAAATCACTTTTAACAAATTAACTTAATCACTTATTCAAATTAACTTAATCATCATTGTAGTAACCAATTTTACATTTTTGCCCTCACAATTTAAATAATATTTTATGTTTACTCATTACTTATTCAAATGTAATAAGGGTATTTTTGTAAAATTATAAAGAAGCTATTTGTTTTGCAAACATCACAACATATACAAAATTGATTAAAAGTGCTTAATTTTAAAACACTATCCACTTTCAATTTTTTTTCAAAATTCAATTTTAATCACTTTGAATCAATCACTATTGTTTGCAAACACACCCTTAGTTGTGTTTGAAAACACTCAAAAAATGATTTTATTTGAAAAATAAGTGTTTTTAAGCACCTAATAGTGTTTGAAAACACCCACTAAATTTGATGGATGAGATTCATGTGGGACATCCATTTGTAAACCAGCCTTAAGGCAGAAAATCAAATCAAATTATTTGATAATAAATTGTTGGAGTTCATTTTGACATAAAAATTAAACATTCATTTACTGTTAAAATTTGGCTAAAACTCGACAAGTAGAAAAGATAGAACTAATGCAGAAATGTTAAATGTATTCGCCTCACCTCATTTACATATCAAAATAAAATTCTGAATTATTATAAATTTATTTGAGCTAGTCTTATATGAAATATTGGACATTTCATTCACACTCACATTCAACTCAACCTACATTTTTTATAAATACACCCACTGACAGTTCAATTCACACTCATATTTTTTATAAATACACCCACTAGCAGAAATTCTACTTAATCGTCTTCTTCGAGCAGTTTTCGACCACCCCAGACCGCGACCGAACGCTGCAATTTACGACGATCTTAATCTTTAAATATTTTCTATTTCTTTAAATATTCTTTAATAATTATTATGGATCAAGGTTATTTTATATTACTACATGCAATAATATATGTTACTATGTTATAATGTGAGTTACTTAATCAATAAAAAAATTTAGAAAAAAAACTACATAAAAGAATCGGTATTACTATATAAAAAATTATATGTTACTACATACTATAGTTTGAATTACTACATTGAATATGCGTTTGTTACTATATGTAACTTTATCAAATGATTTGCATTACAACATGATTATTGTGTTTACTACATGCGATAATATATGCTACTACGTATTATAATGTGAGTTACTACATTAACAAAAACACTAGAAAAAAACGTGTTACTAAATAAAAGAATTTGTATTATTATATAAAATAGTTTGTGTTATTACTACATAAAATAATGTGTGTTACTACATATTACAATTTGAATTACTACATTTAATATCCTGCGTTCTGCAATAAAATAAAAGATAAAAAAATCACATAAACGAGTTAAAATTTTTGGTCAAAATTAGAACACAAACGGGCCAGTTGATAAATAAAGTAAGAATTAACCCAAATAAATTAATGGTGGTCCAATAATATATATTTTCAGCCCATTGACTTAATAAGTCAATATTTTCAGCCCGACTTGGTTGGTCAATATTGGATGTATGCAATATTGTATACTCCCTCCGTCCTGCAATAATTTTCACACTTTCCTTTTCAGGACATCCACAATAACTTTCACACTCTTTAAATGGAAAATCCTTTATAAACTACATCCTCACAATATCCTCAATTTTACACTAATGCCATTACTTTTTCTCCACACATACACAAAAGTCAACTCATTTATTTACTTTATACATAAAGTTTTACAAAATTACCCCTCAAAACTCTACTCATTATTACACTTTCTTAATATGCGTGTCCATCTACCTGTGAAAATTAATATGGGACGGAGGGAGTATAAGTTTTTGTGAATTTATTTAGAATAATATGGTTTAATTAATAAATATTTTAATGGGTGAGTAAAGAATGAGGTGGAAAAATAGGGTTGGAAGATAATATGGTTTAATTAATAAATATTTTAATGGGTGAGTAAAGAATGAGGTGGAAAAATAGGGTTGGAAACAAAAATAGCAAGTGATGGGCCAAGAGAAAATTGGTCCGCAGGCCTAATTTGATCACAAAAGGATAAAAAATTGCAGTTAGATGCTAAAAACATGCAAAGGAGCTTGTTCATGGGAAAAGAGAAGTTTCCGGTTAAAATTTGATTCACCAGCCCCTCTTTTATTTGTATTTTTCTTTATTCATTCACAGTCACAGGTTTATTTGTTCAACAGAATACACACTATTACCTACTTTAATTTCTTTTTCTCTGCATTTATATTTCTCTCTTGAGATTAATCACATAAAGAAATCATTGTCAACACACACACGAATACACAGACAGAGGTGCGTTCTTGACTTATTCCATTTTATTTTTATGTAATTGAATATTTGAATGAATGTGCATATTAGCTACCTGATTTTATTTTGAATAACTTATGGAATTATGAATCTTTTACTCCCTACTACTAGTAGTGAATAGAATAGAATAGAATAGTCCTTCTAATGATCAGAATCTTGATTGACCTTATATATAATTTCAGATGGCAGACGTTTCAGTCTCCTCCCAGTCGCAGCAGGCGAAACGAAAGCGTGGGCGTCCACGTAAGGACAACAACCTAAGCAGAGATGGAGGAGGCTTACAATCACCCGAAAATTCTAATCTCATGAAAACTCAGCAGCCACTTGACAAGATCAACAATCCCAATAATGGTACTTGTGTTGATACCAGCAGCAGCAGCGGCATGGTTGGGAGCGTAGTTCACTGCGTTATCGAGGGCTCCTTCGATGCTGGATACCTGATATCCGTCACTATTGGCAACGACCACACGCCTTTGCGTGGCGTAGTATTCCTACCTAAAAAAATAGTCCCCATTTCAGCCTCAAACGATGTCGCTCCACAAGCCAAGATGTATGACAGAAGTGCAATCCCAGACAACCTAAATCAGACTAGTGACATTAATGTTCCTGAAGGAGCATCAAAACAGCCACTTCTTCGCCCCCCTCTGCCTGCCAAAACCACAACACCTGACGATGAACACTTGTCAAATGTCAATCCAAATGGGCCAAGTCTGAGGATGGTAGAAGAGGATGAAGTGATGCAGGCGTTCGAAGTTTCAACATCATCAGGATCGAATCTACAACTCCACCACCACAATCTTATGGACAAAAACATGCACCCTCAATCTACTACGTTTGAGATGAATATTGGTCATGATATAGAGCAGCCAAGACCACCGTTCCTTCACAACAGCCCGACTATTGAGCTGCTAAAGACGACAGATGTCCAGCAGCCAGTGTATTACAATCAAAGTTTTCAGCAAAATCTTTTCACCGAGCCAAAATCTTTATCAGATGCACAATTTGATCCGGGGGATACGAGCCAGAATCTGAAGTTAGGCTTGGAAACAGTGGCACAATGTGCAGCAGCAGGAGGCTCGGAAAGGAGCTACGGGTACCACCAAGCATTGGTAGCAGGGAATCCTCTGCTTCTGCCTCCGGACCTGATGATGGAAAAGGCCACATCTCCAATGGAAACTAACTCGGAGCAGCACGAATCGAGGGACGCAGTAGGATCATACAAGTTGGAGGTTGATACACATACAAGGCCTACACCTGAAACCAATTATTGCATAGGTGAGATGGATTTTGTCCTAAACGACGCTCCCGTTCGCCCTGCAGAATCGCAACACCATCAAACTGATCAGGCCTCTGAAACAACGCATGCATAGATGGCACTATGCCAATTGAGATGATGAGGCCAAATAATTGTGATGGAAGTAAATAACTTATTTATATTTACTTCTCATTGAATAATATAATAATAATAATAATAATAATTAGGTAGCTCTTTTGTTTTGAGATATTGGCAACGTTCATTGTTTTCTTTCACCATTTTTTAGTTAGCATGGTTGGTTTGGATATTTATCAGGTATGTATAATGATCGAGTTGCATGTGATTGTAAATTAAATAAGTGAAATATGAGATGATAGGACACATTTGGACCAAATCTACCTCTCAAGAGTCAAAAAAAAATTGATAGCAAGGCTAAAGATGCTAAAAACAAAATCCACAATTTCAATTATGAAACCTTATATAAAGCGGTTCGATTTTGATTAGGGATTTTCAAAACCTTACCAAGCATTTGGGGTCAAATTATCTTATTTCGAAGACACATTGTGAACACTAATCACTATTCCCGTTCAGCGTATTTAACTGCAATGACCAAATTACCCTCTTCGTATATAAGGTCAGAAAACTGCGTTGAGGGTCATTTGCCCTAATTTTTTAACTGGATATTTTCTGCGATTTGGGGTATGTTCTGTTTTCTCCCTCACTTTGATTCTTTCTCATTCATCTCGTAGTAAATTTACTCTGTTCTTTTGGTGTAGATTTATAAAAAAAAAATTATACGCCGTTAAATTTGCATCTTCACCGTAGATTTGAATCCATTGCCCAAATAAATATGTATTACGCCGATGGGAAAATTCCGGTATGATCTAGGGCATTCAATTTTTACTATTCAGTGGGAGATAAAACATTGATCACATTGGTATCTGAGGTGTAGAAAGAGGGCAATTTGGTTATTTGATATGCTTTTATTGACTGAAACCTAATCTCTCAACGCACCAAACAGAGTCTAAGTACCATACGTTGTGTGGCTATTTGAACAAGAGTGGAAGATGGATATTATATCTCAATTGCAGGAACAAGTGAATTCAATAGCGTCTATTGCATTCAACACATTCGGCACTCTTCAAAGGGATGCGCCTCCAGTACAGCTCTCACCTAACTATCCCGACCCACCTGCAAATTCTAACGTTGTAGATGATAATGCACCAGTTAATATTGCTGACCAGCCCAAGCTTTTAAGCGCTGAATTGGTCAAAGCGGCTAAACAGGTTTATTTCTCATTTATTTTTTTAGTTGGAGGAGAATTCTGAAGTGTGTTTGTTGGCCTATTGATTGGTTTCCTGGGGAGGACAGACCCTATAATCAGTGATTTTCCTTTTATGAATTTTCTAATATATCTGCATTTTTCAAATCTTTTGAGTTATTATCTGTAGATCTATAACTTGAAACTTTTGCGTGTTAACATTGTCCGTTTAATATATGACAGGGTTTGTCATATATGGGTTATGTGTGTGAGTGTGGCAGCTGACTAATGCTAGTTTTTTTTTCTTCCAACACTTTCCCTTGAACATCTGGTTGCAGTGATTTTTGTTTACACTTATATCTTCTGGTGTATGTTTGTGGAGTGATGACTTTTCCTTGAATCCAAAGTTTTCTTGTAAGTATTGCTAGATTCTAGTAAAACCTTGAAAAAAGAGTTTCGTGTAATGTGCTTGAAGACAGATAATTCAGTAATATGAGAACGAATAGTTATAATCTGGTTAGTCGCATTTCTAACCCAATAGCACTTCTTTTCCTCCTTAAGCATTAAAGCAGATTCAATGGGTACTGCAAGTCAATTTCATATTTCAGTGATAGTTCTAGCCCACTTACAAAAGATGATTTGGAGAAATCTACTGATAATTGTGGGTGAATTTTCCTTTTGTAGTTTGATGCTTTAGTTGCTGCACTTCCCTTGTCTGAAGATGGCGAGGAAGCTCAACTACAAAGAATTGCAGAACTCCAGGTATGAAGTGTTTTGTCTTCATTGTTGTTTACATGATTACCAGAATGATGTGCAGTTGTTGTTGAATTACCTTTAACCTATTCAGCCATCATCTTCTAGTGTATTTGTTCCCTCAGTTAGTTTGATTGTTTTAAATTTCTGATGTGCCAAAAAAGCAAGGCCCTGTCGATTAGTACCAAGATGGCCTACTAACATGCTTTGAACCTGATTGTTGTGTTTTTCTACTTTTCATGCCCCATTAATTGCTTTTCACATAGTCAAGGAATAATATTCTGATACATGTTCATAGGGATGTGATCTTGCTTCTGTTTAGGAAACCTACTGATGTATTATTTTTCAAGCCTTACTCATCAAAGAATCACTTGCAGGCCGAAAATGATGCAATCGGGCAGGAGCTCCAAAAGCAACTGGAAGCTGCAGGTAAGATCTTTTACTAGAAAACCACGATGAACATCAGTGTTTGAATGCTAATGCTATTATGTTCCTTTATAGCAGCAAATGGAAAATCTGTTCTATCCTTTTTTGTTTTCATGGTATCACTGAACAAAAATATAATGCCAAGTAATTACTCTAACTAGATTTCATTTATAAACTTGTGGTTTCTATGATCTTTCACCATCCCTCAACATTACGAAGTAGAAACTATGTCATTCAGTTCAGATATTGTATTTTCCAAGGAATTATGTCACTGAGAGAGATTCTATTACAAGATCCTGTTAGGGTATCCTTTCTATTGATTATCAAGTTTTGTTTGTAGCTGCATGACTAATGTAGTTATACCTAAAAGGAGCTAAAGCAGGTCCAGGAGTTGTTTGGTCAAGCAGCAGACAACTGCTTAAACTTAAAGAAACCAGAGTGATGCAAAGAAGTTTTCGTTTATGTTTATCCTCTTACTTTAATAATAGGAAGTTTTGTTAATATGGTGGTGTACGCTTATGTAAACTTATTCTTCTAAGTGAACTTGGTACCTTGTTCAATTACTTGTCTATATATTTTTATTAAAATTTAGGGTCAACTAATTGATACGTTTGATCTTGAAGTTGTTTTTTTCTCTTTTAAGCGATTTGTTGTTTCCCTCCTTTATGACTTCATTATCTAAATTACACACAACGTCAAAACACGATTGAATCTGTCTTTTAAACCACATCGTTTGCCTACACGAATTTTTACATGGAGTAACTCTCCAAACTCCAATCACCTGCCTTAAAAGGTCAGGTCATTGGCATCAAAAAATCTGAAAACTGTAAAATTCAAATCCATTAACAAGAGCTTTGAAAAAAAAAAAGAGTAAACACAAACTATTCTCCAAGAAATGTGGTTATCAAAATAGTACTACATTCTTTCAATCATATCTAAATTTGAATCACCTCCATTAAAAAACACAAATCAACAGATTATATAAAATATGTACTACCATCTAGGTAGCAAGCTCAAGTCAATCTTGTATAAGAAAGAAGTGATAGACACATGCAGAAACCAAATCACTGTCTTGCAGCTACCTCAGATTAAGGACAATACAAGGCAAGAAATAGAAGTAGAAGTAGACAATGCAGGGCAATAAATAAAACATGGATACAAGAGCAGAACATAAAAAGCCTAAGGACATACAAGGAAATAAATAAATAGAGATATACTCCACAATCATGGGAAACGAAAGATAGAAGATTGTAAAGTAGAAGCAAGCAACTCAACCAAAAGAGATCCAACTTGACTTGACAGTTCCAAAGCCAAAAACCAAACTCTAAACAATAATATTTGGAGCAAAACACACAGCACTAAATATGTATATTTGGAATGACTCATATTGTTAACATGAGAGAATAACTGCAACTTCAAAGTGCTTTGGCCACAATAGAAGTAGAGATGTTTGTTTATAGGCAAGGAAGAAAGTATTTTGCATGAGAAAATGTGATGAATCAATGTTTAGGAATGAGTTTATTATGTGAAGCTCTGCTTACAAATTTGTAAACAGTTATTCCAAGTCTAGACCCATTACAAGGGGCATCAACATGAATAACCTCAACATCAAAAATCTTCTTGGCCTTGTTGAAAAACACAGATTCCTTCTTCCATCTCTTCATATGGGCCATCAAAAATACAACTTGTTTCTCACTTTGCACCAAGAAATACCTCAATGTTTGGAGCAGTGGCTCGTAAAGGTGATCATGGTAAACTAGGTCAGACCCAATTACGACGTCGTAATCCCTCCCGAGGCTCTCCATCTCCTGCACATCCCCCCACGACAGCGCCGCCACCTCCACCGCGCCGCCGTGCACCTCGGCGTTGGCATCCACGTTGAATTGCAGGTTGGGCAGCACGTGCGGGAGGTCCGTGACGGTGACTGTAGCGCCGAGTAATGCGGCCGCGGCAATCCCGACGAGGCCGGTTCCGGAACCGAGCTCCAGAATGCGGAGGCGGCGGGCCTGGGCGGCGGAGCAGGCGAACAAGGAGGCGGATTGACGGTCGAGGAGGGTGACGAGAGTGGAGGCGGGTGGCCAGAGCTGGAAGGAGATGCCCTGAGAGGAGAGTTGGCGAATGACAAGGGTGGAATCGATGGAGGGGAGGAGAAATCTCTGTTTATGGTCATCAATGGCGTCTTCTTCTAATGGAGTTGGCGTTGGCATTGGTCCAGACATTTTAGGTTGAGATTGTGAAGGAAACCCTGTCAAAATTAATTTCTCCATAATTAAATGATAATTGGAAATGGGCCTGGTTGAGAATTTGGGCCTGGGTTCTTCATGCTTAAGTTGGATACCAATTATCAATCACATTTCTTCAATAATATGGTTATGGAAGCCAAATTCTTTGTTTCAAGATACTATATAGTTGGAGTTGGTTTCAAAAACAATGTTATGTAGTGTGATATAGAAGACAAAGGAAAGGGTGCATCCATTTGCGGCTTTTTTAATTAAATATTATTGTTTAGATTTTGAATTAATAGAGTATGTTCGATTGAGAGTTGTTTAACAAAATAAAGAGGAGCGCCCATTCTACTGCGCTCGAGGGGACAATATCTGAAAATAATGTTGCAGGTTGATGTAAGAGAAGAAAAGAGAATTGGCGCACTTGGAATATTCGTAGGGTTAGGTAGAGGGCATGGGCGTGCGTGGATGGGGAACTGGGTCAACTTTTTTTTTAATAAAATAAAACTCCCATGATTATTTTTACACTTTTTTTTATTGGAATGTTCTAAAATTATTAGGGACACTCTTAATTTAGAAATACTCCACAAAATTAATACCCTCTCAACATAATTTTATTTTTAAAATTGTCGCTCATTTTTTACATTTAAAAATAAAATAATGTTGAGAGAGTATTAATTTTGTGAGATATTTTTATATTAAGAGTGTGCAAATAATTTTTGGACGTTTCAATAAGAAAAGTGTAAAAATAATCATGAGAGAGAGTTTTATTTTATTAAAAAAAAAAAAAAACAAGTTGACCCCAATTCCCTATCCACGCATGCCCTTTCCCTAACCCTACAAATATTCCATGTGCGCCAATTGTAGTGGCGCTCCTCTTTTCTCTTACACCAACCTACAACATATTCAGATATTGTCCCCTTGAGCCCATTTTCTCTTACACCAACCTACAACATATTTAGATATTGTCCCCTTGAGCCAGTAGAATGGGCGCTCCTCTTTATTTTGTTAAACCAGCATACTCTATTAATTCAAAATCTAAACAATAATATTTAATTAAAAAAGCCTCCATTTGCAGCTGCTATTCCTAGCTAGTTCCTAAGGGCAAACAAAGGTATAACTTTTACTCCCTCGGTCCAAAAAAAAAGTGTGTTTTATACATGTTTTTAAAAAAAATTATATTTTAATTATAAAGAATATATTTAGAATAATGAATAAAGAGTATATTTTTGGTAAATATTCAATCTTGTTAGTAAAGAAGAAAAATATTTAAATAGAATAAGTATATTTTTTAGTGGACGGAGGTAACTTTTTTCATAAATTCTCAACAACCCCTATATTGTAGTGCATCATTTGTGTTAACTATCAACAATACCCCTTCACGTTCCACAATACATGCATAATATGTATAGTTACGTTTTAAGATTTTTTTGCAAAAAATGTAAAACTGATCTTACACAAGAATATCGGTGCTCGCTCGAGAGACGTGCAGATTGTGTGTAGTTAGTTAGGTTTACATTTTTACACATGTGCATTCCACACATGTAAATTCGTGTAAATCGAAAAATGAGACAATAGAAGTCTTGCACTTTGCATCTTACTAGTATAAAATGGTTTTCAAAAATTTTAATTTTTCGATTTAGTCTTGCACTTTGCAAATGTGTATGTATACAAGCTCGACATTTACGTAAATTTCATAACAAAAAATTGAATAGAATACATATTTAAAAATTGAGAAATATAGAATTGATATTAAATTAATTGAAAAGGAATTATTAACCGACATGAATTTAGCACGATAATCATTCCATCCACCAAGCTCGAGTTTGCATTCAAGACGTGATATTTTTTATGAGCACGAGACCTTGGAAGAATTTAGATTTACTAACAGAAATTGGGCCACAGGAGAAGCATGAAATAAAACAGTGTTCAGGTTTGGTTTATCCCCATTAGATAACAAAAGGTTTAACCAGACACAAGACCAGATTCTGTTCAACACAACTACTCATCAAATAAATAAAAACACCTATCTAGCCAACAGCTAGGACCTTATCAGAATTGCTGACAGCTCCCTCCAACTCTACAGGCTCAGTAGCCCTTACTGTCATACACGCCAAACTGCTCCCTCTCTATAGTCGCAAATGCTGCTACATCAAAAGCTGGCATTCACTTCATCCCCATAGATCACTGCAACACAAGACTTACAAATAACTTCCCAAGAAAAATGCATATAAATTAAAAAAGGAATAAATCGATGACTAAAATAAAATATATATATATATATATGAATAATTCTCAACAGGTTTCTGATTAAATGTATGAACAGTGTCAATCACAATAAAAGAAAAGGTGAAATCCACCGTACACAATTGAAAAAATTGCAGCATTGGATTTGTCAAAAGAAAAAGATGAGTGAGAAACCAGAAGGGATAAAAAAAATTACACCATGTTGGCAAGCATATAATAGAAATGCTCAAATACTTAAATTTCAGGTTGGAATGAATACCTGAGGCTGTTGCATCATCTGATGTTGCGGTTGTGGTGGGTAATTTCCATATCCAGGGTATCCTGCATAATACAAATTCGGATCCTGTGGTGCTGGAGCATAGCCATAGGTTTCATATCCAGGGGTATATCCATAATATCCACTATTATATTGGTTCGGATCAGCCTGAAGGAGATGATTTATATTGATGAGCATAACTGTTAAAACAAAGAAACCTAAGATGGAACAAAAGCCAGATGAGATAAACCTGTTTGTTTGATGGGCTGCGGCCCCACGACAGGCGAATGCTCTGGCCTCCCAGCGTGGATCCATTTAGCATGCGTAATGCTTCTTCAGCAGAGCTTCTGTTATTATGCAATACATAAAATGTGAAAGACTAAAACATAAGAATCGTCGGCTCATACACCAAAGGGAGGAGGAACTACTAGAACCTTTCAGCAAATTGAACAAAACCACATCGTTTGCCTACAGGAATCTTTACATGAAGTAACTGCCCGTACTGTACAAACACCTGCCTTAAAAGATCATCGGTGACATTGGCATCCAAATTCCCAACAAAGATCTGGAAAGTGGAAAAAACAATTCCATAAATAAGAGCTTTCAAAATATGTAACAAACGCAACTCTTCAAGAACAGTACTAACAGTTGTATTAGTTGGATCATCTTCATTTGGAGTTCCTTGTGAAGTCTGGTATGACGCTGCAATTTTAACATAGGTATGCAAGTGTAAGAGAAATATTTGAGAGTAGGGAGTGAGAGTAGAGAAAAAAACAGGGCATCCCTTGAAACATATCTTAATTGGATCATCTCCACTAAAAAATTAACCAACAGATCCTATAAAAATGACAGATTGTGATTATGCAGTTATCAGACCACTTGCTAGCAAGCTCATGTAAATCTTGTCTTGTATAGTACTGAAGTGACAGTGAAAATTTAGGACCGAAATACAAAATAAACACATGCTGCACATGTTGGAGCTAACTGAATTTAAGGCAGGAGAAACTCAACAACTGACCAAGGCATAGGACAATACAAGGGCAAAAATAGACATAAAAATACAAGGCAGAAACAAAGCATAGATATAAGATCAGAAATCAGCCAGGACAATACAAGGCTAGAAGATGTAGGACTTACAAAAAAAATAACCAAGGACAGAAATAAGAGATAGGACATACAAGGAAAAAAATCACAGAGAATAAATAGTCAACAGAAGAGGGGGAATCGTGGGATATGGTCGGAAACCACAAAATGAATGAAATTTATATCCATTCAACTTTGTACACTAATATTTACTATTCAACTTGACAGGGCACCTTGAGAAAATAATGCCAACATCAATTTATGTCAGTCTTCAGTGGTGGAGCTTCTCAGCAATCATACCAAATCTGGTAACTCAGGTGGAGAAGTATGTCTTAGCAGCCAGCAAGTGTAAGAGGTGGACATTTGTATACTTACATAAATGTCTAAAATTAAAAAATCAATGAACGCCGTATTTGGAACTGACAGGATGTAAACTTCACAAAATCTTGACCTACTGGTTTTTTAGGTGACCGAGAAACGAAATACAGAACATTGTAAAATAAAAGCAACTGAACCAAAAAGAGAAGAACTAGGAGAATTGTAATAAAAAGAACTGGCTGTTGCACAAACCATTGAAACTTGTGTACTGAATGAAAGCAGTTTCTGACCTTAGATCATCGCACACTCCCCATGGTGAGCTTTTTCTAACAGGAGTAGATCCAGTAATAAGTGCTTAAAGATTATGACCGGAACCAAAAAAAAAACTAAAAATTATCTAATGGAACAAAGGAAAGTGGTACAAGGAGATAAGAGTAATTATTGCGGCTGTTAGAATTGAATAACAAAAAAGAAAGGCTTGAATAAAATGTAATTATAACTTGACTGGGAGCTTAGAAAGTAAAGGGACTACTGGAGGAAAAGAAACTGAAATTTGTAGCAAAATAAATGCCTCAAGGAACCGAAAAGTAAGAAACGTTAAATTAAAACTGACCTACACAAAACCAGGCACTAAAAGGGTTATCATTTCACAGCTGAAATTGGCTCCAGGCCCCTATATGATAGAGCCTCCTGACACCCTGCTTTGAGACAACCGGAGTTCTTTATGAGATTATGCAAGTTTTAATAGTTCAGAACCTAAAATTTAAAGTGCTGGAAGGAAATTGCGCCATTAGACGTGCTTATCTTAAGGAAATCAAAGAAAGCAACTTAATAGCATTGCTGAACAAAGAGACATCTATACTCCAAATATTCCAAAACATAAAAGCCACCAATGCATTGGAACTGCCAGATTAAAGACAAAGCATCGTAACATGAGGCTTGAAAAGTAGAACCAAGAGTAATTGAAAATCAATTGATGATCTAGGAATCATCCAAAGCTGGAAGAATTGTAGATACCTTTAATCTGACCACCAACTTTTTGTTTGTTAGCAGCAGGGCCAATTCGCATTGGCCTAGTGGAACAAAACCTTCCATTCATCTCAGTCATAGCACGTAACTGTTCACTTTCATCACCAAACCTCACAAAACCATAGCCCTTTGTCCGTCCTGTTATCCTATCTGTGACAACCTTTGCACCCCTGATTGAAGGATAATTCGCTCGGAAAGTCTCTTGTAGCATGTAATCAGTAACATCAGCTGCCAAATCTCCAACAA
The DNA here is from genome assembly GCA_963675135.1 of Galeopsis tetrahit. NCBI lineage: Eukaryota > Viridiplantae > Streptophyta > Magnoliopsida > Lamiales > Lamiaceae > Galeopsis > Galeopsis tetrahit. The sequence goes on from OY776120.1 coordinate 83,585,920, forward strand.
AAATTGTGTATTCAGGAGCATCATCACGTTTTTCACCAGCACCCATGGACGCCCAATTCAGTCTGAATGCCTGCTCGATATTTGGCATTAAAGACCCATTATATGTCTTCAGGTTCCTTTCAGCAGCAGCATGACTAACAAACTCGATGAAGCCATAACCTTCTGATTGGCCACTTTGCTTGTTACGGATAACTTTAGCAGAGACCAGCTAAAAACAGAAATATTCAATTATTAAGTATAAAACATAATAAATAAATCTATTTTCACTCAGAAATCACAAACCACAAACACCCCATCAATTCAATCCAAAACTAATTCGAACCACAGCTTTACAGTTTCACAGCCAAAAGCAAACTTTAAACAATATTTGAGCAAACACACAGCATTAAACATGTATTCTCTAAGAATCTTATTGACACGGAATGGCTTCATTGTCAGTTAATGCTTAAAAAACTAAGGCATGAAACTATATCAGTATACTATGCAAACACATCACTGAATAAGAAAATGCAGAATACATTTGTGTAGAATTAATTTCAAGGAATATTCTTACTTCACAAAACCAATGATAATAAACAATCAAAACAAGAAAGATGTCAATTCATATAGCAAAAAGGGCATAGAAATATTTCACACGGCGTTAACATTAAGGATATGCGTGTTTACCTCCCCGGTGGTGCCAAAAATACTATTTAAATACTGCTCATCCATCCAGTACTGCAGATCTCCGATCCACAGACTACGGATCCCATCGTCCACTATCGGCGCCTGCGCGGCGGGTGATGCGGCGTACTGCTGCGGTTGTGGCGGCGGCACTGCGGCTGGAGGAGCCTGCTGTTGCTGGTAGTAGTATCCAGAGGCCTGAGGAACCTGGTACTGAGGCTGCTGAGGCATCCATTGCTGAGATGGCTGTTGTGGTGGTTGGTGCTGGTACTGCTGCGGTGGGGCCATGGGAGGGGGAACCATGGTGGTTGCCGGTTGCATCATCGTCGTAGCCCTAGAATTGTTTGTGGGTAGCGGCGGTGGTTGAGAGAACCCAAATTTAGGGCAAATGAGAGGACGATGAGAGAGAACTGAAAGAATGGCTACGTGGGTAGATTTTAAAGCGCAGTCCGCAGATATATTCGGTAGAGTACCAATTATACCCCTGGCAAAATAGGATTTTTTTTTTTTTTATATACATTCTCGGAATTCGGATAGTTATGTTTTAAAACATAATTAAATGATTTTAGAATCACTTATTTTTAAAGTTCTCTTTCACAGCTTTTGAACAATAAGTGATTTTAGAAGCAATTTGTAGAGTTTCAAAACACACCCTTAATAGGGTTAGGTTTTAAATTTCGGGCGGTAAAAATAGTATCCGAACCCGTTCGAAATTATCACTTTTAGGAATTATTTTATGTTTATATTCCATTGAAGATCACAATACATTTATAAGTTTAAGCAAACATATAAATAATATACTATATAAATATTGGTTAACGAGAAAAATTAACAACATTATACATACAAAATAATTAAATATATATGATAAAATAAAATTAATATCAAAATGATGACATGTTAGGTTCAAATGTAGCGGCTGAAATATCATCTTTCATTAAACAATATTGGTATCAACTCATCATATTAGAGTAATTTTGAATATAGTTATATACATGTTAGACCCTTTAACGAGTCGAGTCGAGCTCGTTTCTTAGCTCGTCGAATTTGGGTTTTTTTATTTTGGCGATATCTATCTATCTATACTTATATATTTGCAAACTTTTGTTTTGCCACATGTCACAATCTCCTTCCTCTATTTTAACCTCTCTCCTCCAATTCTCTTCATTTCAAAATCCTTCAATTCTCATTAATCTTAAATTTATCTTTTAATCTCAACCATTCGTTCTTATTTTTTATTCCTATATAATTCTCAACACCTTTTCATTCCATAGTCAAGTTTCAATCTCTCGACTTTGCCTTCTCCAAAATTCAATGGTAAATTTTTTAGATCATTTGCTGATCTAATTTTCCGGCCATCAATTATAATTTAAACTCATTTCTCATGAGTTTGTTCTCTTTGGTGGAGTAATATTTTCGTTCAACAATTAAGAGATTTTGTCAAGAAGAATTTAATCTCACTCATTACTCATGAGTTCGCTTCTCTATTGATCTTCATTGTCAAAAAGTATTTTGTTAAGATTTAGATGAAAAATGACAAATAAACAATGTCAAGTGATAGGTTGTGTTTTTCTTTTTTCTTTGTTCTCTTTCTGAATATTTTCCGCGAAGAGGGAGTTAGGAGAGGTTAGGTTTGAGAATTTGTGGAATGTAAATATTACGAAAGAAATGAAGAATTATGAAAATGGAGAATGAAAGAAAATAGAATTTTGTACAACACTTATTAATTGTAGTATTCTTGGTATTTTATTTCATATGCAGGGCGTGGGCTGCGAATTTGCTGCGATTTGAATATAAATAAATTCATGAAATTGTAATATCAATTACCAGAATAATATTTGGAATAGAACGAAATTAATTAAATAAAGGAATTTCAGTAATGTACGTACTCCAATTAAATTGTAATATGAGTGTTGATTGAATTATTTTCTATATTATTGTGATTAACCATTAATTGTTTGAAATAATTGAAAATTAATAATTACACATCAAAATTTAAGGAAGGAAGGCTCTAAAATTAAGCATTTATCCTTTCATCATCACATATGTTCTGATTTTAACTTTGACCAAATTTTGTATTTTATATATGGTCGTCATACCTAATTTTTTCAATTAATTTATTAATTGATTTCATATACCATTATTTCAGCAAATCATCATTAACAATATCATATGAAATTAAGTAATTAATCCTGTCAAAAAAAAAATATTAAGTAATTAATTAGTTGTACAAATCAATACATAGAAGTTATAATTGATTATTGTTTAAACACTTTTTTTTTTCAATCTTATTATTTGTAATTGACTTTTCTTAAATTATTTATGTACGTATATATTTAAACTAAATTGCTGAGGATTAACTTTAATGGTAAACACTTATATATAATGTAAATATGCTAAAAAAAATTAAATTGATTGGTGCATAATTTACTCTATTGTAGTTATAATATTAATTTGACATTTAATTAAATATTATGAATACGAACGTTGCGGTGGTTTACGTAACAGCTTAATTTGAGATTTCTACGTAACATCTTAATTAATTTGAGATTTCTACACACATTACTCCTATATAGTTGACAAATCTAGAGTGGATGATTCAATTATATAAATTATTAGCCAAAATAAATACTGTTATTTTTAAATATTGCCAGCGAGGGATACAGTATATGGGTGTATTTTGGTGTAGGTAAAAATTCAATTTATATAATTGACAGAATCAATGTATTAATTTGTCAACCATAAAGGAGGAGTATTAATTATAAGGATCCTTGATATAAGTAATATAATGTGCAAAACTCAACTTGGATCTTATTATTCTCGGTAATTTCTATTTTATCACTATTGACGCTAACTATTTTTATTCATTTTTTCCACTATTTTATTTTTAGTTCAAATAATAAGTATTTTTCATTTGAATCAACAATACCCATAAATTAGTTCAAAAAATATTGCATATCTTTGGAGAAAATTTATTTTTACATTCTATAACTCAAGTCTAATTTAATACATTTAAGTTTCACTTTTTCATTAATGTGCTAGGATATTCAATTTACATTATTTTCAATTAGAATATCAACCAAATAACTCAATTTACGTTCTTTATATTTAAAATTTAAAAAAAATTAAAAAATTCCATAATTTTTTTTAAATCTCATTAAAATAAAAAATGTGTAAAATAAAATTTTAAAATCCTAAAAAAAATTAAATTCTAAAAAACTGAAATTGTGTAAATTAAATTTTCTAAAAATTCTAAAGATCTCATTAGAATGAATTTGGGATGATTTATGGTTGATCAAGGCGGAATCAACGTGATATTTTTTTTGGAGAAATATTTATAATTTTTATTATTCTTATAAGATTCTTAGAATTTGTAATTTCTAATCTATATATTTATAAAATTTTAATGAGATTTTTAGAAATTTTAATGATATTTTTCTTATTTTATAAAGAGATTTTTAAAATTTATTAATTTTTAGGATTTTCGAATTTTTATTTTACACTTTTTATAATTTTAATGAGTTCTCATATTTTTAATGAGAATTTTAGATTTTTTAATGGGATTTTAGAAATTATTAATTTTTTATTTTTGGACTTAAATGACGTAAATTGAACTATTTGGTGGAATCTCAATTTATTCACCACATGCTATCCGAATGCTTACATTTTCGGTGAGTTTGAAAGTTTCAGGTCAAATGGATGTAAATTAGATAAAAAATGATGTAAATTTAAAAAAATGAAAACTTAAAGTATATAAACTAAATTAGACATAAGTTACATGGTGTAAAATGATTTTTTTTTAGAAAATCGTGTGCCGCATGGCATGTACCAAATGCCTATTTCATTAAAGTGAATGGGAGTTGGTGCTATTATCCACGACGATGAGAGTAATTTTTTATGATGAAGTCATCTGTTATTTCGGGACTTTATCAAGTGAATGAGGGCGATACCATGGGTCTGGTCGAAGCTTTTTCTTGGATAAAGCATGGTGAATTGGAGCGTGTAGAGGTTGAGATGGATGCTAAAGTGGTTGTGGATGCATTGAACTTAAAAGACACATAATTTTCAGTTTTTTTAAATTTTATTTCGGAATGTAGAGAAATTTTACTTTTTATCCCATTTTATATCGTGAAATATGTCAATTGTATGACCAATACTAGAGTTATTAGGAATTTTACAAATCATCATGAATGGAATGACCCTCCCACTTTCGTGGTGGACATCCCTACTGACATTTGCAGCTGTACGTTAAATCAATTTCTTTTAAAAATAATCATCACTGGATATAAAACCAATTATTGTGTGAAAAATATTAAAGACAAGATTTTATTTTATAGTAATAATTATAAAATTTATAGAAAACAATATTTGGATTATTATTCTGTAGTCCTTTATCAATTTTTACAATTTTTTTACATTTATTTTTCAAAATGTCCCACAATAATTTTTACATTTATTTTTCATAATAATTTTTACATTTATAATTTTTACATTTATTTTTACTTTCATAATAATTTTTACATAATAATTTTTACATTTATTTTTCAAAATGTCCCACAATAATTTTTACAATTTTTTTTTGGACGTCCCATAATAACTCTCCACTAGCTCTTAGCCCTTTATCAATTTTACTTTCACAATAACTTCAATTTTGCACAAAAATATTTGCATTGCTACAACATTATTTTTTATCTAATTTTTTTACAAATTTATACATGTTTAAAAGATTATTTTTAATTAATAAATTAAAATTAAAATATATTAAAAATTTATTTCAACTCCGCGTAAAACGCGGGTCTTACACTAGTAATACTCTGTTTTCAAAGCATTTAAATAAGTTATTTCCAAAGACTATGTTTACTTTGGGTTTTGAGTGGTTTTGAAACCGGTTTTTAAAGTCCTGAATTTTTAAAATCTCGATGAATAGTAATATGTGTGTTTCTATTGAATTTTGGAATAGTAGAAGATTTTAACTTGACAAATACTTGTGTGTACCAGATACATGATACCACTTAAGCCAATTTTCTAAATGGGTGAATGTTACCCATTAGATATGATAAATATAGTATAATATTAGTTCAAATATAGTATACTATTAGTTCAAATACAGTATAGTATTAGCTCACATATTATATAGTATTATTTCAATTATTAAATAGAACAAGTTACATGTATGTAACTCGTACACAAGAGTGCAACTCTTTTAACTTTAGGGGAAAAAACAGAATAGGACAATTAACCCTATGAGTTTAAGTTTCAAGACAATTTTTTTTAATAAAACAATTTAGGACAAAATGAACTAGTTATAATCTAATATGCCCCTGATTTCGAATTAGGTATGATTTTCGAATTCAATTAATGGTGTTAATCAAAAATAGGAAAGTCAGCCTTTTTAAAATTTAAATTAAGGTGTGAGATGATTTCCCTAGAATCTCGCTCTGTATTTAAGTAAGAAATGATATTACCCAAATTTTTCTCCTAGCTTCTTTCCAGTGCATATTCAAGCGGTGGCCTGATCTTCAGAGAGATTTTTGAAGCTTCGAAGAGTAGAAACCTGAAATCGCTGACATTATAATTGATGCGGCCTAAAAATGTCACCTAATAAGAAGTCGACACGTGTATAGAGGATAAGATAAAAGTGGAAGGATCAAATTATATAATGCTCTCTGAGGGGAAATCCTCTCTGGAGATCCCTTTGGAGGGAGCTTCGGCTGGAAAGAAGCTTCCGGAAGAATTAGTTTTGATGAAAGGTCGTGAGCCTTGAATGTAGGGAGGTTCCGCCATTTTCGGCTTAGACTTGATAAAAGGTAGACCTTATCCTCCTTTATCTTGGGGAACCAAGTCAACTAAGAAGGAATGTTGCCGAGTCTTCGGGAGGTGGAGAGAAGAGAAGATTTCGTCCACTCCGCAGGGCCGAGTCTTATGGGCAGCTCCGAAAAAGGAGGAAGACTTGGCTTCCTCTCGAGGGAGGATTCCTATAAATAGGTAAATCCAAGGAGATTTCCAGGTTTGACATTCTTATATTACAAACTTGATATATAAAACGAAAAAGACCTTTTTGACATTCTTGGAGAACTGATTCAATACATCGAGGATCTCGAGATCCTTGGGAGATTTTTCTAAGCCCTATACTGACTTAGGCATCGGAGTGTCCGCGCCGGACCCCCTCCGGCGTGCTCTTTGCAGGTTCTTGAAGGTTTCGAGTAAAGGCAGTATACTTGGAGTGATTGTACGTGTTCGAAGAGTGGGACATCCAATCCAGAGGACACGCAATCCTCTCGTGCAAATTTTGTCACATCAATAATATTCTTTCCAGGTTTTTTTTACTGCATGTTTCTTATTTGTTCATCAATGTTATCGGAAAATGAAAAGGGTGTAAATTGAGTATAATTTCTAATTGTTATAAATATATGGGTTTGGTTGTACTTTTTTGGATTTAACAGATATTTCTATGATGATAATAGTTTTGTATAGAAAGAGTTCTTGAAATAAAATAATTTTCGGTTTGAAATGCTCTGTTTTGTTCAGAATGGAAGTAAAGTTTATGTTTAGGTTTTTGCATATTCACATAAAGGTCGAAATGTTAAACGCATACTGGGTATATTACTTTCTGTGCGGAAAGGCTTTTTGTTGATTATTGTATCGTATTAATTTAAAATTATTTAAATCAATATATTTAAGTTTAGATATGCAGATGGAAATGGGGAAAAAAGGTGTGATTGTTTTTTCTTTGTACACATATGCAGTTGACAAGGGGGAAAAAAGTGTGATCAAAGTTAAGGAAGGTGGAAGAAATAGCAAAAAGAAGAGATCTAACAAAGCTGTTAGAGGATCTTCAAGTAAGTGTTTTTATTAGATTACATTTAGATATGGTTGTTGTGCAGGTGCAGTTTAAAGAAAGATTAAGTATATGTGTATAAGATATTTAAAACTTGCATTATATTATATGGAATATGTTTCTAATTCTTTATTTGGTTTCTATTTTTTTAAAGGAATGAGGAATAAAAATGTCACCGTTAAGGTCATAAACGACAAGGCAAAAGGTTTGATAGTATAACATTATTATACAATACTTATGCAGATTAGTATATTATAGTTTGTATGAAATATATATAACTCACTTAACATTGTTATTCAATATCAGGAAAAAGGCAAAAAGTTATGCGTTGCATGCTTTTATCGGATGATTCAGGTTATGTTCATATATTGTAACGTGATTTGTGTTATGTAGAAATGATAAATAGATGATATTGTATTAAATCTATTAATATTAATATATATATATATATATATATATATATATATATATATATATATTGTTAGATTTTGTGAGTGATGAGGAGATGGAAGAAGAAATAGATGAAGATACAATCTCTGTTTCTGAAGGTTATCTCCTTTTTTTTTTTCGTTAATTTAGATCCATATCTTAATTATTAGTTCATATTATATGAATTAACATGAGCAATTGATATTTTAGATTCTGATATCGGAGAATGCAGCAGAAAGAAACGTAGACAGTTGAAGTTGACTAATAGAAAAAAAAATAAAGGCAAGTGATGTATATTACAAACTTTTCTTTTATTTTTTTAATTATGCATAACAATATTAACTCAAATAAGATGCTTAACAGGTGCTGGGAGTGATAAGGGTGGAGAGTACTATTTTCGTTCGAATATGCGTACATGCTTCAAAGAAATGCTATGTTTCAAATTTACAGATCTGCATTATAAGGAAATGAAACTAACCCCCTTCTGGTTCTTAATGGAAGCAGTTTTAAAAAATGGAAGTGAGGAGATGATCATTAACTGTACTAAGTACGAGGAAGATGTGAGACAAATTGTTTCAAAATATGACAAGGTCTCTAGTTGTTTTTTAATTGGAGAAGAGGAGTTGGATTTGAGTAGAAATGATGCAGAGTTAATATTGGGATTAACATCAGGGAACGAGAAGATACCATTTAGAATTGATAATTACATGCACCCTGCATGGATTAGAAGATGCTTCGATGAGAGGTTCTTGAACAGAAAGCCTTTGCCGTCTTTATACCGTCCATTGATAAAGAACAAGATACAAGAAATTCAGCATCGCACGGATAAAGAATCATTGCAGGATGTTGCGAGATTATTGAGTTGTTATGTTATGTGTGGTATTCTGTGTCCGATTAAGAGTGGTGCATTACCATGGTACCTGACATTGTATTTGGAGGATTTTTATGATATATGCAAGTACGATTGGAGTACATTTGTAGTTGAATATCTTAAATATCATGTTAAGAAAAGTAAGGATACGAAGTCTGGTGGTTGTGTTGTCTTATTACCGGTAAGGATTTTCTTATATATTATACCCAGTCAATTTATATGCAACATTTATATATACTTACAGAGCAAAATTTATTTTTGTATGCAGTTTTGGCTTTGTGAACACTCTTCTTTAATAGATCCATTGAACGAGAGAGCTTTCCCTAGGTTTTTTAAGTGGGATTCAAACGCTCTTAACGCTGTTCTGGACAGGGGAATTCTGAACAAGCATTCTAAGGTAATATAAAGGCTAAATATTGTAATTGCAAAAATATCATCCAAATAGTTAATATTAAGAAATTGTTGAATTTGTTATATACAGTTTACACTGTCAACCAAATGTTTGAAGATAAATCCTTGGGAGGAAGAACAGTACAAATCACTGCATGCATTCATGGATAATGAAAGGTCAAATAGGATAGCAAGTGTTGACAGTAATCCTGGGAATTTTACAAATGCTCATGGACAATCATGCGCAACTGCGGATTTAAATGCAAACGTTGAGTCGGTAGACAGGGAAGGAGTTTTACCGGGTAAGGATCTAGTTGTAAATTTTGATATTGGATCGAGTTCAAAATTGAAGGGTGTAAGTATGGAGGACGGTCCTTCGTTTGATATAGGATTTGAGAATAATGATGAAGTGGATGATATGGATGTTGATGGAACTGTAATGAGGGTTTGCAGTGATTTGAAAAAATCATTTCTTGAAGATCAGAATGAAGTTGGTGTGATTAAAGGAGGGGCAAGTATTGCAGTTGAGAAGGTTGTACAAGATACGATTGAGACTAGTATGCATGAGATGGTTCAGCTGAGAATGTGCAATGAGAAGCTGGTACTTGAAATAAATAAGCTCAAGGAAGAATTGGGGGAGGAACGAGCTACATATGCACTGGACAGGAAGGCGAAAAATGATATGATTTCAGGACTGGAGCTTGAAATAGTATCACTAAAGAGAGAAGTGGATATGCTTAGCAGGCCTTTAGAAAATTACACGGAAGATGAGTTGATGTTAGAAGAACTAGATAGAGTTGAAAAGGAAGAGCTGGCCAAAAATTCTGTTAGTAAGGTCGGGGAGGAAGATGTTTTACCAACTGGTTCGGTTAGTAATGTTCAGGTTTTGCAAACGGCTTTAGTTAGTAATGTTCAGGTAGGGCTAGAATGCGAAAAGGATACTAATTATGAGAGCCCACAAAGACCAACAGTTAAAGTTGGAAAAAGGAATAAGATTGTTCAGTCTCCTAGTTCTATGGTTGATCGAATCAAGGGGAGAACTGTTGCAAATGACAGGAAGCCTATTCTGATATCTCCTCAAGTTCTGACCAAAGAATTAAATTTGGTGCATGAGTTAAGCGATAATGAAGATTTGGAAGAGGAGGGCGAAAAAATAAATGATAAAGGACAAAATTTGATAAAGACTCCCTTCAACAATTCTCTTCAAACTGTTAAGAATGCTCCTTATGGGTTAAAGCATCAATTGTTTAATGAGCTTTATGATTATGGAATGAGTTAAGACAGCTTTGCATATTTTGTATTTGTCTTTTCTTCACAAGGTGTGTTTATTAAATTATTTTTGTTTAATTTTTTTATGTATTCTCAGCCACTCAGTGTACGTGGGGAATGGTCCATTAACTGATGTCACCGTTCAAATGCTGATAAACTTACTAAACAAGATGACTGTTGACAATCAGGTTAATAAGCATTATGTCATTCAGTAAAGAGTATGTTTTGTCTGATAAAAAATTGATGCATGTTCTGACAGCATACATCAATACTTATATTTTTTGTTCGTTCTAAAATAAACAGGTTATAGATGCGTGGTCTGATTGCATACGTTCAAGTGCATTGGAAGAGTATCCTTCTTCACAGGGAGTCACGATACTGACTTCATCCTATTGGGTAATAAACTACTTAAATCTAACAATTATGTATTTATTTTAGAATTTATGCTCATAATTTTCTTTTTGTTTCTTAGTCAATTATTTCAAAGCGTGATGTCTCCCAGCAACTAATATTTGGAAGTATGATTGAAAGAGTTCTTGAACAGAGTTTTGATAAAAGTACACTTTTATTCCCTATTATCATAACCGATGTTGGTAGAAGAACGAGATCAAATGTTACACGGCACTGGACACTATTGAAATTGGAATTGAGGAGGAGAGAATGGACGTTCTATAACTCACTTCGTCCAAGGAAGCTTACATTTGTTGATCCATACTTGAAAGAGGCTATGCATGTGGTAAGTTATTTTGATATAATCAATTTTTTAATTTATTTAATATGTTAAATAAAACATCTGATTAATAAAATTTTATCATTCATTTGTCTAAATTACTAGGTTAAGTATGTTGAGGCGAAGTTGACGACGGTGTTCAAACAAACATCACTTAATCATCCATTTTTAAAGATTAAATTCTCAAATCCTATACAATCTGAGATTATGCAACAGGTACCTGGTTCACTAGATTGTGGGATTATAGTTTGCAGATTAATTGAATGTTTTGTAAAAGGTGAAGAACCTCCGAAAGGTGATTACGATGGCGATGCTGCAAGTGCTATGCGTGTCCGGATGGTGGGGACATTTATCAATCCGTTTATTTACAAATAGTTATGTGTGTTTATTTTAAACAATGTTTGAAGTTATTGTACTAATCTTCTACGGATTCAACTCCCTGTCAGTTTGATATTTTGGGTTTTTTAGATGTTTTCAACTTTTTGGGTTCATATTTTATGAATTGAATGACAATTTCAGTTTCATCTACAAATTGTCTTGATTTTATTATTACTAAAATATATGTAGATTTTACAATATATATTCAGTGATATTTATTACGCCGAGTATATTCATTAGTATATTCATTAGATATATATATATTGTATAATCATTAATTATAGATATATTCTATATATACTAGAGTTTATTAACAAACTAATTTCGGTATAGAAACTTGTGTTAATTGATTATTTCCCAATTTTAATTTTGGTATAAATGACATTATGATTAATTAATATATTTTTAATTATTGCGTTACCAAAATTATGGTTATTCATCATTACTCAACAATTTCTCCTATATATTAGAGACCTACGCCTTATAGAAAACAACAGCAAATTAAAAATTAACGTACTTTCATCGCTTTTTCATTCCAACCCCTATAATATTTACGCGATATGAATCGTGAGGATAATTGGGATGTGAACGAAGTGCATCGTGTAAGGTGTTATTGTGGAATAGATGCTAACATCGTAACATCTTGGAAAATTCAGAATGTGGAAAGGAGATTTTATGGTTGTGAATCATATCCGGTGAGTTGTTCGGTTTAATATAGTTATTATTTGTTGTTTTATTATGAATATTCACCAGGTATAACCCTACGCATATATGTCAATATTAACTTTGGTTGTAAATTCATTTTATAGAACACTGGATTCTGCAAGTTTTTTAGATGGATTGATGATCCATTGTGTGCAAGAGGACAACCACTACAAAATATTGCCCAAAAGGCATCGGCAATTGGCAACGGCAGGCGGGCCGATGCGAATTGGCATCGGCATTTAATGGCCGATGCAAAATGGCATCGGCAGTGGGCCCCGATGCGAAATGGCATCGGCATTTAATGGCTGATGCAAAATGGCATCGGTAGTGGGCCCCGATGCCATTTGGTAACGGCCCCCCCGATGCAAAATGGCATCGGCAGTGGGCCCGATGCCTTCCCCGTCGCCCTAAATGAGTATAAATCGGCCAAACACCTCTCTTCCAGAATGTTACAGCCGCGCCCCCCCCCCACCTCCATTGAAGCGAGTTTTACACCTCCACCCTAAAAAATCACCTTCGTTTGCGGATCGAACTCGGTTTTTGGCCATTTGTGTTCTACACTTCGACGGGAGCATTTTTACGGTAATTTTTTTCGTTTTCATTGGTTAAATTTGAAGTTATATGTGTATATATAGTTTTAGTATATATATGCATATATGTTGTATGTATATATAAAATTGTTAGAAGAATTGTTAATTTTTATTTATGCATGTGTTAATTGTTAGAATTTATAAATTGTTAATTAATTATGTTGTGTTAGGCATGTATTTATATGTATGTTTTAATAATTAAGTTATATGAATTTATTTGTTAATTAGGGTGTTAGAATTATATTTGTGTTATATGTCTATATATGAATTTATTTGTTAATTAGGGTGTTAGAATAATTATTAGAATATAATTAGAATTATATTAATTGATTTTAATAGAGTTGGGAAATGAGACGTTGGTTGTTTGTGTGTTTGTAGACGTCGATTGACATGGATTATTCAATTCGTAGTTTGATGTATAGTCCAAGATTAGTTAATGGGATTATGAACCCCGGATTTGTTAGTGGAATAAATGGATTTATTGAATTTGCTACTAGTAATCCGAATTCGATTTGGGAAGGAAAAATTAGGTGTCCTTGTTCGAAAGCTAGATGTCGAAATCAAACTTATAGAGATCCTAATGAAGTGAAATCTCATTTATATCGAAATGGTTTTACACTGAATTATTATAATTGGATTTATCACGGGGAAGAGAGTTGGGGTCCACGTCCGTATCAAAACACTAATGAATATGCGTCAACTTCAAATGACGTTGACCCAGCGGGACCTAGTTCGTACCACACTATGGTAGAAGATTTAATGGGTGGCCCAAACATTGATTTTGGAATCGACGTGGAAGAGGAGGCACTTAATGAAGAACCCCCTAACGAGAATGCGGCACAATTTTACGGCATGCTTCGTGCAGCGGACCAAGACTTGTATCCTGGTTGTGAATCTCATTCGCAGTTATCATTCAATTCCAGATTGTTGAACATTAAAACGGAAAACAGATTGTCTGAAAGGGGATACAATCAGGTTGTTGAGTTGATTCGTGAGATTTGTCCTCCCGAAAATAAGGTTCCCAAGAAATTTAACGACACCAAACATTTGATGAGTGGGATGGGTCTTCCGGTAGAAAGGATTGATTGTTGTGCACAGAATTGCATGTTATTTTGGGGTGCAGACAGCGAACTATATTTTTGTAAGATTTGTGGTCGATCACGGTATAAGCCGAATAGGGTTGATGTAGATGGTCGGTTGAAAAAGAAACGCCCGGTTAAGGAGATGTTCTACTTTCCGATAATTCCTCGTTTGCAAAGATTGTACATGTCCAAGGCCACTGCGAAGGATATGACATGGCATGCCTCGTGCGCTTCTGATGACTCTGGTGTTATGCGTCACCCGGCAGACTCGCTGGCTTGGAAGCATTTGGACCGTTCTTATCCTGATTTTGCATCTGAAATTAGGAATGTGAGGTTGGGCTTGAGCACAGACGATTTTGCACCGTTTGGAATGACGGGAAAACAATATTCGTCATGGCCAGTTATACTTACTCCGTACAATCTACCCCCGTGGTTATGCATGAAGGATCAATTCATGTTTCTTTCGATTCTCGTGCCCGGGCCTAAAAGTCTGAAGGACAAACTTGATGTGTTTTTGCAACCACTGATAGCAGATTTGAGATTTTTATGGAAAAATGGGGTGCAAACTTACGATGTTGCTAGAAAGCAAAACTTTTTGATGCGAGCTGCACTTATCTAGACCATTAGTGACTTCCCAGCATACTCAATGTTGTCTGGTTGGAGTACAGCCGGAAGGCTTGCTTGTCCATATTGTGGAGAGTACACCGATGCATTCTATTTGAATAAAAGTCGAAAGCAGTCGTGGTTCGACAACCACCGAAAGTTCTTACCACCGAATCACACGTGGCGAACGAATAAAACTGCATTCATGGCCAGAGTAGTAGTCACAAATGATCCACCGCCTATTCGAACGGGTGCAAGTCTCCTATACGAAATTGATCATTTGGGATATAGAAAGGTTACAGAGGATGGTGCTGAGGCTCACAACAAAAAACTTTCTGGAGGGTGGAAGTGGAAAAGCATTTTCTGGGAGTTGCCGTATTGGAGTACCTGGTTGATACGACACAATTTAGACGTGATGCATATTGAGAAAAATGTGTTTGATAACGTTTTCAACACGGTGATGAATGTGGAGGGGAAAACAAAGGACACGTCTAAATCAAGAGATGAGCTAAATGATTATTGTCGTCGTCCCTCTCTCAAGAAATGTCCACGTACATCAAAGTATCCTAAGGCTTCTTTTTCGCTTGATAAGAAGCAGAAGGATGTTGTTTGTAAGTGGATAAGTGAGTTGAAGTTTCCAGATGGATATGTGTCTAACATGTCCCGTTGCATTGACTGGTCGAAATTGAAATTGTATGGGATGAAGAGTCATGATTGTCACGTGTTTATGCAGAGACTACTACCGATTGCTTTTTACAAAATTCTTCCGCTCACTGTGTGGAAATCAATCATTGAGCTTAGTCTATTTTTTAAGGAGTTGACTTCTACAACCATCACAGTTGACAACATGACTCGACTGGAAACAGATATCCCAATCATCTTGTGCAAGTTGGAACGTATCTTTCCACCCAGCTTCTTCAACTCTATGGAACATCTACCTGTGCACCTTGCATATGAAGCAAAAGTGTGTGGTCCGGTTCAATACAGATGGATGTATCCATACGAGAGGTAATTTAATTAATTTCTCATACGATTCTTCAAATTATATGAACTTACGATTCTTAAAATTTAATCAGGTATCTTCGCACCTTGAAATTAAGCGTGGGTAACAAAGCATGTGTTGAAGCTTCGATTGCAAATGCATATTTAACTAGAGAGGCGTCAATGTTTTGTTCTCACTATTTCGAGGACCATGTTACGACAAGGATACACAATGTACCTCGTAATTACGATGGTCGGGACGAAGTACACGAGTATGTCGAGGGCACTTTTTCCATATTTAAGGCGCCTGTTAAACGATTAGGAAAGCCTAAGAAAAGATGGATTTTAGACGAGGAGAAAAAAGTTGCTCATACGTACGTGTTGTTGAATTGTGATGAGGTGCAACCATATGTTCAGTAAGTCAATCCGACTAAAATGTTTGTCAATCAAATACTTAGTGTTGACATGTTTTATTAATCTTATATCGATCGTACGTAGGCTATTCATGCAACAACTTCGAGTTCTTCAACCAAATCTCTCGGCCGCTGAATCAGATTTAAGACTACAAGATGGATTTGTGTCGTGGTTTGAAGACATTGTAAGTTATCTTAAAATAACGATAAATTGCGTCGTGGTCCCATCATTGGTTAGAAATTCTCACATTCATTCGGCTTATATATATATAGGTGAAGATAAATCGCGTCGAGAACATGTTTTTATACGATCTTTCGGCCGGTCCGTCTGGTCAAGTTCTTACGTACGTAGGGTATTACGTGAACGGGTACAAATTCCACACCATGGCTTATGGTGCATCTAGAGCAACATCAAACAGTGGGGTTTGTATCAAGGGAAAAAACTATGACGCGGATGAGGAAGATTTCTATGGGAAACTCGAGGAAGTAGTCGAATTGGACTATCAGGGGTACCACGAGAAGAAAGTGGTTTTGTTCAAGTGCCAGTGGTTTGATCCCTCAAACAATGGGACAAAAGTTCATCCTATCTACAAGCTCGTGGAGCTTAATCAGAGGCGATCTTACGGCCGATACGATCCATTCGTACTAGCAAGTCAAGCCACACAAGTCTACTATTGTCCATACCCCGGATCCCGTACTGATTGGATATTTGTCTGCAAAGTCAAACCGAGATACTTGGTGGATGCAAAAGATACTACTGAAGATGAAGTTCCCGCGTGGCAAGAGGATAACATAGAGACTCAAATGATTGTGCAAGTAGATGATGATCCTGTCATGTTAACTGATGACACCGGTACAATGATGGAAATGGCAGAGTATGAAGAAGATGAAGAAGAGGACGGAGAAGAAGACGGAGAATAAGGCGGAGAAGAAGACGACGAAGATGAAGCTGAAGATGAAGAAGATGAATGATGTTGTTAATTGTTAGACTATGTTATCTAAATATTAATTGTTAGACAATGTTATCTAAATATTAATTCCTTAATTATATTCCTTATTTATATTTTAGTGTTAATCGTTACAGTGATGTTCATATATAATGTTTTTTAATTGTTACAATGTTCAATGTTAATAATGTTTTAATGTTCATTTTGACAGATGAGTGGTCGTCGACATGGTTCTGGATATGGCTCTGGTCAGGGTTCTTCTGGACATGGGCGAGGTAGAGGTAGAGGTAGAGAAGAGTCGGTGGATGAGACACCGACTATGCAGATACCACAGGGTTTGTATATGCCCGATATGACTGGGATAATGTTGCCCCAGATGCTCGAAATGAACCCTAATTCCTATTACACTCAGGTGCCTCAGTTGCCTCATATGGTTCCACATCCACAGGAACAATCCCCTCCACCGATACATTCGCCAGTTAGACATCCGTCTGTCGGGACACAGGCCAGCATGTCGACTGATGCACCCGACAGTCGCATCCGACTGTTTATCTACCGGGATACGTAAGTATATTATATTTAAATTTCATTAGACGTATGTATAACATGTTTATTAATAATTTTTTATTTATTATAAAATACGTGTAACAGGTTGATGCCTTCAAATTTAATTTCGAGGACGATCAGATCGATAATGTACCGGAATATGGAGCTTGGTGCACACGCCTGGGCTATGGTATCACCCGGCACGGTACATCGGTGGTGGGATACATTCCAGGTATAAAATAACTTTACATTAACATTTTGTTATTTTGTTATATTACTTCGTTAATTAATTTTTTTTTGCAGACCGAGGTCAGGTGGGACCCTGAAGCCACATCTTCTACAGAGGTGTACAGACTCTTTCTTCAAAGAGCTGCAACTCGGTACACTAACATGTTATCAAAAATCAAGAAAGCGTGGGTGAGGGATAACAAGAGGCCGAGGTGGGATGTGAATGTTTGGAACGACTTAGTTCGTCACTGGAACAATCCCGAAACAATTAAGAAGAGCGAGCAGGCTTGTAAGAACCGCTTATCCGAGCCTGGAGGTCCGGGTACTGGCCATGGTACTCATAAAGGCGGAGCTCGTGGAGCAGCAGAGGTCGCACGGCGCATTGTAAGTATTTGTGGTCAATTATATATAATTAATTTTAGTTAATTATTTAGTTTATTTATTCGTATATGTCTTCGATTCAAAATACAGGAGGAGAGGATGGGACGCCCTGCATACGACTGGGAGATAGTTGAATATTACCACCGTTACGAAAACGGGACATACACTTGTGGCTATATGGGTGATATACTTGTAAGTGTGTACATATATATATATATACATTACATTATATAACAAATATATATTTAATTGTACTTGAAAATGTATTAACCCACTTTTAAATGTGCACGTATAGGACCAGGTACATGACGAGTTCACCAATAATACTACAAGAGATCCGTCAGATGAACCTAGTTCAGAGGATGGTTCCCAGGCCCCACCTATACCCGATATGTCTGAACTGTACGTGAAGAAGGTCGGCAGGTCTCATGGACGTGTTAGGGGCCTTGGATAAGTAGGCAAGAACAGACGGGTCTCCTCCGGTCCTGGCGAGATGTCAAGTGGTACGACTTATGGACGATTCACCCAGGAAGACATAAACAATGCTATTGCTGAAGAACGGAGAGTCAATGAAGATAGAGAGCAGCGCTTACTGGAACAAATGCGGCAGCAGGAGGAGCGCTTACGCAAGGAGTTTCAGGACCAGCTTGCATTGATGATGGGACAGATGGGTGGGATGGGTGGGGAGCCGAGGCCGTCGGGGGCGTCGCACAACGTTAATGATAGTAGCCAGGTTCAGGATCGGGATGATACTGAGGATGATGGTGGTGGTGATGAGGAGTGATACATTTTTATATTACTTTGTTACGTGTGATGTTATTATATTACATTGACGTTGATGATTAATTTTTATTTTAATTGACGTGAACATGCTAATTATGATTATAATTAATGTTGTTTGTGATATGATGTTATTTTAATTGAAAATGAACTAGAGAATAATTTTATAATAGATGAAAATATTTTTAATTATATGGATAAGTGAGTTCATATTTTTAAATGGATAAGTGAAAATAATTATATATATTTAATGTTGTGAATTGAAAACTAGAATGAATTTAAATGATGTGATTAGAATAAATTTAAATGTATAAGTGAAAATAATTATATTCAATGTTGTATGTAATTATAATATTGTGAAATAAAAAATTAGAATGAATTTAAATGTTGTAAATTGAGGATTAGAATAAATTTAAATAGTGTGAATTGATACCGTAAATAAATTATTTAATTTGAAAAACATAATTTAGTTAATTTGAAAAACATAATTTAGAAATAATTATGATATGCTTTGATAAATAATTTAATAAGCAACAATTAAAGTTAGAATGGATTGAATTAATTAAAGAATTAAAAACTCAAATTAAATTGAATATATATTAATTGCATTCACAACATGTCGACTAAAAGCTCCTAGCCTAAACGGCACACAGGGGGCGCTCAAAAGCCTTCGAGACCGCGAGGTCCCGAGTTCGAACCCCAGAATTCGCGAAAATGTGCAGATTTCCGAAAAATTGGGTGGTCCAGCGGTGGGGGGTGGGTGTTGGTGGCCTATCGACCTGGGTTCGAAACCCAAATTCGTCTTTTTTAAATTTTAATAAAAAGGCATCGGCAAAATGGCATCGGCAGTGGGCCCAATGCCATTTGGTAACGGCGCTTGCCTTGTCCCCGATGCAAAATGGCATCGGCAGTGGGCCCCGATGCCATTTGGTAACGACGACCTGCCGATGCCAAAAGGCAACGGTTTTCCCCAAATCCGATGCCATTTAAATGGCATCGACCATATTGGCATCGGCACACTGCCGTCCCCTTTGCCGTTGCCTTCATCTTTGGGGACGGCAGATCCGATGCCTTCCCCGATGCCATTTTCAAATTATTTTGTAGTGAACATATTGTACATGGACTGATTAAAAAATTAAATGAGGGGAGAAATCAAGCAAAAGACTTGTAGATGAATTTCAACATGCTAGAAGATGAGATTGCTTGTTTGAAGTTTGATAATGCACAGATGTTGTCGTCTTTGATTGTTAGGCGAAATACTGTTGACAAGAAGATTGAAAAAGGAACCCTAAATTTATCATTGAGATATGTTAAATACATGTTACTTTTGTTTTTATTTTGAGTATTTTGGTATGTATGGATGAAAACAAACTGTAAAGTGCCAGATGATATGCTTATGATATATTAAACATTTTACAAACTATCGAATTATTGCAATAAACCCTTCCAATTTGTTATTGAGTTTTTTTTTTATTAGTGTCGTAATGAAAAGTTTTTTTTCATGCATATAAAGATAGAATTATTTTACAAACTAAGAATAACAACATTAAATTGATCATATACTTGAATTTGATTTATAACTTGTTTTATAATTGATTGATAAACAAGAATTACATGAAATATTTCACAAAAATAGAAGATACAAAAATAAATTGTGTATTGCATATTACTAAATGTTTTTTGGAACTGGAGAAACAAGACTAGGCAATACAGTATATGTACGGTCGACGCCAGGTGCTGCATCCAACGAATCCACGGCCTGAAATTCTCTATTTTGTATATCATAAGAGCAAAATGTACCATTTGGATCTTCCTTGAACATAATCAGGGTCTTCATGGAATTCAAATAGCAAATCGGGCTGATATTGAACATAAACGGTAAAACTTCTTCTTTGAATATTATCAAGCTTGACCACGTAGATTGATCGTTATGATATGTTAAGATGTGCATCTGAAGAAAGTATCTATTCACTAGGTTAACTTCTGGGCTAAGCTTGCTAGAATAAACAGCAATACTAGTCTCGTCCAATGCACGAAAATCAACAAACCATGTCGAAAGTATAAAATTTGGAATATCTGTTAGTTCATAGACACCATTCTTTGCATCGTACGATGAAATTTTATATACCCCACCATCAAATTTTATCTGCCAATGAAATCGACCACCGACGAAAAAACCATTTGCAATAGGAGGCTTATCATAGGGATACGATTCAACATAAGACCAAGAATTTGAATTATGTGAATATAACTTCACCTCATACTGATATCCATGTAACGACCAAAACCTGGCTATTCTCATTATCTTGAATTCATTTAAATCAATGTCAAAACCTAAACAAAAATAAACCCATGCTTCCCGAAAAAGAAGAGGTATTGAGATAGGATCATTTTTTATAAAAAATGTTTCATTTGAAGATGGATTGACAAGAGAATACTGATCATCAGTGTTGCAAAAAAGCACTAACCCATCGTATGTACCAAGTATCTCATAATCTTCATCCTCAGAACGGACGAATCTTCGATATGGTGGAAGTGCAAGAGTAACAAATTCATAACAAATAGGTGGGGTTGCCTCCTTTACTTGATTCATCAGTGAGAACCTATTATCTTTTTTCATTCTACGGAGGTGACTTTGAACAAATTCGTCGGTTTCAATCAACGACTTCCATATGCGAGAAACGCATTTGAATCTGATGAGTGATTTGGGAAGTAGTTTCTCAAGTATTTCAATTGAAATGTCTTCTGGTATTGTTTCACTCATTTTTTTTGAAATGTTTTGAAGAAAGAGACTTAACACACTAGATATGTTCATATTAGAAAAAATGATGATGGAGATTGTGTGTTATTTTGATTTAAGAAGACTCTTAAATAATACTTAATGAGTTGTGACTTTTCGTTTGAATTGAATGAAACTCTTTCACTTCCAAGATCTAAACTGAAACGACATATATTTTGATATGTTTTTCACATATATTAATTTAGTTTATGTATTTATTATTTATAAATATAAGACGTTTTAAACTTATGTTATCAAATATATTATTTCATGTATTTCTTAAACTCATTAATATGTAATGAATAAATTGAATTTAACATTTTAATAACCAACATTCGTGGAAAACACGTACAGATTACGATTATATGTGGTGCATAACAACTGTTATGCACGACATATAATTTATATATGTATTTTACCTACTAATATTACGATTAGATACTTTAAATAATTTTTTTTTCCTATAATGTTTTTTTTTTCGTCAAAAAACCAATATTTAATATAATAAATTATAACAGTATTCAAATTATTAGTAAACGATATTTAAAAAATTATATACTCCTATATTAATAAATACATGTAAAAAAAATAAATTAATCACATAACCATTACATTTTATTTCAA
Organism: Galeopsis tetrahit; assembly: GCA_963675135.1. Lineage (NCBI taxonomy): Eukaryota > Viridiplantae > Streptophyta > Magnoliopsida > Lamiales > Lamiaceae > Galeopsis > Galeopsis tetrahit. Next base: position 83,608,147 of record OY776120.1, read on the forward strand.
TAAATGTCTTACATTGGAAAGTCCAAACGATGTGCTCTTTGATATGATGGGTCTTGTATACATTAAATACAAGAAATCGCAGTTGGAATCTAAAAATGATGTAATTACCGTCGAATTGAAGTTAATATTCATTAATATATTATATTATATTTATAAATTAATTAATAACCTGGAGTTAAAGGCTTCACCCCACTACGCATTATGTACTCAACTGCTATACATGGGGAAGCCCAACAGTCTTTTACTTTTGTAAGTTGACAATTTTGCATCAATTATACCGTATCCCATCATATTCAATTTCCTTCCCATTTCAAACACGCTAAATCATCAAATCTAAAAAATTTCTTTCGATTAACTTGTAACAGTAAAATGATGCGATTGAATGGAAATACAGCGATTCCACCAGAAATTGCAGAGGACATTCTTATTCTTCTTCAGCCAAAGGATTTAGGGCGCTTCAAGTGCATATCCACGGAATGGAGAGCATTTATTTCCTCAAGTTCATTCGTTGAAGCACATCTCAAAAAAATGAAGCAACTGCGAGAGGTTTGTCTGATTAACAAGGTAACTGTGGCTAACCCTCCAATCTGTTACATTAATGTACCTAGTGTGGATCCGCCCATAAGGAGATCTATTTCAGACCATAACGAAGAATATGAAATTCTTGGAAGTGATAATGGTTTGATTTTAATTGGTGATGTTCATGACAGATTTTTCTTAAAGAATCTATTGACAATGGAGTCCTTTTTAATTGAAAAAGATATGCCTCTTATTCCTAATGGGTATGCTGAAGCGTGGGTGTTTTATGTTTTTGGTTATAATGTTGACATTGATGATTATATGATTATGAGAGTTGCAAGATTTTATGATTCGGAAGGAATACTTTCAGAAGTAAAATTATACTCAAGGAACTCAAACAGTTGGATTAGTATTCCCCCATTTCCATTTAATAATCCTCCTGTTGATAATGCTTGTTTCGTTGGTGGTCTTTTCCATTGGAAAGTATATATAGGTCACGGTGAACACGAATTTATTTCTTTTGATCCAAATCGTTTAACATACGGTACAATTGATGTTCCGTTGTTTATATTATCGTCGTGGTTTTTATTAATTATTGCATTGGACGAATCCAGTATTGGTATTTATGCATGTCAACTTGGTCCTGAAGAAGATGGTGAAAGTAGTTATTTCTTTGAGATGCATATACTTACTTATGCAACAAGGCCTCGTCGATCGTGGACAAGAGTGGTAATTTTCAAAGAAGAGGGTCTTCCTAATTATTATAAACTTGTACCAATATGTTTCAAAAACTCCAAAAAAATAATATTGTTCAGGGAAGAACCGTTTGGGAGATTCTACAATTATTATGTAATGAAGAAGGAATTCGAGTTGTTGATGGATATGGAGGATCAACCTCATATTGGGTGCTCGTATTGGTACATCCCCAGTCTAGTGAGGCTACTGAGAAATTAGTGTCTTAAAGACTTATTTGTTTTAAGTATTTGATTTAGTTTTTGAAGACATTTCGGTTGTTAAAATCGTTTAACACTTTTGTTTAAATATTGTTTAACACTTTTGTTTAAAATATTGTTTAACACTTTTGTTTACATATTGTTATATCATTAATTTGTTATTTTGCATAATGTTTTGTATTTCATTTTTTTACCTGATATTTATATGTGTGTATGTTATCCGTTTTTTAGCTGAAATTCATAAAATATTTATTGTGATTGTTGAAAGCGACTAAAAACGACAACAAAACGATCCTACTGTATTTGGTGAATGCATGCATAACACTGGAATATGCATTAACTTTCAATATATGCATTGAATATGTTGAATGTTGAATATGCATTAGATTGACATATGCATTGAATATATACACCAGATCGTTTATGCATTGCACAATGGATGACAAATTACAGAAAGTGGGCATAAAATAGTCCGGTTAAACTCTATAGATGTCTTATTTGGGAAAACCTGCTACAAATACAGTGATATAATAATAGATACAAATGATATATAATATTATATACATATTTATTTATTCAATGAAAAACAAGTGCAATAATTATATAAAATGTTGATCATTCTTGTACAATTAGTATTAAACAATATAAAATAAAATTATTGAAAATTTATTAAACAATAAATTGTATATATTCATAAAATAGAACAAACTAAAATTCATAGGAATAATAAAAAACCTGCATTAAGGAACAAATGTAGACAAAAGTTTATTGAGCAATAAACTGTATTTGATCTAATTACAATTCAATGCAGTTATATTTGTTAGGTCCGTTCCAAATACTGCAGCACACATTAAGGGATCGTGTCGACCTTTCTTACCACAAATAGAGCAGTTTGTAGCCTTGACACGCCGAAACTCACCGTACGACGTAATTCTTTTTTGTCTCGGTCTACCGGGAGGTTTATTCAGAATAGGTGGAAGAACTTTTTCAATGTCTATCGTAGGCTTCCATTCGTATTTCTCGGTTTCTGGAACTGGCATTAAATCAACCTTATAACATTGTTTATAATTTGATACCATGAAGCATTCTTCAACAACATTGGAAATAGAGGAGCAATATCTCTTAATAACAGCCACCGTATGAGCACATGAAATCCAGTTACCTGCCATTGAAAACATGTGCAGATTTTCTGTTCTAGATCAACAGTGACTGATGTCTTTGAAGCTACTTGAAATTGTCGATTGGGGTAGACTGTGACCCTCCACGATGCACTGATATTTGCATGTTCGTTCCAGAGGTCCTCCTTCGTAGGAACCAACAAACCAGACCAATTACTACTGGTTATTCTCCTATCAACAAACCACTGTGATAATTTAGACCTTATTGAATCAATCATATGAGTAATGGGTAATCCCCTAGACTCTCGTATCCAGGAATTGAAAGATTCAGCCGCATTTGAAGTCATTTAACCATATCTCTTGATATTAGGTGAATGAGAAACAGCCCAGTGTGAATAAGGCAAATCCTCAAGCCATATTTCTACAATTCGACCACCAACTTCTTTGAATTTCTTAATCTTCTCATCAAATATGCGTACATTGGGTGCATATGCACATTGCTTGAAGAGGTCAGCCATATTTTCGCGGTGCTGCGTATTCCACCCCCTCCATATCTGCCCTTGAGATTCATAATCAAATGGAATACACAGTAGAAGTGTGGAGGGTGTTCCCATACATCATAAAAGGCTGACATTAGACCTGGGTTCCTATCAGATATAAATATAATCTGTTTCGGATGGAATATGCAGTCCTTAATTTTGTTCAAAAACCATGTCCAATTACTTTTGTTTTCAGCAGAAACCACAGAAAAGGCAACGGGGAATAATCCTACATTGAAATGAACTAAATTTAATATTGACAAGTACATAAATGAATAATACATAAACTGAGCATACAACTATATGCTTTACTATTAAATTGAATGAAACATACCGTTATCACCATCTTTAGCAGTAGCAACAAGTAGCACTCCTTTTGCCCTCCCTTTCATGAAAGTTCCATCGATAAATAGCATAGGTCTACAATGTTTAAATCCTTCTTTACAAGCATAGAAAGAAATAAAAATCCTTTCAAAATGACGAGTAGTGCTATCAACCTCTAAATCAACTTTAGAACCAGGATTTGTACGTTTAACAGCTTCACTATACCAACGAAGTTGATCGTAGGATTCATCATAACTACCAAATATGTCATCCCTCGCTGCCTCTATACCGCGCCAAGCTTTATAGTAAGGAATATCAAAACCGTAGTCCACGTTAATTCCATCTATAATATTCTTACCTCTAATGTTTGGATTGGATTTCACACTCTCAATTACGAAATCTTTAATAATCTTAGTCCCAAACCTACCCTTATCACCATCAAATAGATTTCCTACACATGTGTGCACTAGATTAGCTTTGTGAACAATGAATCCATTTTTCAAGGGAGACTGTTTAGCCTTAATAAACCAGGGACAATTGAATGATGCTTTCTCACTACATTCTGCATATACATACCTTGGACAGTTTTTTAGGTATGTAAATTTGAAGTTCAATTTGGTACAGTACTTTATGAGTTCAACTCTGAACTCAGGAGCACCACCAGAAAATGTAGCTCCAACCTTCATTAAATCAGACCAGTGATCAGATAGATAGGACTTATTCTTCTCAGATGGGCATATATCAAAGAGAGGTAATCTACCCAATCCAACAAATTCATTAGATACAGAATTTTGAGACTCAGTCAGAATAAAATCCTTACTAGACTGATTCTTTGAATTTCTATCTAAGGGTGACTTTTCATAATTATTATCAATTATATGTGCATTCCCCTCAAAACTTGTCCTATCATCTGCTGTTAAGTTATGAATACCAACTAATTGATTGACATCTGGACCAATATCAATAGATATATTCACTAATTGTTCTGATGCCATTCTACAGTACTCTATCAGACCATCCAAATCTGAATCACAGTCTAAACAACAATTCTTGATTCCACCTACTGAGTTAAGGAACGAATAGTTACCTGATGATATAGAAGGCCACTTCTTGTTAATCCCATCAATAATACGTTCAAAAGATGTGGCTTCTGTAATTGGAATGAGTTTACTCCGGCCTTCGAAATTGATCTTCAATATGATTGATGATTCCATCGTTGGCAGATTTCGATGATTTTCTTTGCCCTAAAATACTTGATATCTAAAAATAAACAAAATTCTTAATACTATATGCAAACTAATATTCGAAAAATCATCAATGTCGTTTTACGAAAAATATGACTGCATACTCTAAAACTGCAGTTACTAACAAATTTTCATGAAAATTCGAAAAAACTCAATCCAAGCAAATATGCAATTACTCACAGAAATTGACAAAATCTCATTCGCCAGTAAATTTTTGTTGTATATTTGGTATGTTTGACTGTAGGCGAGAAGATAGTATGCGATTGGAAATGAATTGAATTCAAATTATCTTGAATTCAAATATGGAATGTGAACCGAAAATTGGGGTTATTCTTGAGAAGGCGGAAAGTTCGAATTAGATCAAAACAAGGGCAAAAGGGGGAATTTGGACGCTGTTTTGGTCTACTTTGTTTTAATAGAAATTTTTGTCCTACTTTGTTTAAAACACTTATGGGTTGTCCTACTTTGTTAATAAACTCTTAACTTTATGTCAAATCAATGTGTAAAATTGAATGAAATTGTATTATTATATTATTGTTGGGTGAGATTATAATGATTAGTTGATTGTGTAATGATTAAATGTATTATATTATTATAGTATTATTATGTTATTGTTGAGAAAGATTATAATGATTGAAGTTATATTATATAGATATAACTTTATGTCAAATCAATATGTATGATAGGTGTGGTTTTGAGTGGATTTTGAAAACCTATTTTTAAATTTCGAAGTAAAACGGATTTAGAATCTTAAAATCTAAAACCAGGGTTTTAAAACCAAAAGTAAACATAGTCCAAGGGTTTTTGCATGGAAACCCTGAAATGGAAATATTTTGTTATTTGAACCCCTAACTGAACTTTTCACAATTGGTGAAAATTGTTATATATGTAGATGTCTAGAGACAATAAGAGGGGTATTCACATCGAAAATGTTAAAGGATGAAGATACGAAAGAGAAATAGACATAAAGAGAAGAGGATTCATAAGATAATTCTAGAGGTATATGAAGACAAAACTTATGTATTATGAAAGTTTAAAATAGTTGATGTTCTGCATCTATTTTTGTTCGGGGAATGATGAAAAAGAATATTACATACATGTCTAAAAACTTTAATGAGATCATATATACTAGTAAGTTAATGTTGACAGATTTCAAAAAGTCAGTAGTGAATGTCTGGCATGCATGGGTGTACGAGTAGATAAGTTTAAAAAATGCAACAAAGTAACTCAATATTTAAATACTGAATGCATTTTATCAGGATAATGTTGCATAAAAGGTGTACATAGTTGCATATTGGGTGCATATGAGTCATATGTTAATGCATATAATGATTTGTTTTTGTCATTTGAAAACTTTACAGAATATTGTACTATTTTTTATTTTCTCTATTTTGTTAAGGGTCTGTCGAGAAGTCAAAACGTTTAGACAAAAGGAATGCAAATCGTAAAGGTTTGGTTGTTTTATTAATCAATTTCACGGTTATTTGAAAGATTCAACATTTTATAATTGACAAATGCAGAAAAACGGGTTGTACGAACTTGATAATGTCATCAGATTCAGGTAAAGTTCAATTAGATTTTGTTGTTTTTAGGAGATTTTTGTACATAAATTTGAGAATTTTCGTCTTTATATGACTATATTTTAAAAGTGACTTTAAAATAATGAAGAGAAGCAGTAACTACTCAACTTTTGAATCTAAAGGTAGAAATGAATGAATACTTCGTTTAATTTGATTTAATGATAGTATGCAAATATTATTTGAATGTTGACGTATTAAGATATAACGTTTGAATTAACGCTTTCTGGGACGTTTTATGCAGAAGATGATAGCGAAGACTATCGACGAGAACATAGAAGAACAATGAAACATAAGCGTCTCGAGCCAAAAATAAATTTGGTTGTTCTACTTGTTTAAATTTATAAGAATATTGCATATTTAAAATGAGTATTATACATGACTTATAGTTAGTTATACAATTTATTATTTTTTTAACAGATAGGACCGTGCGTGGAGTACGTAAATAAATGCATCTGAAAGAAAAAATTACTCAAAATAGGATAAGAGCCACGACATTATATTAAAAAATACTCCACCTTGTCAAGGGTATTTAGGTGATTTAATGATGTGTATTTTCTAATAACTTTCACATTTTTTTTATAAACTACACCTTATACTATTAGTCAACTCATTTTTTTACTCTATACATAAAAATTTACAAAATTATCTTTTAAAATTTTCACTAAATTCACTTTTCTTACTTTGTTTGTCACTTCACATGTGAAAGAAATTATGAAACGAAGTGTGTAAAATGTAAGTAAAAAACTGAGTGGTGATTTTAAAATAAAATGATGTTAGGAAGTATTAATTTTATAAGTTATTTCCATATTAAGGGTGTACGGATAATTTTGAGATTTTTTAATAAAAAATATATGCAAGTATTCACTTAATGGAGAGTAATTAAACTTTTCATGGATCTTCTACGAAAATTATTTGGGGTTTTCTATCGTAAGACAGGGGGTTCGCCCTGCCTTATAACAAGCGTCCAATAAAAAATTGACACGTCATTTAACTTTGTTATGACGATTGCCCTTTGCCATTAAATATATATATTTTTTTTTATGTAAGTAATTATATAAAATTACCATAATGCCATTTTTGTAATTTTTAAAAAAATACATACAAATTTGCAAACTTAACATTTTCTTATTTTTTTATAATTCGAAAATCAAAGAACTAAAATAATTAACCATTGTTTAATTAAACATAGTTTCTTCCCAATCAAAATTTTTTTGTCAGATCATTCAACTGAAAAAAAATCTCAATTTTTATTCATAATTGGAGAAAACTCATGATTAAGTCAATCTCAATCCCACAGTCCCACTATATACATTGTCTTTTTGACATCAAGAGAGCAACGCAATCTGCTATCTGACATTCATGGACAGAATTCTTTGATTCTGCGGACAATACCCAAACAGTGGCACAACCCAGGAAATGATATTATCAATTTTAGGCGATCTGAGTTTATGGGTCTTGGGCGCAATTTTAATCGCGAATCCCACAACCCGTGGAAAATTGTGAAACTCTTCAATATCAGGTAAAAAAATTGTGGTAATTGGAAAAACGAAGGATGGGAAACCAGATTTGCAAAAGCCCTTTTCTTTGCGGGTTTTGATTTGTAAGGATGTTAATGATCTGATTTGCAGAATTTCTAGTATTCGTTTGGGCTTGTTAAAGCGATGGCCGGGCATTTGTTGCCTTGACGGCCTTGACGGGCATTTATTCCTGATCTTGAAGGCTCCTAATAGAAGTAGTAGTATATTACATCTATAATTTTGGTTAGGTTAAAAGTGTTTCAATTAAAAAAAAATTAATAAGGATATTTAGTCATTTTATAAATATTTATTTAATTTATTAGTAGGCGACCCAGTGCGATTGCATAATGCATAGAGCAAACGCCTTAATGCGAAGTGCAATCATATAAAATAAAATTTATGCGTTGGATCAACGATCCAATGATGTTTAAAGGATTGTTTGTTATAAGACAGGGCGAACCCTGTCTTACCGTAGAAAGACCCAAATTATTTGTCATAACCTTTAAGGATTAAAGTTTTTCCATCCAATAAGATTATCTCATTTTTATTTATTTTTAATAATTCAATGTTATACTCCGTACATTGCATTTTTTTTTTATACTGGTCCATTTAACTTTGTCTAAATTTTGAATTAATTTAAAAATGGACATATATATCAAAACAGCAGTAAAAAAACTGCAAACTCAATGGTGAGACATAGGAGTAAGATTTAATTAAAAAAAAAAAACTATTCTGTCAATTCATGGTAATTAAGTATTCTCATTTTTTTTATTTGTCTATTCATTAAAAATATGTTTATTTATTTTTATGAAAATAATTACTTCCTCCATTCCTGAAAAGCTTTCATTTGTTGAAACGAAATTTAAAAATATTGTAATAATTAAAGTTTTGAAGGTAATTTTGTAAACTTTTTTATACAAAGTAAATAACATAGTTTGATTGAGTGTATGATAAACTCCAAAAAAATATTGTATAAAAGGTAAAAATGTGTAAATCACTATATTGTGAGAGTGACAAAGTGGGATAGCTGTGGTTAGAGCACCACTACCTAGGCTTTAGGTCCTAAGTTCGAGTCATATCGTGAGAGATAGTATACAAACTTTTCACGGAGGAAGTTAATATTTTATACCTTACAACATCCTTACTTTGTTTACTTTTGTGCCAATCTATATAAACGTACCTAGGAATAAATTAATAGAAGTCGACACATCAGCATTATAAACTGAGTATATATGCCATAGGTATTTTGTTCCATTCCATTATACATACAATTAAAACATCATAAATATAAATTAAGTGGGTACTTTTCTTTTAAATAAATTAAGTGGTAAAAATTATAATTGAAGCATTTTTTTTTTTGTAGTGCAGTGCTTATTCTTTTGAGTGTTAAATAATTAATCCTAAATATAGTTGGCTCCAACACTTTGTAAAAATGATCAAATCTTTTTTTTTTTTTGAAATAGAAAATGATCAAATCTTAAAATATGTTTTACCGCGCGGTATTTATAATTAATGTTAAGCGTTGGCACATAACAGACATAAGGAAAGATCATACTTCCTTAATTATCATGATTTCAAATTTTATTTTTTCACATGGAAAGTAAATCTTAATTGGTATTATATCTTATAAGTTGTGTTTAACTGGAGTATATATATATATATATACACGTATACACTTACTTAATGTTGGTCCTAAAAGGAGTATATAAGAAGTGTATGGGGAGGAATACACTTGTATGCAAATCTTTTCAACTTAGATCAAACCAGAGCTCAGCAAGGTTGTCTTGGACAACTCTGCTGAAGATGATAAACTCTTCTAAGATAATTAAACTACTAAGTACTATTGAGTACTTAGTTGAGTAACTATCTAGGGGAGTTATAGGTGCGGAATGGTGGTTGGCCCTTTGAGTTTAGACTCCTTAAGTTTCTGAAATCACTTTGTCAATCCAATATAGTCCAGTTTAGCTTCAGGGAACTTGTCCAAATTAATTTTGCACAGTCTTTGAATATGTATCTTTTGAAAGATCAATTTTGTGTGCAGTGTTGAATGATTGTAAGTACTTTGAAAGGCAAATCAACACAAGAGTTTATAGTGGTTCAGAGACTCAAGCTCCTACATCCACTTTCCCTGATTTAACAGGATAATTCCTTCACTCTTGGAATTAACTTGTTTTATAGTGCCAAGGTGCACTTGATCAATAACACCACTCCTTGGTGAATTGATCCCTAGGATGTCTAGAGTCCTAGTACCCTCTTCTCAACTCAGAACTGAACTGTTCTTCTCTCAACAGTCAGCTCCTACCACTTCTACTACTACAACCTTCTCTCTTTCTCACTTGAAAGGGGTAAGGATTGAAGTATGGTTCCAACTAATGAGATATCCTTTACAATGGAGATCAGTGTACAAGGATAGGATATCTCTCTAAGCTTGTGTATGGATATACAGTAAGTTCAGCTTAGAAGAAGTGTTTGAAGACTAAGATAGTCTTTTGAAAGCTTGTAAGTTCTATGAACTTCAGAATACTTGCTCAATTGGATTGGCAGTTGAATGCTAGTTGGATGCTTTCAAATGGTCTTCACACTTCTGTATTTATAGACAAAATGAGGATTTGCCCGTTGGAGAGGCAGCCCCAAATTGCTATAAATGTCTTCCTTGAGTTCTTCAAACTGGAAGACATATTCTTGATAGTGACATGTCCTCAATTGGGTAATAAACGGCTTGTAAGACTTTGTCTTCTTTCTGCAGCACTTTTCCCAATGTTTGACTTCTTGTTAGGACTTGGACATGGCTTCTGAAGATTGATCCAATGATAGGACAACATTCCTTATCAAATGGACAACTCTCCTTATCACTATCAGCAGATTTGCTTATCAGCAAGGTTGTCTTGCTCATCTTCAGATGACTTGGCTCTTTCCCTTTCTTTCACTTCAAGTTGATCTTAGCATGTTTCAATGAAGTTCTTTAGGGTATGGTTGTCTTCAGCATGGTTGACCTTCAAACATTAGAATCTTTGTTCTGGTTCAAACTTGCTGAGACAACTCTTCTGGGACAACTCTCCTGATCAGCATATTTGTTCTTTTAGCTTCAGAGTTGATGTTCTTACAGAGTTAACCTCTCTGGACAACTCTCCTGATCAGAGTATTTGACTAATCTTGTCCTTTTGAGCTTTGCAATCTTCTTCTTGCATAGAACTAACTCTTCTGGACAACTCTCCTGATCAGAGTATGTGGATTTTAAATGGAGTATGCTTGTCCTTAGTGCTTGTTCCAGATTTTGAGCCTTGAGGGGACTTTATCTTGATCACTTTTAAAGCATAGGTTCCCCCTCATATTGTGCATCTAGTCATCTAAGAGCTGCCTAACATATCAGCTTCTCATCTAGCCTTATGCTATGTGTTCTAACAATTTTAGAACACAATCATCTTGACTTAGGCATGTCTCAGGGGGTTTTGGTATTTAATCAAAACATATATCATTTTATTCCCAACAATTTCCCCCTTTTTGATGATGCCAAAACCTACACATCTTAAGCAAAAGTGACTTGTCTACACCTATTACATATATCTTCAGAAGGCATGACTAAGGTCAATATTCCTGAAAAGACAATGTGTTAGTGTATTCACTGTTTTTTGTTGTAAGTAGGTTTCATAGATAGGTATAGAGAGATGAGTGTTTCTTGATTCAAAATAAGTTCAACTATCATTCATTCAAGGATCATTACAAGCATGTTGATAGTTGACATTAACATATCAGTGCATAAATCAATAACATTTAAATACATCAGAGCTTTTCATTCTAACAATTCAAGACATAAATAAGATTTTCAGCATCAGAGCACAGAGCTTGTATTAGAGCATTCCATAACAAATCAGAGCAAACAGATTAGCACACCACATCAGCAATCTTGACCATGTTTCAGCATAGTTGATCAATCAAGAAAGGTCAGAAGACTTAGCCATTTCAAAGATCATCCTCAGGGGGTGGCAGCATTCCATACTGTGCCCACACTCTTCTTTTCAATGCCATGGATTCTTGGTTGGTTCCCTTAGGTCCAAGAACCATCTTGTTTAGCTTAAGGATCTCAGTGAATTCTCTCAGAATCCTTGCTTGGTCAATCCATCCTTCAAGCTTTGGAGGCATGTATATGATTGGCTTGGGGGCTGTGAGTTCAATTCTTGCAATGTCAGCAGCTGCAAGCAATTGTTGATAGAGTTCTCTGTAGTATTCTATCATGAACTCAGCAAAGGCAGAATTGGCATCTCCTCCATTCCATCTGTCAATGACATAATAGTCATAGACAAACTCCCTTTTTGCTTCCTCCCATGTATCATTCAGTTGAACTGGCACCCATTTATCCAAGTGTGGATATTTGGTGTCCATTGGGATTAGAAGCTGAGGCTTCATCTTGCTGTATGTTGCTCTCCTTCTTCTTGGTTTCTGAAAATTAGCTCTTCTCTTGTCTCTTGCTCTTTGTGCTTCATCTAACAAGTCCATTTTCTCTTGGGCCCTCATCATGGCCAGTTTCTGTTGTGTTTCAGGGTCTTTCCAATACCCTTCATGAAACAGTTTTGATGGATCATGAGCTAGGACAGTTGTCTTCTTTTTAGGTTCAGGTCCAAATCCTTCAGCAAATAGTTCTTCAATATCTTCAGTGGACTTGGAATCTTTAGTGCCTTTGGCAGATTCAGAAGACTTTTCTTTTTCAGCAGTCTTGACTTTCTCAGCAGTTTTGGCCTTCTTTGAAGTAGGCACATCATCATCAACTCTGAACTCAGGTGGAAGATCAAGGCTGTTAGGAAAGTCAGTGAATGTCTCAACTAGCCTTTTCTTTCCTTTTGCCCTCTTGATCTTTCCTCTAGTTTGGACACCTTCATCTCCTTTGTCCAAACCAGACATCTTACCACCTGGTCTTTGTTGTAACCTTACTCTTTCCTCTTGAGCTGAGGCCATAGAATTCTTCAATGCAAGTGCTAATTGCTCTTCTTCATCCAATTCTTCCAAGTTTAGCATTGCAGGCTCTTTTCCTTTTCCTTCAGCCGCTTTATCTTTTCCTTGAACTGGGCTTCCAATTACCAAGGCACCTTTTGCTCTAGCTCTTTCCCTTTCCCCCTTTTTGGCAGCATCAAAACACTGGGGTTTTAGCTCACTCATTGTTGTGGCCATTAGGGATTGGGCCTGGTTTAGGGACTTCATCTCCTCCAACAAATATACATTTTCATCATGTATATTTTGCATCCTATCACTGCTCAAGCTAAGAAAAGCTAGAACAGGCTTCATCTTTTGTTGAACAACCTCCTCCAAGGTTGCTTTTAGGGATGCATCCAGTTGGGCTTTAAGAAGCTCAGTGAGGTTGGCTACTGCACCTTCGGCAATGTTGGCCAATACCTTTTGGGAAAATTTTTCAGAGGCTGCTTTCACCATTGCTAGCCTTTGTTCTTTAGCTCTTCTCTTTTGCAATGCAGTCTTCTTTCCAAGAGCTTGCTTGACAGTTAGCCTGAGAGGCTTGACATTGGCATTATGATTGTCTCTCAGCAGCTTTTGCTCCTTCTTGACCTCCTCTGAGATGGCTTCCATGGTGGATTTGGCTTTTTGTACTTCAGTGGAAATAGTTTGGAGGCCAGTTTCCACACCACTAATCCTTGCTTCCAGAGTTGGTAGCACAACATCTTCAGAGCCAGTGAGCCTCATTTCTACAGATGCTAGAGTCCTTCCTTGCTCATTCAATGCTCCTGAAGTTTCAGCATGAGAAGATTGGACTTGATGAGCCAAGGAGTCCAATTTCTCTGATTGCATACCAAGTAAGGCTTGAGCTGAGCCTGTAACTACTTGGATAGGTGCATCTGTTAAGAATTCATCAAAAATTTGGTCAAGGGAAATACCTGCAACATTAGACAGATCAAACAAGTTAGGAAATAGACACTCATCACCCTCAATTTCTTTTATATAAGACTCTGATACATTAGCAACCTTCTTCTCATTTTCAACTCTTTCTTTTCTCCCTTCTTCAATAATTTCCTCACTTAAAGAAACAGGCCTCCTCTCATCAAGGGATTCCTGAAGTTCAGATTTAACTTCAAGAATAGCCTGCCCTTCCTCACTTATATCACCCTCATTTGGTGGTACACTCACTATTCTAGTGATCACCACATCTCTCTCATCTACTACTCCCTCTAATTTTTTTACTAACTTCTCCTTTTCAACTCCTTCTCCTAAACCTGCAACATCTCCACCTTCATCAAGGTTCAAAGATGGCAGTTGTGTGGAGATCACAGTGCTTATTTCAACAGCCACTGAGTCATCCTGAATGATTAAGGGCTGATCAGTGTCCAACTCTCCTGACACTGAGTAGGCCTTAATCAAACCAGCCTCTAGCATAGGAACCTCAACATCTTTAGGCTGTGCCTTGGGTTCAGAAGAACCTTCATTGGCAGATGTGTCTTTGGTTGTGTTACCTCCCTTGGTCAACACCTCTGATGATACAGAGCCTTTCCTATGATAGGTTCTAGGAGGGTTTGAAAGTCTATCTGATATAGAAGACTTGGGTTGAGAAGGTTCAGGGAGGTTGGCTTGAGGGGTTTCAGGAGGGTTGGGGTTAGAAGGGTTTGAGGGATCATCTGGGGAATCATCATCATTGGGGCTACTATCAGGGTGTTTGATTCCCTTAGCCTTCCTTTCTTTCTCCTCCTTAATTTTATCAGTTACCAGCTTTGCAAAAAATTCCTCATCAATGAGAAATCTTGTCTTTGAGACTCCAGCAAAGTTTAGCAATCTGTTTTCCTCTATTTGCCACCAGTTTGCACCCTTATCATGGATGACTTGTGATATCTCCATCATAGACTTGTCTTTTACATCAACAAGCATCCTTAGATCATGAAATGTCTTCTGAATTCTTGTAAATTCAGCAAGCTGTGGGTACAGACTGTCCACAGTAGCCTTTGCTCCACCTCTGAGCATCCTTTCATAAGTATACTCCTCCTCATCTCCACTTGAATGGGGACTTTGGGTTATAGGGGAGTTGGCTCTGGGTTCTCCTAAAGTGGCTTCAGGGAGGTTTAATTCAGGGATGTTGGCTTTAGAAGGGTTTGGTGCAGTAGAAGGTGCTTCAGTTGCTTTTGAGAGCAATGAATCTGAAGGGGCTTTACTCAAGGGGGTTGGCTCATTGAGTGCATGTTCTAAGAGCTTTGAGTAATTGAGCATGGATGAGTCAAGGGGAGACATGAGTCTTGTCTCATCTACTGCTAAATCTGCAAGCACATCAATGCCACTTCTTTGCACACTCCCTTCTGGAGAGTATCTCTTAGTGAGATCTACAGGGGTAATGGGGTGGTTGGAAGGGGTAACATGAGTTTCAGGGGAGTTGGGCTCAGGATTCTGAAACTCAGGGATGTTGGCCTCTATAGATTGACCTTCAGGGACCTTGGATTCTGGAGTTCCAGAACCAGATGAGTTGGTCCTTGACCTAGATTTGGTCCTGCTTTCAGCTCTGCTTTCTCTTAGAGCCAATTGTAGTGACCTTTCTTCCTGCAGCTCCAACACCTTTTCAGTAGGTTTGGCCCTTCTCTTGCTGGCCCTACTACTCCCACTTCCTTCACCATCCTTCTCAGGGACAACTTCCCTGATCCTCTTATCTCCTTTCTTCTTTTGCCTTGTCTCATTATACTTCAGCCTCAACTCCTCTGAGTGGTCAGAAGGTACACTTACTCCCTCTTCTGCCACTTCATCAACTTCTGTTGATGCTCCTGAGGCTTCTGTTGAAGACAATTGAGACATTTTCTTTGTTTTGACAGCCCTGGCCTTGGTTCTTTTCTTCAGCTTAGGTTTTTCTTCAACCTGTTCTTCAGCAGGTTTGGCCAGAAGCATTCTCCTTTGCTCAGTTTTCTTGCTGAGCTTCCTAAACAGGATCTTTTGGGCTGGGAGGGGCTTTGCAAAGGTTTGCATCTGAGAGTAGTGGGAAAATCTTTCAATCAACAAGCTTGCCCTGGTGCAATACTTGAGTTTCCCTTCTAGCACAACCTTGTTGTGAGTTTTCACTTTGAATTTTGCCTTTTCCTTCATCATCTCAGACATGATGAAGGTCCTCCAATCAAACTTGATGCCCTTGTCACTGGCATCAATAATAGCAGCCATAATTCTGATTCTTGGATGACTGACCTGCTCCAAGCTTCCAGTGTTGCTCAAGAGACTTTTAGCAACTACCTCAAAGAGGTTGAGAAATTTTGGCTTGAGAGTCTTCTTGTTTTGTGTTGAAGAGATGGGGCCTGGAACCAATAGCCATTCTTGAGCTATTTCATCTTCATGTCCAGTACCATAAACTTCTGGATTCCTTCCCTCATAAGGCAATCCAAAAGCTCCTTCAAGATCTTCTGGAGAGAATTTCACCCTATGAAATTTCTCTTCTTCCTCTCCTTCTGCAACATATGACAATTTGGTGGAAACTTCACCATCTGCAGATTCACCTCTCCACTTGAGAAAGGCAAAGAATTCAGCCATGTATCCTTCCAAGCATGAACTTGGTCTTTCCTCCATGAACTTTTATAAACCAGCTCTTCTCAGCCATCTTAGAGTTGGTGTAATCTCAAGGTCTTCACTCTCAAAAGATACTATGGGCTCAAAATGAAGATTATTTTTGTTGCTCAAGTATCCAAAATCAAGGTCTAGAGCCTTGTTGGAGAAGTCAATAATCATCTCTGGTCTAACCTTGGGAGCCATTGAAAGTTACAGAGAAAGGTTTGATAGAGATTGAGAGTGTTTGAAGAAATTTTGAGCTAGGGTTTCGAATACTTGGGGAAGAAGTGTTTGTGGGGGATCTTAAGACTTTTGAATATTCTAAAAAGAATGTTTGTCAATGAGTTGGTGAGGTCTTGATGCAATTCAAAGGTGAACAAAAATGGAAATCCAAAATGAACGGTTAGGATTGATTTCAGAGGAGTTGTCCAGTTTTGATCCAATGGTCAAAAACCAATGTAACAGTGAAAACTGTTTTGTTAAAAAACGTGGGTAGTTTTTAATGTTTATTTAAGGCTGGGGGAGTTTTCGAGGTAGATCATGTCCCAAAAAGTTTAATGCAAACAAGAGTTAAATCTTGGCATTTAATGCATGGAAAGTGACCTTTTGGGTGGGAGACAAATTAAATCCCAGAAAGGTGAAAACTGTATTTTCAATGGGACTTATTTCGAAATAGACAATGATCACCTAAAATAGGTGCTTATCAGACCAAGATTTGGTTTGATAGCCAAGACAACTTATCTGACCCTACATGGACAAGTGTCCTGAAGAGTTGAGGACAACTGTCCTGAATTTCAATGGACAAGTGTCCTGAACATTTGAGGCCATCTCTTCTGAATTTCAGTAGACTTGACCAAGTCTGCTGAAGTTCGAACTTAGTTCCCCCTTAATGAATGAACTCCTTTGGACTCATTTGTCTAACTTCCCTGGATCAAGAAGACCCAATTCTGCTGATAATTCCAGGAACCTTGCCTCTGCAAGTGGCTTAGTTAGTATATCAGCTTTTTGATGGTCTGTGTGGATCTTCACCAACTTAATATCCTTCTTCTCCACATGATCTCTAATGAAGTGATGCTTGATGTCCACATGTTTGCATCTTGTGTGCAATACAGGATTCTGTGATATGGCAATGGCACTGTTATTGTCACAGAATATTGGCACTTCAGTAGAGTTGACTTTGTAGTCCTTGAGTTTTTATCTTAGCCAAAGAATTTGAGCACAACAACTTCCGGCAGCAACATATTCAGCTTCAGTGGTGGAAGTAGCCACTGTATTTTGCTTCTTGGAAAACCAAGATATGAGTTTGTTGCCTAGGAATTGACAAGTCCCTGAAGTGGACTTTCTGTCAATTCTGCATCCTCCATAATCAGCATCTGAGTAGCCAGTTAACTCTATGTTGTCATCAGCAGGGTACCAAAGGCCTAGATTTTCAGTGCCTTTGAGATACCTCAAGATACTCTTTGCAGCTTCAAGATGGCTTTTCTTAGGGTTTGCTTGAAACCTTGCACAAACACCTACTGCAAAGGTGATGTCAGGCCTGCTGGCAGTGAGATAGAGGAGAGATCCAATGATTCCTCTATATTCAGTGGAGTTGGTTGGAACACCACTTTCATCAGGATCCATCTTCCAGTTTGTGTTCATTGGGATCCTTACTGGCTTGCTTGTTGTACACCCAAACTTCTTGATCATCTCTCTGGTGTACTTAGCTTGATTGATGAAGATTCCTTCTTTTGATTGCTTGACTTGTAGACCCAAGAAGAAGTTCATCAACCCCATCATGGACATCTCAAACTTGCTTTGCATAAGCTTGGAGAACTTCTCACAAAGCTTCTCATTAGGGGATCCAAAAATTATGTCATCAACATAAATTTGGACAAGCAAGATGTCCTCTCCTTCAGAG
Organism: Galeopsis tetrahit; assembly: GCA_963675135.1. Classification (NCBI taxonomy): domain Eukaryota; kingdom Viridiplantae; phylum Streptophyta; class Magnoliopsida; order Lamiales; family Lamiaceae; genus Galeopsis; species Galeopsis tetrahit. Next base: position 83,626,346 of record OY776120.1, read on the forward strand.
ATTCTGAAGAGAGTTCTGTCCACAGTTCCCTTGGTGAATCCATGATCCAATAGGAATTGTGACAGTGTGTCATACCAAGCTCTAGGGGCTTGCTTGAGTCCATATAGAGCTTTCTTTAGTCTGTATACTTGGTTTCCAACCTCAAAGCCTGGTGGTTGCTCTACATAGACTTCTTCTTTCAAGACTCCATTCAGAAAGGCACTCTTGACATCCATTTGATACACTTTGAACCTCCTGTGGGCTGCATAGGCTAGAAAAAGCCTTATTGCTTCTAGCCTTGCCACAGGTGCAAATGTCTCATCATAGTCAATGCCTTCATGCTGGCAGTAACCTTTAGCCACTAGTCTTGCTTTGTTTCTGACAATCACATCATTTTCATTCTTCTTGTTCTTGAACACCCACTTGGTTCCAATAACATCTTGATGTGAAGGTCTATCAACCAGCTCCCATACTTCATTTCTGGTGAATTGGTTGAGCTCTTCCTGCATTGCTGTGATCCAATTGGCATCCTGAAGTGCTTCCTTAATGTCTTTTGGTTCCTTTTCTGACAAGAAACAGCAGAACATAGCACTTTCACCATGAAATCTTCTGGTTTTAACTCCTATACTTGGGTCACCAAGTATCAGATCAGTAGGATGGTCATACAACCAGGTCCTTCTTTTTCTGATCCCTTCAGTAGAGTTGCCCTCTACTGGGGTTGAGTCATTTTGATCATAAAATTCAGGATAATTCAGTGCAGGATCTAAATCAGGATCATAATCAGGGGTGTTGTCCTCAATGTCAGGGACATTGGGATTTTCAACATTTTGAGTTCTCCCTTGATTATTTGACCCATTAACTACCTCAGCAGGAGCTGCTTCTTCATTGGTAGTTGTTACCTGGATGTGAACTGGGATTGGCTCATACAGTTCACCATTTCCATCAGTGGGGTTTGTCTCAGGAAGGTTGCCTTCAGGATTGTTGTCCAATATAGTATGTTCAGGTAGATTGGCTTGGACAACATCTATGAATTCAGTGTCTTTGTCTTTTAGGCTTAACCTGGTTGTCCTTTGTGTGATTTCTTCAGGTTCCAAACTATCATTCCTGATCTCAAAGATAGATTCATCAAACACAACATGAGGTGTTTCTTCCACTATAAGGGTTTTCTTATTGTAGACTCTGAAAGCTTTACTGATTTGAGAGTATCCAAGAAATACTCCCTCATCAGCTTTGCTATCAAAGGCTTTCAACTGTTCTTTCCCATTATTGTGAATGAAACACTTACAACCAAATATATGAAAGTATGACACTTTAGGCATTCTTCCTTTCCAGAGTTCATAGGGGGTTTTGCCTTGCCCTTTTGTAATCAAACATCTATTTTGAGTATGGCATGCAGTGTTTATAGCTTCAGCCCAAAACCTCTTAGGTAAGTTTGAGTCAGCAATTAAGGTTCTAGCAGCTTCTTTTAAAGTTCTGTTCCTTCTTTCTGCAACTCCATTTTGTTGAGGAGTTCTAGCTGCTGAGGTTTCATGAGCTATTCCATTAGATGTGAAATACTCATTGATGTATGAATTTATGAACTCAGTGCCTTTATCAGATCTTATCTTGATGATGCTAAGGCTTTTCTCATTTGACAGTCTCTTAAGGAGTTCAGGTAGTTTGACTTGTGTTTCCTTCTTATTAAGGAGAAATACTACCCATGTGAACCTAGAGAAGTCATCTACTACAACCAATGTGTATTTTCTACCATTTATACTTGTAGGGGTGATTGGTCCAAAAAGATCCATATGTAGAAGTTCAAGTACCCTTTCAGTAGAAATGACTGGTTTACCTTTGAATGAGGCTTTAATTTGTTTTCCCTCTTGACATGGCTTACACACATGTTCTTTTATGAAAACCTCATTAGGTAGTCCTTTAACTAATGCATTTCTAGAAAGTTTGTTCATTGATTTGAAGTTCAGATGGTTTAGCCTCTTGTGCCATAACCAACTTTGTTCACTAGTACTCTTAGCAATGAAGCATGCAGCATCAGTAGACTTGTCCCAGTCTGCAAAATACACATTTCCCTTCCTAGTTCCAGTCAATAAAGTTTGTTGAGTTTTATCCTTAATTAAACATTTTCCACTTGAGAACTCGACTTTAAAGTCTCTATCACAGAATTGACTGATACTTAGGAGATTATATTTGAGACCAGCTACATAAGATACATTGGTTACTTTGATGTTACCAATCATCAAAGTACCATAACCTTTTGTGGTTGCTTGTGAGCTGTCTCCAAAGGTAACATTTGGGCCTTTTTTTTCTATAAAATCAGTGAGGAGTTCCTTGTTTCCAGTCATGTGCCTTGAGCATCCACTGTCAAGGTACCATGCTGTCTTTTTGTTCATGCTCCTCTTCTTGTGGCCCAATGGTACCTGCAATTAGATAGGTTTAGGTACCCTTTGAGTTTTGGGTCCTGAGAGGTTAGCTGTACCTTTAGGAACCCAAAATTGCCTAATTACCCTGACTGATTCAAGGTGGCTAAGTTGTTTTCCTTGTGCATCAACATATACTGTCTTTCCCTTAAATGCCTTTGGGAAAGTATGTGTGAATGTGTTAACTCTGTAAGTTTCAGGGGAGTTGTCAACTCTCCTGAACTTATGAGTTCTTTGTGCAGCTTGATGAAATCTTTGAGGAAAGGCATTTTTATGACCATTACCCTTTGGCATGAGGGGTTTTGGTTGTCTCATTTTATTCTGCCTTTGAGGATAGTTGTCCTTAGGTCTATTCAGCTGAGGCTTTCTCAGATGAGTTGGCCTAGGCTGATTATACCTTGGATAACTCCTCTGAACATTGTTCAGTAGAGTTAGCCTCCCATTGGGTCTACTCTGCTGACCAATATTCCTCTTGTGTTCAGGAGTCTTGACCTTTTCCAAAGGTTTAGTCCTAGTCTTCTGAAACACTTGAGTAGGCATTTCAGTTAATTTGCCCTTTCCTTTATTCAGTGGCTGAATTATTTCATTCTCAGCTTGTTGTGCCACTGATTTGACAAAGATTTTCTTAGTGTTATTTGTAGAGGCAACACTAAGACAAGGTGAAGATTCAAATGGATTAAAACCCAATCCACTTCTTTGAGCCATAGGTCTTTGATAGCTCTGAATTTCCTCTATTGCTCTAGAGGATTTGTTCAAAGCAGACATCTTTAATTTCAGGCTTTCTTCACTTGATTTTAGAATATCATATTCATGTGAGAGGTTTTCAAACTTGGCATTTAGAATTTTTAGTTCAAAGTCTTTTCTCTTCTGAGAGAGTAGTTGATCATCTATCTCCTTTTGTTGGTCAACTATCCTGAGATTTGCTTCCTCAAGCTTTCTCAAGACTTGTTGATACAACTCAGTAGATTTGACATCAACAGCTGCCTCAGAGTTTTTGTTAAGTTCAATAGCCAATCTTTCATTTTCTCTCACACAATTATCATGAAATTCTTGTAACCTAGTGAAATCTTCCATCAACTTCCCAAAGGAAAGTTTCAGGTTAACTTCACTAGTGTTCTGTGATAAAAATGATGGTGAGCTAGAAGTGGAGGATACCTCATCATCCTCAAGAGCCATATTGCACACATCATCATCATCACTGTTTGAGAACAGTCCATCTGAAGAGTTGAAGCTTTCAGCACTATCAGATTCTTCACCAGCCATCATGGCCTTTCTGTTGGTGAACTTTCTGTCTCTTTTAGCTTGTATTTCTCTTCTTTCTTTAGAGCTCAATTCAGGGCAGTCATACTGGAAGTGCCCTTTCTTCTTGCAATTGTAGCATAGGTCTTCATCATCATCCTTCTTGGATTCATCTTTTCCTTTTGATGATGAGGGGTCAGCTCTACTGGACCTTCTCCTATCAGAGTACTTGTCCTCTGATCTCTTCTCTTCAGGCTTTTTGTCCTTGGCCTGATCTTCAGGGGAGTTGTATCTTCTCCTGAATTTGTTGTCCTGGTAGAATTTCTTGTATCTACCAAACCCTGTGTTTAGCTTGTCAAACCTTCTAGCCATCAAGGCTAGTTCTTCCTTCATTTCAGTCTTAGAGACTGACTTTGATGATCTGGGAGTGGGTTGCATTTCAGGTTCAGCAACTTTGGCTTTGAATGCCACTCCCTTAGTAGGATTTGAAGGTTCCTCAACAGGCTTTCTTCTATTGAGGTCAAACTCATAGGCTTTGAGTTCTGAGAAGATTTGTTGCATGGGCATGGAAGAGAGATCTTTGGTATTCTGCATCATCACAGCATAGACATCCCACTTTTGAGTGAGACTTCTCAAGATCTTTAATCCAACTTCTCTCCTGGAGTACACCTTGCCCAATGAGTTGATTTCATTCATCACATCAGTGAATCTACCAGCAAATTTGTCAATGGACTCATCAGCTTCCATTGAGAACTGCTCAAACTTTTGCACAGCAACTTGGAGCTTGTTCTCCTTGATCTTTTCTGTACCCTCACACATCACAGCAAGGGTATCCCAGATTTCTTTGGGTGTGGTGCAATGGTAGACTCTTCCCATGACTGCATCTGGAATTGTTTGATAGAGAGTGTTCATGGCAAGATAATTTAGATTATCTTTCCTCTTTTCATCAGCAGTGAAGTCATCTTAATCCTTGGGAATCAGTTCCCTTACATCTGCTCTTTGATCTTCTGTCACCCTGGGGTTAGTTTGGGTAAACACAAAAGGTCCTCTTGTGATTACTCTTAACATGTCAGTGTGAAGAGATGCAAGATGAGCCCTCATTCTAATTTTCCAGAAATCATAATTGTCTATTGAGAACATGGGCAATTTATGATGTGAAATGTGATTGACTGGATTTGTGGCCATGTTGTCCAACCCTTGAACAGCAGGTGGTGGAACAACATTGTTGTTGGCCATATCTCAAGAATAATCAGTCAGTCAACAAGTAATAGATTTCAGATAGAGATCAGTTCAGTGACCACACAAATATGTGAATTTTGAAAATCAAGATGGATTTTCAGAGGCAGTGGTCTTTGAACCCCTGCTCTAATACCACTTGTTGGTCCTGAAAGGAGTATATAACAAGTGTATGGGGGGGGGGGGGGGAATACACTTGTATGCAAATCTTTTCAACTTAGATCAAACCAGAGCTCAGCAAGGTTGTCTTGGACAACTCTGCTGAAGATGATAAACTCTTCTAAGATAATTAAACTACTAAGTACTATTGAGTACTTAGTTGAGTAACTATCTAGGGGAGTTATAGGTGCGAAATGGTGGTTGGCCCTTTGAGTTTAGACTCCTTAAGTTTCTGAAATCACTTTGTCAATCCAATATAGTCCAGTTTAGCTTCAGGGAACTTGTCCAAATCAATTTTGCACAGTCTTTGAATATGTATCTTTTGAAAGATCAGTTTTGTGTGCATTGTTGAATGATTGTAAGTACTTTGAAAGCAAAATCAACACAAGAGTTTATAGTGGTTCAGAGACTCAAGCTCCTACATCCACTTTCCCTGATTTAACAGGATAATTCCTTCACTCTTGGAATTAACTTGTTTTATAGTGCCAAGGTGCACTTGATCAATAACACCACTCCTTGGTGAATTGATCCCTAGGATGTCTAGAGTCCTAGTACCCTCTTCTCAACTCAGAACTGAACTGTTCTTCTCTCAACAGTCAGCTCCTACCACTTCTACTACTACAACCTTCTCTCTTTCTCACTTGAAAGGGGTAAGGATTGAAGTATGGTTCCAACTAATGAGATATCCTTTACAATGAAGATCAGTGTACAAGGATAGGATATCTCTCTAAGCTTGTGTATGGATATACAGTAAGTTCAGCTTAGAAGAAGTGTTTGAAGACTAAGATAGTCTTTTGAAAGCTTGTAAGTTCTATGAACTTCAGAATACTTGCTCAATTGGATTGGCAGTTGAATGCTAGTTGGATGCTTTCAAATGGTCTTCACACTTCTGTATTTATAGACAAAATGAGGATTTGCCCGTTGGAGAGGCAGCCCCAAATTGCTATAAATGTCTTCCTTGAGTTCTTCAAACTAGAAGACAGATTCTTGATAGTGACATGTCCTCAATTGGGTAATAAACGGCTTGTAAGACTTTGTCTTCTTTCTGCAGCACTTTTCCCAATGTTTGACTTCTTGTTAGGACTTGGACATGGCTTCTAAAGATTGATCCAATGATAGGACAACATTCCTTATCAAATGGACAACTCTCCTTATCACTATCAGCAGATTTGCTTATCAGCAAGGTTGTCTTGCTCATCTTCAGATGACTTGGCTCTTTCCCTTTCTTTCACTTCAAGTTGATCTTAGCATGTTTCAATGAAGTTCTTTAGGGTATGGTTGTCTTCAGCATGGTTGACCTTCAAACATTAGAATCTTTGTTCTGGTTCAAACTTGCTGAGACAACTCTTCTGGGACAACTCTCCTGATCAGCATATTTGTTCTTTTAGCTTCAGAGTTGATGTTCTTACAGAGTTAACCTCTCTGGACAACTCTCCTGATCAGAGTATTTGACTAATCTTGTCATTTTGAGCTTTGCAATCTTCTTCTTGCATAGAACTAACTCTTCTGGACAACTCTCCTGATCAGAGTTTGTGGATTTTAAATGGAGTATGCTTGTCCTTAGTGCTTGTTCCAGATTTTGAGCCTTGAGGGGACTTTATCTTGATCACTTTTAAAGCATAGGTTCCCCCTCATATTGTGCATCTAGTCATCTAAGAGCTGCCTAACATATCAGCTTCTCATCTAGCCTTATGCTATGTGTTCTAACAATTTTAGAACACAATCATCTTGACTTAGGCATGTCTCAGGGGGTTTTGGTATTTAATCAAAACATATATCATTTTATTCCCAACAATTTCCCCCTTTTTGATGATGCCAAAACCTACACATCTTAAGCAAAAGTGACTTGTCTACACCTATTACATATATTTTCAGAAGGCATGACTAAGGTCAATATTCCTGAAAAGACAATGTGTTAGTGTATTCACTGTTTTTTGTTGTAAGTAGGTTTCATAGATAGGCATAGAGAGATGAGTGTTTCTTGATTCAAAATAAGTTCAACTATCATTCATTCAAGGATCATTACAAGCATGTTGATAGTTGACATTAACATATCAGTGCATGAATCAATAACATTTAAATACATCAGAGCTTTTCATTCTAACAATTCAAGACATAAATAAGATTTTCAGCATCAGAGCACAGAGCTTGTATTAGAGCATTCCATAACAAATCAGAGCAAACAGATTAGCACACCACATCAGCAATCTTGAGCATGTTTCAGCATAGTTGATCAATCAAGAAAGGTCAGAAGACTTAGCCATTTCAAAGATCATCCTCAGGGGGTGGCAGCATTCCATACTGTGCCCACACTCTTCTTTTCAATGCCATGACTTCTTGGTTGGTTCCCTTAGGTCCAAGAACCATCTTGTTTAGCTTAAGGATCTCAGTGAATTCTCTCAGAATCCTTGCTTGGTCAATCCATCCTTCAAGCTTTGGAGGCATGTATATGATTGGCTTGGGGGCTGTGAGTTCAATTCTTGTAATGTCAGCAACTGCAAGCAATTGTTGATAGAGTTCTCTGTAGTATTCTATCATGAACTCAGCAAAGGCAGAATTGGCATCTCCTCCATTCCATCTGTCAATGACATAATAGTCATAGACAAACTCCCTTTTTGCTTCCTCCCATGTATCATTCAGTTGAACTGGCACCCATTTATCCAAGTGTGGATATTTGGTGTCCATTGGGATTAGAAGCTGAGGCTTCATCTTGCTGTATGTTGCTCTCCTTCTTCTTGGTTTCTGAAAATTAGCTCTTCTCTTGTCTCTTGCTCTTTGTGCTTCATCTAACAAGTCCATTTTCTCTTGGGCCCTCATCATGGCCAGTTTCTGTTGTGTTTCAGGGTCTTTGCCATACCCTTCATGAAACAGTTTTGATGGATCATGAGCTAGGACAGTTGTCTTCTTTTTAAGTTCAGGTCCAAATCCTTCAGCAAATAGTTCTTCAATATCTTCAGTGGACTTGGAATCTTTAGTGCCTTTGGCAGATTCAGAAGACTTTTCTTTTTCAGCAGTCTTGACTTTCTCAGCAGTTTTGGCCTTCTTTGAAGTAGGCACATCATCATCAACTCTGAACTCAGGTGGAAGATCAAGGCTGTTAGGAAAGTCAGTGAATGTCTCAACTTGCCTTTTCTTTCCTTTTGCCCTCTTGATCTTTCCTCTAGTTTGGACACCTTCATCTCCTCTGTCCAAACCAGACATCTCACCACCTAGTCTTTGTTGTAACCTTACTCTTTCCTCTTGAGCTGAGGCTATAGAATTCTTCAATGCAAGTGCTAATTGCTCTTCTTCATCCAATTCTTCCAAGTTTAGCATTGCAGGCTCTTTTCCTTTTCCTTCAGCCGCTTTGTCTTTTCCTTGAACTGGGCTTCCAATTACCAAGACACCTTTTGCTCTAGCTCTTTCCCTTTCCCCCTTTTTGGCAGCATCAAAACACTGGGGTTTTAGCTCACTCATTGTTGTGGCCATTAGGGATTGGGCCTGGTTTAGGGACTTCATCTCCTCCAACAAATATTCATTTTCATCATGTATATTTTGCATCCTATCATTGCTCAAGCTAAGAAAAGCTAGAACAGGCTTCATCTTTTGTTGAACAACCTCCTCCAAGGTTGCTTTCAGGGATGCATCCAGTTGGGCTTTAAGAAGCTCAGTGAGGTTGGCTACTGCACCTTCGGCAATGTTGGCCAATACCTCTTGGGAAAATTTTTCAGAGGCTGCTTTCACCATTGCTAGCCTTTGTTCTTCAGCTCTTCTCTTTTGCAATGCAGTCTTCTTTCCAAGAGCTTTCTTGACAGTTAGCCTGAGAGCCTTGACATTGGTATTATGATTGTCTCTCAGCAGCTTTTGCTCCTTCTTGACTTCCTCTGAGATGGCTTCCATGGTGGATTTGGCTTTTTGTACTTCAGTGGAAATGGTTTGGAGGCCAGTTTCCACACCACTAATCCTTGCTTCCAAAGTTGGTAGCACAACATCTTCAGAGCCAGTGAGCCTCATTTCTACAGATGCTAGAGTCCTTCCTTGCTCATTCAATGCTCCTGAAGTTTCAGCATGAGAAGATTGGACTTGATGAGCCAAGGAGTCCAATTTCTCTGATTGCATACCAAGTAAGGCTTGAGCTGAGCCTGTATCTACTTCGATAGGTGCATCTGTTAAGAATTCATCAAAAATTTGGTCAAGGGAAATACCTGCAACATTAGACAGATCAAACAAGTTAGGAAATAGACACTCATCACCCTCAATTTCTTTTATATAAGACTCTGATACATCAGCAACCTTCTTCTCATTTTCAACTCTTTCTTTTCCCCCTTCTTCAATAATTTCCTCACTTAAAGAAACAGGCCTCCTCTCATCAAGGGATTCCTGAAGTTCAGATTTGACTTCAAGAATAGCCCGCCCTTCCTCACTTATATCACCCTCATTTGGTGGTACACTCACTATTCTATTGATCACCACATCTCTCTCATCTACTACTCCCTCTAATTTTTTTACTAACTTCTCCTTTTCAACTCCTTCTCCTAAACCTGCAACATCTCCACCTTCATCAAGGTTCAAAGATGACAGTTGTGTGGAGATCACAGTGCTTATTTCAACAGCCACTGAGTCATCCTGAATGATTAAGGGCTGATCAGTGTCCAACTCTCCTGACACTGAGTAGGCCTTAATCAAACCAGCCTCTAGCATAGGAACCTCAACATCTTTAGGCTGTGCCTTGGGTTTAGAAGAACCTTCATTGGCAGATGTGTCTTTGGTTGTGTTACCACCCTTGGTCAACACCTCTGATGATACAGAGCCTTTCCTATGATAGGTTCTAGAAGGGTTTGAAAGTCTATCTGATATAGAAGACTTGGGTTGAGAAGGTTCAGGGAGGTTGGCTTGAGGGGTTTCAGGAGGGTTGGGGTTAGAAGGGTTTGAGGGATCATCAGGGGAATCATCATCATTGGGGCTACTATCAGGGTGTTTGATTCCCTTAGCCTTCCTTTCTTTCTCCTCCTTAATTTTATCAGCTACCAGCTTTGCAAAAAAATCCTCATCAATGAGAAATCTTGTCTTTGAGACTCCAGCAAAGTTTAGCAATCTGTTTTCCTCTATTTGCCACCAGTTTGCACCCTTATCATGGATGACTTGTGATATCTCCATCATAGACTTGTCTTTTACATCAACAAGCATCCTTAGATCATGAAATGTCTTCTGAATTCTTGTAAATTCAGCAAGCTGTGGGTACAGACTGTCCACAGTAGCCTTTGCTCCACCTCTGAGCATCCTTTCATAAGTATACTCCTCCTCATCTCCACCTGAATGGGGACTTTGGGTTATAGGGGAGTTGGCTCTGGGTTCTCCTAAAGTGGCTTCAGGGAGGTTTAATTCAGGGATGTTGGCTTCAGAAGGGTTTGGTGCAGTAGAAGGTGCTTCAGTTGCTTTTGAGAGCAATGAATCTGAAGGGGCTTTACTCAAGGGGGTTGGCTCATTGAGTGCATGTTCTAAGAGCTTTGAGTAATTGAGCATGGATGAGTCAAGGGGAGACATGAGTCTTGTCTCATCTACTGCTAAATCTGCAAGCACATCAATGCCACTTCTTTGCACACTCCCTTCTGGAGAGTATCTCTTAGTGAGATCTACAGGGGTAATGGGGTGGTTGGAAGGGGTAACATGAGTTTCAGGGGAGTTGGGCTCAGGATTCTGAAACTCAGGGATGTTGGCCTCTATAGATTGACCTTCAGGGACCTTGAATTCTGGAGTTCCAGAACCAGATGAGTTGGTCCTTGACCTAGATTTGGTCCTGCTTTCAGCTCTGCTTTCTCTTAGAGCCAGTTGTAGTGACCTTTCTTCCTGCAGCTCCAACACCTTTTCAGTAGGTTTGGCCCTTCTCTTGCTGGCCCTACTACTCCCACTTCCTTCACCATCCTTCTCAGGGACAACTTCCCTGATCCTCTTATCTCCTTTCTTCTTTTGCCTTGTCTCATTATACTTCAGCCTCAACTCCTCTGAGTGGTCAGAAGGTACACTTACTCCCTCTTCTGCCACTTCATCAACTTCTGTTGATGCTCCTGAGGCTTCTCTTGAAGACAATTGAGACATTTTCTTTGTTTTGACAGCCCTGACCTTGGTTCTTTTCTTCAGCTTAGGTTTTTCTTCAACCTGTTCTTCAGCAGGTTTGGCCATAAGCATTCTCATTTGCTCAGTTTTCTTGCTGAGCTTCCTAAACAGGATCTTTTGGGCTGGGAGGGGCTTTGCAAAGGTTTGCATCTGAGAGTAGTGGGAAAATCTTTCAATCAACAAGCTTGCCCTGGTGCAATACTTGAGTTTCCCTTCTAGCACAACCTTGTTGTGAGTTTTCACTTTGAATTTTTCCTTTTCCTTCATCATCTCAGACATGATGAAGGTCCTCCAATCAAACTTGATGCCCTTGTCACTGGCATCAATAATAGCAGCCATAATTCTGATTCTTGGATGGCTGACCAGCTCCAAGCTTCCAGTGTTTCTCAAGAGACTTTTAGCAACTACCTCAAAGAGGTTGAGAAATTTTGGCTTGAGAGTCTTCTTGTTTTGTGTTGAAGAGATGGGGCCTGGAACCAATAGCCATTCTTGAGCTATTTCATCTTCATGTCCAGTACCATAAACTTCTGGATTCCTTCCCTCATAAGGCAATCCAAAAGCTCCTTCAAGATCTTCTGGAGAGAATTTCACCCTATGAAATTTCTCTTCTTCCTCTTCTTCTGCAACATATGACAATTTGGTGGAAACTTCACCATGTGCAGATTCACCTCTCCACTTGAGAAAGGCAAAGAATTCACCCATGTATCCTTCCAAGCATGAACTTGGTCTTTCCTCCATGAACTTTTGTAAACCAGCTCTTCTCAGCCATCTTAGAGTTGGTGTAATCTCAGGGTCTTCACTCTCAAAAGATACTATGGGCTCAAAATGAAGATTATTTTTGTTGCTCAAGTATCCAAAATCAAGGTCTAGAGCCTTGTTGGAGAAGTCAATAATCATCTCTGGTCTAACCTTGGGAGCCATGGGAGTCGACGTGACGAGAACGTCGTCCCCCGATCACAAACTGCCGAGGAGGGGCAAATTGCCCAATTCCTCGAAACACAAAAGCTGATGAAAATAGAGATGGATGCTCTGCGAGCAGAGGTGGTCGCCTCGAAGCAAGGGACCACTCCGCCAATCAGTCTACCCGCATCTCCACTAAGTGTTGCAATCCTAACCGCCCCCATTCAAAGGAAGATCCAAATGCCCTCCATGGCGGCATATGATGGGATGTCCGACCCCAGAGTACACTTGTCCAAGTACTCCAACTATATGGCCTCAATCGGGGCAACGGACGCCACACAATGCAGAAACTTCTCCCTAACCTTGGGAGACCGGGCTCATCGTTGGTACACAACTTTGAGTGCCGGATCTATCACCTCATTCCATGAGCTGGGACAATACTTTCTGACCTACTACGGGTCCATTGCTGCTCGCCCAGCATCAAAGCAACGTTTGGCAAACGTTCGCCAATCACTGAATGAGTCAAGAAAGGATTTCATCGAGCGCTTTGATAGGCTGGTGATCGATGGAGAGGCCATAAACGATGAGACGAAGCTGATCTCGGCTGTTTCCGGTCTGAGGATAGGTACCAAGCTTTGGGAATCTATCCATCTTACTTTCCCAGTTTCTTATGCGGATTTCCGCACGAGGGCTGGGAACTTCATCCAAATGGAGGAAATCATGGACACTGCCAAGGCTAACGAGCAGCCTGACACGTCCAAGAGGGTCTGGCCCAAGAAAAACACCAACACTGGGGAATCTTCCCAGCCCAAGAAGGCGACCACTCAAGCTGGCAGTGCTCGCCCAGTGAACTTCAGGCCTTTCGAGGAGTCTCCTGAGATCATCCAGTTCAGGGAAGCCCTCACCGTGGATCCTAGGGGCATCTACGACGCAATCAGGGGAAAGAATCTGCTCCCCCAAGCAAAGCCCATGCATACGAGCGATGCAAATCTCGATGGTAGTAAGTTCTGCAACTACCACAACTCTGTCGGCCACCACACCAATGGGTGCCGAGGCTTGGTGAGAAATCTTTTCAAACTTTACAATGAGGGCAAGCTCACCCAATTCATCAAGTCCGGAGGTGGAAACGGCGATAACCGGGGCAAGAAGCGTCGCGACGACAGCGACGACCTGCGCCAACAACTGAGTCGTCCCAAGCTAACTCCTCCCATGCCAAAGAATCCTGGTGGCGACATCGACAACGTGGGCGGAGACTGCAATGTAATAGAAGGCCCTTTGGGGGGACTCAGTCCGGAGTCGCTCTGTCTGTTCGCCGGGCTCAGGGTGAACAGCGAGCACTCAACAACGTGCACCAGGTGTGCGTCGCTCCAACTGCCGAGAAACCTCCTTCTCATCAAATCCTTTTCTCGGACGACGACCTGAATGGCGTGGTGCAGCCAAACAATGATGCTTTGGTCATCACGGGAAAGATAATGGGAACCATCGTCCATCGAATGATGGTCGACACTGGGTCATACACCAACATCCTTTTCAAGCATACTTTGGATGCTCTCGGTGGATATGCAGAATACATCGAGCCTTGCGATGATATAATCGTAGGGTTCGGGGACACACGCAACCTTCCCATTGGGAAAATCAAACTATCTCTGGAGTTGGCATCGTCAAACGAGCCTAAAATGCATCATACTAGGCATCTCGACTTCTTGGTCATCGACATGCCTTCATCCTACAATGTGTTCCTCGGCCGACCTTTCTTCAACGAGTTCAAAGCAGCCGTTTCTACTTTTTATTACTGTGTAAAATTTCCAACCCCGGCGGGAGTTATAACCGTCAAGGGCGATCAGACGCGGGCGAGGGAGTGTCTCGTCCGTTTCGCAAAACGTCATTCTAAGAAAAATGCTATGGTTGGAAAGTATATTGAGTGTCAAACACAAACAAAACAAATGAACTACTTGGAGGGTCTTCCTAGCAAGTACCGAAAGATTGAAATTGGGGAGTGCAGTCGTAGTCCCGACGACCACCAAGTGGAGGCGAACGAGCACGCCTCCATGGAAGTGGACGACCACACCCCAATGAAAATCGACGAGCAGACAGATTCGGGCGACCAGATCCCCGACGACCAGCCTCCAGAAAACTTTCCAGATCTGGAGCCTAGGTTAGGCTTTGAGCCAAAATTCGGAATTGAGGACCCTCGTTGGAAGGATCCTAAAGAACGGGCGACTTCAGCGGAGGACCTTGAAACCATCCATTTAAATGAAGCTCGTCCCGAACTCGAAGTATTCATAGGTTCAAATTTACCAGAACATTTGCGATCGGACATGGTCGCATTTTTTAAAGAAAACATCGGTGCATTCGCCTGGTCGCACGAGGATATGGTGGGCATTCCCACGAATCATGCCTGCCACAGACTGAATATTGATCCAACAAGGAGACCCATCACCTAAAAACGAAGAAAATTTGGGCCTGATAAAAGTGCGGCTTTGGCAGTCGAAATCAAGAAATTGATCGACAACAAATTAATAGAGAAAACTAGAACTGATCCTGAGTGGTTGGCAAATCCAGTGCTCATCAAGAAAACGACCGGGTCGTGGAGATTGTGCATAGACTTCACAGATTTAAACGACGCCTGTCCGAAAGATCATTTTCCGATGCCCCACATTGATCACCTAGTAGATAACACAGCGGGGCACGAGATGTTAACTTTCATGGATGCCTTCGCATGGTACCATCAGATTGCAATGCATCCAGACGACCAGCGACATACGACCTTCATGACTGCGCTGGATATGTATAGCTGGAAAAGAATGCCTTTCGGTTTGAAAAACGCGGGGGCAACGTACCAAAGACTGGTAAATAAGATGTTTGAAAAACACATCGGCGAGATGGTGGAGGTCTATATCGACGACATCGTTGTCAAAAGCTTACAAAAAGAAGATCACCTACACCACCTTGCCATGACATTCGATATCCTAAAAGAGTATAACATGAAGTTAAATCCAAAGAAATGCAGTTTTGGAGTTAGCTCAGGAAAATTTCTGGGGCACTTGGTTAGCCAGCGGGGCATCGAGGCGAATCAGAGTAAAATTCAAGCAGTCATCAATATGCAAAGTCCAAGGAACGTGAAAGAAGTTCAGAGGTTGACAAGATGCCTTGCATCGCTGAATAGATTCATTGCACGAACGGGCGATCGTTGCAAACCTCTTTTCGACGCTCTGAAAAAAGGAAAGTTCGAGTGGACCGATGAGTGTGAGAAAGCTTTCGAAAAATTAAAGGAATATCTATCGGATCCGAAAGTCCTATCTAAGCCAGTCCCCGGCGAAATTTTGTATCTATACTTGGCGGCCACTGACTGTGCGATCAGTTTAGTGCTCGTCCGAGCTGAGGGGAGCACACATCTGCCTATCTACTACGTAAGTCAAACACTGCGAGATGCGGAGTTGAGATACACTCCAATGGAAAAATTGGCATACGCACTAGTCATGAGCGTCAGAAAATTAAGGCAATATCTGTTCGACCACGAGGTGGTCGTCCTTACCACTTTTCCTCTCCGACGAGCACTGCATCGTCCGGATACCACGGGAAGACTTCTGAAATGGTCGGTGGAGATCGGGCAGTTTGGTCTCACCTACGCACCCAGAACGGAAATCAAGGGACAAGTGCTGGCAGAATTCATTGTAGAGCTCACTTTCCTAGAGAAATTGGCCGAGGGAATCGAACTTCCTTGGACACTGTTCGTCGATGGCTCGTCGACGAGCACCAAAGCAGGGGCAGGAGTTGTCCTCACCAGCCCAACCGGACAGACGTTTGCTTCGGCGATCGAGTTCGAGTATCGGGCGACCAACAACGAAGCAGAGTACGAGGCTCTGGTTGCAGGAATCAAGATGGCTATGGCCGTGGGCGCCAGAAAACTGAAATTTTTTTCTGACTCTCAGCTGGTTGTATGTCAAATCACGGGCGACTACGAGGCTCGCGGCGATCAAATGATAAAGTATCAAGACCTAGTGAAAGGATTACTCGAGCAATTTGATCAATTCCACATCGAGCAAATCCCTAGGGAGGAAAATACGCAAGCAGATGCTTTAGCTCGGCTGGCCACTTCAGAGGGGGAGGCAATATTTTCAGAAGCAACCATCACCAAAATTTCTTCCCCATCGGTGAGCAGAGGTCAAATTTTGCAGGTTGAAGCGACCAGCGACGAGGACTGGAGGACGCCGATCACCAAGTACATCAAGACCGGCGAGCTCCCGGACGACAAGGTGAAGGCGACCAGGTTGTAGCTCAGGTTCGCAAGGTACACTATTATTGGCGACCAGCTGTACAAACGGGGTTTTTCAATGCCTTTGTTGAAATTCCTCGGAGAAGACGAAGCGAAGATCGTCATGCATGAAATCCACGAGGGAGCATGTGGAAATCATACAAGGGGGCAAGCGCTCGCTTTAAAAATCATAAGGCAAGGCTACTTTTGGCCAACACTGAAGAAAGATGCAATCCATTACGCGCAGACGTGCAAGAGATGTCAAGCCTTCGCTCCCGCCATTCACTCACCACCAGACGAGCTCATCTCGGTGTATAGTTCGTGGCCTTTCGCGAAGTGGGGGATCGACATCATCGGACCTTTCCCACCAGCTGCTGGGGGAGTAACTTTCGTAGTCGTAGCAGTCGATTACTTCACCAAATGGACAGAGGCAAAGGCGTTGAAGACCATCACAACGGACCAAATGACAAACTTCATTTGGAAGAACATAATTTGCAGGTTCGGCCTACCACGAGCAATAGTGACCGACAACGGACGTCAATTCGCAAGTCAAGACATGCTAAATTTCTGCTCAGAGTGGAACATCAAGAAATTTTTTTCAACACCCTATCATCCACAATCAAATGGTCAAGTAGAGGCGATCAACAAAATCATCAAACACACCTTGAAAGCTAAGCTGGATGGATTGAAGGGCAAATGGGCGGACGAGCTGCACATGGTTCTGTGGGCATATCGGACGACCACGAGGAATTCTACTGGTGAAACTCCGTTCGCGCTCGCGTTCGGAACCGAAGCTGTCATACCAGCAGAGGGGCAAGTCCCAACTTTTCGAGTAGTAAATTATGACGAGCAGTTGAATAACGATGCACAGCTCTCCGACTTGGACTTCCTAGAAGAGCGAAGGCTAACAGCGGACGAGAAGAATGTGGTCTACAAGCAAAGGTCAGAACGCTACTACAACACCAAAGTACGTGCTCGCCAGTTCACTATCGGCCAGCTCGTACTTCGGAGGGCGACAGAGCAGTCCATCGGCATACTTGGCCCGACTTGGGAGGGTCCGTACCGAATAACGCGCACACTCCTGAACGGATCATACGAGCTAGAAGATCTGGAGGGCAAGCCGAGCAAGTACCCATGGAACGCGGTCAAACTAAAGAAGTATTACCAGTAAGTTTTTAATTCTTTCATATTTGTATAGTTTGTATCTAATCATCATTTCAATACTAGTAAAGTTTTAAATTTCCATCAAGTGTTAGATAAGTTTGAAATTTTAGACAAGGCTCTGCGTAGCCATCTAGGAAACAAAAGACGAGCACTCTTGTTTAAAGATGCTCGCAAGGTAGTGGCGAAGACGATCACTACCTATCAAACAAAGAGTTCAACCGACGAATGGTTAACTCTAAAAGACGAGCACTCTTTCTTAGAGTCTCGCAAAAGGAAAAACGAGCACTCTTTCTTAGAGTCTCGCAAAAGGAAAGACGAGCACTCTTTCTTAGAGTCTCGCAAAAGGAAAGACGAGCACTCTTTCTTAGAGTCTCGCAAAGGAAAGACAAGCACTCTTTCTTAGAGGCTCGCAAAGGAAAGACGAGCACTCTTTTTTAGAGGCTCGCAAAGGAAAGACGAGCACTCTTTTTTAAAGTGCTCGCAAGATAACAACGTCGAACGCAAACCAATGAAAGAAAAATAAGAAGTATTTATTAAAAGTACTTGCAAAAAATTATCATAACACAAACTGAAATCAAAATGAATATAAGCAAAAGTTCCATTCATTGAAAAGCCTTGAGAGGCTAAAATTACAAAAAAGGCCTTAGTGGCCGAGCAGTCCTAAAAAATGAAATATAAAAAAAGAGAAACTAGGTCTCTGCAGCATTCCCCTCGGCAGCATCCCGCTCGCCGGCGACTCCCCCCTCGGCAGCAGCATTCTGCTCGCCAGCAACTGTCTCCTCGATGGCAGCATTCTGCTCGTTTTGTTCAGTTGGGTTTTCCTGTGGAGGGTCCGTGAAGAATACTGGAACACCTAAAAGTCTAGGGAACTGAAGCCCCAGTTTCATTAGAGTAAGCAAAGGGAGTTCTGATTCCGGTTGAGGATTTTCCTTCATAAGGAGGTCGTCCAGAAACCCCCCGAGCGGAGTCACATCCACTTCCGGGTGAACTTCCAACAGGCTATGAATAAGCCTGTGGGCAGTGAGCGCCACCGATAGGATAGCCATTCCCCCAGCAAGTTCGGTGATCTCATCTCGCTCATCCGTCATAACAACCAGCTCTTATCGAAGAGTGGCCAACTCTTCCTCATCATCTGCAGATTTATTTGCAAGAGTTCTTACCTCGTCCTCGGCAGTCTTGAGGCAAGCACGGAGACATTCGATCTCTTGGAGATCTTCTTGATCCTTCTTTCGAACCGTATCAAGTTGGGCCTCAGAATCGGCCAACTTTGCCTCAGCATCGGCCAATTTGGTCTCGAGGTCAACCACTTTCTCCTCAGAGGCGACCAGCTGCCCTTCGACAACAGCTTTAGCCTTGGCCATTTGGGCGAGTTTCGCAGCCCGGTCCTCGCTGATCTTGCGACCATCAGCGATCTGGCAGGCGAGCTTCTCTATGGTGTAAGAAGCTCGGCTCAAATCAATGCCGACCAGGCGCGCGTTCTCCATGGCGTTATGGTTGTTGACCTCGTCGACCAAAGTGGTCGTCAACGATCGAGGCAGGTGCTTCACCGCCCTCAGTGCGATCGGGTTCAGAGACTCTCTATCGGCCGGGTCCCGCGACCGGTAGAAGCCGAGAAGATTCTCGTTGAAGGGTTGGGCGATCGGATAGTCGACAACTCTATTAGAGAAGAAGAAAAATTTATTAGAAAAAAGGTACTTAAAAATTTTCGAGTCTTTTTGATAAGTAAGCTTACTTAGCAACCCTTGCGGCTTCCCAGCCGAGGAGTGTGTTATCTCCCGGAGCCCTCTCCCCGGCCGACGAGCTCGTTGCGGTCTCTCGCGACCGAGTGCTTCGGGGAGGATGGGATACGACCGGTCTGGAGGGGGGGGGGGCGAGTCACCCCTCGGCGGAGGAGATCTCCTCGGCGAGATCCTCCTTTCTCTAGCCGGCACGGCCCTCTGCTCGGCAGCAGGTGGGCGAGAAGAACCCCCTCGGGTTGATCTAGAAACTTTCTTGGGTGGAGCCCCCGAGGTCTCCGCCCCTTTCCTCTTGCCGGTGACATCAACTATCTTGCGCTCGCGGAGCATTCTTGCTTTTTGAAGCATCCTGTTTGATGTTATGCGATCGACTTCAACAGTGGGAGGAAGATAAGTAACAACCCTTTGTGGAACCACTACTAAGAGAGAAAAAACGAGAAGTTAGTGTCTACAAAGAGTAATTTCAAAAGACTTAGAAATATTTTGATACCTGGAGGGAACTCTCGAGTAAAGTGATGAGGAGGTACTCTGAGACCTGCTCGCTCACGCATACACTCCCTGTTCAGAAATCGGCAGGACCTCTCCAGGTAGCGACGGTTGAGAACGCAGAAAACGTGGTATTGGAAGAGAGGAGTGAGACGGTGGTCGGCAGTCTTCTTGCGAACAGTTTCGCCTACAAAAGCGAGGAGTTAGTCAGTATAGACAAGAACGAGCAGGAATAAAAAGACTTACCACGAATTCTTTGATATTCGGTCTCGATGGGAATGCGAGCAGGGGATCCATCCGGCCTCACTGGACTTCTCCAGTCCCCGGCTACCCACCACCAGTTGGTCTTCCAATCTCTGATCTTGTTGGGAACCCCTTCAACCAACTTAAAATTGTCACGGCCTCTTACATAATAGTATCCGTAGCCTACTTTCTCTCCGGCCTCGGCCGCCTGAAGGAGATAATTAATTTCCTTCGGGCTAAGCCATGTGTTCCGACATCCATTCTCGGCCGCCACCAGGCCAAACAGTGTAAGAATTCCAATCAGGTTAGACCAACCATTCGGAAGAATTTGAGAAGGGGCCACATTCAAGAAGTGTAAAAAGTTTGAGATACTGTGGTGCAGGGGGAACCTAAGCCCTGCCTCCATCATGCCGATGTTGACGGCGACCATGCCTTCTGGCGGCTGGTCGGCCCTCTCATCCTGGCGAGGAACAAAAAGCAGACGTCGGCCGGCAACTGATACTTCTTTCGGGAATTCTCTAGCTGCGCCGAGGAGACCTTGCTCGCATACTTGCTCGCCTCATACATTGTTTGGAAAGCTTCTCGATGCGGGCGAGGAACCTCTCGAGGAAGGTATTCGCTGAAATATTTATAGTAGGCCTCCCTCGAGACCTCATCGCCATCCAAATTCTCCCTACCACTCAAGATGTCCTTTATGCTCTCCGCATATTGAACAACCTCCTCAAAGTCCTCGCGGAGACTCCTCGTCAAGGTCTCCTCAACGTGGGCAGTTTCTATCTGGTCGCCCACCTCTCGATCCAAACCCTGATCGCGTAAATCAGAGTCAGTCTCACTGCCACTCTCCTCGGCATCACCCTCCTCGGCATCATTGCCGGCATCGTCCCTATCAAAGTCATCGAGCTCGTCGACATCGACGACCACTGCCTTTCCAAGGTTGCGGACGTTAACATTTATAGGATCAGGGGAGTGGATCCTAGAGTCCGAAGAGGATGCCCTCTCCGTCAAGACTAAGGCTAGTCGATCAGCCTCGCCGGAATTTGTGGCACCACCATCCAACGGCGGCGAACCACCACCAGAACCACCACTAACATCCATTTTTTCTTAAGAAATGGGGGAAAAGGAGTTTTTTAAGAAGAAAGTATGTTTGTTTTTACCTTTTTGCCGATCGGAAACCACCCAAAAACTCGCCGGAATGCTTGAAGAGGAAGGCTTGGGAGGAGCTCAAGAACTTCGAAAATTTTGCAGAAAGTAAAAAGGATTTTATGAAGGTTTAAAGGCCATATTTATAGGCAAATGTTTGCAGGGGCCAATGTGCAAGAAAACGGGGTCATTTCCGCAAATTTCCCAAAATTTGGGGGCCATTTCCGAAATCGAGGTCGGAAGGTGACCCCCACGCGCGACTTTTGAGATCGGCACGCGCCCCACGCGCTCAAATTTGAATTTTTGGGCGCCAATCACGCTTCTGACACAGGTCACATCATACGTCATCAAAGTGCTTCGGAAAGCGTGCTCGGCGTAGGAAACGAGGCGACCGCCTCCTTTTTACGTCATCAAAGATTTCAAAGAAGATTTGCCTGTCGAGGACAGATCTGAGAAGACGAGTATACTGCTCGCCTTACCATTCTACGAATACGAAATAAGGCGACCAGGGGACAAATGTTATACCTAGTCAAAGAGGTCAATCTTTGACAAGTCAATCCTAGTCACCAGCTTACGTGGCGAGGACCAGTCAACAAAGTCGTGTGACGACTAGTCAACAAGACCAAGGAAATGTAATAGATTTAATGTAGTTAATATATTTAAGTGCTCGTCCAAAGATGTTGGCGAGCACATGTCTTAGTTAGCTGCTCGCCCAAATGTGTGGCGAGCACTTTCCTATTCTTAGTAAGAGAAGTTAAGTATTGAAGACTTGGGAGACAGCGTGGAGCGTGGCGACCACGCTCCTCGAAGGTCCTCCGGCGACCACCATGGCCCAGCTCCTCGACATCTCGGCGAGGACGAGCACCTAAGGCGGTTTAGCATTAAATGCGCCATCAAATCACCTTTTCGGGCAGAATGAAGGTCCAATCTGGAGGCTCCACGTGTAAAGGGCGGGCAGCCCCTAAAAAACAGTATATAATGTCCATATGGGCTCATTTGTAACACAAGTTGAACATTCCACACAATCACCTAAACCTAAAGCTATAAACACTCCCAAAGCTCTCAAGCTTTTAGCTTCTCCAAGAAGCTATATCATTGTTCTTGATCCTTCTTGCTTTGTTCTTCATTAAGATCATCAAGATCATCATAAATACTCCCTAAACGCGTAATAACCCCCGTTTAATTATATATGTTTGTATCGTACTAAACACAGTCCACATCCGAGTCAACCCGATTAAAGTACATACAACAATCTTATTGATATTCATCATCTATTTGATTGATTTTAATTACTTTCTAATTAGTACTGATCAATATAAAAAAAGGGCTGAATAGGATGATGATTTTATTGATATACGTACTATTTGATTAATTTTAGTTTCTTTTAACCTGTTGAAAGCAACATTCATTAATTGTGGCGGAAGATTAATGGAGTATATTTTTTGTTTTGTGTAAAAACTTTCGAGGGTTTATTTCTTCGCATAGTATATGGGCTAGTCTGCAGATCTATTGATCATATTGTTGCAGCAGCGCATGAATTGCGTGCACAGAAGGAAGGGCGTAAATGTGTTACTTGCATTTACCTTGACCATTTAAAAAAAGGAATTGTAAAGGAATTTTTATGAGGCATAATATATCTATACTTAAATATGTGTTTCATTAATATACATGGAAGACCATTGCTCTTCAAATGATAATTTCTTCACTTGACTCCCATTGACAACTGTGTTGAAGATGAGGGCATGCAGGAAGTTCAAGTTCAAGTCCATTGACACATTTTGGAGATGCAGTGGCCGGCCGGCCGGGGGATTGTACAATGAGGTTCAGTTTGAGGCAATCTTAACTAGTATCAGGAATGAGTAGTCGGAAATTGTTGGTACACTTTTGTCAACGAATCGGGCTACTTGGAAAAAATTGATCTCAAAAGCTATGAAGATTTATTAAGTGTCCTATTATTTCACTTAAAGTTTTATTGTAGTGATTATTTGAGATGAGAATCCATGCCAACTGATATATTATGCAGTACTCATAAAAATTAGGAACTTGCAACTGTTATAATTAGATGAGCTAGGATCCATGATCGATCATTGAAGCTGCTACTGTAGATATATTAATTATGCCTCATAAAAATGCGAAATTGGAGGATAGGATGTTAAGATTATACACACCACCGGACAATACCATCTTCATCGATCAAAACCAGAAAATGCTTGGGCATATATATATATACTAAAAAAATTCAAATTAATTTCGGGTTAACTACAACAAGTGTAGTATAATGAGCGTCATGCTTATTATGTACATCAGTAC
This sequence comes from Galeopsis tetrahit, assembly GCA_963675135.1. NCBI lineage: Eukaryota > Viridiplantae > Streptophyta > Magnoliopsida > Lamiales > Lamiaceae > Galeopsis > Galeopsis tetrahit. The sequence continues at coordinate 83,649,700 of OY776120.1, forward strand.
ATGGCAAGTATAGGTGAAGTCTCGTTCGTTCTTTTACTTGGGTATAATTAAATGTGTTTCAAAACGTCGAGGGAGTTTAGGGTTTCATTAATTCTTTAATTATTATTCATGGAATCTGTTGGATTCTGAAGTAATTATTCCATCCAACTGTACATTATACATGGAGTTTAGGGCACACTGAAATAATTCCTTTTCTTTTTCTTTTTTTTTTTAATGAAATCTTAATTGATATAGGCAGGGAATAAGGCTGGTGGAACTATGTAGCGTGGACAGAGTTGGGCTTCTATCGGATGTTTAGGGAGAATGGTCTGTCAGTTACACGAGCTGAGGTGTCAACAAGGGGTACACAAGCTGTGAACCTTTTCTATGCATCGGGGCATGAGGTCAAGAGTCAAACCTATTGAGGCACTTCGCCAACAAATAGGGTCAACTCTATTACGTGTCAAAGATGACTCATCGCCACCTCAGTCGTCTTTGACTAGCCGTAGCTCTTTTCGCTCCACATCTGAAAAATTCCTTTACAATTTGGGCCTCATAAATTTTTATGGGCATAGCTCATTTTCCTTTCAAGTTAAAGGAGCATATAAAAATTAAAATGAATTTGCCAAAAAAATTAAAATGAATTAGTCCATCAAAATTTCACTAACGAAGTTCAGAAAAACTAGAACACACTACACTTTCCAAATATTTAGAAACAAATACTCCCTTCCTCTTCGTTTTTCAATAAGTGATATTTTAACCATTTTTTTTTGTACACAATTAAGTAATGCTTTAATATTATTTATACTGTTTATTTTAATTATGTCCTCTTTAACTTTAGAAGATCAATTATTTGAGACATAAAATTGAAAAGACTAATGAAATTAATTGGTTAAAGAATTTGATTTTTTTTAAAGATAATGTGTTATATTAATGTGATTAGAGACTTTTATTATTATTTAATGGTATACTTATAAATATATACAATTTTTTAATTCTAACAAATTTCACAAAAATATCATTTATAAAAAATAGGAGGAAGTATTATTCTTTTGAATATTAAATAATTAATCTTAAAAATGATCAAATCTTATAAATATCTTTTTACCGGTATTTAATTAATGTTAAGCGCTGACACATAAATAAAAATCTGACATACTTCCATACTTATCATTTTAAATTTTATTTTTTTCACATTACCTTATTGTTTAATAATTAGTTGTCCAATTTACTATATTTCGATTTTCTTTTCCTTTTATATACATGAGTATTTATTTGCCATATTATAAATATTAAAAAAACTATAATTATAATTTATTTAAATATTATTACTCCTATCATTTTAAATTTATTATTTTCATTTAAAAAAAAATATTATTCACAATATTTATTTATAAAATTAATCTATATTTATTAAAAAAAATTAACATAATGAATATAAATGAAGGGTATATTTTTTACTCGTGTTTGAAGATTAAGTTCAAGTATAAAATCGTGTGAAGCCTTTTATGCATTGCATTACATCCAGTAATTTAGATCCATTTCAAATTTTGCGTTCTAAATTGTTCAATTTATGTCACTTTTACAAAAATATTTTCAAATTCTTTAAAAATATGAGTGTGTGGCTCGCACGTGTGGAACAAATTGAAAATTACGGCGAAGTGTTCTGAAAGTGTGTGTGCGTGCGAAGTCAGAGATGTTGTCTATCATGTTGACACTGTCCAAACAACACTATGCATCGGAAATTAAATTGCACGTAGTGAAAATGAAAGTATTCAAAATAATATTCTACGATGTTCACTATATAAAAATATGTTAAACGATTACAACCTCTTAGAGGTGTACAATAACACTATAATGAGTGTAAATAATTTACTAGATCCTACGAAACTATCTCCCTCATAGATCTATGCATATAACCTAGTAAATAAGTCCATGATTAAACATACTATTATTCGGGTTTACAATAGTATGAAAATCTACAAGAAGAAACAAGTGTTTTCCTAACTAGAAGCGTATAAAGCGTTCTATAGACTAGTAATCGAATTTAGCTTTTCTTCTTGTTTATCTTGTATTGAAGCAGCTACGGTATTTATAGGCATGAGGTACGAACTGCACTCAACTCTTATGATCATCACAGCCGTGAGATCAAGCGGTTATGATTAACTTCTCTTCACATCTCCTTGAATGTAGGACTTGTTATTTTATGCACAATAACTTCTCACTCCCATACAGCTGTGTGACCTGGTGTTGCCCAGGTTCGGATCGCGTAGTGGTCGGCAATGGCACTTCCTTGCCGATCACCCACGTCGGCTACAAAACTCTCTCTCTCTCTCTTCAATGTTCTTGTTGTCCCTAAAATTACAAAAAAAATACTCTCTATTAGCTAGCTTACTTCTGACTTTTCTGTCTCTTTCTCTTTCACTAACACATCCTTTGAAATTCAGAATCAGGCTACAGGAGCTCTGCTCGCCAAGGGCCACCGTGAAAACGGTCTTTATGTGTTGGATTGTCACTCTAAATCTTTAGTTTCTGCTTTTCACACTAATACAACCACGACATCCTATGAACTATGACATGATTGCCTTGGTCACACCCACTTTGGAAATGTAAAATTACTTGCTAAACTTGGTCATATTTCTGTCACTTCTCTTTTACCTGCTCATGTATCTTATTCGTCTTGCCAAATTGCTAAAAGTTCTCGCACAACTATTCATGAAAATACTAGTCGTGCTTGCTCTTTGTTAGATCTTGTTCACTGTGATTTATGGGCACCTTATCCCACTACTTCTTGCAATGGTTATCGTTATTATGCTATTTTTGTGGACGATTATGCTCGTTTTACATGGTTTTATCCTCTTAAACAAAAATCCGACTTCTACACTACCTTTGTTCAAGTTAAACAATTTGTGGAAAATCAACTCAACACCAAAATCAAGCGTTTCCACTCTGATGGTGGCACTGAATTCACCAATAATAAACTTCAAAACTTGTTCGCCCAATCCGACATTCTTCACACTATGTCTTGTCCTTACTAGGGCTGGCAAATCGTGATATCGTGTCGTGTTTCGTGTCGACATGATAGTGACACGACACGATAAGGCCAAACACGAACACGACACGATAAGGATCTGTGTCGACACGACACAAACACGATAATTTTCGTGTCGACACGACACGACACGATAATTTTCGTGTCGACGATAACGACACGATAATTTTCGTGTCGACGTGACACGACACGATAACGACACGTAACACGATAACGACACGATAAGAAAATAAATCAATTTAAAATTGTATTAAATATATAAAAAAATAATATATTTATATAAATATAAAAAATCATTGTGTCCTTATCGTGTTATTATCAGATACGTGTCATTATCGTGTCGTGTCATATTAGGTAAATAACAGGTTAACGGGTTGTTAACAGGTTAATGGGTTACCTGTTAATTTTATCGTGCTTAACGGGTTGACACGAACCTGACACAAAATTTTCGTGTCGTTATCAGGTTGACCCGATAACGACACGAACCCAATAAGGTCAAACACTAACCCGCAATTTTCGTGTCGGATTCGTATCGTGCTATCGTGTCGTATCGAAAATTGTCACCCCTAGTCCTTACACCCCCGCTCAAAATGGACGAGCAGAGCGAAAGTATCGTCATATTACTGAAACTGGTCTTTCCCTCCTCTTTCACTCTTCGGTTCCTTCCCAATATTGGGTCGAAGCCTTTGGTACCACGGTTTATCTTATTAATCGCCTACAACTACTATTCTGAACAATAAAACTCCACATGAACTTGTCTTTGCTTCTCCTCCTCGCTTTGATAACTTACGTGTCTTTGGTTGTCGTGTTTTTTCATATCTTCGTGATTATGCGCCTAACAAACTCTCTTCTCGTAGTATTCCATGTGTTTTCATTGGTTACAACTCTCGTCATCAAGGTTTTTGTTGCCTTGATCCTTCCTCATCTCGAATCTTTGTCACTCGCCATACCCAGTTTGATGAACAATTGTTTCCTTTCAAAACCATCTCCACATGCTCTTCGTCGCTCATGAGCGTCGACCTTTCCACTTACATGCAACCTCCTCATGCTCGCCACTCTTCGCCTTGCACTGTTTGCATTTCCGCCGATAAGCCCGTGCTCGCCAAAGCTCCACCGCCTCCTCTTCTCCCTACTCCTCGCCATCCTACGTTTGCTCCTGTTCGCTCTCCTCCTCAACATTTGGACATTGCTCGCCCAAGTCATCCCATGCGAACTCGCTCCAAGGATGGTATTTTTAAACCCAAACATCCTGTTAACACCTCCTTTCTCGCTACCAATGCCATGCTCGCCTCTATTCACTCCACCAAAGAACCCAAAGGCTTCAAATATGCTTTTAAATCCCCTGAATGGGTCGCAGCCGTGAACACTGAGCTTCAAGCCCTTCATTCAAACAACAGTTGGACTCTTATTCCTCGCCGTGCCGATGAAAATGTTATTGGCTCAAAATGGGTATTTCGCACAAAATTCCTTTCCGACGGGACCATTGATCGCCATAAGGCTCGCTTGGCCGCTCAAGGGTTTTCTCAGCTTCCTGGGTTTGATTACGACCTCACATTCCGCCCCGTTGTCAAAGCTTTCTCTGTTCGCATAATTCTCTCCCTTGCTGTAATAAATAGGTGGTCTCTTCGCCAACTAGATGTCAACAACGCCTTTCTTCATGGTCACCTAAAAAAACCTGTTTATATGGAACAACCGCTCAAATATATTGATCCTGTTCGCCCAAGCTTTGTCTGTCAACTAAACAAAGCAATTTACGGTTTAAAACAGGCAACCATGGGGCCTGGTTTCTTCGCTTCAGCTCCTTTCTTATATCCCTAGGCTTTATTGAGAGCAAATCTGACACTTCTTTATTCATTCTTCACCAGGCAAATATAACTATCTACCTTCTCGTCTATGTTGATGACATCATCATCACGGGAAATAACGACTCCTTCATTGCTCGCCTTATCTCTAGAATTCAAAATGAATTCGCAATCAAGGATCTCGGTAAACTTACACACTCTCTCGGTTTGGAAATCACTTATACCTCGTCTGGTCTCTTTCTCAGCCAATCCAAATATGCTCGTGATATCCTGACTCGTGCCGACATGATGGACCCCAAGCCCGTTGCCACTCCTCTGCCCGCCATTGATCATCTTCGCATTCTCGACACTCCATATTCTGACACCACCAACTATCGCTCCCTGGTCGGCGCCCTGCAATACCTAACCATTACGCGTCCTGACCTCTCCTTTGCGGTCAACATAGTCAGTCAGTTCCAGTCTTCTCCCACAAATGATCATTTCCAGGCAATCAAACGCATCTTACGCTACGTCAAAGGAACTCTTCATTATGGTCTTGATTTCTCTCAAGGGCCAACTCAGCTCCTCGCCTACTCCGATGCAGAATGGGCTCGTTGTCTAGATACTCGTCGATCAACTTATGGCTATTCTATCTTTCTTGGACCCAACCTTGTCTCATGGAGTGCGAAGAAGCAACCAACTGTTTCGCGATCAAGTTGTGAATCCGAGTACAGGGCTATGGCCTATGCTGCCTCCGAAATCATTTGGGTCACATCTCTTCTTCGCGAACTCCGTACTCCGCTTCCTGATCCTCCTCGCCTTCTTTGTGACAATCAAAGTGCTCTCTTCTTCAGTCATAAGCTCGTTGCCCACAAACGGGCCAAGCATATCGACATCGATTATCATTTTGTTCGTGAATTGGTGGTTTCTGGTCGCCTCGTTACTCAATTTGTGTCGTCCAACTGCAAGTTGCGGACATCGTTACTAAAGGTCTACCTCGTCCGCTATTTGATTTCGTTCGTAACAAGCTTAGAGTCTGTCCCCATCCGTCCAGCTTGAGGGGGGTATCAAAGATATAAATTAGTTTTAGTAGTTAGGTTGTTACACAACAAACTCTTATAACTTCCCTTTAGAAGTTATCCTCTCTTGTATATAAATAAAACCTCAAGGTCTCTTCAAACTTAATGAAAATCATTCTTTGTTGTGCATCTATTATAACAGTAATATATTGATAAGATGTATTAGTAGGATATATATATATATATATATATATTTTAGTGGTGAACGTGGTTGGATGGTGAAATCCCGAACTAAAACAAGACGGGAGGCATTACGTCCCACGTTTGGACGAGTGAGTCCCAAAACAAATATGCCCTTAAGGATTAAAGTTTTTCCATCCAATAAGATTATGTCTTTTTTATTTATTTTTAATAATTCAATGTTATACTCCGTACATTACTTTTTTTTTGTTTTTATATTGGTCCATTTAACTTTGTCTAAATTTTAATTAGATTTAAAAAGGGACATATATATATCAAAACAGCAGTAAAAAAACTGCAAGCTCAATGGTGAGACATAGGAGTATGATTTAATTTAAAATTTTTTTTTTTTATTGGTCTTACTTCAATTAAAAATATGTTTATTTATTTTTATGAAAACAATTACTTCCTCCTTCCCTGAAAAGTTTTCAAATTTGTTGAAATGGAGTTTAAGAAGAAAAGTGTACTAATTAAAGTTGGGGGTAATTTTATAAACCTTTTTATATAAAGTAAATAAAGTAGTTTGATGGAGTGTATGATAGACCCCACAAAATATTATATAAAGGGTAAATATGTGAATATTGTGAGAGTTAGTATACAAAATTTTCAGGTACGAAGTTAATATTTTATACCTTACAACATCCTTACTTTGTTTACTTTAATTATTTTAAAACTTGTGCCAACCAATATAAACGTACTTAGGAATAAATTAATAGAAGTCGACACATCAGCATTATAAACTGAGTATATATGCCATAGGTATTTTGTTCCATTCCATTATACATACAATTAAAACATCATAAACAAAAGTGGAAAGGGCGTAGCTAATAAGTTACTATTACACACCGCTGTGGGACCTATATTTAATTTCACGTATTTCACTCATATTACTGAATTTTTAAAGACGTGTCGCCCTCATTATCATTAAAATCAGTTTCTAAATTAATAAAATATCGTATATAAAATGGTATCAACATTGGATATAATTTGGAAAATTTTAAATTTTAGGCGAAAAAGATTAATCAGCATTGGAAATCCTAAAACTAAAATTGTTAGTAGAAAGATATATATATATATATAATCCTAGTTACAAACTAAAATGATTGTTATTTATAATATTAGTCCTAAGAGTGGGTACTTTTCTTTTAAATAAATTAAGTGGTAAAAATTATAATTGAAGCATTTTTTTTTTTGTAGTGCAGTGCTTATTCTTTTGAGTGTTAAATAATTAATCCTAAATATAGTTGGCTCCAACACTTTGTAAAAATGATCAAATCTTTTTTTTTTTTTTTTTTGAAATAGAAAATGATAAAATCTTAAAATATGTTTTACCGCGCGGTATTTATAATTAATGTTAAGCGTTGGCAGTTGGCACATAACAGACATAAGGAAAGATCATACTTCCTTAATTATTATGATTTCAAATTTTATTTTTTCACATGGAAAGTAAATCTTAATTGGTATTATATACGTACTTAATTATTACCGTTTAAGTTTTCTTTTTAAAATTTTCTCTCTGCTTGCTCTGTTCTTCAAACTTGATCACTCACCGCCTAAAGTGAATGTAATGAAGAAAACACTGGGTCGACAGAAAATCGAAATGAAAAAAATCGAAAAGAAGTCGAGTTTGCAAGTAACGTTCTCCAAGCGACGTAGCGACGTGCAGGTTTATTCAAGAAAGCTAGTGAGCTCTCCATTCTCTGCGGTGCCCAAGTTGCCATTCTCGCCACGTCGCCTGCTGGAAAGTTTTTCTCATTCGGCCACCCCTCTGTTCTGTTGACGCCGTCGTCAACTGTTTCTTGGCGGCGGATGTTCCTCCTGTCGTAGAAAGTACTGATCAGTACGAGGCTTAACGCGGAGAAGACGAGCCAATTAAGTTGGTGGAATGAACCGTACGAGGATTTAGGAGTACAAGAACTGGAGGATTATTTGAAAGCTTTGGAGAGTTTGGCGGATAATGTTTCGAAAAGGGCTGAAGAGATGCAGATGGAGGCTTCTTCTTCGTCAACGAATTCTACTCTATGGGATGATCTTATTGATATTCATCATCTATTTGATTGATTTTAATTACTTTCTAATTAGTACTGATCAATATAAAAAAAGGGCTGAATAGGATGATGATTTTATTGATATACCTACTATTTGATTAGGGGTGGGAATGGGCCAGGCTACCCGACAGGGGCCTACGGCTCGGCCTATTAAAGCTCGGCTCGGCTCGACTCGTTTAATAAACAAGCCAGACTCAAGCTTTTTTAGAAGCCTATTTAGTTAAATAGGCCGGGCTCAAACTTTTTCGTAAGCCTTTTAAGCCCAACAGGCCGGCCTATATAACTTCACACACACACATACATATATATATATATATATTATAAGTATATATTTATATAATATGTGATTTTCAAATAAATAAATAAGTAGGAAAATTTAGTAACACTAATTATATTTTTCTTTGTAATAGATGAAAAAATAGTTGAATATTTTTTTTTTGGAACATTTGATAAATTTGTTATTACTTCATTTCTTCATTTTAAGATTTTAAGAGTTAATTTTTATAATTTGATAATAATATTGTTGTAGATTCTTTTTTAAAAAAATACACTACTAAGAGGCCTTTAAAAGACTTTCGGGCCAAGCCTATTTATTAAAATTAAAAGGTCAGGCTTGAGCCTTTAAAAAAAGCCTATGACAGGCCATAGGCCAGGCTTGGGCCTAAGAAATATATAACAGGCCATGCTTTTTTTCTTAAAGCCTACCAAGGCCTGCCCATTCCCACCCCTATATTTGATTAATTTTAGTTTCTTTTAACCCGTTGAAAGCAACATTCATTAATTGTGGCGGAAGATTAATGGAGTATATTTTTTGTTTTGTGTAAAAACTTTCGAGGGTTTATTTCTTCGCATATTATATGTGTAAGATTGTATAATCTGTTATTCCATTCATTCTGAAAGGTCAAATATATACAAGAGAATATCCCCTAGTCTAGGCAGATATCAAGCACTAATTCTAAGCCTACCATATATACGAGATTTACAAATATTCTAGAAATATTAACATATATTCTATTACACCCCCACAATTGAAGCTGGAGGAGAACGGACACTGAGATTGTCCCTGAACTCCTCGAATAAAACCAACGGTAGGCCTTTTGTAAATATATCCGCGATCTGAAACCGCGACGGCACATGCAACACACGAACCTCGCCTTTGGCCACTTTTTCTCGGACAAAATGTATGTCCATTTCAATATGCTTGGTCCGTTGATGCTGAACCGGATTGCCCGAAAGATATATCGTACTCATGTTGTCGCAGTACACTATAGTAGCTTTGAGCAGGGGACAATGCAGCTCAAGGAGTAAGTTACGTAGCCAACATGATTCAGACACGACGTTAGCCACGCCTCGGTACTCGGCTTCAGCACTTGATCGAGACAAAGTCGTTTGTCGTTTCGCGGACCATGAAATCAAATTATCCCCAAGAAAAACACAATATCCAGACGTTGAGCGACGAGTATCTGGACACCCTCCCCAATCCGCATCAGTGTAGGAGATGAGGGAATCCGTAGAAGAAGGATACAAGTGAAGCCCAAATTCCAATGTCCCCTGAATGTAACGTAGTATACGTTTAATGGCAGCCATATGAACCTCTCGAGGGTCATGCATGAATAGGCACACCTGTTGCACCGCATAAGACACGTCTGGCCGGGTAAAGGTCAGATATTGTAGTGCACCGGCGAGGCTACGGTATAGCTTAGGGTCAGATACGCGCGGGCTGTCATGCGACCCAAGCTTCGGCTTCGTGTCGACAGGAGTAGACGAAGGTTTGCAAGATGTCAACCCAGCCCTGTCTATTATTTCTTGCGCATATTTTCGCTGTGAGAGAAAGAGTTCGCCATTATGGGAGGTCACGGCAATGCCCAAGAAATAATGCAAAGAACCCATATCCTTCATTGCAAACTCGGCACTCAAACTCGAGATAAGGGAGCGACGAAGAGAATTCGAAGATGCCGTTAAAATTATGTCATCGACATAGAGGAGAAGATAAGCCATATCGGACCCTTGACGAAGAACAAATAACGAATTATCACAACGACTCCGAACAAAACCAAGAGTGGCAACAAATTCAGTAAATCTGGTGTTCCACGCCCGAGGAGCTTGCTTTAACCCGTATAACGATTTCTTCAACAAGCATACATAATCCGGATGCGTTTGGTCATGAAAACCGACAGGTTGATGCATGTAGACAGTGTCACCAAGGTGTCCGTGAAGAAAAGCATTTTTGACATCTAGTTGATGAATAGACCACCGCTTTGAAAGTGCCAAACTATGAACTGTTCGAATGGTTGTAGGTTTGACAACGGGGCTGAATGTCTCACCACAATCAATCCCGACCTTCTGAGTCTGTCCATCACCTACAAGGCGGGCCTTATGCCTCTCAAAAGAACCATCAGCACGTGTTTTATGAGTAAAAATCCACATGCAACGCATAACATTCACACCAAAAGGACGCGGAACCAATTCCCACGTCTTATTATCAATAAGAGCATTAAATTCATCCATCATGGCTAATTTCCAATTCGGGTCATTTAGAGCCGACACAGGGTTTTTAGGTAATGGCGATTTAATAGTGGAAGTAAGAAGGTTCAACTGTCGCCTAGGCTTAAAAACACCCAATTGACTCCGAGTAACTGGACGAGAAAGATTTTGTGGGGGCAGATTGGGGGGAGAACGAGGCCGAATGACCGGTGTGGGCTGGACACGGTCCGGTACCGTGGGAGGTATCGGGTCAGACACTGGTTGTTGTGACCGAAAGTGGGTGATATATGGAGATGGAATGTCATCCAAAAAATCATAGGAAGAATTAGATTTATGGTTGAATTCCGAAAATGGGAAACGAGACTCATCAAATATGACATGTCGATTAATGACAATTTTATTTGAGACCAAGTCAAAACATTTATATCCACGATGGTTAGAAGGGTAACCCAGAAACACACATGGGGTGGAACGAGGTTGGAGTTTGTGTATGGTAGTGGACGGAAAAAGAGGGTAACACATAGAACCAAACACACGAAGATGACTATAGGATGGATCTTTGAGATAAAGGCGCCGAAGAGGAGTAAGGTATGACATATGTTTACGAGGCAAAATATTTAAAATATATGTAGCCATATGTAGAGCATGATGCCAAAACGAAGGCGGGACAGAAGAATGACAAAGCAAAGTACGAACCATATTATTAATAGTACGAATTTGTCTCTCAGCTTTACCATTTTGAGAAGAAGTATGTGGACAAGAAAAACGAAAACTCATCCCATTTGTTAACCCAAACTCCCGAAAAGCACGATTATCAAATTCCCTCCCATTATCACACTGAAAGGACTTAATATCACGCTCAAATTGTGTACGAACTAGAGCACGAAAATGCAAAAAAGTAGAGAACACTTGAGATTTATGAGATAAGGGATAAATCCACAGAAAATTAGAATAATCATCCAAAAATAAAACATAGTAACGATGACCCATGGAACTCAAAACAGGTGATGTCCATAAATCACTATGAATTATATCAAATGGCAAAACAGTAGAAGAATGAGAAGCCACAAACGGCAATTTAATGTGCTTTCCAATCGAGCATGAAGAACATACATACGAAGGAAGTGGATTACACTTAATAAATTTATTCTTTTGAAGAGAAGAAAAAATCGAAGCTCCCGGGTGTCCCAAACGATCGTGCCACAAAGTAGGTGAAATGGCAGCAAAAGATGATGGTTTAGTGGAAGATGGCTTTGTGTCACTGGATAGGGGATACAACGCACCCCGACTCTCACACCTCATTATTCTCGTCCCCGTCCGAAAATCCTTAACAGAAAACCCAAACGGATCAAACTCCACAGAGACAGAATTATCTGTTGTAAATTTTCGAACAGATACTAAATTCTTAACAATTTTAGGAGCATGCAAAACATGTTTTAAGGATAAGGGAGGATATGGAGGTGATAATTGTGTATGCCCTATACCCGAAATTGGAATCGACTGACCATTGCCTACCATAATACCATTATTATTGCTCAAATTGGAATAAGACGAGAGAATACCTGGCGCCGACGTTATGTGAGATGTGGCTCCTGTATCCATATACCAGTTAGCATCGGGTTGAGTAATGCCAAGAGTATACATTGCCGCCTCAATATCTGTCGGCGATGGTGGTGTTTGAGACATATAGGCTTGCGGGCGCGATCCAAGAATACCTTGTTGTGTATTCGAAAAGCTAGGGCTAGCCGAACGAGGAGCAGTAGGATAGGGACATGGAGGAGAAGGCCATTGCCACTGCCAAGAAGGCGGCCCACCCCGCCACTGGGGTGACCACGGTGGCTGGGAAAGAATCGGGTAGACCGGCGATGAACCGTACCCAGTAGCCGACGGATTCCCGGAAAATTTTCCACCTTTAGAGTTCGAACCCTTCTTTTTCTGAGACTTCTTACCCCCAGAATTAGAACGAGCAGGCGGCTGTGCAGCAGATGTCGGAGGGGCAGAGGTTGAGTTGAGCATTGCTGTCCCCGAAGCGGCTTTCTTGGCAAGACCGGATTCCTCGAGGACCAACATCGAACGAGCCTGATAGAAAGGAGGTAAGGGATTACTCTGGCGTAATAACGTAGCAACACCGTTGTACGCCTCCGTGAGGCCGGACACCATCTGAAGCACCAAACGATCGTTGGTCACTGGAGCACCAACGTTCTTCAATTGGTCAGACAATACCTTAAGTTGCTGGCAATAGGAAGAAGCATTTGGAAAATTCTCCATATTCGTGTGGGAGAAATCTTGTTCCAGCGTCACAGCACGTGAGTGTTTGTTGTCCTGGAAAATATCTTTCAAGCGCTTACAAGCCTCCAACGCTGTCGAGTCCGGTTCGAGGATCGTGTGAAGCAAATCCGTGGATATAGTCGCATATATCCATTGAAGGACCGTGGCATCGAGAGTGACCCACAACTCCTTCTCCTCAGCAGTAGCTGGGGCCTTCGGAGCAGGTAATTCCGAAGGCAAGATGTGATGAATTACACGATGAGATCGTGCGTGGATCTTGAATAACTCCGCCCAAGTAGTGTATTGGACGTTTTCCATCTCAAGAGTGATGGTGATGTGGTTCCGGATGTTGGAAACCGCAAGAGCAGGATGGAAGGTGTTCTTCGATGTCGACATCGTAAGAAAAAGGAACGAAAAAGATGAACAGAATTGAATCAGAAACTAGGGGCGCAGCGGAGAGTTGCAAGAAAACCCTAGGTCTCGTGATACCATGTAAGATTGTATAATCTGTTATTCCATTCATTCTGAAAGGTCAAATATATACAAGAGAATATCCCCTAGTCTAGGCAGATATCAAGCACTAATTCTAAGCCTACCATATATACGAGATTTACAAATATTCTAGAAATATTAACATATATTCTATTAATATGGGCTAGTCTGCAGATCTATTGACTATTGATATAGTTTCTTCGCATAAATTCGAGGGTTTCTTCCTATAAATTTGTGACGGGATGGAGGGAGTAATATATATAGTTTCTTTAACGTTGAAACAATAATTGTGCGGGAAGAATTAATTTGAAAGAATATTTTTTTATTTTGTGTAGAATTTTTCGAGGGTTTCTTCGCATAAAACTTGCAGGTACTATAATGTCTATATAATGTTATTGGAAGTTAGATTAATTCAACGTGAATATTGGGAGTTGATTAATTCAACTTAGTTTGTTAAGATATTTCAGCGCAATATTTAGTCCACAATATTGGGAGTTAGATTCATGTCTTCTTTCATATCTTCTACGTTGCCATATATGTGTAGATTCATTACGCTGCTATATATATGCACTTTCTGGTTTCATTGTAATTCAACTTTTCATAATCAATAATATGCAGATTATATTCTGGTTTTATCATGGTATCAGAGCCTAACTGGTTGTCCATTCAAGATTTGCTTTTCTTTTATTTTCTTGATGCAATCCTTGATTCCGTATTGAAGTATGGCCGACGATAAGCGTGGTGGCCAATCACGTGTAACACAGGTTGGAAACGATTTGAGCCTTGTGCAAGGACTCACCGATGATCAATTGCAGCGATTAACGCGATTTATGCGTGCTGAAATTAATAAGAATCCCAATCCCTATTCCGAAACCACAACGAACACGGTGGGTATGACGATAAATTACTTGACGTCTTGGATCATTGATTCGGGAGCAACCGAACACATCACTTGCAATGGCAATATACTCACTGATGTTGTGACACGTCATTCAGAAGCACCTGTAAAGATACTCAATGGAACCATAATCCCAATACATGCAGTAGGCAAATTCACGTTTGATAATGGCCTGCATCTTGGCCATGTCTTACATGTGCCAACTTTTCACTGCAATCTTCTCTCTGTTCGACGCCTGACTCATGATTTGAATTGTATTTTCACGTTCTTTCCAGATTTTTGTGTAATACAAGACTTACGCTCGAGGAAGCTGATTGGAATGGGTAAACAATGTGATGGTCTATATTACATGGAGTTCTTGAAAACTGAGGGGTCAGCTTTGACAACTGTTAGAAGTTCGAATTTATGGCACAAACGTTTGGGCCACGTCTCTAATGGTAAATTACGTTACATAGATTCATTGAAAAATTTTACAGGTAATACTCATTTCTGTGATTCATGTGTTCGTGCAAAACAAACTCGCTTGCCTTTTCCCATTAGTATTAGCAAAACTTTGCACTGCTTTGAGTTGGTACATTGTGATATTTGGGGTCCTTATAGATGTGATACATTTAGTGGTGCACGTTATTTTCTGTCAATCGTTGATGATTTTAGTCGTGGAGTGTGGATTTTTCTCTTGCAACAAAAATCTGAGGTTGCCAAATATTTAATTCAATTTTGCAATATGATTCGAACTCAATTTCATCTCGAGGTTAAGCGCCTCCGCTCAGATAATGGCGTTGAATTTCAATCTTCGGTTTTACTTAACCACTATGCTAATAATGGTATCCTGTTTGAGAGCTCTTGCACAGAAACCCCACAACAAAACGACGTTGTTGAACGTAAACACAGACATATATTGGAGGTAGCTCGGGGGCTGCATTTTGAAGCTGGATTGCCAGTCGAGTTTTGGGGAGAATGTGTTCTCACAGCCGTTTACATAATTAATCGGCTGCCCTCATCAGCCATTTCAAACAAGACACCTTATGAAATCTTGTTTGATAAGAAACCCTCATATGATCACCTTAGAGTTTTCGGATGTTTGGTATATGCCCATGACAATCGTCGCAAGGATAAGTTTGGTGAAAGGGGGAGTGCTTGTGTGTTCGTTGGATATCCAAATGGTCAAAAGGCATATCGTGTTTTCGATTTGAACAGTCATAAGTACTACAGTTCACGTGATGTCACATTCTTTGAAGATATATTCCCTTTCAAAGGCCTTGAAGGCATGAGCCTTGCGGATGCTACTAATCAAGCGCAAGCACGGGTTCACGGTCAACACATTATTTCCGAACCCATCACACCTCGCCCTTTCGTGAGAAAACTCATCCCACAAAGCAATGACGTTGAAGGAAATTCACACCCCTTGCCCGACAATACACCAACCAATCATGAATCAGTCACGGATTCCCCAACATCAACTGGAGACGTTGCACCTTTGGCTCCCAGTGCCCCAACTCGTGAAAGTAACAGAATTAAGAGACGTCCCAAACACCTAGATGAGTATATCACAGATTTACCCCCCTCAGTAGACCATTCACAACCCATTACCAATTCAGCAAACTCGACAATATATCCCCTTTCTAACTTTGTCGCCTACAATAAATTTAATATCGCTCACAAGGCTTTTCTAGCGGCCATCACGTCACGTGATGAGCCTAAGTATTTTTCACAGGCCATTAAAAATCCCTAATGGCGAGAAGCAATGAAGAAAGAGATTCAAGCTTTGGAGGCAAATGGGACGTGGAAATTAACCCCACTACCCCCGGGAAAGAAAGCGGTTGGGTCAAAGTGGGTATACAAAATAAAATACAAACCTAATGGAGATGTGGAGAGGTATAAGGCTCGGTTGGTGGCAAAGGGATTCACTCAGATTGAAGGGGTCGACTTTCATGAGACTTTTGCACATGTAGCAAAATTGGTCACAGTTCGTTGCATGTTAACCATTGCAGCAAAACGAAATTGGATAGTTCATCAATTGGATGTGAATAACGCATTCCTTCACGGTGATCTACATGAGAACGTGTATATGCACATACCTCAAGGGTTTGCTAAAGAAGGCGACACTCGAGTTTGCAAACTCGAGAAATCTCTTTACGGACTTCGTCAAGCATCTAGAAACTGGTACGAAAAATTTACTCAGGCACTCATTGCCATCGGCTTCTGCCAATCTCGCGCCGATCATTCTTTATTTGTATACCGCAAAGGGACCATCTATGTTTCCGCATTAATCTACGTCGATGACGTTTTACTTGCTGGGAATAATTCCACTCAGATTGATTTCGTAAAACACTACTTGGATAAGAAATTCAGCATTAAGGACTTGGGCACCTTGAAGTATTTCTTAGGGATAGAAGTGGCACGTTCACCGGATGGTTTCGTTTTGAGTCAACGCAAGTATGCATTGGATATTTTAGAAGAAAGTGGACTACAGGGAAGTCGACCAAGCTCATTCCCCATGGAACAAAATTTGAAATTACGCCCTGATGATGAGAGCCCACTCGTCGAGGCCTCTCAATATCGTCGCTTAGTCGGACGATTAATTTACCTCACGGTAACCCGCCCGGACATAGTCTTTGCCGTCAGCCAATTGAGCCAATTTTTGAGCAACCCGCGTCAAACGCACCTCACAGCAGCGCATCGGGTTCTGAGGTATCTCAAACAAGCGCCTGGACAGGGCATTTTTCTCCCCGCTGCCGGTGATTTCACCCTTCAAGCCCACTGTGATGCAGATTGGGCAGGCTGCTCATTCACTAGACGTTCGTCGACTGGGTATATCATCTCCCTCGGTGGATCGCCAGTTTCTTGGCGCACCAAGAAACAGTCAGTCGTGTCCCGTTCGTCCGCTGAAGCGGAGTATCGTGCCATGGCCACAACAGTTTGCGAAGTAGTTTGGCTTCGTTGGCTCTTGCGAGATTTTGACATAGTTCAAACTGTCCCCACTCCAATCTTTTGTGATAACCAAGCAGCCCGTCACATTGCCGTAAATCCAGTTTTTCATGAGCGAACGAAACACGTAGAGATGGATTGCTACTTCGTCCGCGAGAGAGTGGCAAAGGGCGACATTCAACCATGCAAGGTTTCCACAGAACATCAGGTTGCAGATATGTTTACTAAGGCACTTGGCACGGAACGCTTCCGATTTCTTTGTGGCAAGCTGGGTGTTCGAGACCTACACACTCCATCTTGAGGGGGAGTATTGGAAGTTAGAATAATTCAACGTGAATATTGGGAGTTGATTAATTCAACTTAGTTTGTTAAGATATTTCAGCGCAATATTTAGTCCACAATATTGGGAGTTAGATTCATGTCTTCTTTCATATCTTCTACGTTGCCATATATGTGTAGATTCATTACGCTGCTATATATATGCACTTTCTGGTTTCATTGTAATTCAACTTTTCATAATCAATAATATGCAGATTATATTTTGGTTTTATCAAATGTCAATGTTGAGTTAATTTCTCATAAATGTTGATATGAGATGACCTAGAACTACCTTCGTTCTGAAATATATTTTTCATAGATAAGTAAGTAATGTCATTTATGTGGAAAAGGGAAGTGGGAGATGAAGGAATCCTGTCTCGTTTGTAATGTGAAGTACTCCGTAATATTGTTGTAGCAATTGCGTGCGTGCACAGAAGGGCATAAATTAATGTGTTACTTGCATCACTGAAATTTACCTTGAGAATTACTCCATTGTAAGGTTGAATTAAGAAAGAATGTTAACATTGAGAATTTTATATTTTATTTAAATTGTTTTTGGTTTTTCAGTGGTACAGTATGATGATAAATGACAAAAAAAACTTATATATAAAATATTTCAATAATGCAATATAATTAATTAAAGTAAATTTGAGGTTAAAATTCGTAGGTTAAACTTGGATCAAATTTAAGTAAAATATACTCTCTCCGTTCAATTTTATTATGTCAATTTTTTCGACCACGAGTTTTAATAAATATTGATTAGTTTATGTATAAAGTACATAAAGTTAGAGGTATGATGGGATGTTGTGGCCATTGTGAGATCCATTTATAGATAAAGTGATTGTTTATAAATAAAGTCAATGACAATTTGTGTAAATAAGTGATGGTTGAAGGATGAAAATAAAGTAGTGTGAATATTAAAATTTTCAAATAAGAAATGAGAATAATAAAATTGGACAGCTCGAAAAGGAAGGTGAGAATTACTCCCTCCGTCCCGTGATTACTTGCACGCTTTCCTTATTTGGACGTCCCAAAATTACTTGCACACTCTTAATATGGAAATACACCACAAAATTAATATCCTCCCAACATCATTTTATTTTCAAAATTGCCATCATCTTTTTACATAAATTTTACTTTACATCTCACCAAATCACCTAAAATACCCCTCATTTATCTTACATCATCAACTACTAAATTTACTTTTCTTAAAAAAACGTGTTAGTCAAACCGTGCAAGAAATCCTGGGACGGAGGGAGTATAAAATTGAATGGAGGGAGTATTTTTTTCATTTCAAGTATTGTTTTAATACATGACTAAAACTATGTTACTATATAACTATAATATTGTCACTACAAGTCCATAAATATTCTGAACAATTAATTTTTTTAGCGAATTTGTATAATTTTTTTAAAAATGTAATAGTACACTTTTGGTACTGTAGTAGTAATATTTTAGTTTTGTAGTAACAATATATTGGTCATGTAGTAATTAATCCACCTGCTTGAGATCGAATCACTTTTGATCCATGAATTTTTTATTGCTTAAATGTCACTTCTGCTAATAAATTTTTTGTCTTGTATATTTCTATTTTTTTAAATAGTAAATGAGTTGCACTACACATTCAGATTTTGAATATTTAAAATTTAGTAAAATGTCGAAAATACTCCTAATTGAATATTAGTAATATTTTATTTAACGAGAGTATTGCAATAAAATTATATATATTTTTTTTTTTTGAAAACAAAACGGATTAGTTTTCATTATTGCAAACGCAAAGCGCGACCGGGAGTCCTTCCACATAAATTGGAGGATCAACCCAACAGTAAAAATTATTGAAAAGACGAGCGCTTCTAGCTAAAGAGTGCGCCAATATATTGGCACCCCGGTTAACATGAGACACCGTAACATTCGAAAATTGGTTTAACAAGTTCTTGCAAGCTTGTATGTAATCTCCAAAAGTTGATGAGAGTACTTCCGTCGAATTTATCGCATCTACCACTATCTTTGCATCCCCTTCGATGATACAATTGTCTTTCGCTTGAGATTTGAGCCACGACAACGCTTCATAAAAACCCATTGCCTCTCCAATTACTGCCTCAAAACAACCTTGTACAGCAACTAATTTCCCACACAGAATACTACCAAGCTCATCACGCATGACTAGGCCTACTCCCATTTGATTAGTATCCATGAACATAGCTGCATCTGTATTGATTTTTGTCATGCCGATTGGCGGTGCATGCCATGCCTTGCATTTGACTGTAGTTGGCGAAACCATTTTCTCTGATGCACCCCTAGCCATCTTCCATTCACGCCAGAATGCGGCCGATGTGTGGACAGCTTCGTTCGTCGGTTTTTTTGTGCCTTCCCACACCATGGAATTTCTTTCTTTCCATATTTGCCAGAACACCATAGCAAAACTTGCTCTCACGTCTGTAATCGGGCCGCTACACATGTTAATCACCCATTCTCTCCAGTTGGATGACTTGCTAGCATTTTCATCTATTTTCGACAGGAGTCCGGCGATGCTCCAACACGAGCGTGCATAGGGACAATTCACAAAAATGTGCCACTCGTCTTCGAACAGATCTCCACATAAAGGGCAATTCAATTCCAGGACCACATGCTTGGCATGAAGATTGTGCTTCGTCGGCAAACAACCCCGCCCTGCTCTCCATAGAAGGTCCCTAACTTTGGGAGGTACATCTAGATTCCATATGGCCCCCCAGTCTCCTTCCAGGTTCAATAATGGGTTCATGATTCTTTTCATTCTCATCTTGTATGCCGTTTTTACGGTGTAATTTCCAGATTTCTCTGGATACCAAATTAGCTTGTCCTCTGCACCCATAGGTGGAAGTGGCATGTTCACAATATTCTGCACATCCAGTGGAAGGAGGTCATTCAAGAGCTCTATGTCCCAAGTGCGCGCTTCCGGGTCAAATAGGGCCGAAACATGGAGATCCTCTAAACCCTCGATCTGGTCAGAAATTACCCGCCCTGAATCAGTGTTCGACACCCACTGATCACCCCAAATGCGAATTCTTTGCCCTGTGCCAATTTTCCATCTTAAGCCATCTTTAACTGTGTTTTGTGACGCGTGTATACTCGTCCAAGCATAGCTGGGGTTTCCTCCCAACTGGGCAGTTAAGAACTCACCCCTCGGGTAGTAACGTGTCTTTAACACTTTGCAGACTAATGCCTCGGGCTCTGAAATTAGACGCCACCCCATCTTACCAAGTAATGCCAAGTTGAAGCTGTGCAGATCGCGAAATCCACGCCCACCATTAGTTTTATCAATGCACATCAATTCCCATCTGAGCCAATTAATTCCTTTCGACTCATTAGTGGCTGAACCCCAAAAGAATTTGTTCATCATGGTTTGAAGTTCCTTCAGGAGGGTGATCGGCAGCAGGAAAGATGTCATGCAGTAGACGGGTATTGATTGCGCTGCGGATTTAATGAGGATTTCCTTTCCGGCTCTCGATATTTTCTTGCTGCGCCATCCCTGTATTTTTGTCCATAATCGATCTTTGATGTAACCAAAGATATCACGTTTGTTTCGGCCTATAAGGGACGGCATTCCCAGATATTTTCCGGTATTCAAATCATTGTAAACCCCCAGAACATTCATTACCTCCGCCTGCTGCTCTAGACTCACATTTCTACTGAAATAAGCGCCCGATTTCGAATAGTTAATGGCTTGCCCAGATGTTCTTTCATACATATCCAAAATACCTTTAAGAGTCTGGCTCTCCGCTAATGTTGCCTTGCAAAACAGCAAACTGTCGTCCGCGAATAGAAGGTGTGATATTGGCGGAGCGAGACGACACACCCTATTTCCGTGAAGTCGACCTTCTTCATTTGCCCGATTTAGGGCTGCTGACAGGCCCTCTGAGCACAGAATAAATAGGTAAGGTGATAATGGGTCGCCTTGCCGAAGACCTCTCTCGGGGATAATGGGGCCTATTTCCTCTTCATTTACTTTGACATTGTAGCGCACAGTTTTAACGCACATATTTATCCACGTAATCCATCTTTCCGCGAATCCCAGTTTACGAAGGATTGTTTCAAGATAATTCCAGTCAACACGATCGTAGGCCATGATGTCGATCTTAACTGCCACATCTGTACGGGAGCCTGTTCTTCTATTCTTCATCGCATGAATTGTTTCGAAAGCTATCATTATGTTATCTTGGATAGCCCGCCCCGAAATGAACGCCGATTGTGCTTTATCAATTAACTCAGGTAGCACTTCCTTCAAACGATTGCACAGGACTTTCGAAATAATTTTATAAATGACATTACAAAGAGAGATTGGTCTCAAGTCGCGTACCGTGTGTGGAATGTCAATTTTTGGCAGTAGCACTATCTTGGTATTGTTAAGGTTTGGTGGAAAGGATCCTCTTTGTAGCCACATCTTTGCTGCACGGTACACATCCTCTCCCACTAAGTCCCAATGATGTTGGTAAAACAGGGGGTTAAACCCGTCGGGCCCCGGAGAAGTATCTCCTTTCATTTGGTGCACGGCTTTGTCAAATTCTTTTTTACTGAAAACTTTGGTTAACTCAATATTTTGGTCGGCAGAAATCACTTGTCTAACGGGTTGGAGAAATTCCGTGCCATCCTCCCTCGCCAGGTCTTGCTGGAAGATATTGCTAAAGTAATCATGAACTACTCCACAAATCTCTTCTTGCGATGTTACCCATTCCACGTGATCATTTTGTAAGCGCTGAATTTTGTTATGTTTCTTTCGAGTAGACGCCGATTGATGAAAGAAATTAGTATTGAGATCACCCCCTCGAAGCCAGTGAACCTTGGCCCTTTGACGCCAGTACACCTCTTCCTGCTGAAGAAGCCTCCCCAGATCAGCCCTTGCCGTGGCATATTCATCCCTACCTCTTCGGCTCATATTACCCTGGAGGCATAAAATATGGTTCTCAAGATTCCTTTTCTGCATTCTGAACCTCGAATCCACGTTCCTTCCCCACGAAAGGAGGGTTTCACTGGTCGCATTTAATCTTGTAGTGATTTCCAAATCTTTGAAACCCCACCAACATTGTCGGATCACTGCTTTCAGGGATGGTTCCTCCAACCATCGATTTTCAAAACGAAATGCTTTCCTTCGGATAAAAGCCACTGTCGGGGCTGTAGACAAAAGAATGGGAGAGTGATCTGAGATGGGAGCCACCAGATTGAAGAGTTCGGCGCTTTGAAAACGGACATGCCAAGCAGGGTTTGCCATGGCTCTGTCTAGTCTCTCTTCTATCGCCGAGTGTGGTTCCCTTCCTCTACTCCAGGTGAAGGGGTAACCTTGTAAAGGGATATCTGTGAGGCGACAATCATTCACTGCATCCCGAAACCCACGAAAGAGTGCTTGAGGATGAGGGACCCTTCCTCGCTTATCGTTTGGTGATAGAAGATCGTTGAAATCTCCAATGCAAACCCATGGGAAATTATTAATTTGTGCCAGTGAGCGGAGCAATGACCAAGACATGTGTCGACGAGTGCGTTCTGGGTATCCATAAAACCCTGTTAATCTCCAATCCCCATTCTCATCATGAATATGTAAATTAATGTGGTTACGGGAATAATTCAAAATAGAGCAAACATTATTATTCCAAAACATGGCAAGGCCACCACTGTGGCCAATACAATCTACTGAAAAACATGAAGAGAAATTTAAAGTGACACGAATAGCTTCTAAGCGAACCCCATATGATAACGTTTCAGTGAGGAAAACAATGTCGGGCTTCCGAGCACGAACGAGCTCGCACAGTGCCGGAACTGCAGCTGGTTGACCCAAACCCCTGCAGTTCCAACTTAAGATTTTCATTGGTCCCGGCTGGCATTCTAACTATTCAAATGCTATTTTTCGAGAGTAAATATAGTTATAATCACCTAGTGTAAAAATTGAAAAGTTCGTCCACAAAATTTAAATGTTAAAGAGTAAATAATGAGTTCCAAAGAATGAAGCAAAAGCCTTCATTCTCCAGGCTTGAAGGAATATACTGTAGTCGGTTAAAAGAAATGCAAATTCCTACTAGCTAGCTTTTTTTTTTTTTTCGTTTTCGTCGTTTATTTCCACGAAGCTTTAAATCTGAAATGAATATTATTTATTATCTTTCAATATAAAGAGATTCTTCTGTCCAACTTCAAGCTGCATTATGTATTTGACGTATCTAAATTCTCATATAGAGGGACGATTGTGATCTCATGCATAAAAGAAAAAAAAAAACTTTTGATTTTTTTTATTTTTTATGTCTCAAAATCCGGTTCATTAACCTATTAATTCGAGAAATAAAAAAACTCATCACTAGTTTGAAAACCAAATAGTATCAAATTATATACTCCTTTTTAATTTTTTTTATTTCTGTAACAAATTTTAAAGAATATTATTTGTTTATGTACAAAATAGACATAAAATGGAGTGAAGTATATTTTTTTAAAAATAAAATATACACATTTATGTGTACAACCTATAAAGAAAAACAAGTTTACTATATATGTTAATTAATTATTTTCATATATATTGTTTAGTATTATTCCCTCCATCCCAACATTACTTGCATAGTTTGATTAACATGGTTTTTAAGAAAATGAAATTTAGTGATTGGTGATGTATCATGTATATAGTTGTTATTCGAGTCGAGTCGAGTATTTGAGGTTCCAATTCGACTCGATAACATTACCGAGTTAAAAATTAAGCTCGGCTAACGAGCCTATCGAGTCGAGTCTAATGGAATTTTTTTTTAAAAAAATAGTTACCGAGTCTAACAAGTCGAGCTGGAGCAGGCTTGTTAGTAAATCGAGTATCTATCGAGCTCGAGCTCGACTCATTAAGCTAAACGAGTTGAGCCGAGTCTCGTTAAGGCTCGGTTCGAAGATGTAAGATAAATAAAAGGTATTTTACGTGATTTGATGAGTTATAAAGTAAAATGTATGTAAAAAGTAGTGACAATTTTGAAAATAGAATAATGTTGAGAGGATATTAATTTTGTAGGATATTTCTATATTAAGAATGTGAAAGTAATTTTGAAGCGTTCTAATAAGAAAAGTGTGCAAATAATCACAGACCTAAAGGATAATTATTAGTATTAAAAATTATGAATCATACTATCAAATGAATATTCTTCCTAGTTGAATAAATGTGAGACATAAAAAATAGTTGAATAAATGGTTTGATTTCCTCTATTAATTAAGAGTTATTTAATTGTCTTATGTCGAAAATTAATGAAATTAAATTAATTGATTTTTAATCCTTAAAAAAAGGGTTTTTTTATGGTGGAATCAACTCGAGATTCCTCCCATACAAAGACAAAGGAGCCCCTCAAAAGAATTTGTGTTTTATTAGTTTTTTATCGTCCAATTCTTTATGAATGTGTATATTTTGAAATGATTAATTACACCAAACTTTCTCATGGTTTGAAAATATTACACAGAAAATTTCTGTGATCTGAAAATTGGATGAAATTTTTATTTGTGATTTATTAAATTGAGTGTTTTTTTTAAATGAGATAAAGATATGGACTTATAGAATAGTATGAAATTAATTTATTTATATTAATTTTTTAACATAAAAGGAAAGTTAAACATGAAAAAGATTTGCTACTCTTAATTGAAAAATTCAAATCTTTGGCACCAAGAAACTTGATTATCAAGAAAAATCTTATATTTTATTCCTTAATTATCAAATTACATATGCACCAAATTAGATACAATTATTTTGATATTTTTACCATAAAAATTTATATAAAATATTTTATACATGAAAACATAAATTGATCTATTACATTTACATGTGTAAAATATTTTAACTATATATTACATTTTGTCGATAGTTTTTTTTTTATGCTTCGACACGGTTTCAAACTTGAGATCTAGTGAGAATCACACTTTAGTAGAGTTATTTTACCGAAAGTAATTTACATTCAAATTTATTTTCTGTAATCAGTCAATGAGAATATTATTTATTTGTAAACATCTACTAAAATCTAAACGGCACGAGGAATATAAATATAACCTTTTTTCTTTATTAACTTTGTATAATAAAAATTATATAAAAGGACCTGATCAAATACAGTCTTTTTTTTTTAAACATGAAATGATTTAGTAATATTTTCATTATTCTTACTTTATCTTTTTTAGTTCATTTTTTTATTATTATTATTTAAAAAAATATATTATCATTCACATTAATTTTTTTATCATTTAATCATTCAATCTACACCATTAAATTATTTTATAATTTTCTTTATATATTTCTTTTCATCCTTCATTTGTCACTTCATTTTCATTATAAAATATCTCTCTTCTTTATTTTCTTTTTATTTTCATTCTTGGTGTCATTTTCGATAATGAAGGATACTGAATACTGCAAGAAACGTGTATATATATATTTTTTTAAGTGATATTTTTTCATAATAAAATAATTAATAAACGCAAAAATATTAATTAATCTTGCAAAATTTATATTATACTAACGCAAACAAAATAAAAATATATAACTAAATTTACATATAAACTATATATACAGTTTATTAACATAGTCCTAATAAACATTTATAAATTCGATCATTAATAGAATAAATTATATTTGAAATAATTAATTTAATTCTTGAATATATATATATATATCTATTACTCCCTCCGTCTCATACTTGAAGGCTCAAACCAATTAGATACGGGTTTTAATGAATGAATTGTTTATTAATATTGTGTAAGATAAAGTGGGGATAGTAAAAACTTTTCAACTTTATAAATAGTAATAAAGTTACTACTTTTTAGTGTAATAAAGTAGTGACAATTGTTGTAATATTGTGATGTTTTAAGGGAAGTGTTTAAAAGTGTTTTTGCTATTTTAAGTAATGTGCCTTCAAGTATGGGACGCCCAAAATGGTAAAATGTGCCTTCAAGTATGGGACGCTCAAAATGGTAAAATGTGCCTTCAAGTATGGGACGGAGGGAGTACTATGTATAAAGGGGGCTTCAGCTCAAAAATGGGCCAGTTACTTGCCGGTTGCCCAACAATTCACTTGTAAATTTACGTGTCCCACCTACTTTGACACGTGTTCTCTTATGTTTTCTCCACGTAATTCTTCTCCACAGTATTTTCATTTCACCATCTACCTTCCTCTCCTTTGCACACCTTCCTTTCCGTCTGTGAATCCTTCCACCATCCCTCTTTGCTGTTTTTGTTATTTTTCTACAACTCTAACAACTCGCCTTCTCAGTTAATTTCGTCATCCCCCTACACACTGCTAATTCAATTTCTCCCTTTAATCATCTCGGTGTTAGCAAGCTACCCCTCTTTTGTATTCTTTATATATATATGTATGGTTTATTGATACTCTACACATCCACTGCACTAAAAGGTACTCCCTCCGTGCGCCTATAAGCTTTCCATTTTACCATTTTAGTCCGTCCGCCTATAAATTTCCCATACCCTTTTTGGTAAGTACTTTTTCTTACACTTCACTTTATATTTTACTTTTTCTCTCTATCTCTCTCCTTCTTCCAATCACATCACTTGTACTATCTATTATTTAATCATTTTTCTTAATCTTTGTGCCAAAAAGTAGCGGGAAGCTTATAGGCGGACGGAGGGAGTATTTAATTTGTTGTTTGTTCTTTTTTTACTATTTATTGTTTACGTTTGTGTTTTCTTCGAATTTTAATATTTTACTTAAAGAAAAGAAAGGTGTTAGCTAGGGAAGGGGAACTGGCTAGGCTATTGTAGTTTGGGTATTTATATGCACATGCACCAACTGTTTGATAAATTGTTGGTAGAGAAATATTGTAGAAATTAGTTAGATGAATGATATCAAGAGGAAGATTCAATTTTAATATGGTGATAACAAACATATTTGACATATATCATATCATAATTGATGGAATTAAGAGCCAAATAGCTCTTAAAAAACATTTTTTGTTTATTTTAGTTGAATGTCTTTATCTGTGCAGCTTGAGTGTAGGAGACTTCTGAAGAAGAAGCAAACTTTCTCTTGTATTAAATAAACTTGTTTTTACATAAAATGATTATAGTTTTATGTTTCCCTAATTTAGGATGCCTCTACTTGGAGGGCAGGAACAAAAAAAAAAAAAAAAAAACCCTACAGAGGAAGAGTCTATCGAAAACACATGTATTTACAGGAAGAAAAAGGAGGGACAATCACTTAAATCTTAAAAATCATACTCTTTTTCTTGCTTCTTTACACTTTCCACCTTTTTCTATCACAATAGGATGGCTCAGTAATTGTATTCTCTAATTGTATTATTTGCTAGGGGTTTTTTCTTCTTTGTGAAAGAAGAAAAGAAAAGGTAGAGTAGTATTATTCTCTCTTGGAAAAGGAAGGAAAGATCTATAAATACATATATTTTACAAATAGACCAGTTGTTATGATTATTTAAAAAAGGAAAAAGTCATGGTGGTTGATTTACTTGTTTGTTTTGTTCATTAGTGTTGCTTGTTCTTTAGACATTTTGTGTCCTAATTGCTGGTATTATTGTATAATTGATTCATTTATACGGGCTGTTTCAACGACAACTCTGTTCAGAACTCAAAAGCTCACATACAGAAAATGTTATGCTATGTTATATTAGAAAATGATACTTTAAATATTGATTATAACCTGTAGATGTTGTTAACTCTTAAATGATTTAACATTATCAACAACATATTAATTTGACCTTCCTTGATTTATTCTAAGTCCTTTCTGAAATGTTACATTAAATGTTGTACTAAATTCTCTCACATTCAGGTACAATTTTAGAAGCTTCTACAAGAGTCTGGAACCTGGAAGATTCCAGAATGTTGGAGAACGTGATAGAAGAGTTTGGAGCAGTTTAGAACGACCTAGAAGATGGAAGAAGGATCTAGAGAGATCATGGAAGTTGAGGTCCTAAAAAATAGGATCTCATAATGGAAGGATCTAGAATTCGACTATTGCTCTATAAATACCGCTAAAGCCTTTCATTTCAAAGCATGCACTATTCGAGTAACACCTTCTTGAGCGTTCAACCCTAGTTAGGAGTTATGGTCAGTAGTTGTATCGTTTAACGTACGTCGAGGGATACCACACCTTCTAGTGTACTTAGTTCTAGTCTTGTATCGAGTGAGAGTGAATCATAGATCAGATTAGTTCTTTAGACAGTGTTCTTACACTTCAGTCTATTTGCGGATTCAGGCACCTGCCTCGATTGTAGTTTCGGTTTGTGGAATGTTGAAGTAATTGTTGAGACATTTCACACGACATTTTCGTAACTTAGGAACTAAGTTATTGTTTTCGCCGTAAGGCTTAGCATAGGTTTTGTTATTAATAAAATCCATGTTAAAAATTATTCCATTGTGTTCTTATTGTGTTTTAGTGTTTTAGACTTCCGTTGTGTACTGTGTTTACTTTCTGTATTCTGTTAGAGTTAATGTTACACTAATTGTCACAACATTCAGTGTAACATTGTTCTGTTTTTTACTTAAACACTAGATACTACCCCACGCACACTTTTAATTGGTATCAGAGCCGATACCTGACGACACTAGGTTTAGATCCTTGCTTAAAAGTATGTTTTAGTTTATGTTAGCAATGGAAACACATCACATATCCACTGCACTTAGGTCACCCGTTTTAGATAGTTCAAATTATGCTTATTGGAAGCCTAAGATGCGAATGTACATCAAGTCAATTGATGAACGTGCTTGGAGGACTGTTCTTACAGGTTGGGACGTACCAAAGAATTCAGCAGATGCCGATGGTGAAATTCAACTCAAGAAAGAGGTTGATTGGACAGCCGATGAGATAACAACAGCAAGATACAATTCTAAAGCATTAAATGATATTTTTACTTCTGTTGATACCTCTATGTTTAAAATTATATCTAACTGTCCTACTTCTAAAGATGCATGGGACAGGTTACAAGAGCATTGTGAAGGTTCCGATAGTGTTCGAAGGACAAAGTTTCGAATGTTGGGGACAAAGTTTGAGAATCTTCGAATGAGGGAAGATGAAACAATTTCATCCTACAACGAAAGGTTAAGTGAGATTATTAATGAATCATATTCTCTTGGTGACCCTATTTCTAATGTTAGAGTAGTACATAAGATATTAAGGTCTGTTCCTAAAAGATTTGATGCTAAGATTTGTGCTATTGAAGAGGCAAAAAACACTGATAAGATGAGTCAAAATGAATTAGTGAGTATTCTTAGAACCTATGAAATAAACACTAATCAAATTGATGAAACTAAAGATGATAAGAAAGTTATTGTTTTTAAAGGAGAGACATCAAACAAGTCTGAGATTCAGCCTATCATTACTGAGGTTGATTCGGATGAAGAATTGATTGATGAATGCCTTAACAATCCTGACAACATTGCCCTTCTTACAAAGCATTTTAATAAATTTCTTAAGAAGTCTATGCATAAATCTAAAGGAAACATTTAGCCTAAGATCCAAATCAACACTTCAACACCACAACCAGAAAGGAGGAAGAGTCAATTCACACCAAGACCATCAAAGAGTGGAGGTAAACCAAGGTATGATCCTGAATTTAGAAAATCAGTTCAATGCAATGCATGTTCTGGATATTACCACTATGAAAATGAGTGTGCAAATACCAGACTGAAGCAAAAACTGAATTTTAGTGCTACCTTGAGTGATGGATCTGATAATGATGATCTTGATGAGTTTAATGAAAAAGAAAGTGCTCACTTTACCAGAATTGATTATAATGATTCCTCAGATGATGATCTGGATGATACAGATTCTGATGTTGCACCAGATGTCTTCACATCTACAGTAACATCAAAACAGAGTCACCCAAATTTGAACTGTTTTAATGGTTTTGTTGATGATGCGGGAAAAAGGATTGATGATGAGACATATCAGAAATTGTTAGATGATTGGAACTTTCAGAAACTCACTCTGAATTCTTTGAATAAAGAGAATGAGGATCTGAAAGACACAATCACTAAGCTAGAAGTCTTACTTACCAGAAGAGATCTTGAAGTTTGTAAACTGAAGGAGAAATTGATCACCTCTACTTTAAGTTTCAGAAAATTTTCTAAGAGTGCCTCTGATGTGAATGATGCTTTAGCTATAGGTAAATCTAATAATTATGGTTTAGGTTATAATGGTGAAACTGCTTCTATTTCTGAAAATTTTAGAAAACCTGTGAAATTTGTGAAGGCAAATGTTAACACATCTGATGTAACATCTGAACAAACAAATTCTCACAAGGTTAAAAGGAAGTATATTTGTCATTATTGCCTTAAATATGGTCATATTCGTCCCTTCTGCTTGCAAATGGTTAAAGATTTGAAAACTGAATTTATGCTATCTAGAATGTCTTCACATCCTAGGAAACATTCTATGAAATCTGCATGGAAACCAAAAGTTACCTGTAATGTTGTTCACACATCTTTGAAAGCATGTTTACCTGGTCTATGGTATTTTGATAGTGGTTGTTCTAGACATATGACAAGATAAATAGACTACTTATCTGATTATGTGACCTTGAATGGTGGTAAAGTTACATATGTTGGTGGATCGAAAGGAAAGATAATAGGAAAAGGAACTTTGAATGTTGAAGATTTTCCTAAGCTTAAAAATGTCTTGCATGTTGATGGCTTACTTGCTAATCTGATTAGTATTAGTCAACTTTGTGATGATAATTTGCATGTAAAATTTGACAAAGAGCCTTGCTATGTTCTTAATGAAGATGATGATTGTTTAATGACTGGTATTAGGTCTGCAGATAACTGTTATCTTATTGAAACTAATGTATGCAATTTGTCAAAACATGATGAGAATATCTTATGGCACCAAAAGTTAGGACATATAAATTACAGGGCAATGAAGAAACTAATCATATCAGGTGCAATCAAAGGATTACCAAAACTGGGTTTCCAGAATACCACTGTATGTGGATCATGCCAAAAAGGTAAACAGGTAAGAGTGCCGCATAAAATGTTGTCACATTGTTCTACACATCGATGCTTTGAATTGTTGCACATGGATTTGATGGGTCCTATGGAAACTGAAAGCATTGGAGGTAAAAGATATTCCTTAGTTGTGGTAGATGATTTCTCTAGATATACTTGGATTGAGTTTTTAATAGATAAATCTGAAACATTTGTTGTTTTTAAAGTTCTCTATAAAAGGTTCAAAAATGTGTATAACTTGAAAGTTAGCCGTATTAGAACTGATCATGGTAGGGAATTTGAAAATAGCATGTTTAATGATTTTTGTGATAAGAAAGGTATCTTGCAAGAATATTCATCTCCTAAAACTCCACAACAGAATGGAATTGTTGAAAGAAAGAATAGAACTTTACAAGAAATGGCAAGAGTCATGCTTTTATCTAAAAATCTTTCTAAAAGATTTTGGGCTGAAGCATTGAATACAACATATCATATTATTAATAGAGTTTATATTCGATCTGGCACTAATCAAACACCTTATGAGATTCTGAATGTTAGAAAACCAAGTGTGAAATATTTTCATGTATTTGGTTGTGTGTGT
Source organism: Galeopsis tetrahit (assembly GCA_963675135.1). Lineage (NCBI taxonomy): Eukaryota > Viridiplantae > Streptophyta > Magnoliopsida > Lamiales > Lamiaceae > Galeopsis > Galeopsis tetrahit. Next base: position 83,681,723 of record OY776120.1, read on the forward strand.
TATATTCTGAATGATAGGGATCAACTTCACAAGTTTGATTCTAAAAGTGATAAAGGTTTCTTTTTAGGCTATTCTAGAAATAGTAAAGCCTATAGAGTTTATAACCTTAGGACTAACACTGTTCAAGAATCTGTTAATGTTGTGTTTGATGATGATAAAGGTCTTACAGATGACAAAGATGAAGAAGATGTATCACAAGTCACTGATAATTCTAAGAATACACTGAAACCTGAAAATGCTGCACCAAATGCTAACACATCTGGAGCAACATCTACAGATCAGTCAGTTGTAATCTCACGGAATGATCAGTATGTTCCCAAAACGAACTCTTCTTCAAGAATAGGGAAAAGTCATCCTTCTGACCAGATCATAGGCGATGCTACAGTTGGAGTGCAAACAAGAGGAAGAATAAGATCGAATAAGGGAAAAGTCATCCTTCTATTTGCAATGTTGTGAATGCAGAGTGTTATTATTCTGAAATTGAACCTAAAAGTGTGAATGAAGCATTAACTGATGAAAATTGGATAAATGCTATGCATGAGGAACTTAATCAATTGAAAGAAATGAAGTATGGACACTTGTTCCAAGACCTAGTCATACTAATGTCATTGGAACAAAGTGGATTTATAAAAACTGATGAGTCTAGAAACATTGTTAGGAACAAAGCTAGGTTAGTTGGACAAGGTTACACCCAAGTTGAAGGTGTTGATTTTGATGAAACTTTTGCACCTGTTGTTAGGATAGAATCTATTAGATTATTGCTAGCAATTGCATGTTTTATTGACATTAAACTACATCAAATGGATGTAAAAGCTGCATTTTTAAATGGCATATTGAATGAAGAAGCATATGTAGAACAATCTAAAGGTTTTGAAGATCCACAATACCCGGATCATGTGTACAAACTAAAGAAAACATTGTATGGTCTAAAACAAGCTCCTAGAGCATGGTATGGTAGACTTACGGACTTTCTTTTAGAGTATGAATTTATTAGAGGAGAAGCCGATAGAACTTTGTTTATTAAACATACTGGAGAAGATTTACTTATTGCTCAAATATATGTTGATGATATTGTGTTTGGTTCAACGTGTGATACAATGCTGAACAAATTTGTTGAAGCAATGACAACAACATTTGGGATGAGTATGGTTGGAGATTTGAATTATTTTTTAGGTCTTCAAATCAAGCAATGTAAGGATGGTATTTTCTTCTCTCAAGGTAAGTATGCTAAAAACTTGGTCAAACGGTTTGGTCTTGAAAGCTCAAAAGTAATGAGAACACCTATGGGTTCTACTTTGAAACTTTGCAAAGACAATTGTGGAAAGGATGTTGATCCAACATTGTATAGATCCATGATAGGTAGTTTACTTTATCTAACCTCTAGTAGACCTGATATTATGTATAGTGTGTGTATTTGTGCTAGGTACCAAGCTAATCCAAATGAATCTCACCTGAATGCAGTGAAAATGATTATCAAATATGTTTCAGGTACAAGTGACCTAGGGATATGGTACACTAAGGACACCAACAACACATTGATTGGATACAATGATGCGGATTGGGCTGGAGATATAGATGACAGAAAGAGTACAAGTGGAGGATGTTTCTACATGAGAAACAATCTTGTGTCTTTGCATAGCAAGAAACAAAATTGTGTTTCTCAATCCACAGCCGAGTCTGAATACATAGCTGCAGGAAGTTGTTGCACACAACTATTGTGGTTGAGTAAGATGTTTCATGTATATGGAATTGAAAATAATATCCTTACAATTTTCTGTGATAACACAAGTACTATAAACATATCTAAGAATCCGGTTAAACACTCACTCACTAAGCACATTAGCATTAGACATCATTTTATGAGAGATTTAGTGGAGAAGAACATAGTTAAGTTGGAATATGTGCCTACTGAAAATCAAAATGCTGATATTTTTACTAAGGCCCTTGACCTTGAGAGATTCTCATTTCTGAGGAAATCTCTTGGTATGTGTAATATCTGAATAATTCTTGAGAAGATGTTGTCACAAATGCGGTAGCATTTGGGACAACATCCTAAGGTGGTATAGTTGTTATAAATTTAATTTATTTCTTATTTTCGTTGAATAATTCATTTGTAAAATATTCTTGAATCTGAAATTTGTTTGTGCAAAAATAGACATTTAACACACCTCTCAAAAGCTTGAAAAAATGAGAATGTTATAGCATACTAAAAGATGTACAAATTCACTGAGTAACTATGGAGCACGGAGTTCACTACTACGATGCCTTCTTTTCAAAAGGTGAATTTAATTTTGTAAAACATCAATAGATTTGTAATCCATTAAGTAAGTATGGGGCACGGAGTTCGCTACTACGATGTACTCTACAGGAACAATGGATCAATACGAATTAGATGCTATAGCACAAAAAGAAGAAAATGAAATGAAAAGAAAAATGCTGAAAAATTGGCTATATTAGATAGGTAAAACTTGTGAAAAACCAATGTTGAGGTGTATGTCAAATCCTTGAGCACAACATAACATGATTCGATTATATTTTTATAAGTAGTAATTATTTAATTAATTGTAGGAATTTATTTTATTTATTTATAATTATACTAACCACGTTCTTTTATTATTTCAGATAATACACATTTTTTTATTTTTTTTTAATTCTAGAATATTCTTAATTTAATTAATTTAATTTATTAATTAGGATTTTACCCCACTAACTCACCCATGATTTTACTTGTGGCTGAATTTGTGGAGCATTATCGAGTTGGTCTAGAATTTTCTTTAAGTCAAGCCTTAATCCCACGTACAATATTCCAACTACTAAGCTCTCTCTACAAATACTCCCATTTTGTGATTTTCTAAGCTTTGTAATTAATTGAGTAAGTGAAGTGTTGGGATATGAATCCTTGAAACAATATTCTAGATGATGAAAGTATGTTTTGATGGCCAAAAGCAACTTAAAGTTAGTGATATATGTGGTTCTAAGTCATCTTAACTAAGTCATCTGAATCTAAGCTTACTAATCTGATGAGAAACTTAAATTGAGATTACTGATCTTAATGCTAACTGAAGTAAGTTTACTGATCTTATAAAGTAATATTAAAGATAAAATTACTGATCTTAACTGAGTAATATTGGAATAAGATTACTGATCTGAGTATGGAAACTGAGAATAATTTTAGTGATCTTATATGAGATATTTGAAATCTGAGTTACTGATCTGATATACTTATTGATCTTATATGCTTGCTGGTCTTATATGTAAGTTACTGATCTTAAGTGTTTACTGATCTTAGTAGTTACTGATCTTATTGGTTACTGATCTGATATATGAACTGATAGGAACTAAACTGATGTTTTGTATTGTATAGACAGCTTATAGTGTAGGACTTAGAAATACTCATCTGTATATAGTTCAGTTGATGTATAGATAGGTTTTATATATGTAAAGTTGTATTCTATTGTATTCAGCATTGTAAAAGTTCAGAACAGTAAGTTTAGAACACTAGATTAGAAGAAGATCAGAAGACTAAAGAAGACTCAGAAGACTACTTCAGAATAAGAAGACTTTAAAGAAGAGTTGAAGAAGAGATTAGAAGAAATCTGGAGAAGTTTTGAACAGTTTTTAAGTTACTGTGCTGACTGACTCAGCAGAGTAAAATCCGAAGAGTAAAAATCAGAACAGTAAGTTACTGTGCTGATTTGGTGAAATTGAAGAATAAGTTTGGAAAGCTTATTTAAAGAGTAACTGAAGATTTATTGAAGATATGCTGACTTGGAAGTTGAAGGAAGTTACAAAGTCGGTTACAAGAAGAAGTTACAAAAACAGTTTTAGAGTTAGTTGAGAGTTAGTTCACAAACTGCTAACTGTCATACTAAGTTCTATAAATACTGTGTAATCTCCTACTGCTAAGACTACTGATCTTAAAGCGTTTACAAGCAATCTAAGTCTACAGAGCACAAGAAGAACTCACAGAGTTGAAGGAGATTGAAGAAGAGAAGAGCCACTGAATTGAAGAGAAGAATCAAAGGCTATTCAAAGAGAAGTTTTACTTTTCAAGTTTAAGTTTGTATTTTGTAAAACAAGTGTGCTAGTTACTTGGAGAATTACTAGTAGATCGAAGATATACCTGGAGGTATAATCGATAAGATCAAAGTCTTAATCTTGGGACTTTAAGCCACAAGAAACTCAAGGAAGAGTAATAAAACATCACAGCTGGGATTGTGAGAGTGGATGTAGACATTTGTCGAACCACTATAAAATTCTGTGTTCTTTACATTTTCAGTTTGATATTTGTTTGAATTGTTTAACTAAGAACATTAAGAATTTACAAAGATAAAGATCTATAGAAAAGTTGAGTATAAACTAGTAAGGCCCATATTATTCTGAAAGTACTGATCTGAGCTGAGTAAGCACAGTACAGTACATAAGAAGACTAAATTCCGCATTGCATATTCTGATATTTTGAAAGATTTTTGAAAGTCTATTCACCCCTCCCCTCTAGACTTTCTTAGCTTACTCAATCTTAACTCAACTTTGGGACCAACAAGTGGTATCAGAGCAGTAGTTCTTTGGACTGCTGTTTCTTGATAACCTTACAGATCTTGAGGGATATCTTACTGATCTTGCTATTACTTCTTGATATTTGTCACTATCTGAATACTTGAAATCTATCTGCTATACTACTGATCCTATTTGTCTAATCAAACATGGATGACACTAATGTGAACAAGCTGCCTAAGTTCAAGATTGCAGATTATGACTACTGGAAGCTTAGGATGGAGGCCATCTTTAGCTCGACCCATGATCTAATGGTGTCTGTGGTAACTGAAGGACCAATTGTCATCATGGTGGAAAATACAGCAGTTCTGGATCCATCCAAACCAGTTGGAGCACTGGTCCCTAAACCAAGGTCAGAACTGACTTCGGAAGAAATGAAACAAAACAATTTGGACAGTCTTGCCAAGAACTACATTTTACATACCTTACCAAATGAGTATCTTGATAAAGTACTAAAATGTAAGACTGCAAAACAGATGTGGGACAAACTGGCTATTCTTTGTGAAGGTACTACACTGATCAAAGAAAGCAAGTTATCCACTGCTGTCCAAAGGTTTGAATCATTTAAGATGAAGCCAGGAGAATCAATTGATGAGTTGGATACTCGATTTACCAAAATTATGAATGATCTTGATGTATTAGGAAAGACTTATACTGACAGAGAAGTTAACCTGAGAATCTTGAAAGCCTTGGATGAAAGGTGGAAAATGGTCAAGATGATCATTAAAACCACACAAGACATTGATTCTTGGCCGGCAGAAACTATGTTCCAAACACTTAAGGCACATGAGTTTGAGTTAGATGAAGAAGATCCTATTACTGTGATTCATAAGGATAAGGATGCCTCTAAGGACATAGCCTTTAAAGCCTCTACCTCTAAGGGGTCTAGATCATCTAAGCCTAAGGCATTAAGCATAAAGGATGAACTAGATAGTTCTGATCTTAGTCTGAAAGATCAGATGAGCCTTATGATCAAAAGATTTGATAAACTGAATAAGAGGTATGGTAGGTACAAGAGATTCTATAAGGAAACTAAGGGTTCTAATAACAGGGACTCTTCTGTGAACAGAAGGGATCAAAACTCTTCTGAAAGAAGGGATGAGATCTCTAATGAGAACAGGAGAGATAGGAACTCATCTGAAAAGAGAGATAGAAAGTATTCTGATAAGAAAGACAGGAACTCAATTGACAAGCATGACAGGAACAGAAAGCATTCTCCTCCTAAAAGAACTTCTAACAATCATGTTTGCTATAATTGTGATAAGCCAGGTCATTATGCTTATGAATGTCCTGATCTGAGTTCTGAAGATCGAGAAGAAAGGAAAGCCAGAAGAGATCGAAAATATGCCAAGGGTAAGAAGGCAATGATGGCCTACAATGACTCTGATTCGGAATCAGAAGAGTTACCATCGTCTTCATCTAACTACCCCTCTAGCAATGAAGATGAAGCCTTCATAGCAGATGATGGACTGGTAATGATGGCCAAAATAAATGATGAGGTATCATCTGCTAACTCATTTCAATCTTGTGACAATTCTGACACTGATGAAAGTGATGCTGCTGTTAGCAGTGTAGGAAGTAGTCTTCATCATTCCCAAGGAGTGACTGAAGAAGACCTTCTACAAGCTAACAAAGCATTCATTGAAATTAGTGATGAGAATATATCTTTAAAGCAAGAAATCATTAAGCTAAAAGAAGCTCAGTCAAAAGTAGATCCTAATATAGCTGTCATAAATGCAAGACTATCAGAAGAGTTGTCCCAACTCCAAGAAAAGTATGCATCCATTGACAAACTATATCAGGGTATGCTTAAAACTCAAGCCAAAGAGACTAATGAATTCAATGATTTAAAGATTAAATGTGAAAAACTTGAAGAGCGCAATAGATTCTTAGAATCTGAAGTAGTGAGCCTAGATCGAAAGCTATCTGGGATGATTAACTCTACTAAGATTAATCAAACAATCTCAGACAGATATAGAGCTCCAAATGATAAAAGAGGAATAGGTACTGATCTGCCTAGTCCATCTACTTCAGAATTTAAGAACACTAATGGAGCTAGTACAAGTTCTTTGCAACTAGATAAAGGAAAAGAACCTATGACTTATGATGATGATCCAAAACTCAAAGTACAGTCTAAATACATCCCTCCTACTACCAAGAATGGTAAAATGAAGAATGTATTAAGACCAGTACAGTCAAGACCATACCAGAAGAGTTATACTCCTCTGACCAGATCAGATCAGTCCTGGAATCAGAAGAGACAAACTCAGAACAGTAGGTCAAGACAAGCACAGGCAAGTTGGGAACAGCCTAGACCTCCTTTTATAAGGCAGTCTCAGCTGTATTCAACTAAACCTAGGAGATTTGTGCCTCATTATCATAACAAACCTGTTCTTTATCCTCCTCCTTTATCCTATGATATCTATGGAGAGGAAAGACCAAAGCAAATTTATAAGCCTTATGGTCCACATGCTTTTAGACCATATTCAAACTATTACAGACATACTGATCTTACTGAAAAAGGGATAGAGCCAAGGAAAGGCTATCTCAGAAAAATAGATCCTAAGTCTGCTGATAATTCTGAACTGGTTAATAAAGTACTGTTCTGTGATAAATTTGGAAGGAAACTGAAGAGGTCCCACTTATTCAAATCCTCAATGTTCATTTGGGTACCTCTCACTACTAACCCACAAGGACCCCAATAAACAAGGGTACCTAGGTTATAAAGATCACTACCTTGCAGGATCGACTGGACTTATACAAGAAAGGTGGTTCAGTTGGTGAGACCTGGTACATAGACAGTGGGTGTTCACACCATATGACTGGTACCAAGGCCTTACTTACTGACTATCATGAGAAGGAAGGACCAAAAGTCATCTTTGGTGATAGCTCAATAGCAATCACAAAAGGATTTGGATTCATCAAGAATGGAGATGTTGAAATCCAAGATGTCTCCTATGTTGAAGGTTTGAAATATAATTTGTTATCTGTATCTCAATTTTGTGACAGGGGATACAAAGTTCAGTTCAAAACCAGAAGATGTGAAATAATAGATAAAAGGACTCACAATGTTCTACTTGTTGGCACAAGACAAGGAAGTGTATACATTGTGAATTGGAATAGCTGTCCTAAGAATGCTTTAAGATTTCTAAAGAAAACAGTTGGCTCTGGCATAAACGCCTCTGCCACCTGAACTTTAAGATAATCAACAAGATTGCAAGAGAACATCTTGTTGAGGGCATTACTAATGAAATCTATTCCAAATCACAAGTATGTGATTCCTGTCAAAAAGGTAAACAAGTAAAGGTTTCATTTAAGTCCATACCAACTCTTTCAACAAGCAGAGTTTTAGAACTCTTGCATATGGATCTTCATGGTCCTATCAATCCTCCTACATTGAATGGAAGAAGGTATACTCTAGTTGTTGTAGATGATTACTCTAAGTTTACTTGGGTAGTCTTTCTACACAAAAAGAGTGATACACAAACACTACTTCCAGATCTATTGAAGAGGTTGCAGGTTGAAAAAGGTCATCCCATTGTCAAGATTAGGAGTGACAAGGGGACTGAATTTATTAATTGTTACATTTCTGACTACTGTTCTAAGTCTGGCATACAGCATTTGACAAGTGCAGCCAGAACCCCTCAACAAAATGGTGTTGCAGAAAGGAGAAACAGAACACTAAAAGAAGCTTGCAGAGCCATGATTGCAGAATTCAACACACCTCAGAAATTTTGGGCAGAAGCTATTAACACAGCTTGCCACTCTCAAAATCGAAGTGCTCTTAATAAGGTGCATGGTAAAACACCTTATGAGGTATGGAAAGGCAGAAAACCAAGAGTTTCTTATTTTCATATCTTTGGATGTAAGTGTTTCATACATAACAATGGCAAAAGTAAATTAAATGCTTTTGATGCAAAAGCTGATGAAGGGATATTCTTAGGATACTCTTCTGTAAGCAAAGCATTTAGAGTATTTAATTACTCTACTCTATGTGTGGAAGAAACACCCCATGTTGTCTTTGATGAGAATGTGCAGGACTCTGCTGATCATCAGCTCAGTAAGAAAATTGACAAACTACAGCTTCAAATCAACAATGAAGATGATGATACAGGAATATATGAATCTGTACAAGGATATAATCCTTTCCTGAAAGTCCTAGACCAAGATTCTGATAAAGAAAAGGTAAAAGACAAAGGTGAGTCATCTAAAACTTCTGAAATACAAGAAATGAATGACTACTCTCCTGTGAACAAATCTGCTGATATAAATGATACTGATCTGCATGATAATTTGCATGATAAAAATGATGATAGCATTTATGTTAAGAATAGAAGGACATGGAAGTCTGCTCTTTCTACTGATCTGATTCTAGGTGATTCTAGTATAGGTGTTAAAACTAGAAAACAATTGTTTGATTCAAAGGAAGAACCTAGTAAGTCTTTATTTTGCTGGTGTTGTTTTCTATCATCTATTGAGCCTAAAACTGTGATTGAAGCTTTAAGTGATAGTAATTGGATTATAGCCATGCAGGAAGAACTTAATCAGTTCACTAGAAATGAAGTTTGGGAACTTGTTGATAGACCTAGTAATCATAATGTTGTAGGCACTAAGTGGATTTTCAAGAACAAAAGGGATGAAAATGATCTTGTAGTTAGAAACAAAGCTAGATTAGTTGCTCAGGGCTACTCTAAAGCTGAGGGTATTGATTATGATGAAACTTTTGCCCCTGTAGCTAGACTAGAAGCTATAAGATTGTTCCTTGCTTATGCTGCACATATGAAATTTACTGTGTATCAAATGGATGTGAAAAGTGCATTTTTGAATGGTATACTTGCTGAAGAAGTTTATGTGGAACAACCACCTGGTTTTGAAGTGAATAGTCACCAAGTATACATGTTAAAGAAAGCACTCTATGGATTGAAACAAGCTCCAAGAGCATGGTATGATACTCTTTCTCTATTCTTACTTGAAAATGGTTTTACAAAAGGCAAAGTTGATAGAACTTTGTTTAGAAGACAAGAAGGTAATGATATATTACTTGTTCAAATTTATGTGGATGATATTATCTTTGGATCACCCAACAAAACCTTGAGTGAAAGCTTTTCTACACTCATGCAAAGTAAATTTGAAATGTCTATGATGGGAGAAATGACATATTATCTTGGTCTTCAAGTAAAACAAACTTCAGAAGGTATCTTTATAAATCAAGCAAAGTATACTAAGAATTTGCTAAATAAATTTGGTATTAAAACCTGTAAGACAGTTGGTGTGCCCATGCAACCTACATACAGAATGGATCCTGATGAAGGAGGTAAGTCTTCTGACCAACCTCACTATCGTGCTTTAATTGGTTCTCTACTCTATCTAACTGCCAGCAGACCTGATATTGCTTTTTCTGTTGGAGTATGTGCAAGATTTCAAGCAAACCCCAAGGAAAGTCATCTGGAAGCTGCTAAAAGGATATTGAAATATCTAAAGGGGACCATTAATCGAGGATTATGGTATCCTGCAGATGATGATATATCTTTAAGTGGTTATTCAGACTCGGACTTTGGAGGTTGCAAAATAGATAGAAAATCTACTTCAGGTTCATGTCAATTCTTAGGAACTAAGCTCATTTCATGGTTTTCAAAGAAACAAACAAGTGTGGCAACTTCTACTACTGAAGCGGAATATATGGCTGCAGGTAGTTGTTGTAGTCAGCTTCTTTGGCTAATACAACAACTCAGAGACTACAATGTTGTAGAATCTAATGTACCTATATATTGTGACAGTAATAGTGCCATTGCCATCACACAAAATCCCGTTCTTCATACTAGATGCAAACATGTTGACATTAGGCATCATTTTATTAGGGATCATGTTGAAAAGAAGAATATTAGAATGGAAAAGATTCATACTGATATTCAAAGAGCTGACATTTTTACAAAACCATTGGCTGAAGTGAGATTCAGAGAATTGTGCATTAGTTTAGGATTGATAGATATGGATTCTGTTTGTATATAGAACTGTGCTAACATTTCAGGTACTGATCTTATACCAAGAAGGACATGAAGCAGAAACTAAGGGCAGTACATCAAAACTCAAAAGTCAGAAGAGACAACCCTATGTCAGATCACTAAAACAGGTAACAAGGTTACTAAAGTGACCTTCATCCCAATGAGGAAGCTGGTAAAGCTGAGGGACACTGAGAACATACATTAAGGGGGAATCTGTGATTTCTTAAAGATCCTTTTGTTGACTCAGATCACTAAGTCACTTTAGCATAAACCTTGATGTGATCATTAAATTAGACATATTGTTACTAATCTGTACTGTTTTACACTTATATCTCATGAACTAACACTTCTACCAAGGTGAAACAGGCACATAAGAGGAATTCTCCATTGAAGGGGGAACTGATCTGATTACAGATTTGGAAAGTCTACTAATCTGATCTGATTACAGACTATAGCAGTCTACAGATTTATTCTGATTAATGAATTGACCTGTCTACAGAATTGTACTGATTACAAAGTTTCTTTGTCTACAGTACTGATCTGATTACAATTAAGTTATTCTACAGAACTAATCTGATTACTGACTAATCTGTCTACAGAAAGATTTGTTTACTACTAATCTGTCTACAAGAAATCTACTGATCTGACACAGTACTGATCTGAGGATCACTGTGCTGATATCAAAAAGGTGAAATCAGGAAATTTGGGTACTAATCTGATGATTACTGTGCTGACCCATCTACTGATCTGAGATCTACTATGCTGATTCATCTACTGATCTGATTTCTAAAAAGGTTACTCAGCTGATCACATTACTCAGCTGATCCAGATAAGTAAAATTTTCTTTATATACTAGTAAGAAAATGAAGAGAAATAGTTTTGGAAACTACTGTGCTGATTTGCATCAGAACAGTCTTTTGGTTTAGAATTTTCTAAGTAAAAAATTGTTCAAATTTTTAGATTACTAATAGAGAAGATTTGTACACTCCTCTATTTCTAACCTAAAAATTGTGGTGTATTTATCAAACACAAGTTGGCTCCAAAAATTAAAAGATGGTACTAGAATGTGAACTGTTATTGTTTAACTCGAATTTCGAGACTTAATCCCAACCATTCTTTGTGACAATCTAATTCAATCCTAGCCCTAGATTGGTTTTGAATTTAACAAAAACGAGCACTCTTCATCGTCTTCGTTCTTACGAGTTCATTTCTGGAAATTTCTTAACTTCATAACTTCTGAAAAATCTGATTTCTACAAAATTCTCAAATGACAACCATTAATATTATCAATGAAGCTAACGAAGTTGCAGGAACATTCTATTCGAATTTCTGGATTCGCAAAAAGGGCATTTTTGTGGAAAATGTTGTATATTTCAATGGCCGACACAGTGCTGAAAATCAAGCTATTCTGACTATGTGCGAAGAGTGTGGGCTACGAAAATTTCTGGAATCATCTCCCATGAATGTCTACGAACCGGAAGCAATGGAATTTTATTTGCAGCTCAAAGGAGATAATAATGGTGTTCACTCCATGCTTTCTGGGCATAAGGTTACTATCACAAGGGAAATTCTAGAAGTGATGTTGGATTTGCCTCAAGGACCAGTAGACATCATGAATTATAAAGCTGGAGAGGAGAAGGAATGTGTAGGAAGGTGGTCAGGTGTTGAAACAGAGACATTGACTAATCTGAAGAAGGATGTACTTCCTACTGGTCTGCAGTTTTTGATGGACATAGCTGGAAAATGCTTGTTAGGGCAACATCATAGCCAGGATGCCTTATCGAGTTTCAAGATTAGAATTATGGCTGCAATCATCGACAGAGTTCAAAGTGATTGGCAAGGATTCTTCTTGGAAAGGCTGCTGACTGAAAAAGACAAAGTTTTGTTCGATGAGGATACCATGGAATTTTCGATTAAATCGAAATTAGGGTTTGGAAGCAAGCTGAGTTTCTTGCTACCTCAGCTGGTTAAAAAGCCATATTGGAGTAATCCCAAGAAATTCCATCATGGGAAATTTTTGATGAAGAAGGAGTCTGTTCAGTTTGAACAGGAAAACCCTTTGGAACAATCTCAAGAGCTTGAAGCACAAGAGTCTGGAGCTTCAATGTACCAATCTGAGGACAATCAACCTGAAGTTAGGTCGAAGGCAAGGCATGATCCGAGCAGTATTAGACCAAGGAGAGGAAGGTCTGCTACAGCTGCCTCAGAGCCAACAGTTAGATTTGTTGAAACTGTGGTGCAATCAAGCTCAGAAGAGCAAGAGGTTAGTGTTCCTAGTCCTATTGCTGTTCATAAAAGGACTAAGTCAAGAAGTGCTAGGAGGAAGTTAGTTGTTGTCTCCCCTACCCCTTCAAACTCTGAACCAAGCCAAACTGAAACCCAAAACCCTCAACCTTCATGATCTGGAAGATCAGATCACTATTTTTCTGAGACTCAGAACACTCCCCATTCATCCCCTCAGAACACTACCTTTGATCCCACTTCAATTTCTAGTCCTCAACATCAAACTTCACATCAACCTTCACCATATCAATCCCCAACACAGGTTCATGATCACTCTACTGAACATGAATTTGAACCTTCTACTGAACCAATTGACATTTCATCATCTCCTGAACCTGAATTTATTGCTCCTAAACCTGCTGATTTGATGGAGTACATTATCTGTGATAAAGAGGATAGAATCAGGATAGATTTGAGGATAGCTTTGTTGAAGCAATTTCCTGGATTAGATGAGAGCTCAGTTGAGTTTGAGAAACTCCTTAGGATTGGCACATGGGTGTATCTTAAGAGGAGTACTTTGAAGGAAAATTTAGCTATCATGGAAGGTATGGGTGGTGCTTCAATCTTTGATGATTGGGAAGCAGAGCAGATGCAAGCGGCTGGTGTTAACTCTTTTCTTGAGTTAGTCACTCCAGAATCTGTTGTACTTCTTGTTGAAAGATTAACAGTTTTCAAGTACACTGTGGAAAAGATTGCAACTCCTAACTCTGATGAAGATTTGTTTAGTGAAGAGAAAGGTGTTGATGAAGCTGAGAATGCTGCTGAAAAAGAGTGTATGGAAATTGATGAGGATGTTGACAATGCAACAGAGGTGTTTGAGAACACTGTTGTGATTGAAGAAACAGAAGCTTTGGAGAATCAAGATGTAAATGCTGAAGAGATGGAAAGCATTCCAATTCACTCTGCTGATCCTATTATTCTTGAAGATGTGCAAGAACAGATCAGAACAGGTCCTATTGAAAAGGAATCTGAAAATTCAGACTTTGAGATGTTGAAAAAGCAGAATACAGAACTTCAAGCAAAATTGGAAGATGCTGTAAAGATGTTCCACGAAGCTACTGAAAGAATGAATAAGATGCATTCAGAAAACTCCTATGAAAAGGTTATGGAATATACAATGTCCAAAATTTTTTATCTTCATAGAGTACAAGAGAAGAACCTGTCTCAAGTGTTGCATAAGAAGCTGGAGCAACACATATCTTCCTTGAAAGAGTGGCATGATGAAGCCAAAAAGGGGGAAGATAAGACAAGGAAAGTGATGGAACAAACTCAGTCACAACAAGCTCAGTTGGTTGTGAGTCAGGATGAATTAAAAGCTGAAATTGCTATTCTGAATGAAAAACTGAAACAAAGGAAGCAACAGAAGCAACAAGGTCAAGAAATTGTTGAGAAGAGACCTGATATTGCTGAAAGTTCGATTCAGAAGAAGAGGAAGTTAGTCTTGTCTGATGAAGAACAACAAGAAGAAGAAGCTGGAAGAATTACCAGATCAAAAAGCAAGATGAAAGCTGTTATTTCAAGTGAAGAAGCAAAGTTGAAAAAGAAGAAAGAAAAGGATGTCAAGTTCTTGAAAACAAGATTTGATAATCGAGTTACAGCTTTGAAGAGAAAGATGAATACTCAGAAGAAAGCTGAAGGAAAAGAGTTTGACAAAGATTTTCAAGATGAAAACTTTGTGGATTTCATTGTTTTGACAGAACATATGGAATACTGGAAGAATTTGAAGAAGAAGTGGCAGATTGCAAACTTCATTGTGAAGAAGTTTGGTGATCATTCAAGCAAAGAAGCAGAATTTATTGATTTTGAAGAGTTCATGCTAAACATTGATCAAGAGTTCTGGGAAGACATATCACAGGTTGCTAATCGTGCTGGAACAAAGATTTTGTGTCCTGAAGAACCTAATTGGGAACCTCCAAGATTGGGAAATGGAGAATCTGATTACAAGGAGATCAACAACATAATTGCTGAGATTATCAAGGAAGAAGGAATAACTGATCATCAACATATGATGGATATCAAAGCAAGGATGTATGTTGCATTCAGAATCTGAAGATACAGAATGAAGATGAAGGACAAGCTCAGAAGATAACATTTCTATCCTTAATCTTTATTTCTATATTTTTTTTTGCATATTCTGTTAGTATGTGTAATATGTGAAATATCTAATCTGATTGTGAATATGATATGACTTCTGAATTGATGAACTGTTATGATTGACTACGTACTTAACTACTGATTTATTAACATTTAAGTAGTTTTGGCTTCATCAAAAAGGGGGAAATTGTTGGGATATGAATCCTTGAAACAATATTCTAGATGATGAAAGTATGTTTTGATGGCCAAAAGCAACTTAAAGTTAGTGATATATGTGGTTCTAAGTCATCTTAACTACGTCATCTGAATCTAAGCTTACTAATCTGATGAGAAACTTAAATTGAGATTACTGATCTTAATGCTAACTGAAGTAAGTTTACTGATCTTATAAAGTAATATTAAAGATAAAATTACTGATCTTAACTGAGTAATATTGGAATAAGATTACTGATCTGAGTATGGAAACTGAGAATAATTTTAGTGATCTTATATGAGATATTTGAAATCTGAGTTACTGATCTGATATACTTATTGATCTTATATGCTTGCTGGTCTTATATGTAACTTACTGATCTTAAGTGTTTACTGATCTTAGTAGTTACTGATCTTATTGGTTACTGATCTGATATATGAACTGATAGGAACTAAGCTGATGTTTTGTATTGTATAGACAGCTTATAGTGTAGGACTTAGAAATACTCATCTGTATATAGTTCAGTTGATGTATAGATAGGTTTTATATATGTAAAGTTGTATTCTATTGTATTCAACATTGTAAAAGTTCAGAACAGTAAGTTTAGAACACTAGATTAGAAGAAGATCAGAAGACTAAAGAAGACTCAGAAGACTACTTCAGAATAAGAAGACTTTAAAGAAGAGTTGAAGAAGAGATTAGAAGAAATCTGGAGAAGTTTTGAACAGTTTTTAAGTTACTGTGCTGACTGACTCAGCAGAGTAAAATCCGAAGAGTAAAAATCAGAACAGTAAGTTACTGTGCTGATTTGGTGAAATTGAAGAATAAGTTTGGAAAGCTTATTTAAAAAGTAACTGAAGATTTATTGAAGATATGCTGACTTGGAAGTTGAAGGAAGTTACAAAGTCGGTTACAAGAAGAAGTTACAAAAACAGTTTTAGAGTTAGTTGAGAGTTAGTTCACAAACTGCTAACTGTCATACTAAGTTCTATAAATACTGTGTAATCTCCTACTGCTAAGACTACTGATCTTAAAGCGTTTACAAGCAATCTAAGTCTACAGAGCACAAGAAGAACTCACAGAGTTGAAGGAGATTGAAGAAGAGAAGAGCTACTGAATTGAAGAGAAGAATCAAAGGCTATTCAAAGAGAAGTTTTACTTTTCAAGTTTAAGTTTGTATTTTGTAAAACAAGTGTGCTAGTTACTTGGAGAATTACTAGTAGATCGAAGATATACCTGGAGGTATAATCGATAAGATCAAAGTCTTAATCTTGGGACTTTAAGCCACAAGAAACTCAAGGAAGAGTAATAAAACATCACAACTGGGATTGTGAGTGTGGATGTAGACATTTGTCGAACCACTATAAAATTCTGTGTTCTTTACATTTTCAGTTTGATATTTGTTTGAATTGTTTAACTAAGAACATTAAGAATTTACAAAGATAAAGATCTATAGAAAAGTTGAGTATAAACTAGTAAGGCCCATATTATTCTGAAAGTACTGATCTGAGCTGAGTAAGCACAGTACAGTACATAAGAAGACTAAATTCCGCATTGCATATTCTGATATTTTGAAAGATTTTTGAAAGTCTATTCACCCCTCCCCTCTAGACTTTCTTAGCTTACTCAATCTTAACTCAACTTTGGGACCAACATGAAGTATTGTTTTTGCAGATTTGCTATACGCTATTTTGTGTTTATCTCGATTCTTGTGTTGTTCTTTTCGAATTCTTGATTTAAATGGCAGGGAACAAGAAAACCCACTCACAGAAACCAAACTCTCCAATTTCAATCTCACAACCGTCATCTCCATCTCTCTCAAACCTTCACACTCTAGCTTCCATGGCTGCTTCGCACGAGAATTCACCCCCAACTGCCGCAACCGTCACACCCATTCCAGCTACTCCCACAACAATCCACATTCCAAACCAAGCTTCACTCTTCGAGCTGAATAAGGCGGTTGAGAATTTTTCTCAATCGATGAGGTCTTCTAATCCACCCATCCTCACGATTGGAGATATGTCCATAGATATCTCGCACTACCTTCGCACCCAAGAAGTTATCATTACTGCACCTTCTTCATCCACAGCTGAAAAGCCCCAAAATCTGAGCCCTAATGTTGAAACAGAGGCCCCGACTGCTGCCTCTATGGGGGAAAACGAGAAGGAGATTGAAGAATCCCTTGTTTCTGAGTCAAAGGAGACGTCGAATGCGGAGACATCCGAAAGTGAGGACGCTCAGATGGAGGATGCTGAAGCACTCGAAAAATTGGTCGAAACTGACTCTGATGTCTCAAAGTCGGACTCTGAACCGATTCCTTTCAAGATGAATGGTGAAGAAAAGAAAAGAAAGAGGAGCCCAGTTCCAAGAAGACGATCAGGTCGAGTTTTTACTCGAGTTGATTACTCAGACTCTTTAAGCAAGAAGAAGAAGTTAGGTGGTGATGTTGCTGAACCGATTCAGGTATTTTCTGAATCCGATGAAGAACAGGTGGTGCTTGAGAAGCCAACCAAGCAAAAGGCTAATCCAAAGGGGAAAGGGAAGGCAAAGGTTGATGTTGTTCGAACTATGCCTGCAGAACTAGAACCTGATTCTGATTCTGATTCTGAAATGGATGTCTGCCTCAGGGATATTCAGCAAGCCCTAAAGAAGAATGTTGCCTCACATGCTAAATCAAGTGCTCCAGCACTAGAACCTGATGATGGGGATGATTCGAGCAGTGAAGCTTCTGACAAAAGCTCTTGAAAGGAAGCTGAATCCAGTTTTGAGGAGGACAAAGAATCAAGCTCTGAAGGAGGAGATTCTGTGGAAGGTAATTCTGAACCTGATAATTCTGATATTTATGGTTTAGTGGATAAAATTACTAGGTTGTCTAGGAGAAAACTGTTGATGGAAAGGAGAATTCATGTTTCTGATTTTGAGAGTAAGAATTTGATTCAATTCTTAGAGGATAGAAAACTGATGAAAGCTCTGACTTTGTGTGATACCTTTGTTTCTGATTGGGTATATGAATTCTATGCTTGTTTGAGGAAGAGTAATGGTAGGAGGAGTTCCCGTTGGTATGGGAATATACAGTTTAGGGGGAGTACAGTTCCATTTACCCCAGAGTTGATTAATGATTTCTTAGGCATAGAACCAGTACTTGATGATGATGAACCTGATTTGGATGTTGTTACTGCTTCTATGACTGGAGGATTGTTAACTAGGTGGAAAAATGGAATGCTAGCTAAGGACCTTACATCTCTTTACTCTGTATTGCATAAGGTGATTGTTTATAACTGGATACCCTCCACCAACTCAACCAAAGTGACAAAGGATCAAGCAATCTTACTTTATAGGATAGTGATTTTGAAGAAGTTTAATTTAGGATTGACTATTTTCCACCACATGATGAAGTTTAGTGGTGACATTTCTGATAAAGGCAACCTTCCATACCCTGTGCTTATATGTTCATATCTGAAGATGCATGGTTTTACTCCTAAGAAAACTGAAGTTCTTAGAGGAAAGGTTCATTTATACACCATTTCACCTGCTTTACTCATTGGTGAAAGAGTGAAAGATCTGCCCTTGCACAATCCTGAAAGTTCTTCTCAAAGACCAGCTCCTGCTCAACCTCAACCCACACCAGCACAGAGACCTGAACAGAACACAACTGCACCTAATGCTGCACCAGATGCTGAGAACTTTGGTGGTAATTCTGATACCACATTCTCTGTTCCCAAATCTTTTATTTTATTGCAGTTACAGCACTTACAGGACCAGATTGATGAACTCCAATTCATCAAAGATAAGTGGACCAGGCTACTTTCCACTATAACAGGGGGAGTACCACCTTCCACTTCAGCTAGAACTTCTGGAGTTATTATTGAAGAGCTGGATCCTGAAGCTGGAGGTGTACCTGATGCTAATGCTACAGAGAATGGAGGAACTGCTGCTGCTAACAATGTTGTTGCACTCTTTGCTACAACTTGTTTTATTGAAGAACCAGAGGCTGATGAAGACAAGTTTGCAGATGCTGCTGAAGATGATGAGGATATGGAAATCCTCTATGGTGATATCTGGAACAGATGCTGCAAGACAGGGGGAGTATTGAAGTACAAATGGCACATGTGCAGGACCTTGATGCTGCTGCTATTGTTATAGCAATTCATGTCATTTTCAGTCCCACTTTTGTTTTTGTTATTTTGTTATGTTTAAGTTAAATTCTGTTTTGTTCTGATACAATATTTATTATTTCTAGTTGATAGGTATTTTATATTTATCTTGCTTAAATTAGTTTGCATTAATGATAGTTGGTTACTGCTTCTTGCTTAATTTGTTTTCTTATCATTAAATGTTTACTGCATGATGAATATGTCTTGTTTAGTTGTTCAATTTTTGTTTTGTTTGTTTTCTGTTTAACTCTGATCTATGTCCTACATGCTTAAAACTGTTTGCATTAAAATGTATTCCTATTTTGCTTACTGCTTTTTTTTTTTAATGGCAGAAGGTCTTTCAATTTATTAGCATGAGCAAACGACGTGGGGAAGGCTTTCCACAAAATGAGGGAGCTCGACCCAAACAGACGGACTAGGATAAAATCTAGCTGCTCTAGCAATATGATGAGCACAATAATTGGCTCTTCGATTAACCCAAGTAATAGATAAATCAAGAAAATAATCAATGAAATTACGACAACTTTGCATGATACTTCCCAACGGAGACAAATCTGACCGTGCATTCCTCCATGCATTATGCACTAATTGAGAATCAGTCTCGATGATCACTCGATCCATCCCAAGTTCTTTAATCCAAGATAAGGCTTCATAGATCCCCATGGCTTCTGCTTCCTCCACCCGATAATTGCCAGGAATCATCATTGAACGACACATAATAAAATCCCCTCTCCCATCATGAATGATCATCCCAAAACCCATTTCCGACGATTCGCTAAAGAAGGCTGTATCAACATTCAACTTTACAAAGCCCATCGGGGGTTTATGCCAAGCTTCACATCTTGCGCTTGATTGTCTACGAACCCGCTTATATTTCGCCTCCTTCCATTCACGTTGGGTGTTCGCAACAACTGAAGCTATAAGATTAGCGTTAATCTTCTTACTGTTCCATAACATGTTATTCCTCTCACGCCACAAGCTCCATAATATGCATGCAATCCATTCCACTCTCTCCTTATCAACCCCACTAAGTAGTTCGACGATTAATTCAGAGGCTGACTCGATTCTGGGCATTACAGCCTCAATAGTTGTCCATAATCCAGCTCTCCCCCAAGCAGTCAACGCATATTCACAATCAAAAAATACATGCCAAACATCCTCTTGAGGGCCACCGCACATTACACATGTCTTTACATCCACCACTCTCCTTCGATACAGCGCACACATCGTAGGTAAGAAACCCCGACACATTCTCCAAATGCATGAAACCACCTTGGGAGGAGGACTTAAACTCCATAATTTGCCCCAAGCTCCTTCATGTTCGCCCACCTCATCACAGACCAAAGAAGCCGCCAATTTATAAGCAGCTTTAACTGAATACTGCCCATCACGAGCAAAGTGCCAGCAGAGACGATCCATACTGTCCCCAGGTGGGATCGACGTACGCAAGATTCGTCGAACATCTTCTTCACAAAATAATTGATCAATTAGTGCTCTATTCCAAGTTGAGGTACCTGGGATGAAAAGTTCGAAAACCCTAAGGTCTTCAAAGCCCTGGATACATGGGGTAAGTGGCCAAAAGTTCTGATCATCATCTATCCAAGGCTGCCCCCACACCCTAATGTGGTTCCCGTTACCGAGTTTCCACCTCGTTCCCCTACGAATTAAATCTTTCGCCTCCCATATGCCCCGCCAGGTATTTTGCTTACTGCTTTAAAAGGCTTAAACTGTTTGCTCTAAAGAATAAAACTTTAATTGCCTACTGCATAAGGATTAATCATGTTAAGCTTTTTATTTGTTTTTGCTCTGATTGTTTCTGTTTAGTCCTTGTTTTGTTTTTGTTTTCGAGTCTTACATAAGTCTTAGAATTAATCTGGTATATACTTCTATGCTTTGATTTAATCTTTAATTTTTGTAAAGTTATATGTTTTGTAAACAAGTGTACTGTTTATACTTGTTTTATTTTTTAATAAGATTACTTTGATCTTATGGCACGGATCTTAGTAAAATTATAATTGATCTCTTTTTGATTTGATCCAACGGTTACAACAAGTATTGTCTTGACTAGTATTTAGACTTGATGTCAACCTCACCTAAATACATAATACTGAGTATGTATAGAAATATATGTGCATCAGGTGTGTTGTAGTCGAAAGGTCAAATTGGGGGAGATTGTAGATGTTGTTAACTCTTAAATGCTTTAACATTATCAACAACATCTTAATTTGATCTTCCTTGATTTATTCTAAGTCCTTTCTGAAATGTTACATTAAATGTTGTACTAAATGCTCTCACATTCAGGTACAATTTTAGAAGCTTCTACAAGAGTATGGAACCTGGAAGATTCCAGAATGTTGGAGAACGTGATAGAAGAGTCTGGAGCAGTTTAGAACGACCTAGAAGATGGAAGAAGGATCTAGAGAGATCATGGAAGTTGAGGTCCTAAAAAATAGGATCTCATAATGGAAGGATCTAGAATTCGGCTATTGCTCTATAAATACCGCTGAAGCCTTTCATTTCAAAGCATGCACTATTCGAGTAACACCTTCTTGAGCGTTCAACCCTAGTTAGGAGTTATGGTCAGTAATTGTATCGTTTAACGTACGTCGAGGGATACCACACCTTCTAGTGTACTTAGTTCTAGTCTTGTATCGAGTGAGAGTGAATCATAGATCAGATTAGTTCTTTAGACAGTGTTCTTACACTTCAGTCTATTTGTGGATTTAGGCACCTGCCTCGATTGTAGTTTCGGTTTGTGGAATGTTGAAGTAATTGTTGAGACATTTCACACGACATTTTCGTAACTTAGGAACTAAGTAATTGTTTTCGCCGTAAGGCTTAGCATAGGTTTTGTTATTAATAAAATCTATGTTAAAAATTATTCCATTGTGTTCTTATTGTGTTTTAGACTTCCGTTGTGTACTGTGTTTACTTTCTGTATTCTGTTAGAGTTAATGCTACACTAATTGTCACAACATTCAATGTAACATTGTTCTGTTTTTTACTTAAACACTAGATACTACCCCACACACACTTTCATAACCTTCAGTTTCTGGAGGACTAAAACTTTTACAAAATCCATAATTCCTCTTAGTGTGGTTGCAAATTTTTTAATAATAAAATATACAAATTAAAGTAAAAGTACTCCATAATTTTGCATGAATATATGACTGCTGCATTGTTTGATAGTTGATATGAAGGATTATATAAAGCTCAAATTTATATTGCAGTGTATTTTGATTGAGACCATCTTAATTTAGGGTGCGAAATAATTACTTTTTCTTGTCCTCAACTCATTTTCTTGTTCAGTTATTACTGGTAAATGACAAGCTTGTTTGTAAAACTAATTTATTACAGTTACAGGGAGGTCTATTTCTTAAGTTACACGATATTTATAGTTGACAATTGGTGTAAAATCTCTATTAATAGGCTTAGTTTTTGAGCCTCTGTAACCCACTATGCAACATTTAATTTAGTATGAACATAAGATGTATTTTACTAGGTTTTAGAAGAAGGAGAAGTGAACTTTGTTTCTATAATTCATTCATATGAAGAAGGTGTACCAGCTGTAAAACTGGTACTGCATTAGTATCTAATTAGATGAAATGTTGCTTCATTTGATAATTAATTTATGCTTATTAGAATTAAAATGACAAAATCCGATAAAAGAAAATATGCAAGTTTAGATGAGCGTAGACAGACTAAAAATAGCCGACGAAGAACCCAACGTCAAATGACGAGCACAAGTACAATCCATACATAAATTAAAAATAATTGTACTCACCCATTAGAATTTGTGGCAAGTAATCCTTACCTACTACCTGTTGTACCAAACTGCTCATTCTGCGATGCAAAGCGTATATACTTAGAACCACCATCATTCTGCGATGCAAAGCGTATTTGACCTAAGTCCTACTAAATCACAAACATAGGTAAATCCTTATTTTTTACTGCTACATTTATCAAGGTACTAATTTTCTATGTAATTGAATATTCTATTGCATCTATTTATAAAGGCCATGTTTATTATTGATTATATTTTAACTTATTTTTCAACACATTCGAACTTGGATGAGCATGTGGCACATTGGTTTCGCTTGAATGAATCGCTTATATTAGTGAGAATTCGATGATTATTACAAAAGTAATGGAAACGTATTTTCTTGTCATTTTGTTTCATTAGCTTATACTGAATTCATAATTATGTTGTTGCTTTTAATTCACATTAGCACTTATGTAGTGAAATATTGTTTCTGTTGTGAGTGTATTTAATTTAAACTGGAAAAAAATATGGACTAAGCTATGATGCAGCATTGTGTTTGTTCTTCAACGGTAATTCTGAGTAGTTTGATTTACGCTATGACTTTTGAACTTTCGAGGCATGAAGTCCCTTTGTTGATATGTTTTTATGTGTAGAACTTTTAAGAGTATTAAGAAGTTATTAGATTTCTTGTTTTTTCAGTTTTTCCATGCTCGTCGAAGTTGAAATGGATGAGGTCTTAACCATGATTAAGTTTCATGTATTTTTTGGAGCATGAGTATTTTGAAAATTGAAAATTTTTACTGTATATAATTTGATGGCCTAAACAGCGAGTGAAGTAGTAAAGGGTAGTTTATGAAGGTATCCTAAATAGATTAACTTCTTGACTTAGGGGGTGTTTTCAAACACTACAAACAGCTTCCAGAATCACTTTTTTTAAAGCTGCCCTCTCACAGCTTTTACTTTTCAGAAGTGCTTTTAAGCTGTTTATATAGTTTCAAAACACCCCCTTAATACCTTGTTTCTATTTCTAATAAAACACTAATATAATAAATTTTATGATGTTTTCACATGTCCTCCTATGGGTTTGCAGCATACTACCCAATCCCTTTGAGCACCAACATTAATTCTGCAAATGTAATTAGTTATATTTTATTCTCCTAAATTATGGTATTTTGTTTTTTACTTTGTGCATACGATGGAAATCAACCATTTATGATGTTGTTTACCGTGAAGGAATTTGGTATTCAATAGTTTAGCTGTCATTCAAATGACCATACATTTCCATTGAATAATTTGATCTAATTATACCTTCAGTTTTACAATAATTAATTAAAACACTCCAACCTGGGTTAACACCTCAATGATTGAGATGCACCCTCACTAGTATATATATATATATATATAGCATGCACATATAAACTATTTCAATTGTTGGACTAATCTTTATATGATTTTAAATTTGTGGAATCGTAATGATTCATGATAATATCTTATTTTAATTTTAATCTTAATATCATATATTTGTAAACATTTTAAGTGTCATTTATCATAACTATTTCAGTTTCCCTCTTCTCAATATATTCTATTTCAAAATCTATTTTTTCTTATTAATTTCACTTTTATTAATTTTATTAATTATTAATATCCTAAATGAAATAGAATTTCAAGATTAAGATACCTATCATATGTGACACATTGAAAAAATAATGTGATTATTTAAAATTTAGAATAACTAGAATAGATAAAATTGTTATAAAATGGTTTTAAGATGACTATTTTGATTTCTTGGATATTTCTTATACACTCTAAATGAAAATTAATTTTAAAAGTTATTGTTTAGATACACTTTCTCTTCTAATAAATTAAATGTTTTGTTGCAAATAAATTATTAACTACGATCAATATTAATAGTAAGAAGATCAAGTTAGGATTAAATTAAAGAATGGATGAATTATGTTGGTGATATTTTGATTTTTGAATATTTCTTAATCATGAGTAAAAACTAAACCTGATAAATTTCGTTCTTTTTCAGGTAATACTCAAGAATATTTGTAAACATTTTAAGTGTCATTTGTCACCACATGATGTCTCTCTCTTTTCAATTCATTCTATTTCAAAATCATTTTTTTCTTATTAATTTCACTTTTATTAATAATTTATGAAACTTCATTTAGAAAACTTTTAGTAATTAATTGTTAATAAATAAAATTTAAAATCTTTCAATTAAGTTTGATTAGTTAATTGAATTGTCGAATAAATATGAAGAGTGATCGTCCTAAAAAGGAAAAGGGATTAGAGATGTACATTGACTTAGTTGACCTTAGAAAATTATGCAATTATTTGTTATAATCATGCAATTATTTGTTATAATATAATCATTTTTAATATATATTTTTTTATAATTTTGTTTATATTTTATTATTGTTTATATAATAGTATTAATTTATTATATTTTAAGACATCATTGTATTTATTGTATGCATATATAATGTTAAAATTGAAAGGAAAAAAACTTTGACATGACAAATGTCACATTTCTTTAAGTAGATGTTTGTTTTGGGATGAAAAATTCGGATTTGAGATTTTAAAATTTCATTCATGTTCTACATACTTTAGAATTTAGATTTAGAATTTTAAAATCTTACCCTACAAATACCTATAAACTCTACAAAAGTCAACCCTATAAATATTTACACGTTTTATATAGATACCTATAAAAACCTATATAAACACCTATAATTCTATAGTTAAATTATACCCTACTTAAATTTCAAAACAAATTCCAAAACAAACCTCCCATTAATTTTGTAGAAGACATTTTCCTATTTTATTGTATTTTGTAATTGGATTAAGTTTTTAGAAATTTGTAATTATATATTTTTTTTTATTAAGAAAATTATTTTATAATGTCCTTACTTATTAAATAATTTTTTTTAATTTTATAATTAAAATCATAATTTTATTTTATTATTATATTAAAAAATATTATAATATATAAAAATACAAAAATATAAATATAATAATATAGATTCAAATTTATAGGAATGTATATGTTATAAATATATTTAAATAAAAAAAAGTTTAACTCTCACAATTTAACTCTCTCGCAGATAGTGCTGTTATTCGAACCGAGCCTTAACGAGACTCGACTCGGCTCGACTCGACTCGTTAAGGCTCGATAAGGCTCGACTCGTTTAGCTTAATGAGCCGAGCTCGAGCTCGTTAAATACTCGATTTACTAACGAGCCGGCTCAAGCTCGACTTGTTAGGCTCGATAACTAAATTTTTGTAAAAATTTCCATTAGGCTCGTTAGGCTCGGCTCGACTCGAAGACTCGTTAACGAGTCGAGCCGAGCTCAATTTTTAACTCGATAATGTTATCGAGTCGAGCTCGAACCTCAAATACTCGGCTCGACTCGGCTCGAATAACAGCTCTACTCACAGACTCTAACAACAATGAAAAAATATAAAAATTAATATAATATTTAAAGTTATTATTTTAATAAATTGACTCTAATATAATATTTAAAGTTGTTATTTTAATAAATTAACTACGCGTAAACGGGTATAGGACTAATTAAGCAATAAAGATAATGTTATTATTTGGTTTGAAAAAATTAAACACTGACGAAAACCCTTCTAAATTAATGTAGGAGTAGATTGTAAATTCTTTGTCTCGATTTAAATGAAAAAATATGAAAATATACATACAACAAATGTTGTGTATTAGGATTTTTTTTTTTTTGGGAATTTTATATATTAATTTGTAATTAATAAAATCATGCTTATTTTTTATGATATTAAATGTCTTTCCCTATCAAAAAATTGTTTTTTCAATCATTCAACGAGAATAACAATTTTATCGACAAATAATGTCTAAATAATTTAAATATTGTATTTTTTTAATTCAATTTTCATACTATATATATACTCTTTTTTTTTTTTTTTGAAGATTACTATATATATACTCTAAAATATAAATTAACATTATAATAAATTTTATTATATTAATCTATTATAAATTTATTTTAACCTCTCAAAAAATGCAGCACACTAGTATATTAATAATTGTGGAGAAGCGTGATGGAGATCATGGATGATCATTTAATCTACATAATGTATACTCGTTTTTTTTGTTTTTTCAATTAGCTAACATAAATACGAATAATTACATATTAACATTTACATAGCATTTATTAACATCAATTGCATATATTTTAATTTTTTTTTAAAACAAAAATAGGATTAAAATCTGGAAAATTCAAAAAACGTATATTATGTTCTATAGCAAAAAGAGCATAACATATAGACTGTGTATGCATTTTTTTACTGCATGTGTAAATTAGTTATGATTTGAATTCAATGTGCTTCGAATAAATTTGGGATGTATATGCAAAATTTACTTAATCTAAACATGTGTTGCAGTAATTATAAGAATACATATTTAATTCGACATACAAAAATAATTAAAAAAATTCTGCAACTATGAAATAATTGGAAATTAACTTAAATCTCTTGGAACATCAAAACAAAATGAAATATCATAAAATAATGCAAACTCACTACAGTACCAACTTAAATTAGTAACAACCACTGTTATTGAAATCACATACTATTATGTTTGACTACTGCTGTAAGTTAGTCTTGCCGCAGCACATGTTAATGGATCATGACGATCTGTCTTGCTACAATGCTTGCAAACTGAAGCTTTCACCTTTCGATATTCACCCTCTTTTGTTTGGGTCTGCCAATTGGTTTGTTTAGGACAGGTGGCAGTATTTTTCCACCACTCGATTCTGAATTGTATCCAAAACGTTCAATTTCGGGAACCGGAATCAGATCTTCTTTATAACATTGTTTGTATATCGAAGTCATAAAGCATTCCTCAACAAAATTATGAACAGAGTAGCAATGCTTCTTAATAACAGCAATTGCATGAGCGCACGGAAATCCTTTGATTTGCCAATGAAAACAAGTGCAAATGTTACACTCCATATCAACAGTTACAGATGGTTTAGAAGATACCTCAAACTGGCCATTGGGATACCTTGAAACAATCCATGATCCACTGATGTTTGTCAATTCATGCCATAGTTGCTCTTTGCTGGGAACTAGTAAATCAGTCCATTTATCACTTTTTTCGCGCCTCTCTACAAACCATTTCGAAATCTGCTTTCTAATCGAGTCTATCATATATGTGATTGGTAGAGCCCTTGCTTCACGAATCCATGAGTTAAAAGACTCATCTGCGTTGGACGTCATTTCTCCATATTGCTTAAGATGCGGTGAGTGTGAAACCGCCCATCTTTCACAAGGCAAATCTTGTAACCATTCTTCTGCAATACTACCGCCGACATTTTTAAAGATCTGCAGTTTCTCTCTGAATAGAGTGTGGGTTGGCGCATATGCACACTGTTTGAACAAATCAGCCACGTTCTCACGATATTGTGTGATAAATCCTCCCCCGTATCTACCCTTAAGGTTTGAAAGTAGATGGTATAGACAGTAGAAGTGAGCAGGATCATCCCATACATCATAGAAAGCTGACATCAATTCGGTATTCCTATCGGATATGTAGATGATTTTCTTGTTGTGAGTGATTAAATCACGCAACTTGGTTAGGAACCATGCCCAATTATTCCTATTCTCAGCAGAAACTACGGCGAATGCAACTGGGAACAGACCTACAATAAATCAGATAATAATTAAAAAAATATATATTAACACACATAACATATATTGCATGAACAACATAAACCCCAAAAATTTCAAGAGTTCAGAATTGAATATGAAATTTCTGTTATTGGATTCATCAGTTTAACAACTTGTGACAAACAAAATCTTTGGGTTGATAGGTTACATACTATTTTTCTTTTATTCAGCAAACTCATCTTACAAACAAATACAAATTCAAGCTAACAGTATATTAATCCTAAACATATAAATTCAGAGGAAGATTATAGAAATTACTGACATATGTAACAGCATAGTACACCCCCAGACAACTAATAAACTCTAAAGAAATTGCATGAAAGCAGATTATTAAATGTATGCCCACTCTATGACGATATACAATACACATTATATAATTACAAATAAACAAACTGCATGTAAACAGATTATAAAATGTTAAATATATGACGAAATGAATGATGAAACATCAAAAAAAATATGATTGCACATGTAGAACATACTTAAAATTAAATATAGAAAATTCACTTACCGTCGTTCCCGTCCTTAGCAGTGGCAGCAAGCAATACACCCTTTGACCTTCCTTTCATAAATGTGTTGTCTATGAAAAGCATTGGTCTGCAGCTTTTAAAACCCTCTTTGCATGCATAAAACGAGAAAAAAATTCGTTCAAAACGATCTGTTTCAGTGTTCTTCTCTAGGTCTACTATGCTACCAGGATTTGTCTGTTTGACAGCATCACAGTACCAACGCAGTTGGTCATAAGATTCATCATATCTTCCAAATATATCGGCTCTTGCAGCTTCGATTGCGCGCCACACCTTATAATAAGGAAGTACAAAACCATATCCCTCATTTAAATATTTAACTACATCTGTAACAGCGATCGTAGGATTAGCTTTAACAGACTGAATGACAAGTTCCTTGATAACTTTAGTTCCGAACCTATTGTTGTCTTTGAGAAGAAGGCTATCAACACAATTATGAACTAGGTTCGCTTTAGCAAGAACAAAAGCGGAATTCTTAGGTAATCGTTTTGCTTTGATGAACCAATCACAATTACATGATTCTTTTTTGTAGCAAACTGCAGATACGTACCTAGATGAATTTTTTAGATACGTCAACTTAAATTTGAGTTTGGTCGAGTACTTTATCAGCTCAGTTCTAAACTCAGGTGCACCTCCCACAAAAATTGTTCCAACTCCACCTTCCATTATGTTAACCCAATCATCCGATAAATACGTCTTCTCCTTCTCAATTGGGCAAATCTCAAAATTGGGTATACTATCCCTCCTCTCTCTTGGTGTTGGGATTGAGTTTTCATGAACATAAGTTGGTGTTGGGATTGAGTTTTCATGAACATAAGTGGTATTACTTTTATCGACTGGTGTTTTAGAATTCTTTGACACATTGTTCCTCAAGCAGGCAGAATTGCCACTCATTTCTGCAGATTCCTCAATCTGACTAATAATATTCTTTTCAATAGCCAAATCAACATAAATATTAACTATTTTTTCTGAAGTAATCTTACAGAACTCAACAAGTCCAACTAAATCAGAATCAGATTCTAAACAAACGTTACTCATACCACCAACTGAATATGAAATCGATGGATTACCTGCAGATAGTAGTGGGGACATACGCTTTATTTCACAAAATAACTCCTTGAAAGATGAAGATTCACTTACACGAACCAGTTTGCTTTTTCCATCGAAACCAACCTTAAGAACAACAAAATAATCCATTGGTAAATTGTTAGATCGACTATACAAATAACAATATCCAGTCGATCAACAGTAAAATAGATGGAATGATGTGGAGTGTGCAATTGATATTTAGGGCTAAACTGCAATTGAATAAAATTGGGATGAATAATATCAAATTTCAAAAAATAAGGGCACACATCGGATTCGAAATTCAAAAGAAAATCAAACAAATTTAGGGAACTCAGCAAAGATCCCTGTGTGATGTCGATAATTGAGGGATTCGCCAAGAAACATGGGGGAGAAATCGGAAAATAGGGAATAATGATTAATTTTCAGATTAATGGTGAAATTTGTAAATGAAGGGTATTATAGGGTTTTTCAGCTCAATTTTGACCCTTACAGTAATGTTGAAAAGAAGATGTCTTTATTTATAAAAGTGTCTATGGAAATAAACTTTTCAAGTAAATAATCTCTTTATTGATTATATGATACTACCCATCCCCGAAAACTTTTCATACTTTTCTTTTTTGTTTGTCCCCCAAAAGTTTGTATACCCCAAAATAAAAATAAGCATCACAATCTCCACTCTCACAATATACACATATTTACCATTTATGTTATTACTTTTGGGACCCACCATACACTCAACCCACCTAATTTATTTACTTTATACTCCCTCCGTCCGCCTATAAGTTTTTCTTTTACCATTTTTGTCCGTTCGTCTATAAGCTTCTCATACCTTTTTTTTTGTAAGTACTTTTTCTTACACTTCACTTTATATCTTACTTTTTCTCTCTATATTTCTCCTCTCTCAATCACATCTATTATTTAATCATTTTTCTTAATCTTTGTGCCAAAAAGTAATGTGACACTTATAGACAGAGGGAGTATATAAAATTTTACAAAATTACTCCTCAACACTCTAATCATTACACTTTTTTCTTAAACCATGTGCCCAAGATTCCCCAAACTTTTCGGGTACGGAGCGAGTAATGATTTTGAGTATAGTTTTTTTTTTTTCGAACCTAAATTGATTATATGATAATGATTTTGAGTATAGTTTTTTTTTTTTCGAACCTAAAATAAAAAGAAATAGGGGTTTTGAGTATATTTGAAGCAATGACTGAGACCCGGGTATTATGAGATTGTCAACCCCCAATTTTTATTTTTTTAAAACCAACTATTAATTATTCAATGTTATTTAAAATACAAATATTTACCCAAATTAATTTTAGAAGTTTATCAATAAATAAAATAAAAACTAAGTTAATAATGCAAAGGGCGCGGCTAAAGGCACCAGGATTTCCTATGAGTACACTCACGGAGAATTTTTTTGTTCCAGGGGTGGTGCGAAAAGACGTTTTTACCCCTCCTGTAATTTTAAAAAAAAAAAACGGATGAGTACACCCATCTATTCCGATTCACACGCGATTCGTCATTTCACATACGAATCATTCCGGATTCCCACCATCAACATCAAAAATCCTAAAAATTCAAAATTTCAACAACAAAAATAAAATCTTCACATGTTCGAAAATTTTACCAAAACAAAGTTGAGATGTTCGAAAATTTTACCAAAACAAACCCAATATGTTCGAAAAAAAAATTCGAACATCTTGTTCGAAATTTTTTCCAAAACAAACTCAAGTTGTTCGAATTTTTTTTCAAAACAAACGCAATATGTTCGAAATTTTTTCCAAAACAAACTCGATATGTTCGAAAATAATTCCCGAACTACTAAAAACCCTAATTTTCCTAAATTTTCAAAACCCTAATTTTTTGAAAAACTGTAAAAAATTGTAAAAAAAAAAAAAAAAAACTTCCCTTCGAACGGCGGCGGCGTGGGTAGCTGGGTGCGATGAAGGGGAGTGGGAGGGGTTGCGGCCGCGAAGGGAAGGGGAAGGGGCTGCGGCCGCGAACGGCCGCGAATGGGAGCCTTCTTCTCAAAAACTTTGATTCCCTCATAAATAGGACTTCATTCCCTCATAAATCACTTTCGAAATCTTTGCAAAACTTTGAGAACTCGAGCCTTCTTCTCCTTCAAGCTTCTTTGATCGAGATTAGTGGTTCTTCGATTAACTCCGGCGACTGAAGTCTTCGATTTCTGGCTTGCAAGGTAACAAAAACTTCTTTTCTTCTCTCTTCACTCTTTTTCTTCAAAAAACCGAAACAAAAAATGGCAAGGGATGCACATTCCGGTGAATCTTGGTCACCGCCGCCGGCGGAGTTGATGGATTCCGATGCTTCGACGTCGAGGATTGGCCGGAATCTGGGAAAACAGGTCGTCGTCTCCTCCAGTTCTGATGGATCGAAAAGTCCGTCTCGGACAATATCGGCCGAGGCCGTTGGTGCTCGCTATTCCGAGGACAGCATTATGAAGGTATTGACCCTTGGTGAAGGAATTGACCTTGCTTCGGACGCTAGTGATGGGGGTGCTCGGCGTGATGATGAGGGGAATGCCTCCGAGCATGATGATATATCATACTCAGACTCGGATATGGGCGAATTGGGCCCGGATGTGGAGATGGGCGACGAGGTCGACCATGAAATTGCCCATAGGATGGTCAGTGGTAGTCTTCGCGAATGCGCCGACGAGCACATTCGATACAGGGTGAGCATTACGGATTTCCTCTCAGGGCGAGAACAATTGGACGGGGACGAGCTAATCAGGAGGACGTATTCCCAATACGCTTCAGAGTATGAGTTTCCTCCTCCTGCTCGCCCGTATCGGACGACCAGAGAAACGAGATATGATGCCTGCGAGCATCCGAGCAGTATATCTTCGACTCAGCTCGCAAACTCGAGGAAAAAATACCTCGTTCCTCAGGATGTACACTTCTTCGTTCCAAGGGAGGACGAAAGGGCTGACCAACCTCCGGTGGATATGATCGCCGTAAGTTCTGGGATGATGGAAGCAGGTTTAAGGTTTCCTATTCATCCGAGCATCAGTTCTTACTTGAATTATTTGGGGGTGGCCCCGATGCAAATTACTCCCAATGGATGGGTTACACTTATCGGGCTCCTGACGGTGTTCGGCCTAGAAAGTGTGAATAATGGTTGCCAAGGGGTTTCTCTTACCCCTCGAGAGATAAACTCTCTCATGCAAGCTCTTGATACCGGCAAAAGAGTCGGCTACGGCTGGTTTTATGTCCGGGGACGACCGGTGTGGAAGCTCGTCGAAGGAGTTCCAAATAAAATCTGAGACTGGAAAACCAATTGGTGGTGGGTTGCCGGTGACTGGAAAAGTGCAACCTTGCCCAACGGATCTCCCGGGAGGATTCCCATCCCCACTGATTTTAAAGAGATTCGACGTAAGTCTTTAATAATCATGCTCGTTCTCGTCTGTACTGATTTTAACTTTTTTCGATGATGTAGGTACTGCTGCTCGCCAAAGGGCTGCCGACCATCAACTCTCGGATCTCTTCAAGTATCACTTTTGCTGCGTAACTGAACGCCGATGTTGAGAACGACACTGTCGCTTTTTGAATCGCGACCACTTGCGAGATAGAGCGGGGCTTCGTATGCCTCCGCACCACATCACAAGATCTTTTCCTCCATGTAATAATATTTTCCTTTGTCTCTTCATATTTTTAGGAATTAAAAAACTAACAATTTCTTGTACCTTTGCAGCGGTCATCCCCGTGGTCGTACGAACCTCACTTCCCCCAAATCTTGACCTATCAGGAGTCATGAGTACCTCCGCATTGAAGATGCTCGCCGTCAACCGGGAGAGGAAGGTCGTCGAGGCCGAGAAAGAACGAGTTGGGGCTCGTAAGAGAGACTGCGAGACTCCCCAGGTTCCGCCTTTGAAGAAGGCGACCGCGACGGTTCCCCGAAAGGAAAAAGGGGGGACGTCGGGCCAAAACAAAACTCACCGATCACCACCGCCCAAGAGAGCTCGACAAACCTCCTCGCCGACCAGGCCCGAGCAGGCCGTGGTCGAGGTTGAGCAGGAACCTGCGAGAGACCCGACGGACGTTACCGTGCTCGGTTGGGATGCCGACCGGGTTGCTCGGTAAGCATCTTTCCTTGAGACTTGATCTCTTTCTTATTTTTCATATTTCTAAACATTTGTTCTCCCTTTTCAGCCTCAATGCTCGACGTGATCCTCCGACCTCGGAGGACCTTCTTTAGTACTATCGATCGAGGTCTCCCCTATCTCTTACGAGTGAGAGGATTCCCCAAGATGCTCGTCGGGCGATGAAGAATCTTCCTCGCGGCCTCACTAAAAACTTCATCGACGACGTGGAGGCCCATGAGGTATCTGAGGTTGTTCGGCTGGCGGACTTGACTAGTGGTCGGACAACTTTTACTCTTGAGAATCTTCATCGTCGGGTCACCCAACTTGAGAGAGGGGACGAGGAGAAAAGAGCAGTGATCGAGCGGCTGATAAAGACTTCTGAGTCTCTTGAGAATGAGAAGACAACTCTTGCGGCCAAGCTCTCGGTCGCTATTCAAGATGTTGGATCGGCCAAGGGCGAGATCGCCGGCTTCCGCGATCGCATGCGAGCTTTGGAGGCCGAGAACTCGGCCCTTGCTCGCCAATTGGAAGAGAAGAGCACAGCTCTCGAGACCTCTGAAGAGCATCTGAAAGATGCTGAGGACGAGCTGGCCCAAACCTGAGCTGATATGGATGATAAGGCCTACTTGGCCGAGCAGGCTTCTCTCTTCTCGATGGCCTACGGCTTCAACCAGCTTACCCATACTGTCCACTCAACTTATCCAAACTTAGACTTGAATCCCCTTGTTCCGACCATTGAAGACCATTAAAGCCTTGATATGAATGAACTTTTTGTTTTGACTTGTGTTCGTTTTGTAGTGATCGTCTTTGTCACTTTCTTTTAATTTATGTTATTACTCATGAGTTAAACCTTTCATTGGTTTGTGCTCGTTTATGTTTTATAGTGATCGTCCTCGTCACTGTTTTGCAAGTATCTTTTAAAACGAGTAATTGTCTTTTAGAGTTAACCATTCGTCGGTTGAACTTATTTGTTTTAAATAGTGATCGTCCTCGTCACTATTTTGCAAGTATCTTTTAAAACGAGTACTTGTCTTTTAGAGTTAACCATTCGTCGGTTGAACTTGTTTGTTTTAAATAGTGATCGTCCTTGTCACTGTTTTGCAAGTATCTTTTAAAACGAGTACTTGTCTTTTAGAGTTAACCATTCGTCGGTTGAACTCGTTTCCGGACCTCTACCATTTGTTGGTTTATGTACGTATGTGTTTAAAGTTAACCATTCATCGGTTGAACTCGTTTCTAGTTGGCTACGCAGAGCCTTATCTAAAAACTCTAAAATTTGTCTAACATTTGATGAAACTTTAGAACTTGACCTGTATTGAAATGAATCTAGATACAAACTATACAAATGTACGAAATTGAATACTTACTGATAATATTTCTTCAGTTTGACCGCGTTCCATGGGTACTTGCTCGGCTTGCCCTCGAGATCTTTCAATTCGTACGATCCGTTTGAGAGTGTGCGCGTTATGCGGTACGGACCCTCCCAAGTCGGGCCAAGTATGCCTATGGACTGCTCCGTCGCCCGTCGAAGTACGAGTTGGCCAATAGTAAATTGCCGAGCACGTACTTTGGTGTTGTAGTAGCGTTCTGACCTTTGTTTGTAGACCACATTCTTCTCATCCACTGTGAGTCTTCGCTCTTCAAGGAAGTCCAAGTCGGCGAGCTGTGCATCGTTGTTTATATGTTCGTCAAAATTTGCCACTCGGAAGGTGGCGGCCTGTCCTTCTGCTGGTATGACAGTCTCTGTAACGAACGCGAGCGCGAACGGAGTTCCACCTGTAGAATTTCTCGTGGTCGTCCGATATGCCCACAGAACCATGTGGAGCTCGTCCGCCCATTTGCCCTTCAATCCTTCCAGTTTTGCCTTCAGTGTGTATTTGATAATTTTGTTTATCGCTTCTACCTGACCATTTGATTGTGGATGATAGGGCGTTGAGAAAAGCTTCTTGATGTTCCATTATGCGCAGAAATCCAGCATGTCTTGACTGGTGAATTAGCGTCTGTTGTCCGTCACGATAGCTCGTGGTAGGCCGAACCTGCAAATGATGTTTTTCCAGATGAAGTTTGTCATTTGAGATGATGTGATGGTCTTCAGTGCCTTTGCCTACGTCCATTTGGTGAAGTAGCCGACTGTTACAACGACGAACGTTACTCCCCCCGCAGCTGGTGGGAAAGGTCCGATGATGTCGATCCCCCACTTCGCGAAAGGCCAAGAACTATACACCGAGGTGAGCTCGTCTGGTGGTGAGTATATGGCGGGAGCGAAGGCTTGACATCTCTTGCACGTCTGCGCGTGGTGGATTGCGTCCTTCTTCAGGGTAGGCCAAAAGTAACCTTGCTTCATAATCTTCAAAGCGAGTGCTTGCGCCCCTGTATGATTTCCACACACTCCATCGTGGATTTCGTGCATGACGATCTTCGCTTCATCTTCTCCGAGGCATTTCAATAAAGGCATTGAAAAACCTCGTTTGTACAATTGGTCGCCGATGATGGTGTACCTGGCGGACCTAAGCTGCAGTCTGGTCGCCTTTACCTTATCTTCCGGGAGCTCGCCGGTCTTGATGTACTTCATGATCGGCGACATCCAGTCCTCGTCGCTGGTCGCTTCAACCTGCAAAATTTGACTTCTACTCACTGACGGGGAAGAAAGTTTAGTGATCGTTGCTTCTGAAAATATTGCTTCCCCCTCTGAAGTGGCCAGTCGAGCTAAAGCGTCTGCTTGCGTATTCTCCTCCCTTGGGATTTGTTCGATGTGGATTTGATCAAATTGCTCGAGCAATCCTTTCACCAAGTCTAGGTACTTTAGCATCTGGTCGCCACGAGCCTCGTACTCGCCTGTATTTTGACATACCACTAGCTGAGAGTCTGAAAAAAAATTCAGCTTTCTGGCGCCCACGGCCATTGCCATCTTAATTCCAACGACCAGAGCCTCGTACTCTGCCTCGTTGTTGGTCGCCCGGTACTCGAATTCAATCGCTGAAGCAAAAGTTTGTCCGGACGGGCTGGTGAGGACGATTCCTGCCCCTGCTTTGGTGCTCGTCGAGGAGCCGTCGACGAACAGTGACCAAGGAAGCTCGATTTCCTTGTCAAGATTACTAGGGAAAGTGAGCTCTACTATGAATTCTGTCAATACTTGCCCCTTGATCGCCGTTCTTGGTGCGTAGGTGAGCCCAAATTGCCCGATTTCCACCGACCATTTCAAAAGTCTTCCAGTGGTATCCGGCCAATGTAGTGCTCGTCGCAAAGGAAGAGTTGTAAGAACCACCACCTCGTGGTCGAATAGGTATTGCCTTAGCTTTCTCACGCTCATGACCAAAGCATAGGCCAATTTTTCCATCGGAGTGTATCTCAACTCGGTATCTCTCAGCGACTGACTCACATAGTATATTGGCAAATGAGTGCTCCCTTCGGCTCGGACGAGCACTGAATTGATCGCACAGTCAGTGGCCGCCAGGTACAAGTATGAAATTTCGCCCGGGACTGGCTTAGATAGGACCTTTGGATCCGATAGATATTCTTTCAGCTTTTCGAAAGCTTTCTCGCACTCATTGGTCCATTCGAACCTTCCCTTTTTCAAAGCGTCAAAAAAAGGCTTGCAACAGTCGCCCGTTCGTGCAATGAATCTATTCAGCGATGCTAGGCATCCTGTTAATCTTTGTACTTCCTTAACATTTCTCGGGCTTTGCATGTCGATGACTGCTTGATTTTTTGTAGGATTTGCCTCGATGCCCCTCTGGCTAACCAAGTGCCCCAGAAATTTTCCAGAACCAACTCCAAAACTGCATTTCTTGGGATTTAGCTTCATGTTGTATTCCCTCAAGATATCAAAAGTCATGGCGAGGTGATGGAGATGATCTTCTTTTCGCAAGCTCTTGACGACAATGTCGTCGATATAGATCTCCACCATCTCCCCGATATGTTTCTCAAACATTTTGTTTACCAGTCTTTGGTAAGTTGCCCCCGCGTTTTTCAAACTGAAAGGCATTCTCTTCCAACTGTACATTTCTGTCGTTGTCATGAACGTTGTATGCCTCTGGTCGTCGGGATGCATTGCAATCTGATGGTATCCCGCGAAAGCGTCCATAAGAGTTAGCATTTCATGCCCCGCCGTGTTATCCACAAGATGATCGATATGGGGCATTGGAAAATGATCTTTGGGACAAGCATCGTTTAGATCTGTGAAGTCTATACACAATCTCCACGATCCGGTCGTTTTTCGGACGAGCACGGGGTTTGCCAACCACTCGGGATCACTTCCTATTTTTTCGATTAACTTGTTATCGATCAATTTTTTAACTTCGACCGCCATAGCCGCATACTTATCAGGCCCAAACTTTCTTCGTTTCTGGGTGATGGGTCTTTTTGTCGGATCAATGTTTAATCTATGGCAGGCATAATCCATGTCGACGCCCACCATGTCTTCGTGCGACCATGCGAATGCCCCGATATTTTCTTTCAAAAAAGCGATCATTGCTGCCCTCAATTGTTCTGGAAAATTTGACCCTATGAATACTTCAAGTTCTGGACGGGCATCATTTAGGTGGATGGTTTCAAGGTCCTCCGTTGGAGTTGCCCGTTCTTTGGGTTCTTTCCAACGAGGATCCTCAATTCTGAATCCTGGCTCGAAACCTAACCTAGGTTCTAGATCTAGAACGTCCAATTCTGGAACCTGGTCGTCGAACACCTCAGGAGGCTGATCGCCCATTTCAATCTGACCGTGCTCGTCAATCTCCATTGGGGTGTGCTCGTCCACCTCCACTTGGTGGTCGTCAAGAATCTGACTTGACTCCCCAATTTCTAATTTTCGATACTTGTTGGGAAATCCCTCCAAGTAGTTCAAATTTGTTTCTTTGTTAGGACATATGATATACTTTCCAACCATGGGAACTTCTTTAAAATGGCGCTTAGCAGAACGGACGAGACACTCCCTCGCCCGCACCTGATCACCATTGACGGTTATAACTCTCGTCGGTGTTGGAAACTTAATACAATAGTAATAAGTAGAGGCGGTCGCCTTAAACTCGTCGAAGAAAGGCCGGTCGAGGAAAGCATTGTATGACGACGGCATGTCGACGATCATGAAATCGAGCTGCCTCGTGTAATGCATCGTTGGATCTTTCGTTGACGCCAGCTCCAGTGAGAGCCTAATCCTTCCCAGAGGAAGGGAGCGGGTGTCTCCAAAACCCACAATTATATCGTTGCAAGGCTCGATATATTCAGCATATCCACCGAGGGCATCCAAAGTATGCTTGAAAAGGACATTGGTGTATGCCCCGGTGTCGACCATCAGGCGATGGACAATTGTTCCCATGATTTTTCCGGTTACAACCAAAGCATCATTATTTGGTTGCACCACTTCATTTAGATCATCCTCTGAGAAGAGGACTTGGTGGGATGGGGGCTTCTCGGCAGCCGGGGCGACGCACACTTGATGCACATTGTTAAGTGCTCGCATCTCACTCTGCTGTCGGTGAACAAACAGAGTAGTTCCAGATTCAGTACCCCCCAAGGGGCCTTCTATCACAAAGTGACCTCCGCCCACGAAGTCGACGTCGCCTGGCAGGCCACTTGGCATTGGGGGGAGTAGCTTTTGGCGATTGATCTGTTTGCGCAGATCATGGTCGCCCTCGCCGTCGTCACGACGCTTCTTCCCACGGTGGTCGTCATTTCCACCCCTGGGCTTGATAAACTCGGCGAGCTTGTCGTCTACGTATGGTTTGTACAAACTCTTCATCAAATCTCGGCACCCGTTCGTGTGGTGGCTAATGGAGTTGTGATAGTTGCAGAATTTATTCCCATCTAAACTGTTCTCGTTGGTGTGCATTGCCCTCGCCGGGGGTAGCAAGTTCCTTCCTTTGAGTGCATCTAGGATGAACCTAGGGTCAATTTTGAGGGTCTCTCTGAACTAGGTGATCTACGGTGCTTCTTCAAAAGCTTTGAAGTTCGACGGACGAGCATTGTTCCCCTGATTTACCACCCTTTTTGGCTGAGAGGGCTCCCCAGTTGCAAAACTCTTTTTCGGCCATACTTTTTTTGCCGCCTCAGGCTGCTCGTTAGCTTTGGCGGTGTCCAAAATTTCCTCCATCTGAATGATATTACCTGCCCGGTTCCGAAAATCTGCGTAAGATTCTAGGAAAAGTGTATGCATAGATTCTCAGAGCTTGGAACCTATTCTTAGGCCTGAAACGGCTGAGATCAGCTTGGTTTCATCATTCACAGCCTCCCCATCGATTACCAACCTATCGAAACGCTCGATGAAGTCCTTTCCTAACTCGATTGGGCTTTGGCGAATGTTTGCCAAACGCTGCTTGGATGTTGGGCGAGCAGCAATGGACCCGTAATAGGTTAAAAATTGATGTCCCAGCTCGATGAAGGAGCTT
This sequence comes from Galeopsis tetrahit, assembly GCA_963675135.1. Classification (NCBI taxonomy): domain Eukaryota; kingdom Viridiplantae; phylum Streptophyta; class Magnoliopsida; order Lamiales; family Lamiaceae; genus Galeopsis; species Galeopsis tetrahit. Next base: position 83,722,564 of record OY776120.1, read on the forward strand.
ATGGACCCGGCTCCCAAAGTTGTGTACCAACGATGGGCCCGGTCTCCTAAAGTTAAAGAGAAGTTTCTACATTGTGTGGCCTATGTCGCCCCGATTGAGGCCATATAATTGGAGTACTTTGACAAGTGCACCCGAGGGTCGGACATGCCATCATACGCTGCCATGGAAGGCATCTGAATCTTTCTTTGAATGGGGGCGGTGAGGACCATGATGTTCAAAGGCGCGAGATGGGCAAAGTGATCGCCGGAATGTTCCCTCGCTTGGATGCGGCCACCTCTGCCCGCAAGTTTTCAACCTCCAATTTCAATTGTTTCTGGATTTCAGCAAACTGTGCAATCTGCCCTTCTTCGGCAGTTTGAGGTAGAGGCATAACGTGCTCGTCACGCTGGCCTTGGTGTGATGCAACCGGCCGATCAGATCGGTTCCGGTGTGATCGCTTGGGCGAGTGATGGAGGGATCTCTCAGGCCGGTAGTTGTGGTAATTTTTCCCTGGTGCTCGTTTATTCCCTACGCGATCGAGGGCGGAGATCCTATATCCTTGATTATTCTTTCTGTGGTCGGCCCTGTCTGGCTGACCATCAATATTGAAATTTACCGGGCGAGCATATCTTCTGTCTTTATCGGCCATCCGGTTGAAAACCGAATTTCGCGAATCTCTCTTGTGACTGTGGTGGGAGTGATCGCGGGTCTTCTCTTTGCCTTTATCGCGGGGATGCACTGAGTACGAGTGATATGAGTGCTCGTCCTTGTCATTGGCCTTGGCCTTTGCCTTTCGAGCTTTATCAAAAGCTTGATCCTTGGCTTTTTCCAGTTCCATCGCCTCATTTTTCCTCCTCTTCTCGTTGAGGTAGTCGGTAAAATCTCTTAGATGTTGTGGATCATTCAAAATCTCTGCGAGATTGATGTTGGCCGTTTGATTGCCCGGAGCCTTCGGGGGAGGGGGATCGTTTCCTCCAGGAGGCGGAATTCCATCACGTTCTGTGTGATGAGACATCTTTGATAGTGATTCTAGTAATCGGTTACAAAGATAAGAACACTGTTCTAGACTATGAAGATATAAAATACAAGATCCGAGTTCTTACGCAAAAGAACGTGCTAAAACTACGAATTTGTGAAAACAGCCACAAAAAGTGCTAGAAATAGAAAAACAAGGAGATCAAACTCCAAAATATGCCTAAAAATTGCAAATATTTAAGAACACGAAGATAACGAAAATACGTATGAAATACGTAAACGATGTTCTAAAAAGGTATTTCTACCGATTAAAACCTGAAATAAAGAGTTTTCGATCCGATCGTTCGATGATCGGTTGAAACTTTGATGATGAACACCTAAAAGGACCCCTCCTTCTAGCGCCAAATGTTGTATGTGCTTTTGTAGGGTTGATTTCGGATGTGGGCTTTTCGATAGCACTAAACAAACATATACGATGATCGGGGTTTATTACGTGTTAAAAAGGATTAATATGATGATTTGTGATCTTAATGAAGAGCACAAGAAGTAGCTTCTTGGAGAAGCTAAAAGCTTAGAGCTTTGGGAGTGTTTATTGCTTTGGGTGGGTGTTTGTAGGAAGATGGTAAGTTATGTTTACAAATGAGCCTTTTAGGCATTATATACTAGGTTTTCTGGTCAGCCCGACCTTTACACGTGGCATACCCATATTGGACCTGAGATTCTGCCCGAAAAGGTGATGGAACGTCGCATTTAATGCTAAACCGCCCCTGGTGGTCGTCCTCGCCCATGACGAGGATCTGGGCCTTGATGGTCGCCGGAGGACATGGTCGTCCGGCCATCTTCAAAGATGGTGGTCGCACTCGCCATGTTCCATGGCTCCTCCCAAAACTCTTACACTTGTCTTTTCTAGCTAGCTCTTCGTGTGCTAGCCACTTTCTTTGGACGAGCACTCAATTGACCTTTCTTCGCATTGTTGACTAGTCGTCGCAAGACTTGGTTGACTAGTCGTCGCCATACAAGCTGATGACTAGGATTGACTTGTCAAAGATCGACTTCTTTGACCTAGTGTAACAGAGAGTTTTTGAGGCGAGGGTCGAGAAAGATTTTGAATATGGAGGAGATGTGTTTTCTTTATTGTCATCTTCTTTGTTTGTTAAGTGTATCAACAATGTGTATGTGTTGAACCATTGATGGTGTTCCCATGGGTGGCTTTACTTACAAGGTGGACTTTAAGGTTCCTTGTTCCTTACATTGTCGGAGAATTTTTTATTTTTTTTTGGGATCATTTGTTTTTCTTTGTCAATTGTTATGAATATGAGAAAGAAAGGCGTCTTAGATGTAACTCATGTGAAATACAGAGGGTTTAATTTCTTATAAAATTATTACAATCTAAGAAAAATCAAGTACTTAATTCCAACATGCTAATATTCTTGAAATTTTAAGCATTGCTTATAAAATTATTACAATCAAGAAAATTCAAGTACTTAATTCCAACATGGTAATATTCTTGAAAATTTAAGCATACTCCGTATAACATTATCTTTAAAATCTTTTGCTCATTGCTGATCTACATCTACATTATCTTATACCGGTAAAAAAATCCAATTGTTGTAATAAAATAATTCTGCATCTCTTCTTTTTAAGAGAACAATATTAAGTACATCTTTTGATAGAATGCAGATCCAATATTAAAAGAAAAAGCAGGTAAAACATCAAAGGAGATTTAAATACAATTTCATACGAATACAGTAACTTAGGTATGTTTCTTTAAGGTTTTTTTTAAGTGTGCTTTAAAATCTTGATAAATAAAAAAAAATGTGTTTATTTTGAGATTTTGATTGAATGAAATTTTACTTTGTCAAATAAAATTGGTATGAATTGGTGGGTGAGTTATTTTAAAGTATACAAAGTAGATTGTATTGAGATATGTTTTTGTTTTAAAATTTTAATTTTATTTCATTTTCACACAAATTAATAAAGCATCATTCATTGTACATAAAAATTTCTGAAATTTACCTATTCTCCCATTCCCATGCATTACAATAATTCAAATATTCATTAGAAATCATAATTTTGAAATTAAAAAAAAAAAAAACGAGATCATAATTTTGGAATGGATGAAGTACTTTAAGATGTAAAGTCTGAAATCCATCCATTTGAGTTTCGAAAGAAGCACGCCCTCAGTTATTACTCAATACTCATCCGTGATGATATTTTAAGCTAATTAAGAATTTCAATTTTGATAAGCCTATAAATTGGTGGAAATAGACCAATCCATCTATCCATCCATTTATTATCTACTCCATTTAGAGGGTGAGAGATGGAGAGACCATTATCATACAACTTGTTCCCCTCCTCACAATTATTCATCCCTGAAAACTATGTTCATTGGACTCAGACTCCTGCATCCCACATTTACTCTGCCGATATCCCAGGTAAACAATTCTTCTTCTTCCTCATTTCCAACAAAATTCATTTTCAATTTCCTATTCCTATTCCTTTATGTGGCAGGTGTGAGGAAAGAATTAGACATAAGAGTGGAAGTGGAGGACTCAATATACATCATCATAAGAACTGTTGTGTCAACGGAAGAGCCCCGCCGGAGCTTTAATAGGAAATTCCGGCTACCACGTGAGGTGGATGTCACCGGAATCTCAGCCGAGTACGTCGCCGGAGTGTTGACAGTTACGGTGCCTAGATCTTTCAAAACGTGCGTCTTCTTGCAAGGGCGGCTTGATCCGAAATCATTTACTATAAGATAGATGTGTGCAACCACAATTCGTTTTTTATTTTTATTGTTGTTGTTACTATTTTCCTGATCACAAAGTATGATGGAGTATCTCAGATTTTAATGGCCAATAACTGCTAACTGATGATACATGCCTCAGATATTCTCGCGTAAACTTTATGCACGGTAACCGCGTGTTTGGAAATATAATAAAGACTAGATATTATAAGAATACAGATTTAATTCGACATACAAGAATAATAAAATAAAATCTGCAACTATGAAATAATTGGAAATTAACTTAAATCTCTTGAACATCAAAACAAAATGAAATATCATAAAATAATGCAAACTCACTACAGTACCAACTTAAATTAGTAACAACCACTGTTATTGAAATCACATATTATGTTTGACTACTGCTGTTAATGGATCATGACTATCTGTCTTGCTACAACGCTTGCAAACTGAAGCTTTCACCTTTCGATATTCACCCTCTTTTGTTTGGGTCTGCCAGTTGGTTTGTTTAGGACAGGTGGCAGAATTTTTCCCCCACTAGATTCTGAATTGTATCCAGAACGTTCAATTTCGGGAACCGGAATCAGATCTTCTTTATAACATTGTTTGTATATTGAAGTCATAAAGCATTCTTCAACAAAATTATGAACAGAGTAGCAATGCTTCTTAATAACAGCAATTGCATGAGCGCACGGGAATCCTTTGACTTGCCAATGAAAACAAGTGCAAATGTTACACTCCATATCAACAGTTACAGATGTTTTAGAAGATACCTCAAACTGGCCATTGGATAACCTTGAAACAATCCATGATCCGCTGATGTTTGTCAATTCATGCCATAGTTGCTCTTTGCTAGGAACTAGTAAACCAGTCCACTTATCACTTTTTTCGCGCCTCTCTACAAACCATTTTGAAATCTGCTTTCTAATCGAGTCTATTATATATGTGATTGGTAAAGCCCTTGCTTCACGAATCCATGAGTTAAAAGACTCATCTGCGTTGGACGTCATTTCTCCATATTGCTTAAGATGCGGTGAGTGTGAAACCGCCCATCTTTCACAAGGCAAATCTTGTAACCATTCTTCTGCAATTCTACCCCCGACATTTTTAAAGATCTGCAGTTTCTCACTGAATAGAGTGTGGGTTGGCGCATATGCACACTGTTTGAACAAATCAGCCACGTTCTCACAATATTGTGTGATAAATCCTCCCCCGTATCTACCCTTAAGATTTGAAAGTAGATGGTATAGACAGTAGAAGTGAGCAGGATCTTCCCATACATCATAGAAAGCAGACATCAATTCGGTATTCCTATCGGATATGTAGATGATTTTCTTGTTGTGAGTGATTAAATCACGCAACTTGGTTAGGAACCATGCCCAATTATTCTTATTCTCAGCAGAAACTACGGCGAATGCAACTGGGAACAGACCTAAAATAAATCAGATAATAATTAAAAAAATATATATTAACACACATGACACATAACATATATTGCATGAACAACATAAACCCCAAAAAAATTTCAAGAGTTCAGAATTGAATATGAAATTTATGTTCTTGGATTCATCAGTTTAACTACTTGTGACAAACAAAATCTTTGGGTTGATAGGTTACATAGTATTTTTCTTTTAATCAGCAAACTCATCTTACAAACAAATACAAATTCAAGCGAACAGTATATTAATCCTAAACATATAAATTCAGAGGGAGATCATAGAAATTACTGACATATGTAACAGCATAGTACACCCCCAGACAACTAATAAGCTCTAAAGAAATTGCATGAAAGCAGATTAGTAAATGTATGCCCACTCTATGACGATATACAATACACATTATATAATTACAGATAAACAAACTGCATGTAAACAGATTATAAAATGTTAAATATCTGACGAAATGAATGATGAAACATCAAAAAAAATATGATTGCACATGTAGAACATACTTAAAATTAAATATAGAAAATTCACTTACCGTCGTTCCCGTCCTTAGCAGTGGCAGCAAGCAATACACCCTTTGACCTTCCTTTCATAAATGTGTTGTCTATGAAAAGAATTGGTCTGCAGCTTTTAAAACCCTCTTTGCATGCATAAAACGAGAAAAAAATTCGTTCAAAACGATCTGTTTCACTGTTCTTCTCTAGGTCTACTATGCTGCCAGGATTTGTCTGTTTGACAGCATCACAGTACCAACGCAGTTGGTCATAAGATTCATCATAGCTTCCAAATATATCGTTTCTTGCAGCTTCGATTGCGCGCCACACCTTCCAATAAGGAAGTACAAAACCATATCCCTCATTTATATATTTAGCTACATCTGTAACTGCGATCGTAGGATTAGCTTTAATAGACTGAATGACAAGTTCCTTGATAACTTTAGTTCCTAACCTATTCTTGTTTTCGAGAAGAAGGTCACCCACACAATTATGAACGAGGTTCGCTTTAGCAAGAACAAAAGCGGAATTCTTAGGTAATTGTTTTGCTTTGATGAACCAATCACAATTACATGATTCTTTTTTGTAGCAAACTGCATGTACGTACCTAGGCGTATTTTTTAGATACGTGAACTTAAATTTGAGTTTGGTCGAGTACTTTATCAACTCAGTTCTAAACTCAGGTGCACCTCCGACAAAAATTGTTCCAACTCCACCTTCCATTATGTTAACCCAATCATCCGATAAATACGTCTTCTCCTTCTCAATTGGGCAAATCTCAAAATTGGGTATACTATCCCTCCTCTCTCTTGGTGTTGGGATTGAGTTTTCATGAACATAAGTTGGTGTTGGGATTGAGTTTTCATGAACATAAGTGGTATTACTTTTATCGACTGGTGTTTTAGAATTCTTTGACACATTGTTCCTCAAGCAGGCAGAATTGCCACTCATTTCTGCAGATTCCTCAATCTGACTAATAATATTCTTTTCAATAGCCAAATCAACAGAAATATTAACTATTTTTTCTGAAGTAATCTTACAGAACTCAACAAGTCCAACTAAATCAGAATCAGATTCTAAACAAACGTTACTCATACCACCAACTGAATATGAAATCGATGGATTACCTGCAGATAGTAGTGGGGACATACGCTTTATTTCACAAAATAACTCCTTGAAAGATGAAGATTCACTTACACGAACCAGTTTGCTTTTTCCATCGAAACCAACCTTAAGAACAACGAAATAATCCATTGGTAAATTGTTAGATCGACTATACAAATAACAATATCCAGTCGATCAACAGTAAAATAGATGGAATGATGTGGAGTGTGCAATTGATATTGAGGGCTAAACTGCAATTGAATAAAATTGGGATGGATAATATCAAATTTCAAAAAATAAGGGCACACATCGGATTCGAAATTCAAAAGAAAATCAAACAAATTTAGGGAACTCAGCAAAGATCCCTGTGTGATGACGATAATTGAGGGATTCACCAAGAAACAGGGGGGAGAAATCGGGAAATAAGGGAATAATGATTAATTTTTCAGATTAATTGTGAAATTTGTAAATGAAGGGTATTGTAGGGTTTTTAGCTCAATTTTGACCCTTACAGTAATTTTGAAAATAAGATGTCTTTATTTATAAAAGGGTCTATCGAAATAAACTTTTCTGTAAATAATTTCTTTATTGATTAGGAGTATATGATAATGATTTTGAGTATAGTTTTTTTTTTTTCGAACCTAAAATAAAAAGAAATAGGGGTTTTGAGTATAGTTGTAGCACCGACGAGACCCGGTTATTATGAGATTGTCAAGTGTCAACCCCCATTTTTTTTTTAAATGTTATTTAAAATACAAATATTTACCCAAATTAATTTAGGAATTTTATCAATAAATAAAATAAAAACTAAGTTAATAATGCAAAACTAAATAGGCCCAAACTTTGGCCCACTACAAGTTGACGAATTTTGACTCCCTCATTCTTCGTCTTCTTCTTTCTTCCGACACTCACTGTAGAAACGCAAATCCGGTATGTGACTATCATCCCCTACACTCTCATATTCCTTTTGCATTTGAATACTTTTTTCTTATTACATCACAATTTCCAAGAATTCTTGTTGACAGCTGAGCTTTAAAAAAATTCATGTATTTTTTAACAATTTTGAAATGGTAGGCGTGTAATAGACGATTGAGGGGTAAATTATCGAGTGTTTATTCTTGTGAAATAATAGAGTTATAGATCTTGTTCATTTCCGAGAACTAAAATGGAGGTGCATTTAAAGAACTTGTTCTCTAGATACCAAGAACAATTCGGGTCGGGTCCCGGACTTGGCCCGGGATCCGGAACATGCTTATTGAAGATAGATGGGATTAATTCACCCTTTATTCAGTCACTGTATAAAGCTGCTGCATCATTGTATAGATCCGACCCATGGCGGCGTTTGCGCCCGGGTCATCTTTTTGGCGTTAGGGTAGGTAAGGATTGGGATTGGTATGGTAGGAGACAACCCTTTACGTGTCTTCAATTCATTGGTGGAGATGGTGGTGATTTGGGGATTCATATATTTAGGTCCAAAAATGATGCTAGTAAAATGACAGGCCCTAGGGACACAATTAGGGCTCCAAATGTTGAGCTTCTTAGAGTGACTTATGAGGTGGAGTCTCTTATGTTATTGTCGAATAAACGCCTTGTCAAGTCGTTAGGGTTGGAGAAGTCCGGTGAGGACCGGTTTCCCGTGTTTGATGTTGTTCGATGCACCTTGTCTGGTGGCCTAGAGTTTAGAAACCCGACATTCGAAGAGCTTAGATTCGTGTATGCTGTTTTGAGGGCTGTTGCTTTAGTGCACCCGTTGCTCGAGCAAGACGTTGGGGCGGGCCCTAAGTACTCTAGATTAGCGTGGTTTAAGCCGTTTATTGAGACAGTTGATGTACATTGGCCCGTGGAGATGACCAAAGGGAATGATATAGTGGCAGTTACAGTGTCGCACCCTCCTAATCAAGGGTACGATGAGAAAAGTAGCTCGTCAGCTAGCTCGACCCCCACAAAGAACTCTGAGGCGTCTAAGGAGGAGAGGTTTTGAGGCAATGGTCGAGAAAGATGTTGAATATGGAGGAGGTGTGTTTTCTTTATTGGCATCTTCTTTGTTTGTTAAGTGTAGCAACAATGTGTATGTGTTGAACCATCGATGGTGTCCCCATGGGTGGCTTTACTTACAAGGTCAAGGTGGACTTTATGGTTCCTTGTTCCTTACATTGTCGGAGACTCATATGTTTTTCTTTGTCAATTGTTATGAATATGAGAAAGTCGTCTTTGCATTTAGGGTGAGATTTTTGCTTTCATTTTATCGCGTGATTTGTTACATTAATACAAATCATGTGTGAAACTCAACATGATAGATGTAAATATAACACATGTCAATTATTTATATATGAGATAAGATGTGAAACACTAAAATTGAAACAAATTGGGGTCAAACTATTTTTTGGGAAACTCAAAAGCAAAGCGGTGAATCCTTAGCTCAAATTCAATTTTGATAAGCCTATAAATAGGCGGAAATAGACCAATCCATCCATCCATTTATTATCTACTTGTGAGAGATGGCATCCTACTTGTTCCCCCCTCCACAATTATTCATCCCTGAAAACTATGTTCATTGGACTCAGACTCCTGCATCCCACATTTACTCTGCTGATATTCCAGGTAAACAATTCTTCTTCCTTATTTCCAAAAAAAATAAAAAATCATTTTCAATATCCTACTCCTATTCCTTTATGTGGCAGGTGTGCGGAAAGAAGACATAAGAGTGGAAGTGGAGGACTCAATATACATCATCATAAGAACGGTTGTGTCAACGGAAGAGCCCCGACGGAGCTTTAATAGGAAATTCCGGCTACAACGAGAGGTGGATGTCACCGGAATCTCAGCCGAGTACGTCGCCGGAGTGTTGACAGTTACGGTGCCTAGATCTTTCGTGAGAAGGGGTTTTTTCATTGATCCTGCTGATAGGACTCAAAACGTGCGTCTTCTTGCAAGGGCGGCTTGATCCGAAATCATTTACTATAAGATAGATGTGTGCAACCACAATTCGTTTTTTATTTTTATTGTTGTTGTTACTATTTTCCTGATCACAAAGTATGATGGAGTATCTCAGATTTTAATGGCCAATAACTGCTAACTGATGATACATGCCTCAGATATTTTCGAAGTAAACTTTATGCACGATAGCCGCGTGTTTGGAAATATCATAAAGACTAGATATTTACGTATAATTTTTTTTTTTAAATGCATATGGATGAAATTCTATTCATAAAAATGTAAAATTCTAATTAAAACTTTAGCCATGATTATCATTTCTCTACCAAATCAAAAGCTACTTGTTAAGGTAGAAATATGACATGTTCGCAAATCAAGAAACTAAAGAATGTCATTGTTCATTCAAATTTTCACAACATAACATGGACAAACCTTTAGCCATTTGCAATGAGCTTGAGGAGCTCAACCACCTCTTTTAATCTTCTCTCTGCATTTTCTCTTGCTTTCAAGTTCCTTGCATTCCTATACCCAATGCAAATAATTATGCCATCAATGGAGAAATATGTATCAATTTACAATGAAACTACTACGGAATTAGCTACTGCTAGTGCTCACCTCTTATCATGTGCCTTCCTACTCAGGTCTTCAGCAAGATTGTTAAACCTCTTCAAAAGAGATGCCGATTTACGAATAGTTAATGCACCACTTTCACATCTACACATTCTCTTCAATAGCTCAGCAGCAATGAAATACCCCTCCTCTTTGTTTCTGACGAGAAAATCACAAGGCAAGAACAAAAATGATTACATTTCCTGTAATAAAAATAACATGTATCTATCCAATAACATAGCTCAGAGAACTCAAAAGCACCTTATGAACTCCAAAACAACAGTTTCCATACATCCATGACTCTCAACAAGTACTTCAGCGAGGTTTGGAAAACGGGCGAGATTCCTGAGAGTCGAGAGTGCATGCTTCAGAACTTGTTGATCTGGTATGCTTCGACTCACAGACCGAATCAGCTTCAGTAAAGTGCCAATGGCTCCAGCAGTAACAAGCTCTTCACAGCATCTCTGTGATAGTTCTGTGGCCACATCTGTTAAAATACACCATATTTTGTGCCATTGTTATTATCCATGCTATAGAAAGGTTGTAATGCATAACAATGGTCGAAGCTCAAAAATATATAGCAGAATATAAAGACAACTAGTATTTCTCCCGTACAATGCACAATTTATAAATTAATAAACTTATATAAACAGTGTGATGTTAGTAAATGATTTTTTTGTATATATACAATAGTATAAGAATTTTTTTTAGGACCATTAATTTTAATATTTTATTTAAAAAATAAACGTCACAATAATATTGGATAAAATTAAGATTTGTCAAAAATAATTAATTGAGCATAGTTATTAAATATTCATTTTGTATAATCTTTTGATAAGTAATAATGTTTTACAATAGTTATATTTATAGATACAAAGAAGAGGAGAGAGAAAATAAAAATAAAGGAAGAGATAGAAAAATATTTTACTGGTGGGCCCACAAAAAATAATACTCCGTATTTAACTATTACAACATTTTAGGCGGAAACTTGTCAAGGAAGCCACTATTCTGTTATTATATATATATATAGATTGTTGAAAAAGGAATAGACAGAAGTCAAGTGGTTACCCAAGGTTGAACAGGTATGCAATACGTTACTGATACTCTTCATGCTCAAAAGTTCCGATAGAGCTAAAATTAGCCTGTTTATTAACCTCCTGTTATCATCTACATTTGCAGCAGATTTTTGCATTCTCAATCGTAAGTCCAGCAGTTGGCCTCTTGCATCTTTTCGTGCAAGGTAACCTCTCCAGTATGACTGTCAACGATGGAAATTAAAGAGTAGTTGAAGAAAATCTGAACTGGATTGATAAAATGATGCATAAAAATGGCTAAATTGTGTTAAGACTAAGGTAGAACTGAAATATATCCGGATTTCTAGTAATGAAACGCTTAGGCTGCCCATATAATAAGCTCAACTAATGATCGATAAAGATCACCAATTCACACATGAAAAAGCATGCAAAGGACTCACTTGAATCAACACAACATGATGCTTTTCTCTCTTAGCCATTCGCCTTGCTATCCATCCTCGAAAATGTGATTGGATAACAAGTGCTGATTTTGTTCTCAATTGTAAGTCAGACTGCTGGCAACTTCCATCTTTTCGTGCCAGATAACCCTTCCAGTATGACTGAAAAACGTAAAAAAATAAAAAATGAAAGCTGTCAAGTCAAGACTTCAAAATGGTAAACCTGATTATGCTTTGCTAATATGTACTTTCAAGCATAATAAGTCGTTGTACACTCTTTACTAAAGGAGGAATCATATGTTTATTAGAAAATCTTGATTTTCTTCACATGTCTGGATCTGATTGAGAGGATGTTCTCTAACTACGGCTCAATAATTGCTAGACTGCTGAACATCTGCAGATATTTTTCTTTCTCAAATTATAGCTATGAATGGCTCAGGCATGTTCTTTCATCTATACCAAGTATCTAACAACAATTTGATAAAGCTCATCCATTACCATATATCAAAGCATAAAAGCATGAGTAACTGATGGTGGAAAGGACTCACTTGAATTAAAACAACACGTTGCATTTCTCTCTTAACCACTTGTCTTGCTACCCATCCTCGAAAATGTGATTGGATAACAAGTGCTGATTTTGTTCTCAATTGCAAGTCCAGCTGCTGGAGTCTTCTATCTTTTCGTGCCAGATAACCCTTCCAGTATGACTGATGAAAAAAATGAAAGCTCTCAAGACCTCAAATTTGTAAACCTTGATTATGTAGCTAATATGTACTTTTGAGCATTACATTAAATAAGTCATTGTACACTTATTACTAAAGGAGTTATCATATGTTTATGAGAAAATCTTGATTTCCTCCATATGTCTGGATCTGGTTGACAAAACATTCTCTAACCAACCAAAGCTTAATTAATGCTAAACTGAACATCTACAGTACATACATTTTTCTTACTCAAGTTGTAGCTATGAATGGTTCAGACATATTCTTTCCTCTATACCAAGTATCTAACAGCATTGATAAAAACTCATCCATTATTCTTTCTCAAGTTGTAGCTATATATGGCTCAGGCATGTTCTTTCCTATATACCAAGTATCTAATACTCCGTACATTTTAAAAAAACTCATTCATTACCATATAACAAAGCATAAAAGCACGAATAATTGATGGTGGGAAGGACTCACTTGAATTACAACAACATGTTGCATTTCTCTCTTAACCATTTGCCTTGCAATCCATCCTCGAAAATGTGACTGGATAACAGCTGCTGATTTTGTTTTCACTCTAACTTGCAAAACATACCTCCACCATCTTTGCAACTTCAGGACAGATTGAAAGAATATCTTCAATTCAAGACCTTCAAAGCCGTAATTTACATTCTTCTGAGAGCAGAAAGCTCCTATATGATGCACATTCAACAGAATTAATGCTACATCAAGAAGGTTCAGACTTTTTTAAAGGGTTAAATTTAAAGATCTATTACCTAGAAGTCTTCTTCTAGTGGTCTTTCCTCTAATGAAACATTGGATATCAATTGCAGCATTCCTTTGGGAAACAAATGCCTTGCGACAATTCATGCAACGGAAAGTGCTTTGGATCTTTTTAGCAGCATCAATCTGAAGCAAGAATTCCTTCCTTTGCAACCACCCACGGCAGAAGCTCTAGAGTCCACAACCACAAATAATACTCAGTACAGTCACAATCATGTTTACAGACAGAAAACTAACAAGATACAACTTTTTCAAAACATAACCATGTTTCCAATAGAAACCAAAATAAATACAGTATTTGATTAAAAAAACAAATTTTGAGACAAAATTAGGTGCTGGACATCCGAAAAATAATGTGAATTCCCCTGTAAACTGTAGTATGTTAACAAAGAACATTTAGGCCTTCCCCACCACAACCTTGTCCTTTAAAAATCAATGGATGATAGGCAACGAAAGATGCGAGCCTCAAGATGGGACTGGGAGCAATTTGGGATCAAGAACTACTAGGAGAATACTTTTACGAAATTCACTAAAAGTTTCTTGAGATTAAAGTCTAACTACCAGACAAAAGAAAGATTGAAGTTAGCATACATGACTAGGTAGTCAGATAAAAATTGGGAAATGATCACATCATCTTAGTTCAACCAAAAACAAGAGAGATGGAAATAACGCAACTAAAAATTAGAAAGAAAAAAAAAGCTTACTTGAATCCTAATCAAAAGATCTCTTTCTCTGTAAACTTCTCTACGAGCTATCCATCCACGAAGATGAGATTGAATGATGACAGCGGATCGAATTTCCATTTTGTGAATCTGGAAATCTCTTCTAGTCCTTGAACAGCGAAAACCCCTTTGAATTGTTTTTATTGCTCGCTTCTTGCGTGCAAAACTCTTTCTCATCAACCAACCACGATAATGACTCTGGATTTTAGTTGCAGCAAAGTGCTGACTCTTTAACAATTTGCTAAAGATGTATCCTTTCCAAAAATTCTGAATTGTGATTGCTGCTGCTGTCTCGAAATCATCCTCTCCATCTTCTTCGTAAGCAACTGAACCTTTGTGCTTAGGTGTGTCCCTTTCAGTGTAAATAGTTGTTTCCCTTAGTCCAGAGTTGCAACTCTGGGTGACAAAGGCAACATTCATGGGCTCTAGAATATGCTCTTGATTACAAATGGTCCTTGTTTTGTAATTCTGCTGAGCATTCCATACCCTTATAGCCTGCTGAATAACTGTGATGGACTTTCTCAAGTTGACAAAGTAATGCCTGTCAGCCATAAATCTGCAGTACATTCCAAACTTTTCCAAGTGCTTCCCCCTAACTGTATGGTTAGCTATAGATTAGTTAGTGAGAAATGAGGAGAAAACAATATGTATCTAATACTTTCTGAAGAAATACGTACAAGAAGATGATCTTAGCTCACTCCTTCCCATAAGCTCGTCTATAGATTCTTTTTTCTTCATTGATAACCAAGCTAATGTGACACTTTGCAGGAGTAGAGCAGCATTCTTAATTCTCATATAATTTCGACGTTCCACTAATCGTCTATAGTGAGACTGTATTATTGTTGCAGCATTCTCTGACACAGTAAAATAAGATTGTCAGGATAGTGTGGTAACTGATGATGACAACAACAAAAAAGAAAAAGAAAATTGCAGAGCACTTAAATTTCTATTCTTCTTTGTTTAAAACAGGGAAGGTTTATCCAGAAGATGTGAGCAAGCAATATTTGGAGGAATAGATGTTTCCATAACTGTTGTCAATTTGGGTCTACCATACATACATAGAATATTATCCAGAAAGGTTCAATGAGATTTCATGTCTCAGCAACTTCAACAACAAAAAAAATCCACAAAACAGCAAAAATACCTCTTTCAATAGCACTGTCCTTTCTACCATTTAAGAAGCATTTTACAGTAAAAACATCTGGATTTAAGCTGCACTTGCCATTCTGTTGAGCCATGTCTTGCCACCAAGCCATGATAGACTTAAAATCTTTTGAAGGATCTGCACTAATGAAAACAAATGCCTGAGTAACCAATAAAATTCTGATTATAGGCCATGCTCTCGTAATTGGAAGTATATTAGCTAGACACCTGAATGATGTATAATTTAATTGTAAAGTAACAATATTTGTTAACATTCTTCATAACAAAGAAGCACGCAATAGAAATAGCTAGAAAACTGCAAAAATGGTTGTTTCAAATTTATTTTTTACCAATCAAAGGTATGGCGTGAAACTGCAGAAGAAAACTGCAACATTGGTTGTTTCAAATTTCTTTCTAGCCTAATATTCCTACCTTACGTCATAAAATTTCAGAGAATGACATCACAACCAATATCACTGAGAGCACTCTAATAAAGTTCTAAGTAAGACTAAGTTCTACAGTTCCTTCAAGTCATATGATATTAATATTGGCAAGCTACAATCAGGTAATCAACCAACATTCTAGAGAATTATATGAATTAAGAGAGACCTTTATCATCATTCCACTCTGTACTTAAGTGGCTGCTGTTCAGATTTTGGCAACCATACCCCAGCAGCTTATGGAAATTTAGCTTATCCTGAAAAGAAGAGACTTAAATAACCATCAAGTGTCAACTGAAAAAATTACAGAAGCAAGCTTGGAAGTTGGAACATTACTGTATTTCTCTTTACGAGAAGCTGAACTGAGAGAAACACCAAGAGGACAATTACGGTTTTTCCATTACATGCGCCATTATGTTCTAGTAAGTCACTGACTTGTAAAACCTGGGGAGAGTCTCATGCACATTAGTCCAATAAAATAGCATGCTACAGAAGCAATATCAACTTTATTACACTTTGAATATACTTAAAGAACACCATCATTTAAACAGGTGGTGCCAAAAGATTCATATTGGTAGATCACTGTATTGATTTAGAGAATGTAGCCAAGGTCTCTACTGTACTATGGTTGTCCAACAATTTTTCTACACCTTCGCACACAACTGAAGTAATATCTAATTCAAATTCATTGCCAACAAAGTCACTCAAAAACTGCAACTCTAAATATACTTCTTGCACTTGGTTTTTAAACTAACTGATCAAATAATGACTTGTCACCAACGATATTAACAAAATTCAATTTTAGCACTTACTGTTCATTTAATTCATAGGAATATATAGTATAAACCAGCAAGGAAAGAGCTTTTCAGAAAAAAGAGCAACTAAGTGTAAGTGTTTTTGCATGACAGAGAACTGGATCAGGAAAATATTTGATAAAACTGACAGTGACCAAAACAAGCACTAAAAAGTGAAAACAAATATGAGCACAGTAGCACACTAACATCATATTAAACTAAGTAAAGATCAGTTGATAATCCTTCATGCACCAAATATTTTCAACATGAACTAGTTTAGACCTTATTCTGCTGTCATGGCTTGCAATAATAGGATTTAACACCTTAGCCTTTTGTGCGGTTGAAGTTATCATTAGTTCATGATAAAATTCAAGTCATACTTACCTCTGGAAAGCTCCCTAACAAAGATGTTAATTTTTGAGAAAGTATGAAGTTGTGAACTGCATCAGTATATTCTATTGCTGACATGATAGAAACTTCTCTCGTTGTTCCATCTTGGTCCTGCAAACCATACAGAAATAAGTTTGCAGCTAGTAAAATTGGAGGGATGAGATATGTTGTTAACTTACTTTAGAAGAACATGAACAGTCTTGGTCTTTGCGAAAGTAATAATCAAGCAAGCACCACATGGCTTTTCCGTCCAATAAGGAAGATGGGCTTTCAACCTTGAACTCATATGTTTCACAAACAGCCTGAAGAAAGGATGTGATTTCTTGTAAGGTAAAATGCTTAAGTTACCAGGGAAAATATGTGTGGGAAAAATTGTGCACAAAGATCTTACTTCTTTTCACTGCTGCTACTCTCATTTATGTCTTATCCATTTAACATTTAACACACAAGATAAATTTCAGACTACAGTATCTGATGATTTATTATATACTAAGTTTTTGACAATACCATTCAGCTATAGTCCATCTATTCTAATACTTTCATAGACCTTCATAGAAGACCAGAGCAAGGATATCTAGCATATTCCAGTCCAGAAACTATCTTGAATAATGGTATTAGATCTTCTTAACCATTTCACCTAGTTATTTGCTTCTGTGCTTACTCTCCTGAATGAACATTTTTTGTTCAGCACTCTCCCTCTGTGAAAAGCAATATTAGCGTGAGCTAACAAAGGAAATTTGTTTAGATGATCTGAACACCTGAATCTAGTTAAGAAGCAAATCCAAAGGTATCTGATCTTTTCACTCAATTATTTGTTCCCAGACTTGCTCTCGTTGAAAAGAGAAACTTTAATGAACATCGAGTTGTTCTGCACTTGCTATCTAGGTAGGGCAATTTTAGTGAACATTACAAAACACTTAAAAAGTATGTATTAAGTTGATTAAACACCTGAATCCAGTTAAGAAGTAAATCCAACGGCAGCTGGGTGATTGAGTTCTCCTGCACAACATTACAGACAGTACTGAGATACTAAAATTTGCTAGACATGATAGTCACTGAACCAGTTAATTAAATATATTTCCATATAGATAGGACACAGTGAATAGATGCATAATTTAATATCCAAACATATGTGCAAGGACATAGATAAACTTCTCTAACAGACGGCAGTAAAAATCATGGCATAATTGATCGTACCACCACAACTCCTCGAATATTTGCAATTTCTTCTGAAAAATATGTTTTGTTGATTAAGAGAGGCAACTGCAGAAAAATATAAGTTTTGAATCAGCATATATCCTTCCTGAAATAATGATAAAACTGATGAAATTATGTACTGTATAAAATAGTGAGATTGAAACCAAAACAACCTGTAGGTGAATAAACATGTTCCAGAGCAAGGAAAGAGTAAGCTCCTTGTCACCATTCACTACATCTTCTCCAATAATTTCTGTCCCATCTTCATCAAGTAACGATACACCAGCCTGCCTTAGATATTGCAGTGCAATACCACAATTAGCAAGACTCTTCTTCTGTGAGTCTGACGGAACTAGCACCTTCTGTTCAACAAAAAATCAGCTATTAAATCATATAAGGCAGAAGAACATGTGACAACCTAGAGAGTCATGTTCTATATCCAGCTGACCATGAGAATGGAGGGATCATGTTTTAAGAGCCCAATGGCTCTACAAAGCCGGATGCCATCGCGGAGATCTTCGAATAAATCAGTGACTTTGAAGTCGTGCTCAATCAATGGATTCTGTAAAGAAGAACAAATATGGTCCATTATTATATAGAATTGAAATTAAGTTTGCCACAGGAGCACGTCTTAGTCTACAAGATAAGTTGTAACGGTAAAGAAATATCTTGGGAATAACCTAAAAAGGAAATTTTACGGGTCAAGTTTCTTACTTGCTGGTAAGTTACTTTATACCCAACAATCACAAGATGTGCTGAAAGATTGCCTTCCCCATGCATCACATCAGAAGATAGAAAGTCTAATTTAAGAAAGATAAGAAAAGGTCAAGCTACATACTAGTAACGATAATAACAAGCAGCAACACAAGTTCATACATATGCAGTTATGCACAATATTAAGAAAGCAAAATTACCAATAATCAGTTGGCGGCTTGATTTGATATTAGATTTTGAAGAGAACAATGGAGGAGATCCACCATCTATTCCATCAATACCATATTTAAGGGGAAGACATGTCTGACACTTAGTTCTATCAAGTATGATAACAAGCAACAGAAGTCTCTTCAATATGACATTTCCTAACTTGTCATAGTAACCTGGCCTGTATAAACCCTCAACCTGCTTGTTATAAGCATGGGCTTTCGCTAAACCAGTATGTGAGAAAAATTGCTTTTCAAGAACCATCCTCAAGAATGAATTTTCTTGCTCAGAGTTAACATCACCATTTGGCAACAAGGAGTCACCACCCAAAATTACGTACAAACCAATTCGAAGCCAGATTGGGTTATAAGACATGAGAACTCTCAGGGCCTTCTCCTTCATCCCAACATCACTAACTATGGGGCAACTTGCCTTCATTTTCAGCCGTCCTTCATCAATGTTCTGAAGAAGAAGATGAAACAATTGCAAGATGATCAAACTAAAATAGCAAAATCAATTGCAATGCAAGAAAATGCTTCAATCAGAATGAGAACACATACAAATCAAGAACATGTGAATTTTAGTCTGTATTAAAACTCCCAACACCAGCAGATGCCAATATCTGGGAACCAAAAGTACACTTATAAGAAACCCCAGTATACAACAATACATTATTTACTCGTCAGTACCAAACTCCAAACATTATAAATTGAATGAATGTTGGATTCAGAAAACGTGATTAATCACAATTCCTGGCAAACAAAATTTTGGGCAACCTAAAACTTTTCTTTGGCATCAACTATCTGGAGAGTGCAAGTGGAAAAAACAACTTTCTTTAGCTCAAACTTTCAATAGTTAAGCTAACAATTGTTACCTAGTTCAATGAATATTTGTTTTAGCAATAGGACTTCATGAATTCATGCATGCCATACAAAGTAAAAACATCAATTTCCACTTTTGCTAATATTTCTTGGTTGTAATGCCCAGGGACGAGTTATAATGCTAAATATTTAAAACCAGGAAATTATTGTAAAATGCAGTCACTAGAACCACCTAAAACAAACAATACTATACATAGACCCAATCTACGGATATTTCCATAAATAGCCTAGCTGAAAAGCATTCGACGCATCATTTCTGCAATATACATGAAATGACTCGTGACTTGAGCTTCACTAATAGTATCTAACTTCTATCATTCTGTCAGACATGGAAAAAGTTCACTCCAGATTGAATTTCCTAACTCACGCCCACAGAGTATGATTATCTTCTCGCTTTTTTTTAATTATCCCAGATTATACAAAAATCACACCTTTGTTACTTGAGTCATTGCTTCGAAAATTTCTTTGCAACTATCCAAGCTCAAATACATCCTCATTCTCTCCTTCAAGTCCTCAAAACTGCATATATCCTGCAACGAAGTCCTCAATCTGGAAAACATGGAATTTGAAAACCCATTCTTCGCCAATTCACCATTATCCTCTCCTTTCCATAACAGATCCCTCTGCCTCTTCGGGCCTCTCCATGGCCCGTCAACTCCCACCCTACGGCTGGGCCCACTCTCCCTCTTCCCATTAATCACAATTACCTCCTCTGTCCCACCAACTAAAGCTGAACCAGAACCACTAAATTCTCCAGTAAAGTTTGCCGGGTCACAGCCACATGAACAAGGGTTTTCAAACAAAAAGTTGAGCCACACAGTGAGGGACCTGGCAAGAGATTTGAGTGACCTATCTTTCTCACTTTGAGCCTTCCGTGCAGATTTGGATTGCTCAAGCTCAAAGGCTTTTAATCTACGAGCCGCTTTCGATTTCAATGCAGATGTTTTAGGGCCGCGGCGCACAGAGGATGAGGGGGTGTTTTTTGTAGCGGTGAAGTACTGGGGAGAAGAAGCCTGAAAACTTGGAGTTTTTGAGGGAGGTTTGGGGGTTTTGAAGTTGGAAATGTCTCTGAAAATTGATGGAGGGTTTGGCAATGGCGAAGCTGGGAAATAATTTAAATTGGGTTTCCGTTTTCTTGACTCCATTCCTTGAATTTTCTTGGTTGCTTGAACGTAGTAATGGCGTTTGAAAGGGGGAATGGGGCGAAATTTTGAAAATCAAGAATTTTACCATTCCTGGTTTCGTTTGGTTTGAATTTAAATGCGATTTGGGCGGTTCTAGTATCAGAATTTGCGATGTCACGGAATTGTCCTCTATAAACTCTACAATTCACATTTATGCCCTTTTTTTTTTTACTTCAGCCTTTTTGCAGTGGACCGTGCCATATAAAATACTTCCTCCATCCGTCTATAAATTTTCGTTACTTTTTGGCACATAGATTAAGAAAAGTAATTAAATAATAGATATAGTACAAGTGATGTGATTGGAAAAATGAGAGAGATAGAGAGAAAAAGTAAAATATAAAGTGAAGTGTAAGAAAAAATACTTACCAAAAAGGGTATGGGAAGCTTATAGGGCATAGGCCGGACTAAAATGGTAAAATGGGAAACTTATAGGGGAACGGAGGAGTACTCGTACTTTCTCCATTTCTCAATAAACTTTTCGTTACTTTTTTGTCAAAAAAATTAAGAAAAAAATTAAATAAAGTAAAATATAAAGTGAAGTGTAAAAATAAAAAATAAAAATATTTAATAAAAAGATATAGAAAACTTATACACGGACGGATTAAAATGATAAAATTGAAAGCTTATAGAGGGACAGAGAAAGTACATTATTATTGTCATCTTCATTCACATTATCTTGGTACTCATATTCACACCCTTCTAACTCGATTTCAATCCCACCGCCCACTTGCGGGTCCGTTTAAAGTCGGGATTTTACGCTCTATATGACATGGCCCCGAAATTGTTTGCACTTTAGGGGTTTCGAACCTGAAACCTAGAGAGGAGCATATTTCTAAATCTCAAACCTACACCCAACTCCTTGGGGTTCCTCCTAACTAGGGGTGTGCACCGGTCCAGAACCGGACCGGACCGGGACCGGTTTGGACCGGGACCGGAATTATAAAATTTTACGGACCGGAGACCGGACCGGAATTAATCCGGTCCAGACTGGACCGGACCGGAAATTCCGGTCCGGGTTTGGACGGTTGGACCGGATTTTATTTTTTTTTTAATTTTTAATTTTTTTTTTTAATTTTATGGATGCAAGAACAAAATTGATGAATTTGTATATGAAAATTAAAGTGTTTCTTTTCATTACGCCAATGTGCCTTTAGAGAATATTTATGTGGTACAATTTTTGGAATGCTTTTATACTCTAAAACAACCCCTTTTATTTATTACTCCCTCCGTCCGCCTATAAGTTACCCGCTACTTTTTGGCACAGAGATTAAGAAAAGTGATTAAATAATAGATATAGTACAAGTGATGTGATTGGAAGAAGGAGAGAGATAGAGAGAAAAAGTAAAATATAAAGTGAAGTGTAAGAAAAAGTACTTACCAAAAAGGGTATGAGAAGCTTATAGGTGGACGGACTAAAATGGTAAAATGGGAAACTTATAGGCGGACGGAGGGAGTACTATCCAACACATTTGTTGTGTCAAAAAGTCTTATTTGCCCTTAGTGTCATTAAAATTTCCTCCTCTCTCACATTTCAAAAAATCCTCATTCTCTCTCTCTCTCATTTCACGCTCACCCTCAAATCATCTCCTCTCTCATTTCAAAAAATTCAAAACCCTTGAACAAGGTCGAGATCTGATTACGTAGATGGAAGGATCGTCGGAAAATGGCTGGTGACGGATTGACGAAGACGAGATCTGTTCGGCGCCGGAGAGATCGACGAAGACGAGGTCGGGTCCCGAGCGCAGTAGACCGTTTGCCGGGGTTATGGATCGGTGTGGCGGTGCTTCGCCTTCCTTTGCCGGCAGAGCCGACGCTTCAGAGAAATAGAGAAGGTGAGGGGTGCAGATCTGCCATACTCCCCGGCGATGGCGGCGGCTCCGCGCGTCTTCGTCTCCGACGATGATGCCTCCGCTCGCGAAGCGCTGCAAGATCTGCAGAATCCTAGATTGGCGACGATGAAACTAGTTGGGCAAACCTAGGTTGGTTTTCTCCTTTATAAAAACATTAGATCTTTTGATGATTCATTCTTTTTCCATTTTATAAGTCTGTTTCTTAAGAAAAATAAAAAGCCCTTTTTGAGTTTGAGGTGCTTCTTCACTTTGATTTTGTAATTTGAGATTATCAATCTTTCACCATTGTAAGTGTTTATCGTTTGATTTGGTAATGGGAGATTATCAACCTGAAGATTATATTTCTTGCAGGAACTCCAACAATTACGCACTCCAGGTGTTCGATAAAATGCACATAAGAAAAATAATAAAAAAACTACTGTACTTGAATTTGAGTTACCCTTTTCATTACTAAGTGATTACTTTTTTCTTTTTTTTCTTCTCCAAAACTAATTGGTGTACTGTTGCCTAACAATTTTGAAATGAAACTAAAGTTTAGATGAACTTAATTTTCTAAGTATTTGACACCCCCAAGGAAGATGATAAAGAATAATCTTCATTTTCTTCATAAATTGTGTATAAATGTGCAATATTTGTGTAAATGTGCAATGTATGTGTAAATGTGCAATGTATGTGTAAATGTGCCATGTATGTGTGAATGTGCAATGTGTATATTAGACTATATTAAATTTTTTGAACAACAAAAATCTGAATAAAAAATTGTTCTATAATTTAAAAATTTTATTTAAAAATGATATAAACAATTTTTTTTTATTTAAAAATTGAAAAATTCGACATAAAAAATTGTGAATAAAAAAAATTAAAATATTCTATAAATATAAAAATAATTTAAATATTAAAATTATGTAAAAAATGTAATATAATTTAAAATCTTTATTTAAAAATGATGTAAACAATTTTTTTAATGAAAGAAAAATGCAAATCTAATTGAATTATTAAAAAATAAAATCTGACTCAACAGTCAGCCCACTGCGCAAGACAGACTGCATGCAGTGTACTGTCCAAAGTAATTTTTGGTTTTTTTTTGTAATAATTAATTGAAAATAAGGGTAGAATGGACATTTTGTGTGTCATTTTGTTGTGGAGAGTAATAATTTAAAGTAGTTGTATTAATTTGTAATAACAGTCAACACATTTTCACCAATTACTTGGTTTTAAAAAATAATTGAGAGTGCATTAGTAAAAAAAAAAAAAAAATTAAACAAAAAAATTAAACAAAAAAAATTCCGGTCCAAAACCGGTCCGGACCGGAAAATTCCGGTCTTGGACCGGACCGGACCGGAAGACCGGAATCCAAAATTCCGGAGACCGGACCGGAATCTAACCGGTCGGTCCGGTTCCGGTCCGGTTCCGGTCATTTTTCCGGTCCGGTTTTTTTTTTGAACACTCCTATTCCTAACTCGATTATATGCGTTCAGTCCACCCTTCGTTTGTATCACCATGAAAAAAAAAATTAAAATAATAAAAAGTAAAATATTTTAGAATAATTTTAAAAATATTTACAAATATGTAGAGAGTTATTATGTTTTAGAGAATGGAAATCAAAAGAATCTTCATCATTCATTGGGAGATTGCCTAGTATAAATTGAAGGAGTGATTAAATGAAAATCTCACTTATATATTAATTCTGAATCTTATTAGGCTGACATGGCTTCTCAAAAAGCCTCCGTTTTACAATCTCTTAAATTCTGTAATTTTGATTAATTTTTTTAAATATTTTTCTTTTTCCTCTCCCTTACCCACAGTTTCTTCAATTTTCCCTCTCCTCCAACTTCTCTTTTTTACTTCTTTTTTAACTTTTAAATTTCTGTTTAAATTTGTTTTTTTTTTTATAACTTCGCGTAATTATTTACGCGAGACTCATACTAGTCTATTATTAAAAGTGATAAGAAGATAAAATATATGTAATTAGAAAAAAAATTTAAAAAGACCCAATAAAATATTGATAAAAAAAGTCTCAAAATAATTAAACAAAAAAAATAGATTTATAGAAAATAATGTTAAATAATCAAAATCAAACTGCAATTATTTACCCATCAAACATTTCTCCTTTTCCAAACTCCAATTTTAAGAGAAAATAGAATAATATGTTAAGTTAAAGATTAAATGTGAATTTGTATCTAATTCTAAGAAAATGTCAAAGTCTCATGTGTACTTGAGTTGATTTTGACTGGTCAACGGTGAAACTGTGATTTTTTGTGCATCTTTGTTTTTTTAATGAAACGTATATGTTATTATAATTAAAAAATGTACGTTATTATAACTGAAAAGTCTATGTTATTATAATTGAAAAGTATAAGATATACTCCGTATTAATGAAAAGTGTATGTTATTGTAACTGAAAAGTGATCTATTAATAAAAATTGTATGTTATTATAACTGAAAAATGTATTTTCTATTAATGAAAATTGTAAGTTATATATTAATAAAAAGTGTATGTTATTATAATTAAGGGGGATCACTATTAGGTCCCTTGTGGGATGACCTATAGCAACCCACTCCCTCCCATAAATGATCTTGCAACCAGCTTCTGAATTGGAGGAAATTTGACAAATTTAACCCTGAGATTAATTTAAGAATTCTAAAATAATTTGACCCATTTTTTGCCTTTTGTTTTTTACACTTCCCAAGGCGGTCACACATCCAACCTTCTCCCCTAAAAATATTTTCCGGCAATGAATGGTGATGGCCAATCTTCAGATTATCGTCGAAGATCATAGCAAAACCCAGACCCGGTGAAAAAATCCGATAACAAAATCCCAGAAATCTTTCCAGACCATGCGAAGAAATCCGACGACCGTCGACATGATTTCAAAAATCAAGGTGAAGAAATCTGATGACCTGTTATAGATCTTCGAAAAGGTTATTCATTCTTTTTTGTATTATTTTTTCCAACTAGGTTCGTCCTTCTTTTTTTTAGTTGTCTTTACCCTCCTCTCCGTCGCCGGCTGCCAACGAGTTGCGAGCAATTAAAAAAAATAAATAGAAATCTCACCGCCGGTGTGCAACTGCCACCGTAGTCAAGTTCGTACCGCCTCGCTGCCATGGGAGCCTCCGTCGCCGGCTGCCAACGAGTTGCGAGCAATTAAAAAAAATAGAAATCTCACCGTCGGTGTGCAATTGCCGCCGTTCGCCGCCGTAGTCAAGTTCGTACCGCATCGCTGCCATGGGAGAAGAAAATGTCGTTGATATGGAGGAAGAGGAAGAATTGAATTTGGGGAGTGGAATGGGTAGTGTTAGTTGGTTAATGTGGAATGAAATTAGGTCAATTATTGGGCATTTGGGCCTTATATTTAGATAAGCCCAATAACATATAATATTCTAAATGATGTAATACGTACTAAAATAAATTTAATGCATGTATGATTAATTTAAGTTTAGTACCATATTTAAATTTAATTTAGAATTTAGGGTTTGGTATGTTATTTAATATTTAAATTCAAAAAAATTCATTATTAGGAGAAAAATAAAAAAAAATACATTATTTGTTCAAATATTCATTCTTTGTGTTCATTCTTATGTATTATTCAAACTCAATTTACATTTAAGTTTAATAACTTATGTAATATTCTAACTCAATTTAGGTTTTAGGTTTATGTCTAGTCATTATATATATTTAAATTTAATAAATAAATTATTTTATTTTAGTACGTTATGCAATATAAGAATGCTCAAATATTGGCCATGTATAATATTCATAGTCAATTTCAATTTAAGTTTGCATGTCAATAAGGTACCGAACTTTAAACTCTAAACCTTAAATTAA
Source organism: Galeopsis tetrahit (assembly GCA_963675135.1). Lineage (NCBI taxonomy): Eukaryota > Viridiplantae > Streptophyta > Magnoliopsida > Lamiales > Lamiaceae > Galeopsis > Galeopsis tetrahit. The sequence goes on from OY776120.1 coordinate 83,749,159, forward strand.
ATTTAAACAAGTATTATATAAGTTACTAAAGTTAAATTAAAATTGATTAATTCATTCATTAAAATTGATAAAGTAAGGGTATTGTAGGGTATTGTGGGGTCCACTGTGAATAAAGTTGATGACAAATCGAGTAATTAAGTGATGGTTGAAGGGTGATATTTTCTATAAAGTGTATGGTACTACATTTGTGGACAAAGAATATAAGACAAATGAGACTACATTTCATGGATGAAGGGATTTAAGGTTTAGAGTTGATTACCTTATATGTATTTCAATTTAAGTTTAGTAACTTATTAATATTCAAATTCAATTTAGATTTAACATTTATGTTTGGTATCTTATAAAACATATAAGTTTAGTAACATATGCAATATTATTCAAATTTAATTTCAATTTAACTTTTAGTAACTTACATAATATTCATCAAAGTACTAAAGTACTAAAATATAGTGATGAATATTACATTTTTTAAAGTACTAAAATCTATATTAAATTTAAATATTACTTAAGTTACTAAATTTCAATTCTTAAATATATAAATTAAATATTATATATAAGGTACTAAACCCTAATCTAGGGCACTAAATCCTAAATTCTAAATAAAAAATTTAAATATTACAAAAGATACTAAATTGAAATTGAATCATTTATTAAATTTAAATATATAAATTTAATACGGAGTATCACATAAGGTAAAAAAGTTAAACTTAAATTGAACAAAATAAATGGATTGATACATTTTTATTGATGTCGAGACAGAAATAAACTAATCCGTGAAACATTGCAATTACTATGAAAGTAAACTAATCCGCTTAAATGGAGTATATAGGATACCAAACATAAACCTTAAATCTAAATTGAGTTTTTTTTTAATATTACAAAAGTTATATAAATCTTAAATCTAAATTGAGTTTTTTTAAATATTACATAAGTTACTAAACTTAAATTGTATATAAGGTACTAAACATAAACCTTAAACCTACATTAAGTTTGAATATTACATAAGTTATTAAACTTAAATAATATATAAGATACCAAACATAAACCTTAAATCTAAATTGAGTTTGAATATTACATAAGTTACTAAAATTTAAATTGAAAATTGAATATTACATAAGTTACTAAAACTTAAATTGAAATTTGTTTTTGAATATTACGTAACACGAATATTTGAACACAAATATTTGATACCCCTCATTACATTTTTTTCTTACACATTGTTTAGAAAATGTAATATTCAAACTCAATTCAATTTAAAGTTTTCATAAATTACTAAACTCTAAACCCTAAATTAATTTTGATACTTAGAAAGATTCAATTTAAGTTTAAGAAACTTATGTAAATGACGACTGAATTTAGGTTCTAGGTTTATATGGTACTAAACATAGTGTCGAGAAAAAATGGTTACATATTTAGATTGAGTTTGAATATTACATAAGTTACCAAAACATAAATTTAAATTGAGTTTGAATATTACATATGACGAATATTTGAACACAAAGGGTAAATATCTGAACAAATGGTGTCCTATTTTGAATTATACTCCCTCCGTCCAATTTCATTATGCCCACTTTCCTTTTTTTTTTGTCCAATTTTATTATGCTCATTCCCTTTTTGAAAATAATACTATTCACACAACTTTATCTCCACCCTCCAACCACTATTTATTTACTCAAATTGCCACGAACTTTATTCATAAACAATCATTTTATATATAAATGGACCCACAACATCCCATCATACCCCCAACTTATCTACTTTATACATAAACTAATCAATATTCATTAAAATTCGTGCCCATAGAAATGGGCATAATGAAATTGGACGGAGGGAGTATTACATATGACGAATATTTGAACACAAAGGGTAAATATCTGAACAAATGGTGTCCTATTTTGAATTTATCCTCATGATACCCCTCGTTACATTTTTTAGAAAATGTGATATTCAAACTCAATTCAATTTAGAGTTTACATAAGTTACTAAACTCTAAACCCTAAATTGAATTTGAAAATTATGAAGATTGAAACTCAATTTCAATTAATGTTCTAGTAACTTTAGTAATATTCAATTTTGAATTTGTAGTAACTTATGTAATATTAAAATTTAATTTCAATTTAGGTTTTAGTAACATATGTAATATTCAAACATTCATTAAGTTTAAGGTTTATGTTTAGTACCATATATACCATTTTAAGTTTAGTAAGTTATGAAATATTCATTTCATACTCATCTATTATAGTAACTTATGTAATATTCAAACTCAATTTAGATTTAAGGTTTATGTTTAATACTATATATACCATTTAAATTTAGTAACTTATGTAATGTTTAAATTTATGTTTTAGTAACTTATATAATATTCAAATTCAATTTAGACTTAAGGTTTATGTTAGTAATATATATATATATATATATATATATATATATATATATATATATATATACCATTTAAATTTAGTAACTTATGTAATATTCAATTCATACTCATCTATTAAGTTTTATATATTTAAATTTAATGAATGTTTGATTCAATTTCAATTTAAAATTAAGTTTAGTACTTTATGCAATATTTAAATTTTCGATTTAGATTTTAGTACTTTATATGATATTCAATTTACATATTTAAATTTGATGAATGAATTATACAATTTAAGTTTTAGTAACTTATGTAATGGCGACTCAATTTAGACTCAAAGTTTATATGGTACTAATCATAGTGTAGAGAAAAAATGGTAATATATTTAGAATAAGTTTGAATATTAATTACATAAGCTACTAAAACTTTTAAATTGAAAACTCAATATTACATAAGTTACTAAAACATGAATTTAAATTGAAAACAAAGTTATTATATAGAACAAATATTTGAACACAAAAGATAAATATTTGAACAAAGGGTGTCCTTTTTTGAATTTGTCTCATGAGTATCTTACATGATACTCAATTCAATTTAGAGTTTACATAAGTTACTAAACTCTAAACCCTAAATTTAATTTAAAAATTATGAAGATTAAAACTCAATTTCAATTAATGTTCTAGTAACTTAATAATATTCAATTTTGAATTTGTAGTAACTTAGGTAAGATTAAAACTCAATTTCAATTAATGTTCTAAACCCTAAATTGAATTTGAAAATAAGATGAGAATGTAGTGTTGTTATTTAACTCCAAACTCGTGATATTTCGAAAAGAAGAAACTGATAGACAACACACAATTTATGAGTTTTTTCAAATCCTAAACCCAACATTTGGATTTGCAAGTAAAGAGTGTAGTTAAAACTTAAAACCAAATGACATCAAAATTCATTCTCAAATTCAAAATAGATTATGTGGAGCTCATATGGATACGAATTTAGACATCATTGAGAATCATATAACTTGGAGATGCTTAGAAATAACAGATTTTTTTTTTTACAATACATACAAGGATAAAACGCCCTAAAAAAAGAGAGCACAGTCAGACCAGATCCTTGTAATATTGAGGACAGTCATCTTCATTCCAATCGTGAGGAAATGAAGTGATAATAGAACATTTAGCCAACTTATGTGCAATCCGATTCTTATCTCTTCCAATATGCCTGCATTCCATAATCATTTCTTGCTGAATCAAAGATTTAACATCCATGATTGTTTCTGCTTCTGATGCACCAATCTGCAATCTTCCATTTATAGCTTTAATAGCATCAAGAGAATCAGAGTACACCTTCTTAATCTTTATCCCGATTTGAGCACATCTTCCAATGCCACTTTTAATGGCCATGAGTTCAGCACCACAAACTGTGCCTGGATTAACAATGCACCTTGCTCCCGCTATAAGGATCTTTTTCCTATCACTCACTACCACAAATCCAACAGCATAACACTTTCTAACATCGTTAAATGTTGCATCTGTATATAGTATATTACCATTTTTCAGCAGAAACCAGACCTTCTTCAGAACTTCCGATGGTATCATCATTGATGTTTTCAATCCCCACCTCATTAACAAATTCCATCCAATACGATTTTGCCCAACTCACATCAAACTTGACATTGAAAAAAGCCGCACATTGAACCTGCTTTTCTGTATGAACAAAATGACATCTTTCGATCCATATTGCCCAAGCTATCATAACAATCAAAGACATTTTTTCCATATTCAAATTTTGAGAACACCAAGCCATAAAATCAAAGCAATCATACCTGACTGCATTGTTAATATCCGACCATAGCTCCTGTGCTTTCCATGTGTTCTTTGCGAAAGGACACTTGAATATACAATGCATAGAATCTGCCATATGATATCCACAACATTTACATATCGGGCTAATTGGCACATGGTTTTGATTCAAATTACCTTCAGAAGCTATCAGGTTTCGCGTTAGTTTCCATCCAAATATTCTCACTTTTGGCGGCACTTGTAACTTCCAAATAGTACTAAAAACCTTCACATTCAAAGTTTTATTTGATGGCCCTATATCTGCACACCTTTCACCCTTCAAAGTCTGATTATGAGCTAGCTTATAACTCGATGCTATTGTGTAAATACCAGTCGAAGATATTGGCCAGAATAGTTGATCATGCTCCCCATTCTTCATGATTGAAGTATTTAAGATATTTTCCGCTTCGTAAGGTAGAAATGCTTGACTTATCATTTGCTCATTCCATCCACCTTCTTCAGTCAAGAATCTGCTAACAGATGATGCACTTGCAATTCTGGAGCCTATCCTTCCTCCTTCCAAATTACATACCCATCTATCTTTAAAAATGTGGACATTTAGGCCGTTACCAATCCTCCATCTAGCGCCTTCATCAACCAAATCTTTACTCCACAACATAGATCTCCACACAAATGATGGATTAGATCCTAATTCCAACTCATCTAGCCTGGCACTTCTGACATATTTAGCTTAAAAAATCTTGCTCACCAGTGTATCCTGTGCTGTAATAATTCTCCATAATTGCTTTGCAAGCAAGGCTTTGTTAAACATCACCAAACTACGGAACCCTAATCCACCCTCATCCTTTGGTTTGCAAAGCTCCGCCCACTTCTTCCAATGTTTCTTCTTTGAAAGCTCCGAATCTCCCCACCAGAATCCAGCAATGATTTTTTCAATATCAGTACAAATTGCCACCAGAATCCTAAAACACGACATTGCATATGAAGCCATAGCTTGCAACACTGCTTTGATTAGAACCTGTTTACCACCTTCAGAGAACGATTTATGATGCCAAGAAAGCACCTTGTTTCGAACCCTATCAGTAAGATAGCTAAACTTCAATTTTTTGGCTTTTGGAATAATTGCTGGAAGTCCCAGATAAAGCTCATGGCCATGAGAATCTCTAATACCCAAAATCAATTTTGATTGATCTATATTGCTCTGGCAGGTGTGAGGACTAAAAGTGATTGAGGATTTTTCCCTGTTGACCAATTGACCCGAAGCTTTTTCATAAATATAAATGCAATGCGCCAAACATTGAGTTTCCTTTTTCGAAGCTTTGAAAAACACAATGCTATCATCAACAAAGAAAAGGTGAGACAAAGAAGGAGCACCTCTTGCAATCCTGAAGCCGGATACCAGTTTAGATTCAATGGATGCTGAAATGATTGAGGAAAAAACCTGTGCACATAATACAAATAGGTATGGGGAGAGAGGATCTCCTTGGCGAATACCTCTTGTAGGAATGAAACTCTTAATTAGTGCGCCATTGATTTTGATGGAGTAAGAGACTGTTGAAACACATTCCCAGATCAATTGAATCCATTTTTGTGGAAAACCCATTTCTTGTAGTACTCTCATCAAGAAGCTCCACTCAATTCTATCATAGGCTTTTGTCATATCCAATTTAATGGCTGCATAACCTGTTTTGCTCTTAGAGGTCTTTAAGAAATGTATTCCTTCATAGGCCAATAGTATATTATCCGTGATGATACGTCCCGGCACAAAAGCACTTTGATGTTGATCAATCACCCCCCTCCCCAATACATTCCTCAACCTATTTGTCATAGTTCTTGCAAGAATGCGATAACACACATTGCATAAACTAATAGGCCTATAGTGTAAGGGTAATGTTGGATTCACCTTTTTTGGAATAAGCGCTATGATCGTATGATTCCAGGTTTTTAACGAGCCCTTGCCATTCAGAACCTTCAAGACTGCCATTGTTACATCTTCACCAATCATTTCCCAGTTCTTTTGATAGAATGAAGCCGGAAACCCGTCAGGTCCAGGTGCTTTCCAATGAGACAAATCGAGCACTGCCCTGAGCACTTCAGCTTTAGAGAAAGGAATGTCAAGTGAATTGGACCTTTCCTTTGACATTTTGACATTCAAGAATTGAATTGCTCTACCAATTTCATCTTCTGAGGGGTTGTTAGAAGCAAAAAGGTTCTGGAAAAAGTTAGAGAAAGCACCCTCAATTTGGGTGTCAGAAAAAAGCCATACTCCATTGCTATCTTGGATTTTCCTAATTTGATTCATCTTGAGTCGACCATTAGCTTTTGAGTGAAAAAATTTTGTATTCCTATCACCCTCTTTAAGCCAAGAAATCCGAGACCTCTGTTTCCAGAACCACTCCTCTTGGGTAAGCAAAGTAGCAAGCTCAGCCTCCAAATCGCCCACCTTCTGCATATCTGGAATTCCAGTGTCATCATCCAACAATTTATTAATTCTGGTTTGTGCTTACTTAATTCTAAGCTCCAAAGTACCTCCCTTTTTTTTTTTGCCCATTCCGAAATCACTTTACCACATTCTTCTAATGATTCATTTAGAGGCACCACATGATCAACCCTCTTCCAAGCAGTGGACAAAACATTTTTAAAACCTTCCTCTTTCATCCAATAATTTTTAAACTTAAAAGTTTTATCCTCCATTTTCTTCCATACTCTTGGCAAATGCACATCAAACTCAATAAGAATTGGCCTATGATCAAAGCCCATAAAAGGCAGAGCAGAGGCTTCAAAATAAGTGCACATATTCATCCATTCTCTATTTGCTAAAAATCTATCGAGCTTTTCCTTTATATAGTGATTCCCTTTCCTTCTGTTGTGCCAAGTAAATTTTGATCCAAACATGTTTAGACATTTAAGATCATTGGCATGTATTACTTCTTGGAATTGAGCCATATTACCATCCTTTCTACAATTCCCCCCATCTTTTCATGATTAAAAAGTACTTCATTAAAGTCACCACCAACAATCCAAGGGATAGGGAGCATAGGTAAGTAGTTCTTAAGACTTTTTAATAATTTCCATGACTCAATTCTTTGTTGTGACACTGGATGCCCATAAAACCCATAAAACCTCCAATTATTAGACAATTCAGATATCAAACAATCAATATGTCCAAGGGAGTAAGACAAAACAGAAACATCAACTTCATTCCACATAATAACAAGGCCTCCTGCTCTACCAGAGGAATCCACACAAAACACATTTTGAAAACCTAGTCGAACCCTAACACAATTAGCATATGAGGAGGTACATTTAGCTTCAGAAATAAAAAGCAAAGATGGACGATACGATACTACCAGCCTACTAATCCTACTGAACGCACGCGGAATACATATACCACGTGCGTTCCAGCACAAAAGCCTCATTCATCTCGGCGGGGTTGAGTCACCTCAACCTCCGCCTCATTCGGAATTGAAATTTTCGACCCATAAGTTTCAATCATACTACGGGATTTTTTGAGAAAAAATAGAGCATCAATTTCATGACGTACAGTCTCTGCCCTTACAAAGTCAGCCAAATCTCCAGAGTGGTCCTTCCATAGACGCTTTTTTCCGGATTGCATATTATCAAGAATTGAGAAACTCTTATCACCTTCATACCCAAGCTCCTTGTTTTTGTTTTGATCCTCCATCTCCCAGTTGCTTTGCCCAATCACTTCACGAAGAGGAACATATGGTTGTTCCCCTTCATGAATTATTTTCACATAATCTGTAAAATCAAAAGATTTGAAGCTTCGACCCACTTGATGAACCACTCTATAATCATGGCCATTGTCCTTATATTTTCCCCATAATGCTTCAATAACAACCCTATGTTCAAAACCAGCAGGAATAGAGAAATGAAGTGGCTCTAATATCAAACCTGTCCTAGGGTCAATCCTCCATTTTCCTCCTTGGGCTGCTTTTTCACCTTCCTCTCTCCTTGCCATCAGATCCTGAAAATTAAACACTACTTCCCTTTCCTGTTGCCTGGGCTAGACTTCCTCATTTAGGTTCCATTGTGCTCCCAACACTTCTTGTTCTGCCATTTTCCACATCTCATTTACTCCTTCATCCAGCATAATAGCCTTTCATTTTTCCTTTCTTCTTCTTTCAGATTCTTCTCTTGCAACATCCTCCAGATTAATAACATTTTTTTTCCTGTTCACCTCAGCATTAACAGGAACACCGATGTTATTTACCTTCCTATTATTTGCCACCGTTAGACCCAAAAGGCGATAGAACTGCTGCATGTCCTCCTGAGTGGGCCTTTTCTGCTTGTCTGCTTTCAACCATTCTGGAAAATACATATGGTTGTCAATCCACGCCTCCTCTTTGTCTTTAACCTTGTTACAACCCCTGACAGAATGTGTAAGATGACCACAAAATACACAGAAATCTGATAATCTTTCATAGCGAAAGTAAATGAAAATCGTTGTATCGTGCACAGTAAAGTTTGTGAAACGACACAACGGAGCCTCTGTGTCAAGCAAGACACGAACTCGTAGCGATTCCCCCCACGCCACCTCTCCCTCTTTCGCATCAACCTTAATAACTTCCCCAATAATCCCGCCCACTCGTTCTCCAGTCTGCTTGATCATTGCATGTGCAGGTAACCCATGGATCTGGACCCAAATAGGCACTCGATCCATTTTTAGGTTATCAAAACATTCAGAACCAGTGAGCTGCTTCAGCACCATCATCGATCTCCTCAGGTTCCATGGCTGCATGTTGAGAACCTCTTGCATTTCTGCCTTATTTTGAAAATCAATGGCATAAAGACCATCACCAACCAAGGTAACCGTGATGTTTGAAGCAATATTCCAGCAAGAAAAGAGTAATCGTGTTAACTCAGTGATGTTGAAAAAACGCCTAGCCACAAATTTCAAAGCCACCGAAGAAGGTGGGATGATGAGTTCATTCATCTGAACTGAAGGATTTGCACATTCTTTTTCAGAAATAGAACATGCACTCATTTTTTCTTGAATAGCCACATCCATTTTTTGTAGAGAGGAAGAAAAATCGTACCATAGAAGAAAGAGAATGATTTGTGCCTTTCTATCTTCCTTACCATCAGATTTTATAGGCAGAGATGGAGTGTGGAAACTATGGATGCATTCTAATACCATTGGCCAATTTGAACAAAATGAATCGATTGCAAACTTTTTATCCAACATTGTCTCTAAATTTGTATAACCCAAGAAAACCACTTAACAAAAAACCCTAATCCAGCGTTGTTGTGAGAAACACAACCAGTATGTGGGCAAGTGAGGATCACTCTCCCCTTTGTTGTGAATGTTATCAACACCAAGGCAATGATGAGACGAATTTTCCCTATTCCAAGAAGATCTTCCAAAAAGGCTTCGTATTTTTTGCAAATGCCAACTTTCAATAAATGAGGAATTTAAAGGGTTTCAGGAACAAGGAATAATCACTAAATAAATTTAATGATCAGAATTTAAACCAAGAACATCAATTAATTTAACCAAAGGAAGATGATCAATCCTTTTCTCTTTAGAAATAACAGATTTAAGTTGCATTTTCCCTTGATCTACTTACAGCTTCAACTACTGTTTCTACCTACGCAGAGAGGTAACATTTGATACTTATGTGTATATCATCAAATGATAAAATGATAAAAAAAAACACATAATCTACAATACAGCTTCAACTAATTGAGATATTCAAACTAAGCATATAACTCGCCATATCTACAAAATACAACAAGAACCAAAGTAAATTTATATCTCACTTCTAATTTGAACTTGTAAGAAAAATACAGAAAATTAAAATACAAAACCTCTAGCTTTGATGCCATTTCATGTACTAATAAACAAACATATTTTCCAAACAGGGCTCAATAATTCTCATCCTTTCTTCAAGAAACTCATTGCATCAAACCAAACTTAGGGTACCCCCTACATAATTGCTAAAAACATTATTAGATTAAAATCACAGTCCCACAGCTATACAAAGTGGGAAGATTTCAGCCAAAATTTTATCTGTCTTGAACAAGAACTTCATCAAATCTCTGCAGATGATGAATATGCTTCAAAATCAGAGCATTTCTTCTCTCCCATCAGCAAAGAAGAAAATCCCAGCATGGAATTTCCCAAATTAAATTCCAACAAATAATCTTCCATCTGAAAACCACCCACAACAATTGAATCCCTTGCATTCAATCCTCCATCCAAAATTCCCAAAGACATGACCTCATCACTAACAAACACCATTGAATTCCTTTCAAGAATCCTAAACTTCGCCATCTCACTTTGCAGAACAAGATCAATGGTAGGAACATTTGGCCCTAATCTTGAATTTTTGACTTGAACGAATTTTTTGGTCACTATATGTTGACTAACTACTTCCCCTCAAGCATAAGGGTTCGTAGTAGTAATGGAAGTATTCGACCAAGTAGTATCGACCTAGGAGGTGGGTTTGTGCAATGGATCCCTAGAGTTTTATGTTGTAATAACTAATGTAACTACGGTTTCGGGGTTTTGGATATCTAAAATTAAAGCTAAATTACTCCCAAGATGCTAGAAATTAAATCAACTACCAACCTAGAAACTAGCAAGTGATTTATACTACTAAAAGTGAGAAAAGCACCAATAAGAGAAATTACCACAACTTAACAAAGAAAATTACTACTAAGCAAGAATTTAACAATTAAAACAAAGAACAACTACAAATATAATTCGAAGAAGTGCAAGGGTGAGAGAATGCTTCGGGTGTTCTCCACCTAGTGAAATAGAGAGGAATTGCTTTTACTTTGTTAATTGCTTTAATCAATATTTTCTAAGAGCACCTAAATGCTAGGATGACAACCATTTCCCTTCGGGTAATATAGCCTTAATTCTAAGGTGTTCCCAAACCCGGTAATAAGGTTTTCTTCCTAATCCTCACCAACTACTCAAACAACCATTCAAGTAATTAATGTCTTTTAATGGGGTTCTAATACGATTAACTCTCTCTCGACGAATTAAAAGTATAACTAACACATTTGCATACCAACAACTCACACCATAAATATAGACATGTCCATGTAACTCTCGTCTACGCTAAACATGCATCTAAATATGGATTAATAGAAGTTAACATACAAAGTACCAATAATACCCATTAAAAGAAGCAATAAATCTAATCTTAACAATAACCAAGCTCAAACAATTCCAAACTTAATATTCACATGGTTTTAGAACACCCAAAGCATAAATAACTTAGCCCATGGTGTTTTGAGAAACACCCATGACTAAAACATAAAAAGAAATCAAGATAACCATTAAATACGAAATTATATAGAAAATGAGAGAATGGTTTGAAGTTACCTTGTGGTTTCTTCAAAATACCTAGCTATTACAAAAGTGTGGAGCCTTGTTCTTAAAAAACTTATGCTAAGTACTAAATATTGAAGCTAATCTAGGAATTAAATGAACATTAAATGTGGAAATAAGGTTAAGATGAACTAGGGTTTTAAGAAGTGTAATAAATGAGGCCAAAGATGTTCTTACAAACTGAGTTTGAAGCTATTTAAAGCTTCCAAAAGTGTGTGAGACGAAATTAGCATTTGGGTCCTTGAAGTTCTTCAAAATTCTCAAAAAACCCCGAAAATCGTGAGTTGACTCGGTCAACCGAGTGGATCACTCGGTCAACCGAGTGAGAGGGACTTCCAGAACCAAAAATGGTTCCAGATGTCAAACGGCCGCCTGTGTGATATCAAACGGCCGCCAGTGTGACATGGCCATTCCAGAAACTTTTTGTAAGTTTTTCTCACTCGGCCGCCAGTGTGACACCACTCGGCCGGCCGAGTGACTTCTGCTACTTGGACTTTTCGAACATTTTTTCTTGGCTTTCCTTGCTCGTCCTCCAATCGAACTTCGACTCCCATCCACCAATGCTCGTTTTCCCTTAAAATGGACTATTTCACCTCGTTTCCTACACTTTGAACACATTTCTTGACAACAAGGTTAGTAGCACCATTTGTAACAATTATGACCAAAACCACATCAAAATGCTACGATAACATAGCAATAATGAGTACAAAAACGAGCAATCTCACACCCAATCAATTTTCAACCCCTTTTGAGCTAAAACACACTTCAAAAAGGGCCATAGGAGGAACTAATGACAAGTTCATTGATGTTGCTTCCTTCACATAGGACTCAACAAAAGCCCCATAAATCTTGCTTTCCATCAAATTGTATGGCACAATTGTACTAATTTTAGCCTCAAGAACCCCTTTTTTCAAAGGCAGATTCTTGCCAGAAACCTTGATGGAACTTATATCTACACAGTACCCTTTTTGCAAGCTACTTTTCTTGGAAATCAGAGGAGTTGACATCATAGAACTCGAGATTTGACTCTCAAAGGGGCTCCCACCCAAAAAAATCGCACCTTTCGATTGGGATAAACAGAGGGAGAATTTCCTATTAAAGAATCCAAAAGTGGTTGAACATTGTGATGGGAGTGAGATTCTTGAATTTCCTAACCCTAACATGCCCTTAACATCATTAGCTAAGCTTTTAAGCAACAAATTAGGCGCAGATAAGAACAAGAATTTCTCACTCTTAGCAAACGAGCCCGAGCCAATCCCATCCCAGAATTGCATAGCCATCACATCTTCATTCAGATCTGCAGAGGTTGAGATTCTTGAAACTATGTTCTCCGCTTGCAAGGTACAAGTCTTGGAGTTGTACTCTGGCGGAGTGGGCTTGTAACACCCCTTGATTCCTCATCCGTTTTCGGCTATTCCTTTTTCGATTCAGAGAATGAGGGTTCCAAGAAAATTTTCGCCTACAAAAACCTTAATCGTCTGTAAACACAATTTTTTTTTTTGCAATTTCAGAACAAAAATGAAATAGATTTTTACCTCAATAGTGAGCTCATCTTCACGAAGAGTTACCCTAAAAATTAAAATAAGGGTTTGCCACAAAAGGGGGAACTTTTGTCTGCAACAGGATGTGCGCTTTGGGCGGAGAAAAGTAGCTTGCTCTTCATTTGGCAACCGGACACGGAGGCTGCGAGCTTTTTTACGGCGACCGGCGAGTTGAATGGTGAATGAAGATTGAAGGAGTAAAATGTTGTATGAGAGAGAAATGAGACGTGAAATGAGGGAGATAAGTATGTGCAGAGAGAAAATGAGAGAGTACAACACACTTCTTTCCTTTTTTTTATTAGAAGGGCAAAAGGGGCAGTTCATATCAGAATTGGGGGTGGGTTACATGCTTAAAAGTCAAGGGGAGTGGGTTGCTATAAGTTGGCCAAAGAGGGAGCCAACTGTAAAAAATCTCTATAATTAAAAAGTGTATGATATTATAACTGGTGTATGTTAATATAGTTGAAAATATTATTGAAAAATGTAATTTTTTTGTAAAAAATTTAAAAAAAAATCAAAGTTTTACCGTTGACCGATCAACAGTTGACTAGTCAAATCCACTCAAATACACACTCAGTCACTCACCCTAAGAAAATTTGTTATTCAATTGCATAAAGAATTTATCATTCATTGTGAGATGGAAATTTGCTAGGATTGTGTAACCACAATAATCCGCCGAACTACTAGTATTATGAATAAAATGAATCTACATATCACAAATGTATTTGGTAAAAAGCTGAAATGAGTTTGAATGTTTAATTCTATTTAAATCACAACACATTTCTATAAAATATAAATTTTACAAATATAAATTATGTAAAAATATATTACTCCATGTGACATTCAACATTAATTGCACAATTTATTTAGTTCCATATGAATTGAGAAAAGAATATTACACAGCTATATACATACTCCCACCATCCATGTTATAAGCTTGTCGTGAGCTCAAAATTAAGTACCATTGAGATTCGGGTGGAAGATTGGTAGTATGTTAATTCTTAGGTTATTATTTAATTATTGGGTCATGAAATATTAATTAGACAATATTATTGGATAGTTAGTTTGTTAGGATTTTGTGGAGATATTGAATCCTCATATACATAGGAGTATGAAACTATTGTATTATCAAGCATAAAAGCAATAGCAATTACGCAATTTGCAGCCTTCGTTCTTGCCGGCCTGAGCCGGAGATTCGTCGGAATTGTATTTTCAAATTGTGGTTACCATCAAATTGGTGCTTTCATTGTGAGTATTCGAGAATCACGATCGTCATAGTAGAAACTCATCGGGAACGCATTGAATTACTAGAGGCAAGAGTCAGTCGATTGGAGACCGCCCTTACGAGCATTAGAAATCGCGTCAAGAAGGTTGATTAACAATGGGTAAATTGAAAAGAATGGTCGCATAATTATTGCGAAAGAACCCTTCTAGAGAAGGATCAGGACGACGCCGACGAGAGAGTCGATTAGGAGATGATCGCAAAAATGATCTTCAAGTATGAAACAAAACGGTGTTCGATAACGGAGAGGTTCCTAAAGAATTAACAGGGCAATCTTGGGGATCTTTGAAGTCAGTTTTCGGTAACCCTGAAGAGTCATTTAATTTGATTCTGTTTCGGATAAAGAAAATCATGAATTTGTGATTGAGAACCAAATTTCTTTTGTTCTGAAATCTTCATTTTCACCCTTGAAACCGGTGAAGACATATAACTCGGGAGAGAAATCAAGAATCAAAGGTGTTTTAAAAAAGGGGACTATAAAGTTTAAATGGGGAGACAATGTAGTCACGTTGAATTCGAGGGCCGAAGAGCAACCCATAGAAGTGGGGCTTAAGAGAACCGAAAAAATAAGGAAGCAAAGGACAAGTTGTTATGTTAATATCGTTAAAAATTCACAGATAGAAATGAGAGAGTGTTTTTTGGGTTTCATCATTGAGGAAATGATGCTCGTGAAGGAGATGTGAATGAGGGTCGTGAGCTCAAAATTACGTACCATCGAGATCCGGGTTAAAGACTGTCAGTATGTTAATTCTTGGATTATTATTAATTGTTGGACCATGGAATATTAATTAGACGATATTATTGGGTAGTTAGTTTGTTAGGATTTTGTGGAGATATTAATTAGACGATATATATATATATATAAATATATATATATATATAAAATGACGGAGCCACTTGATGCCCGGCGGGCACTGGGCCCCCCACCAATTTTTAAAATTTTTACTATATATTTATTCATTTTTCTTTTTATTTCAATTGCTGGTGTTCATCCTAAAACATTTTTCTCTGTCTATTGAGCTATTGACTAAGTTTCTATTCTTGTTTTTAACTCTTCTTTTTTTTTTTTTTTTGCTACTACTTATTCATATTTCATTATTTATTACTCCATTAATTTTCCCTCTTTTTAATAATTTATTATTTTTAGAAGCTTCTTCTAGCATCAATGTTTGTGAATTTTAATTAAACAAAAAATATTTAATATGATAATATGCAAGGAAATTACGAGAATTTGTCGTAGCAGTGAAACATTTATGTGTTTTATTTTGAACCCTTTAAAATAATTGTCAAAAAATCATTTTGAATTTGATGGGAATTGAATATTTAGTTTTAAAATAGTACAGAGTTATTTTGAACAGTTCAAAAAATTTCACATTTAAACATAAAAATGCTTCTACATTTTGTAAAAAATATTAATGAGTTATGTTTGAACTATACCATAATGAAAAAATATGATATTTTTTATTCTTATATTTATAGTAAAATTATTCGGGCCCCCCTATAAAAAAATCCTGGCTCCGTCACTGTGTATATATATATATATATATACACACGAGTATGAAACTATCGTATTATCAAACAGAAAAACAAAAATAATTACACAAATATTTCTTGCCGGCCTGAGCCGGAGATTCGTCGGAATCGTGTTTTCGAATCGTAGTTCTCATCAGCTTGGTGAAACACTTATTGTGTAAATAATATTTTAACTTATTATGGAACACTTGCAAACTGAAAAAAAATATGTATAATGAAAATGGTTGTCTTTACCTATATATATTTTAATATACTTGCATGTTTAATACTCCTACTGTATATTATAATGTAAGTTACTACATAAAAGAATATGTATTACTATATAAAATAGTTTGTATTATAACTACATGTTGGTCCTTGGTGGAGTATAACACAAGTGTATGGGGGGGGAATGCACTTGTGTATGCAAATTCTTTCTTCTTTTTGACAAACTGGTCTATCAGGCAAGTTGTCTCACAACTGGCCTGAGTGTGAACTTTGATAGATACTTGTCCTACTGATTACTATTGAGTGATCAGTTGGCTAAATATCTAAAAGAGTTGCTAAGTGCGGAATGTGGTTGGCCTTTGACTTAAAGAAATACTCCAAGTTAATTTCTGAAAAATACAGGTTATCAGGGACTTTGTCCAAAACAGATTTTCTTACTTACTGAGTTAAGTTTCTTTAAAATATGTTTGAATGTAAGTGAAATGAAGAATGCAGTAAGTAAATGGCACACAAGTTTATAGTGGTTCAGAGACTCAAGCTCCTACATCCACTTTCCCTGATTGAACAGGATAATTCATTCTCAATGGAATTAGCTTGTTTTATAGTGCCAAGGTGCACTGATCAACAACACTCTCTAAGTGTTTTGATCCCTAGGATAACTTGAGTCCTAGTGCTCAATCTCTCTGAGTTAAGACTGTGTTTCACACTAACAGTCCTTAACTCCTCACTTCTACAACAAACTCTCTCTTCACTTAATGAGATAAGGGTTTGAGGTTTGGTTCCAACTAGTAGAGATATCCTTTACAATAAGAACAGTGTAAAGGCTTAGGATATCTCAATGCTAAGCTTTGGATGTTTACAAAGATTGGCTTAGCTAAAAAGAAGTGATTCAGGAAACTTGGGATTCTTAGAGAACAGCTTGGTTTCCTTTTGAAAGCTTGATGATAGTTTGATAGCTTGTAGTTGGATAATGAATCCCTTTGATCTCTTCTGTATTTATAGGCAAATTTGAACAACTAACCGTTGGAGGGATAGCAATTCAAATATGTCTATTTGTAGCACCATTGAAACAGCTAAGAAGCTTGGCATCCTTTTATCCACTGTGTAAAAGGGCTCTTCAATGGTTGCTTGAATGAATGTGTTGACTTCTGACAAATGCGGCTGAGAAGACTTGTGTCAGTTTCCAATTTTGCACATTGTCCTAGGTTGATTTGTGGCAAACTCTATACACAACCAACGGTCAGATGGGACAAGCTCCCTGAACATTCCTGCTGCAGTTTAGAATGTTCCAGCATTCATTCAATGCTTCACTCTTTAATGCTCTAAGTCTTCAATGCTTGTTTCAGGCATGATTGGCAATAAATGCTTCATTGAATGTGTCTTTTGCATTCAATGCTTTTGATCATTTGTACTTCAACTGTCTTGATCTTTTGCATTTATGAACACAGCTTTATTGTTCTTGATCTCTTCAGCTCAGTTGTCCATTTGATCAGCTTGTCTTGAATGGATCAGCAACTTTGTCCTATAGACCTATCAAGCTGCCTAACATTCCAGCTTTGGACAACTATCCTGATCACTAAAATCTCATAACATTTCTGAGATTTTTACTTAAGCATTCTACATACTAAAGTGCACTGAGACAGCTTGCCTGAACTTGACTTGAGCATATCTCAACTAATCTGATCATCATCAATCAGGGGTTTTGGTATCTAATTCAAAATCATTTTATTCCCAACAATTTCCCCATTTTTGATGATGCCAAAACCTATTACAAAGGAACCTTGACTTATATTATACATTACCTTCAGGGAGAGTGAACTGGTCAACTTGCCTGAAAGAAACTGTTAGCACAATAAATCAAGTAAGATATGTCATGATAGGTTAGTTGAGATAATGAGTTGTTATCTCTTGATAAAAACATAGTGATCCTTTTATATAAGTGATAAACCATTACAGAGCTGAAAATCAAAAGGACACACTAGTCTAGAATAGCAAAATAACAACAGAAATTATATCAACAAAATAGGGAAAAAGATGAACTTATCCTTCACAGAGTTCCATCATCTTGAGGAGCAATGCCATACTGAGCCCATACTCTCTTCTTCAGTTCCCAGATCTCTTTGTTGGTTCCTCTAGGGCCAGGCTTCAGCTTCTCCATCTTCATGATATTGATGAATTCTTCAAGTATCTTTCCCTCATCAATTAAGTTCCCATTGAACTTAGGAGACATGTACTGAATAGGACCAGGGGCCTTGAATTCAACTCTTGCCATCTCAGCTGCTGCAAACAGCTTTTGGTAGAGGTTCCTGTGGTTCTCAAACATAAACTGGACAAAGACTTCATCCACACTCTCTCCAAGCCACTTTCCAATGACATAAAAGTCATATACAAAACTTCTCTTGGCCTCCTCCCATGCATCATTCAGTGAGATTGGAACCCACTTATCATGGTGAGGGTACTGAGTGTCCCATCTTTGCAGCATTTGAGGTTTGAGTCTTCTGTAAGAAGCCCTTCTTCTTGGAGCTTTGAAGTTTGCCCTTCTTCCATCTCTTGCTTTGTTGGCCTCAACCAACTGATCCATTCTTTCTTTAGCTCTTAGAAGAGCTAGCTTCTCCTGAGTTTCTGGATCTTTCCCAAATCCTTCTTCAAACAACTTAGAAGGATCATCAGCAAGCTTGGGCACAACCACTTCAGGCTCTCTGTCCTGTACTTCCTCTTCACCTTCTTCTTCAATGGCAGGCAACTTGGCTGCTTTCTTCAATCTCTTTGATTGCTTTACTGGAGTGGATTCTTCAGACTGAAATTCTGAAGGCAAAGTCAGCCTGGTTGGGAATTCATTGAAGGCTTCCAATTCCTTCCTCTTTCTTTCAGATGACCTTGTCACCTTCCCCCTTACTTCAGCAACCTTTTCTTTGGGGTCAAGTCCAGCTGACTCACCACCAGGCCTTTGTTGCTTCCTTGCCTGACTCTCCATTGCAGACATCATGGACTCTTTAACAGCAATTTGAATCTGTTCTTCCTCAATCAAGTCTTCAATGTTCATTGGGCCTTTGCCTTTCCCAATGTCTTCTACTGCCTCTTCCTCCATCTCAGGAACCTTCTCCTTTCCCTTGGATTCACCAATCACCAAGGTTCCCTTTGCCCTTGCTCTCTCTCTTTCCCCCTTTTTGGCATTATCAAAACACTGGGGCTTCAAGTCACTTATAGTGACAGAGAGATGTGAGTGAGCATGAGTGAGGGACTTCAACTCCTGCAGTAGGTAAACATTCTCATCATGAATGTTTTGCATTTTATCATCTGCCATGCTAAAAAAAGTGTGAACTGGCTTCATCTTTTGAGTAACAATTTCATCCAATGTGGCTTTCAGTGATTGATCAAGTTTGGCCTGAAGTTGTTCAGTGAGATTGGCTACAACTTGATCAGACACTTTGGCCATGAGTTCAACAGTGAACTTTTCAGCAGCCTCTTTCACCATTGCAGCTTTTAATTCTTCTGCCTTCTTCCTCTGAGCTGCTGTCCTTTGCCTTAGAGCATCCTTGATTGTCTTTCTCAAGGCTTTCACATTATGCTTGTACATATCTTTGAGACCCTGCTGCTCTTTCTTCACAGATCTTGTGAATTTTACCATAGCATCCTTGGCATTTATCACTTCAGTTGAAACTGTTTGCAGTCCAGTTTCAACTCCACATATTCTTGCATCCAATGTGGGCAAAATTACCTCTTCTGAGCCAGTTAGTCTCATCTCCACAGAGGCTAAAGTCTTTCCTTGGCCATCAAGAGTATCAATAGTTGCTGCATGTGCCTTACCAACCTCCTTGACCAGTGTGTCCAACTTCTCTGACTGTTCTCCAATAATGGAAGCAGTCTGAGTAGCAATCTGAAAGTTAGCCTCAGTTGTGTTGGCTTGCTCAAAGTAAATCTGGTTCAGTGTGGACACATTTGCTGAGTCTGCTTCAAGGTCAGTGTCAGCATCAACTGGTATATCTGTCAGGGAGGCATCTGCAAAAATTTGCTCAATTGTGACAGCAACAGAATCTGCAAAACTAAGAGTGTTAGTAAAAACTCCCTCAACACCCTCATTCTTTTTATCTCCCATAGGGCCTGACACATCAGCACCCTCTCTCTCTTTTTCAACTAAATTCTTTTCTTCACTTTCAACAGATAATCTCACATTCTCTGGAGAATCAGGCCTCCTTTCACCAAGGGATTCATCAAGTTCAGATTTGACTTGAAGAATAGCCTGACTCTCATATTGGGCTGCACCCAACATTTCTACTTCATCTCCCTCTATGATTGGTGCACTCAGGGAACCTGTAATCACACAATCCTCACCATCATCTCCCTCTGAGTTTTTACCACTATCAGCCTTTTCAACCCCTTCCATTCCTAAACCTGACACCTCTATATCCTCAACAGGATCCACAGAGGGTAGTTGTTGGGAGATCACAGTGCTTGGGCATCCCAAGGCCACTGAGTCATCCTGAATGACTAAAGGCTGGTCAATGTCCAACTGACCTGACATTGATGAGGCTTTAGCCAAACTAGCTTCTCCCATGGAAGTCTCAACATTGTCAAGCTGTGCCTCAGGTTCAAAAGAACCATCCTTGGCCAATGCATCTTGGACTGAGTCACCATCTTTGGTCAACTCCTCTGAATGATCAGAGTCCTTTTCAGAATGATAAGTCAAGTAATGTACCTGAGCAGAGTTGAGGTCTGGAGGGTTGGGATTGGTGTTATCATCATCATCATCATCATCAGATGGACTATCAGGGTGCCTGAGTCCATGTGCAATTCTTTCTTTCTCAGCTTGCACCTTCTCAGAGACAATTGTGCAAAACAGGGCCTCAGTGGTTAACACACTGGATTTCTTCACATTTGCAAAGTTTAAGAGCCTGTTCTCTTCAACTTGCCACCAGCTTGCCCCTTTGTCCTGAATAGCTTGAGCTATTTCCACCATAGTTCTATCCTTGATCTCAACAAGGGCTCTGAGATCATAGAACTGTTGCTGCAGTCTAGGATAGTCCTTCAACCCTGGGTATAGTGCATCCACATTAGCCTTGGCAATCTGCCTTAGCATCCCCTCATAAGTGTATTCTTCACCACTTTCATCTTCAGAGGAGTTGGCTTGGGATTCAGGAGGGTTGGATTGGGAGTCAGGTAGGGTGGACTGGATTTCAGGAAGGTTGGGTTCAGAAGGGTTATAGCTTAAAGCAAGTTGGGATTCAGGTGCTTTTGAGAGCAATGTGTCTGAAGAGGTAATTGGAATGGCTGGAATGGGTGGGAGAGAAACTTGATCTCCTTCTTGAAGGGCAGTTTCAAGAAGTTTGGTATAAGAGAGAAGTCTTGGATCAAGTGGGGAGAAAGGTCTATCCTCAAGATTAACCAAATCTGCCAGCACATCAATACCTGATCTATCAGGGGCACCTTCAGGTGAGTAAACTTTCTTGGCAATGATTGGGGCATCCTCAGGAGTCTTGCACTCCTCCTCTTCATGCCTTGATGGGGATATTCTTTCTGATTGAATATCAGGAGAGTTGGTTTCAGGGCTGTTGGGCTTTGATTTGGATTTGGAGATAGATTTGCTAGCTTGCCTGATCTCCTTGAAGAATTCTTTCTTCTTTTTCTCATCTTCCATCAATCTTTGCTTCTCAGAAGTTTTAATTATTCTTTTCCTTCTTTCAGATCTTGTTGGCTGATCAAGATCTCTGAATTCTGTTACACTCTCAGGCTGTAAGGGGACAACCTCTCTGACTTCTTCACCTTCTTCAGGAGGGTTGACTCCTTCTTCAGCAACCTTCTCTATCTCCTCAGAAGTGGCTCCTCCACTTCTTGACTGACTTTCTGGTGAAGATTCATTCAGAATCTTCTTCATCTTCTTCATCTTTGGCTGAGCTTTTGGTGGCTGGGCTTTCCTCTTTCTTGGAGAGGCTCTTGTGACTGGAACAATTGCAACAGCTTTCTTGGAGGCAGCCTCCTGCTTTCTCTTCTCTGTCTTAGAAGACATTTTTCTAAACATCACCTTTTGTGCAGGAAAAGGCTTTGGCTTTGCTTGTAGATGAGTGTAATGAGCAAATCTTTCCAAGAGCAGGCTGGCTCTTGTGCAGAACTGGAGTCTTCCATCAACCACCACCTTGTGGTGTTTCACCTCCTTAAACTTGTATTTCTCATTCATCATCTTGTCCAAAATAAAACTTTTCCAGTCAAATTTGACTCTCTTTTCAGCAGAGTCAATCACAGCAGCCATTACCCTGAGCTTTGGCATGCTGATTTGTTCAACACTCCCAGAGTGACTTAACAAACTTTTCACCACACAATCAAATAAGTGCCTATAAACAGGTTTTAAAGTGTTTTTGTTCTGAGCACTAACAAGCTTTTTGGGTGTAAGCAGCCATGGAAAGTAGAACTCCTGATCATATCCTTCCTTGTATGATTCAGGATTCTGGCCTTCTGAGGGTAGCCCAAAGCTAGCATCTAAATCCTCTGTAGTGAAGATGATTGTGTGTTGGCTTTCTTCTTCTTCATCTTCCTCAGCATATGTGAGCTTAGTGCACACATCACCCTTCTTTCCCTTCCATCTTAGATGGGCAAAGAATTCTGCCATAAATGGATTTAGGCATGAATCAGGCTTGGTGCCAAGAAACTTTTCCAGGCCTGCTTCCCTAAGCTAATGGAGTACTGGCTCAACCTCCTTGTCTAGGCTGTCAAAGGCAACCAGCTTTTCAAACCATAAGGAGTTTGGGTGGCTAAGGTAAGAAAAATCAATGTCCAAGGAGGAATCATTGAAATCTATAAGGTCTTCTCTTTTGATTTTGGGAGCCATGGATAATTTTTTAGAGTAAGAAAGGTTTTGGAGAAAAGTTGCAGGTTGAGAGGTTTTGAAAATCCTAAGGGTTTGGAAAGTATGAGTGCGTGAGGAAGACAGTGAAAATTGGGGAGTTTATATATGAATGGAATTTATTAACCGTTGGTTAATATAATATAACCGTGGGTATTTTTGAAAGATCAATTGGATATAGTGGGGTAGTGGGCTTTCAACGGTTTGATGGAGCCTTGAATGTAAATCAATGGTCTTGATGGTGGCTCAAGAATTCATGAAATCTTAATTAAGATTTTGCATTTAATGCTGATTTGCCATTTTGGAGGCAAAGATCTTCATAGTACACGCCATCCTAAAATTGGCCTACTCTAGGATCAAGAATTCTTTTAAATGTCTAATCAATGCCAAAAATAGCAAAAATTATCCAATTAATTCGGACAAACATCCTGAGATGTGTTTTGACTTCCTTCTTGGTCAAACTGCCTGATTAACTTGCCTGAGTGGGTTCCAACATTGCTGACTGGGTCCCACTTGGACAAAGCTCCTGACCAACATTGCTGAACATCATAAGGACAACTTTGCTGAGTTTCCCTTTTTGGCTGACTGCTTCAGTGAGGTTGGTCAACTTTGCTGAAGTTTAATTTAATCAACTTCCCCCTTCTTATGAGCTTCCTTTCTTCATTCCTCCATCTTACCTGGATCAAGTAAGCCCAATTCAGCTGAAAGTTCCAAGAACCTTGCTTCAGCAAATGGTTTAGTCAAGATATCATCTTTTTGCTTATCAGTGTGGATTTTGACAAGCTTGATATCTTTCTTTTCAACATGATCCCTTATGAAGTGATGCTTTATATCCACATGCTTGCATCTGGTGTGGAGCACTGGATTCTGTGAGATAGCAATTGCACTATTGTTGTCACAGAATATTGGCACTTCATTTGAGATTACTTTGTAATCTCTCAATTGTTGCCTGAGCCAAAGTATCTGAGCACAGCAACTTCCAGCTGCTACATACTCAGCTTCAGTTGTTGAAGTTGCAACTGTATTTTGCTTCTTGGAGAACCATGAGATAAGCTTGCTGCCCAAGAATTGACAAGTTCCAGAGGTGGATTTTCTGTCAATTCTGCATCCTCCATAGTCTGCATCTGAATATCCAGTGAGCTCAATGTTGTCATCAGCTGGATACCATAGTCCAAGATTCTCAGATCCCTTGAGGTATCTTAGAATTCACTTGGCAGCATCAAGGTGACTTTTCTTTGGATTTGCTTGGAATCTTGCACACACTCCAACTGCAAATGTGATATCAGGTCTACTGGCAGTGAGATATAGCAAGGATCCTATGATTCCCCTGTAATTAGTGGAGTTGGTTGACTCTCCACTTTCATCAGGATCCATTTTCCAGTTAGTATTCATAGGAATTCTGACTGGTTTGCTTGTAGCACATCCAAATTTCTTGATCATGTCCCTTGTATACTTGGCCTGATTGATGAATATTCCCTTCTTTGATTGAGTGACTTGAAGTCCTAAGAAGAAATTCATCAATCCCATCATGGACATCTCAAATTTGCTTTGCATGAGTTTGGAGAACTTCTCACATAACTTCTCATTTGGAGATCCAAATATAATGTCATCCACATAGATTTGGACTAACAAAATATCATCTCCTTCACAGATTCTGAACAAGGTTCTGTCAACAGTGCCTTTGACAAAGCCATGATCTAGAAGAAACTGTGATAAAGTGTCATACCAAGCTCTTGGAGCTTGCTTTAAGCCATAGAGAGCTTTCTTCAATCTGTACACCTTGTCTCCTTCTTCAAATCCTGGGGGCTGTTCAACATATACTTCTTCTTTGAGCACCCCATTGAGAAATGCACTCTTCACATCCATTTGATACACCTTGAATCTCATGTGAGCTGCATATGCTAGGAAGAGTCTGATTGCCTCAAGTCTGGCCACTGGAGCAAAAGTCTCATCATAATCAATCCCTTCAGATTGACAATATCCTTTGGCCACCAATCTTGCTTTGTTTCTCACAATGATGTCATTTTCATTTTTCTTGTTTTTGAACACCCATTTAGTTCCAATGACATTTTGATGAGTTGGCCTGTCTACCAGCTCCCAAACTTCATTTCTGGTAAACTGATTCATCTCTTCTTGCATGGCTATGATCCAGTTGGTGTCTTGTAGTGCTTCCTCAATGTCTTTAGGTTCCTGTTCTGAAAGAAAACAACAAAACAGAGCACTTTCTCCATGAAATCTTCTAGTTTTGATCCCTTCACTTGGATTACCAAGTATCAGGCTAGATGGGTGGTCTTGCAACCAAGTCCTTCTAGACCTGATCCTTTCAGGAGGATTGTCCTCATCTGAAGTTGGATCACTAGATTCATTAAATTCAGGAAAGTTAATTGAAGGATCAAGTTCAGGATCATATTCAGGGGTGTTGTCCTCATTGTCAGATAAGTTGACATTTTCATTGGTTCCCCCTTGAATAGTGGATCCATTAACTACCTCAGCATTGCCTGCTTCTTCATTGGTAGTTGTTACCTGGTTTTGAACTGGGATGGGGTCAGTCAGTTCAATTTCTCCTTCAGGTTGGTTGTCTACTGGTTGATTGCTATCAGGTAGGTTGTCCAGTTTTTGATTTTCATGAAGTTCAGGCTGGGCAACATCCACAAACACTGTTTCCTTGCTTTGAAGCCTTAATCTGGTTGTTCTTTGTGTTATCTCATCAATATTCAGGTTTCTATCCCTGAACTCATTAATAGATTCATCAAACACAACATGAGGTGTTTCTTCCACAATAAGAGTTTTGCAATTGTAAACTCTGTAAGCCTTGCTGATTTGTGAATATCCAACAAATATTCCTTCATCAGCTTTGCTATCAAAAGCTTTCAATTGCTCTTTCCCATTATTATGGATGAAACACTTACAACCAAATATGTGAAAATAGGCAACAGTGGGCAATCTACCTTTCCATATTTGATATGGGGTTTTACCTTGTCCTTTGGTGATTAAGGACCTGTTTTGAGTGTGACATGCAATGCTAATGGCTTCAGCCCAGAACCTTTTAGGCAATTTGGATTCAGCAATCAAAGTTCTAGCTGCCTCTTTCAAAGTTCTGTTTCTTCTTTCAGCAACTCCATTTTGTTGAGGAGTTCTTGCTGCTGAAGTTTCATGAGTGATGCCATTCTTGCTGCAGTACTCATTGATGTATGAGTTTATGAATTCTGTGCCTTTGTCAGATCTGATCTTGACAATACTTAGGCCCTTTTCATTGCTCAATCTCATCATTAATTTAGGTAACTTGACTTGGGTCTCCTTTTTGTTCAGCAAGAATACTACCCAAGTGTACCTAGAAAAATCATCAACAACAACTAAAGCATATTTTCTTCCATTTATACTTACTGGGATTATTGGCCCAAATAAATCCATATGCAGTAGTTGAAGAACTCTCTCAGTTGAGATGACAGGTTTCCCTTTGAATGAAGCTTTGATCTGCTTTCCTTCCTGACATGGCTGGTATATGTGTTCTTTGGTGAACACTTGATTTGGCAGCCCTTTAACTAGAGAGTTTCTTGCAATCTTGTTTATGGTTTTGAAAAGTTCAGGTGATTCAGTCTCTTGTGCCACAGCCAGCTTTGCTCACTTGTGCTTTTGGCAACAAGACAAACTGCTTCAGGGGTTTTGCTCCAATCTGCAAAATAGACATTTCCCTTTCTCACCCCTGTTAGTAGCACCTGTTGTGTTGATTTGTTTTTGATGGTACATTCATTTGGTGCAAATTCAACACAGTATCCTTTATCACAAATTTGACTTATAGACAACAAGTTATATTTTAGGCCTAGGACATATGAGTAGTGCTGTTATTCGAACCGAGCCTTAACGAGACTCGGCTCGGCTCGACTCGTTAAGGCTCGATAAGGCTCGACTCGTTTAGCTTAACGAGCCGAGCTCGAGCTCGTTAAATACTCGATTTACTAACGAGCCGGCTCGAGCTCGACTTATTAGGCTCGATAACTAATTTTTTGTAAAAAATTCCATTAGGCTCGTTAGGCTCGGCTCGACTCGATAGGCTCGTTAAGCTCGTTAGACTCGTTAACGAGTCGAGCCGAGCTCAATTTTTAACTCGGTAATGTTATCGAGCTGAGCTCGGCTCGGCTCGATAAGAGCTCGAGTCGAGCTCGAACCTCAAATACTCGGCTCGACTCGGCTCGAATAACAGCCCTACATATGAGACATTAGTAATTTTAACACTACCAATGTTTAATGTACCATAGCCTCTTGTGATCCCTTGAGAGCTGTCTCCAAAGGTTACTAAAGGACCATCTTTTTCTATGAAGTCTGAGAGAAGCTCCTTGTTTCCAGTCATGTGCCTTGAACATCCACTGTCCAGGTACCATGCTGTTTTCTTGTTGATGCTTCTCTTCTTTTTGGGGTCCTTGCAGCCCCGCAAAGTCAAAATTTAGGTACCCTTTGAGTGTTGGGTCCTAGAGGGTTAGCTGTACCTTTTGGAATCCAAATCTGCCTGATTACTCTGATTGACTCAAAGTGACTGACTTGGTTTCCATTTACATCTACATACACAGTTTGACCCTTAAATGCCTTGGGTGCCTTCTGTGTATAAGTGTTGGTCTTGTAAGGTTCAGGAGGGTTGGTGAATTTCCTTGGGACATTTCTCCTGAAGTTACTAGACTTAGGTGCAGCTTGGAAAGACCTTTGTGGATAGGGGTTTGGATGGCCTTTTCCTTTTGTCAAGAAGGTTTCAGGCTTCCTGAATGTTTTATACCTATCAGAGGGGATTGGCCTTAATCCATTCAGTTGAGGTTGCCTCTTTTGAGTTGGCCTTTTCTGAACAGATTTTGGACAACTTCTCTGATAAGGATTCAGATAGGTTGGCCTTCCATTGGTTCTACCTTTCTGACCCTCATTTCTCCTGTAAACAATGTCTCTAACCTTTTCCTTAGGTATGGGTTTAGGGACATTGTTCACTTGAGTTTGTATAAAAACTCCTTTTCCCTTATCCTTGATCATTGGTTGATTTACTTCCATTTCATTTTGTTGTGCCACTGATCTTACAAAAGTCATCTTAGAATTGCTTGAGGAAGCAATACTAAGACCAGGTGAAGGTTCAAATGGACTATATCCTAATCCATCCTTTTGAGCAAATTGTCTTTGAAACCCTTGAATTTCCTCTATTGCCTTAGCAGATTTGTTCAAGGCAGACATTTTCATTTTTAAGCTCCCTTCACTTAATTTCAGAGTATCAAATTCACTTGAGAGATTGTTAAATTTGGCTTGAAGAGTTCTAAGTTCAAAATCCTTTTTCTTTAGAGTCAGAGTTTGTTCATCAATCAGCTTTTGTTGTTCAGAGATTCTGAGAGACATTTCTCCATGTTCTCTCATAATCTGCTCATACAACTCAGATGATTTAATGTCAACCTCAGATTCAGGAAGATTGGGCATTTTAATTTTAGATCTCAACTGTTCATTTTCTCTCAGTGTCATATTGCATACTTCTTGCATTCTGGTGAAATCTTCTAACAATTTTTCAAAGTCAAGTTGGATTTCACTAGATTCATGTGTGTTAATTGAAATATTGGAAGATGAACATACCTCTTCATTTTCAAATGCCATTTGGCAGTCATCTTCACTGTCACTGTGGGAAAACAGTCCATCATCAGAAGAGTAGACACTTTCTTCACTTGCTGATTCTCCAGCTACCATGGCCTTCCTGTTGTTCATCCTCTTGTCTCTCTTGTTTTGCCTTTCTTTTCTTTCTTTGGCACTTAGGTCAGGACAATCACACTGAAAGTGACCCTTTTTATGGCAATTGTAACACACATCTTCATCATCATTTTTCTTGCTTGAGGACTCCTTCCTTCTTGATGATGATGGTTCACCTTTGCTGTATTTCTTATCAGCATATCTATCTTCTTTCTTTTCATCAGAGACTTTGTCCTCTGATTTGTTATCAGGAGAACTGAATCTCCTTCTGGTTCTGTTATCTTGGTAGAACTTCTTGTATCTACCAAATCTGGAATTCAACTTCTCAAATCTTCTAGCCATGAGTGCCAGCTCCTCCTTCATTTCTGATTTTGAAACAGATTGAGAAGATCTTTGAGTATTTTTCTTCTCTGTTTCAGTAGCTTTGAAGGCAACACCTTTGCTTGAGGAGGATGGCTCATCATGCACTTTCTTTCTGTTGAGATCAAACTCATATGCTTTGAGTTCAGAGAATACTTGCTGCATTGGCATATTGTCAAGATTGCTGGTATTTTGCATCATGACAGAATATATATCCCATTTTGATGTGAGACTTCTCAGAATCTTCAAGGCAACTTCTCTTTTGGCATAGAACTTGCCCAAGGAGTTCATCTCATTCATGATGTCAGTGAATCTGCCATCAAGATGATCAATAGTTTCATTTGGCTCCATAGTGAATTGCTCATATTTTTGGATAGTCACTTGAAGCTTGTTTTCCTTTATCTTTTGAGTACCTTCACACATAAGTGCAAGGGTATCCCATATCTCCTTTGCTGTGGTGCAGTGATACACTCTTCCCATCACTGCATCTGGAATGGTCTGGTACAAGGTATTCATGGCAATGTAGTTCAGATTGTGCCTTTTTCTTTCTTCTGCTGTCAGCTCATCCTCATCTTTTGGCAACAGCTCCCTTGGATATGGGGGGGAATGCACTTGTGTATGCAAATTCTTTATTCTTTTTGACAAACTGGTCTATCAGGCAAGTTGTCTCACAACTGGCCTGAGTGTGAACTTTGATAGATACTTGTCCTACTGATTACTATTGAGTGATCAGTTGGCTAAATATCTAAAAGAGTTGCTAAGTGCGGAATGTGGTTGGCCTTTGACTTAAAGAAATACTCCAAGTTAATTTCTGAAAAATACAGGTTATCAGGGACTTTGTCCAAAACAGATTTTCTTACTTACTGAGTTAAGTTTCTTTAAAATATGTTTGAATGTAAGTGAAATTAAGAATGCAGTAAGTAAATGGCACACAAGTTTATAGTGGTTCAGAGACTCAAGCTCCTACATCCACTTTCCCTGATTGAACAGGATAATTCATTCTCAATGGAATTAGCTTGTTTTATAGTGCCAAGGTGCACTGATCAACAACACTCTCTAAGTGTTTTGATCCCTAGGATAACTTGAGTCCTAGTGCTCAATCTCTCTGAGTTAAGACTGTGTTTCACACTAACAGTCCTTAACTCCTCACTTCTACAACAAACTCTCTCTTCACTTAATGAGATAAGGGTTTGAGGTTTGGTTCCAACTAGTAGAGATATCCTTTACAATAAGAACAGTGTAAAGGCTTAGGATATCTCAATGCTAAGCTTTGGATGTTTACAAAGATTGGCTTAGCTAAAAAGAAGTGATTCAGGAAACTTGGGATTCTTAGAGAACAGCTTGGTTTCCTTTTGAAAGCTTGATGATAGTTTGATAGCTTGTAGTTGGATAATGAATCCCTTTGATCACTTCTGTATTTATAGGCAAATTTGAACAACTAACCGTTGGAGGGATAGCAATTCAAATATGTCTATTTGTAGCACCATTGAAACAGCTAAGAAGCTTGGCATCCTTTTATCCACTGTGTAAAAGGGCTCTTCAATGGTTGCTTGAATGAATGTGTTGACTTCTGACAAATGCGGCTGAGAAGACTTGTGTCAGTTTCCAATTTTGCACATTGTCCTAGGTTGATTTGTGGCAAACTCTATACACAACCAACGGTCAGATGGGACAAGCTCCCTGAACATTCCTGCTGCAGTTTAGAATGTTCCAGCATTCATTCAATGCTTCACTCTTTAATGCTCTAAGTCTTCAATGCTTGTTTCAGGCATGATTGGCAATAAATGCTTCATTGAATGTGTCTTTTGCATTCAATGCTTTTGATCATTTGTACTTCAACTGTCTTGATCTTTTGCATTTATGAACACAACTTTATTGTTCTTGATCTCTTCAGCTCAATTGTCCATTTGATCAGCTTGTCTTGAATGGATCAGCAACTTTGTCCTATAGACCTACCAAGCTGCCTAACATTCCAGCTTTGGAGAACTATCCTGATCACTAAAATCTCATAACATTTCTGAGATTTTTACTTAAGCATTCTACATACTAAAGTGCACTGAGACAGCTTGCCTGAACTTGACTTGAGCATATCTCAACTAATCTGATCATCATCAATCAGGGGTTTTGGTATCTAATTCAAAATCATTTTATTCCCAACACTACATGTAATAATGTGTTTAACTACATAAAAAAATGATATGTTACTACATACTACACTTTGGATTACTACATTTAACAGTGTTTGTTACCATATGTAAGTTTATCAGATGATCTAATATCTTTGCATCATCCTGCAATAAAACAATTGATATTACAACATGTTTATTGTGTATTACGACATGCAATAATATATGTTACTTTGTACTACATATTATAATGTAAGTTACTACATCAATAAAAACACTAGAAAAAAAATAATATTTTACTACATAAAAAAATCTTTATTACTATATAAAATAATACATAAAAAATTACTCCCTCCGTCCACCAAAATTGTGCTCATTTCTTTTTTTGGATCCACAAAAATATGCTTATTCTATTTAAATAATTAACTTTTGAGTATTTTTTCTACTTTATTACAAGATTGAGTATCTACCAACAATATTTTTTACTCGTTACAACACATATATTTTTTTATAATTAAGATATGTTTTTTTTTAAATATGTATTAAAAATGTGAACACACTTTTGATGGACAGAGGGAGTATATGTTATTACATACTACAATTTGAATTACTACACTGAACAATGTTTGTTATGTAACTTTATCAAATGATCTAATATCTTTGCATCATCCTGTAATAAAACAATCGGTATTACAACATGGTTATTGTGTATTACTACATGCAATAATATATGTTACTACTATATATTATAATGTGGGTTACTAAATCAACAAAAACACTAACAAAAAAACATGTACCACATAAAAGAAAATGTATTACTATATAAAATAGTTTGCGTTATTACCACATAAAATAATGTGTGTTACTACATATTACAATTTGAATTACTACATTTAATACTGTTCTGTTACTAATTTTTTTTTTTAAAATAAAAAATACGTTACAACAGATGGAGAAAACCGTCGAAATAAGAAATTGTCAACTGCTTGAGAGATAGGAAATATAAGACAAATTGAAAGAAAAGAATTCGAAAATACAAAAACAAAACTCGCGTTCGTCAATAAAATAAAAAAATTCACAGAATCTGGTCAAGTATTCCGATTAAAATTAAAACACAAGTGTGTCAGTTAACAAATATATTAATAATTGATCCAAATGAATTAATGGTGGACCAATAACATATATTTTCAGTCCATTGACTTAATGTCAATATTTCTAGTCAATTTATTTAATTGATCAATATTACATACAAATTTTTGTGTATTTTTTAATAGGTTGACAATAGGTTTTGGCACAATACCTCATTAACAATATACCAAGTATTTGTCATTGAGTTAAAGACACTACTTATGACAATTCTTCCTTAATATATATTTAATTCATTTAAGATCCATATTATGTAAAACAAATTACATACATGTACATGGTACACAAGTGTCATACTCATCAAAGTGTACAAAAGTTTACATCAGTAAATAAATAGAAAATAGTAGCATTACAGTGTGAAAACCAACATAGATTATATCTCAAGAGTTATACTTGCATGAACGAAATTATTCGGAAATATCTTCGATATATTTTTTATATATTCATTTTTTGTGGTAACTCATATCGATATTAGGAAGAATCAATATTTTCACGATATTTGTCAAAAGAGTCGAAAATATCAGTTGACAATAATAATATCGAGCCTAATATAAAAAAATATTGAGAAAATTTTAAAAAATATTATATGAAATAACATTGTGTATTATTTTCACAAATATAAGGTTTCAATATTTTCACTAATACACCTTAATTTTTTTATTCTTTTCCCCAATTTAAACGTGATATCAACACAAAATTAGATCAAAATTTGACATTACGTAAAATAAATCTATAATGCACTGTATATATAATTTTTCATCAGGTAAAATTATATAATTATAATACATAATAAATATGTTTAAAAAATATATATAAAATAATAAAGTATATTTTCTGATTTTCTAAATAGTAGATTTTAATCATTATTTTTCAAATACATTAAGTTAATAAATACTAATTAAAACAACATAGGAGTATCATATAATAGAAAATACACTTAATTTTGTGGGTACTAGTTACATGTAATTAGGTCCAATTTTTTGTAAATGGGTTGGATTCATAACCCATGGGCCATGGACTGATTTTAAGAAGACCAAGACTAAATGTACTCCTATTTTTTATGACTTCACTCTCCAATTTTAAAAAAAAAAAATTACGTGTAAAAAGACTATGCTACCCTTTTATTAATTATACACAATCAAACACTAATTTATACATTGAAAATCTATAATCGAGTCACTAACGTCCCTCCACCGAGTCACCCATACTTTAAAAAAAAAAATTATTTATGATTTTTTTCCCGAAAGGTAGCAAATTTCGATAAAAATAGTAAATCATTTTTCTCATCCAAAAAACACCAAAATCTAACTCATTTTCACCCCTATTGTAATTCTTCACAAACAAAATACCAAAATAACATGCTTGTGTCAATTAAAATCAATATCTATTTTATTGTCTATTTATAAAAATTGTATTAAATTCTTTAAACTAGCCCCCATTTCAAGATGCGCAAGTTATTACACGTTTATGCTTTCAATTCTATTTGTACTTATCTTAACCTCTTGCTTTTATGTTCATATCAGATATGTAATTTTGAGACAATATTGTTTTTATGTATTTGCAACTCTTTTAATGGCTTGTTGTTTGAAAGGCAATTTTGCATTGTCATATATTATCCATAATGTACATGCCTTTATCTTTTTGGCATATACTATAAATATATCTCTTTAAGCAGCAAGAAGTGAGAAATAAAGTTTCTAGATAACTACACATCCAATAGTTTCTTGGGTTAGATCTAGTGTATAGTGTGGTTGAAAATGTGAAAATGTGAGGATACAGTGTGCATTATGTGCTCCACTTCTGGTGATAGGTTTGTCTCTTATATATTCAAATTTATTTATAGCTGCGTGTAATATGCAGATTGGTTGTTACTTGTTAGTGAATCATTGAATATGATGCGCTAATTTGAGGTGTTTTGTCTTGTGACTTTTGAAATGACCCTGTCTCAGTTGACCTTTTTGCTCGGGTTAAACTTATGTTAATCTATATAAATATATATATATATATATATATATAATAACAAAATAATGGTTTCTCTAGCAATTTTCCGTCTAAAATGTTGCAATAGTAAAATATTATTTTTTGTGAGGCCCACCATTAAAATCTTTGGATTTCTTCATTATTTTCTATTAGGAATATAGTATCATTCATATAATATTATTACTTATCTATAAATATAACTATTGTAAAACATTATTACTTATAAAAAATTATATAAAATGAATATTTATTAATTATGCTCCATTACTTATTTTTTTTGACAAATCTTAATTTTATTTAATATTATTGTGATGTTTATTTTTTAAATAAAAATATTAAAATTAATGGTCCAAAAAAAAAATT
Organism: Galeopsis tetrahit; assembly: GCA_963675135.1. Classification (NCBI taxonomy): domain Eukaryota; kingdom Viridiplantae; phylum Streptophyta; class Magnoliopsida; order Lamiales; family Lamiaceae; genus Galeopsis; species Galeopsis tetrahit. The sequence continues at coordinate 83,783,762 of OY776120.1, forward strand.
CTTATACTATTGTATGTATACAAAAAAATCATTTGTTAACATCACACTATTTATATAAGTTTATTAATTTATAAATCGTCAATCGCACTGGAGAAATACTAGTGATGGTTTAAAGCAACCAAGTGTATAATTGAAAATCATTATTATGTATTTACATTTAACTTGAAAAACAATATTTGTACCCTCAAATATTATTTCTCAATTTGTAACACATCATTTTGTTGAATGCATGGTCAATGATTTCTTAAATTGCTATCAAATATATAAGAATGAAGAACTTTTTTATGTTTGCTTGATTTTGAAAAGAATTTGCAGTGTTTTTTTATAGTGTGAGTGTATCAAATGTTGTCTTTTGTAAATTTATTTTCATGATTTGGTCAATTTGCTTCTAATTGCAAAACAATAAAGATGTATTTTAAAGATTTAGTAGTTGGGAATGTGGTTGAAAAAGAAATATGAACTAATACTATATTGTACATGAACAAATAGTATATTATATATGAACTAATATTACATTATATGTGAACTAATACTATATACGAACTAATACTACATACTGTATTTTTTTACTTAAGAGCTTATAGTATATAATATATATTGCGAAACAGGAAGACATTAAAGTTTATACATGTATATAAAATAATATTATATTGTATGTGAACTAATACTGTATTATATATGAACTAATACTATACATTTTTTAATTTAATACTATATCATAGTAGTACTACTTATCAATTGATATCCTAACACGTAAAAATCAAAATGTAATGTTCACAATAAACTAAAATAGGTTTAAATGATTAACAAAATTGGAGGTCTAGATGAAAAAATAATTAAATGAAGTAAAAATTTGAAAGGTCCAATTGAAAAAATAATTAGACGAGGTAAAATGAAGTAAACTTTAAGATATTTAGATAAAAAAAATAATAATAAATGAGGTAAGATAAGTAGTTGGGAATGTGATTGAAAAGAAAAATATAAATTAATAATATGTTGTATGTGAATTAATATTATATTGTATGTGAACAAATACGGTACATTTTTTTAAGTTTAGCGCTTATAACATATCATATATATTGCGAAACTAGAAGACACTATAACTTATACATGTATATAAATTAATATTATATTATATATGAACTAATACTATATTATATATGAACTAGGTAAAGTCTAGTATACACTCGAGTGCATGTTGTGCACCCTAGTCCATGTCCACTTTTCAGTTTTACTGACTTACACTTTTTGGTAAATGGTGTTGCACTTTTCAATTATTACTAAAATTATTGAAAAATGCAACACCATTTACAAAAAGTGTAAGTCAGTAAACTGAAAAGTGCAACATAGACTAGGGTGCACAACATGCACTCGAGTTCATAGCAGACCAACCCATATGAACTAATACTATACATTTTTTTAACTAATACCATAACATATATAAACCAAAAGCTAATATTCATAGCAAACTAAAATAGGTTTAATGATTAACAAAATCAGAGGTTTAGCTGAAAAAAATAATTAAAAGAAATAAAATGAGGCAAAATTTTGATAGGACCAGTTGTAAAAATAATTAATCGAGGTAAAATGATTTAAAATATAAAAGACCTAAATTAAAAAAAAAAAAGGTAGAAATTAAATTCAAGTTATAAATATTGAAGCAAAACTTATGCACTTATATATGAGGATTTTACATTATTAAATGACAATATTTTTTCATGTAAGAATTAAGATGGGAAATTTTAAAATTAATAAATTATTAATGTGCTATTTATTAATACTCCCCTCCTTCCACAAAATGTATGTTGTATCTTATTTTTTGCTCTATAAAAAATATGTTCATTCTATTCGAGTAATTAATTTTTAAGTACCTTTTATATATTATTAACAAAGTTAATAATCTATTGACAATATCATTTACTATTTATCCTTATATCTACTTTATATATCAAAATTTGAATTGTTTTTAAGACTTGTATACATCCAAGGAGACAAATCTTGGGTTTCTTAAGAATTTTTTATGATTTAAAAATTTTAAAATTAATACTTGAGCCATTAAAAAGAGTGGTCAATACAAAAAGAAAGGAAAACTACTTAAAAAATGAATTAATATTATTTTTAAAATTTTTATTAGATTTTAAAATAAAAAAATTGATCAATTAAAAAAATATATATATGTCATTTGATCATAAAGAACAAATTAAAAAAAAAAAAAAGTTTTATGCTGACCACGGGAGGAAAAATAAAGCCCCAAGGAAAAAAAAACATTGAAAAATTGAAATCGAACTCACAAAATCAAAATTGGGTAGGAAATAAACAGTGCGGATCAACAAGCTATGAAAATTAGACACAAGTAATTTCTAAATTATTTTATTAATACACCGATAAGATCCATATTTTAAATAGATTCCGTTACATAAATGTAATTGGTATACCCCATAAAATATATACAATATTTTTTTAATATAAGGAGTACTTATTATTCCGATGATATGTCATTTTTTAATAGAATGATTCCACATCATTGAAATTGAACTTTAATAAATTAAGATAAATATTAGATTAAAAATTAAAATGAAGGTAAATTAAACAATGAAATTGGAGGGTGTTGTTTTATATAAATTTTTTTTTTTTGATCAACTTGTTTTATATAAATTGATTTAGAATAAAGTAGTAATACTATAGTGAAAAGAAATAGTAGAAAAAAATAAAATTAAGGAAGCAATAAATGAAGAGGCAGTAGCTAATTACTCTATTTTTGAGACGAACACGTCGTATTGGCATCATCGGTCACACGGATATGTATGTTATTGGTCGACAGTCGTGGTGGATCCTTTGATTGGGCCGTGTTTCACACGCGCGTGTTTTATGAGCCCACTAGGTGCAATGCAAACAACACCCAGCTCTCACTTGTATGAGAGGAGAAACAAACAATCAAGGATTAGGGAGCATAGAGAGAGTATTTATAATTTATTATTCCATATCTGTGTGAATTCATACATGCAGAGCTCTATGTGATTGGATGTTCAGATTTCAATTCCATCTACTTGTAAACCCCTTTTGATTCTTCTCAGGTTTTTATTTTGCGATTGCACATTTTCGCGGGCAAAATCGGCTAGGGTTTGGTGTTTTTCTCTCTCTCTCTCTCTCTGCGATTACTGAAGGGAATTTCCAAGGAAAAATATAATGGCACAAGCAGTGGAAGAATGGTACAAGCAGATGCCGATCATTACGCGTTCATACCTCACAGCTGCTATCGTCACTACCATCGGCTGCTCCCTCGATGTAATTCCCCCTTTTGTTACCTCTCGATTAAATTGTTGTGTGATAACTTGGAATAGTTGATTTCTTTATTCAGAGACGTGATTTGATTTGCAGACATTTTGATGATTGCTTATTTGTGCGTGTGTGTGATTTTTTTTTTTTTAAACTTTTTATTGGGTTTGGTAGGGGTGGGGGCATGAATGGAATTTCTGTTTCATTGGTGGTTTTGCGAAAGGATTTGATACCTTACATCTAAGTTGATTCTTGCCGTCTTTCTTTTTTTGTACCGAAATTATTAAATTTACTAAAATCACACTTTGTGCTACTTGCCAATGGTGCTGAAGACATTGAAGTTGTTTGGATTCCTTTTTCCTACCAAGTAGAAATGAACTTCTTGTTTTAATGGTTGTTTTGTGGTATATTCTTTGATAGAGCACTTGTCTGTGTGAAGCTTCTTATTTTGTTGTGACTTGCAGATAATATCACCCTACGATTTGTACTTGAATCCAAAGCTCGTTGTGAAGCATTACCAAATCTGGCGTGTTATTACAAATTTCCTCTATTTCCGCAAGATGGGTAACTATCTTCTATCTTTTTAAAGTTGGGGTTTACTTTGATTTTTATTGATTGGTCAGTGACTTGGGTAAGCTTATTTTGAAGCTCTTGCATCATATGAGATGTTTTTGGAGCTTACAAGGTACTGTATTTTATTTTTCAAATAATTATTTGAAGAGTGTGAATAAAATAAGATGATGGAAGAGCTCATAATGATAATTGTGTAATTTAAATGATAAATTTGAAGGAGTTCGTTTAAACAAGAATAGGATTCCTCAGGGCTTGTTTGTTTTTATATTCTGAAGTATATTGGAGTACTATTAAATGAAAATCTTGTTTGTTTCATCTCAGTTTCATTTAAAACAACAATATCAGTTTTTTCAAATCCCAGTATAAAATTTGATAGTTAAAACTTATTTTTAACACAATTATTACAAAGAGACTCATAATCACACTCGCACATCAAAATATTTAACCAAACATATTTTCATTTCTAACCTTTAACCATAATTTCAAAATAATTTTTTCACTTCTACTCCAAAACCAATACAGTTTTTTTATAATCCACAATATATTGAAACTGGAAATGAAACCAAGCATCCTGCATTTATAAAACAGGTTATAAGCTTCTAACATCATATTTTGGGATAAAAATAACTCTAATATATACTCCCTCCGTCCCTTCATAAGCTTCCCCTTTGCTTTTTGCACAGAGATTAAGGAATATAGTATAAAATGTGCAGTGGGTAGTTCAGGTAGAGAGAGGTAGGAAGAAGAAAAGGTAGAGAGAGATAGGAAAGGGAAAAAGTGGATAGGAATGAGGAAAGGTAGGGAGAGATAGCGAATTCTCATTTAAGGAAATGGGAAGCTTATGACTGGATGTCCAAAATAGGTAAGTGGGAAGTTTATGGCGGGACGGAGGGAGTATAATTTTACATAACACTTTTAAATAGCTTATAAGCTTAGTCTCTCAGTGGAAAGGTTTTACTCCTTACTATTCATTATACGATATACAGATAATGAGCATATTTTTACTGTTAACAGTATAAACATAAACTGCTGCACTAGTTTCTACTGCAGATTGGGTTTGGGTCCAAGAGTGATATTGATATTCTCTTTCTTAAATAATACACACATCTCTTTTGCATGCGCTTTTCTTAGAGATTGATGACATCATGAGACTTTTCCTGTTATACTTCGCACTGCCAACTTTTTTCCTGTTCTTTGTTTCTGCTGTCTCAATAAATGAATTAAAGTGGATGCATTTACATGGGAATATTATCCGTCCACCAAGATTGCGCTCACGTTATTAATGCAATATTCTCTTACTCTGCAGCATAGTTGCACATGCATAGGAGCGCGTGCATTCCAAATTATTATTTGACAATAGATATTTAATTTGTAAATATCATAGTCTTTAACTAATAAAGAAACTATTTGGCTCTGTATACAGTTGACTTGATTGTTGTTTAAGGTTCAGACTTGACAATTTGATTGATTGGTTTGAGAGAGCTCTTCTTATTAGATGATAAATCTTATGTTTATCCTTTCATGGAAGATTATCTTATAGATTAACTTATCCACTGAACATGATTTGTTCTATTTCTTGACAGATTTGGACTTCTTGTTTCACATGTTCTTTCTTGCTCGATACTGCAAGCTTCTTGAAGAGAACTCCTTCCGCGGGAGGACTGCGGATTTCTTCTACATGTTGTTGTTTGGTGCGACTGTTTTGACTGGGATTGTACTTCTTGGGGGGATGATTCCTTATGTCTCAGAGTCATTTGCGAAGATTATATTCCTCAGCAATTCACTGACGTTTATGATGGTTAGTTTGCCTGTAATTTGGAGGAAGAGCAATTTAACAATTTACCAAAAAGCTGGCTAACTTTTGTCTCTCTAATTATAGGTGTATGTCTGGAGCAAGCAGAACCCATTCATTCACATGAGCTTTTTGGGCCTGTTTACTTTCACAGCCGCCTATTTGCCATGGGTTAGTGACTTCACATCCATCAGCCATCTGTTGCATTGCTGCCATTTTCTCATGTCCCCTTATAGATTTGTTACTAGGTTCCTGTTTGTGTCTTAAGCATATGAATGTTGATTCTGCTGTGCTTACTTTCTATTTAGTCATTTTGTTAACATTTATGGGCATGTGAGAGGATCCAACTACATGACACCAGCTCTGATGCTTGATTTCCTAATAAATTTGCTGATTATTTGGTACAACTGGTTCATAAGGTTCCTACTCCTACATGTTCGACTCAAGTTGAGCACATTTTATGTTTGCAAAACGTATAATGTGGTCACTTATCCGCATGCTTTAGCACTATTTTACTGTTATGTCACATACGTACTTCTGATGGTTGCGTGCTACATTTGGTTTTGACGTCTTGCAGGTTCTTCTTGGGTTTTCTGTCCTTGTTGGTGCTAGTGCCTGGGTGGATCTTCTGGTAAGTCAACTCCATTGCAATTAACTTCCTCAATTTTTTGCCAGTTTTGGTAGTGTTCAACTGTTTTTCGACCACCATGATATTTTTTTTTTTAAATTATTCTGGAATTTGTCTAAAAGATAGCAGGAATGTATCAATCTTTGAGTTGTGGCTAAGAACCATACCTAGGTGCACTAGCTCATTCAGTTGATGATAACTTCACAGATTCATCTCATTTCAATGAGTTGCGAGCTAATTTATGATATTTACGAAGAGATTACTTTGTCTCAGGGAATGATAGCTGGCCATGCGTACTACTTCCTCGAAGACGTATATCCAAGAATGACGGGCCGGCGGCCCCTGAGAACCCCAGCTGTCATCAGATCATTGTTTGCTGATGAGCCTGTAGTGGCTGCCAGACCTGCCAACATTAGATTTGCTGCTCCACCAGTAGACGATGCTCAATGAAATTGTCAGGTCACGTGGTGGTGTCTGAATAGTGAATGTTGATCGCTGTTTAAACTAGCATGAGGAGCTATTTCAGATCCCGTGTCAATAGTGTTAATGACATTTGTCACTTTTTTTTTTTTTTAATCTTGATCCTGTGTCCATCTTCAGCCTTTAAAGTATAAAGATGCATCATCAAGTACGTTGAAGCTATGCAGGATACTCTGCTTTTATACAGTTAAGTTTTTTCGTGTATTTATACTGATCAAGGCTTTTGTGGCCTATGCAATCCCAAAATGAATTCAGGTATGGAATTTATTCCCCGATTAACATTTCTAACATGGTTTGCAAGTTGAAGATTTTCTTCTTGGGATATCGTATTGATGAAGAGAATGATTGATCATATTGATGGCAAACTCCCTAATTTCCTTGTCTAGATTTTATGCATGAATTTGCACGTGTGTCTGGGTAAAATGGGGTTTACTTGTATCTATCACCTTAAACCTGGCCATGGAACTTACTGTCTTGTCATTAGTAACAATTTACCCACCGTATCGCATCTTTTGAAGCATTAAAGAGAATTCATCAGCCTTTTGGATTTCATCATAAAATTTTAGTAGGCTAACATAAGAATAGTTTGAACCAAGATAAAAACTTTATTTGTGAGACCGGGATCATTTTTAATACATATTTTAAAATTTTGAGTAGGATAATCCATTTTTTTTACAGATTTTTTATTTTTAAAAAAAGTGATAGTGTTTAATTAAAAAGTGATAATATTTTTAATAAAAGTGACTATCACTTTTACTTAAATATTATCACTTTCTACATGAGGGTATCCGTCTCACGTATCTCAGTGAAACAGTCTCACTCAATACTAACCCTTTTCCCCTATATTCTAAAATTTAAAGTTTTGAGATTACACTATAAGTCTATAAGATTATAATGTGAAATAAAGATAAAAGATCAAATCGTTAACCCATAAAATTTACTCCGTTGTATTTTTAAACCACAAATACATTTCAAACAATACATCTAAATTACGATGCGGTTTCATGCAATTACACCATTATTTAAAGGAGAAAAAGTATTAAGCTGGACCCCATGCTGGAGCTATTGGAGAAAGTTTCGATGAAGTATACAGGATATCCATCAACATTTTTAAGCAATTTCATAAAATTTTATTTACTCGATTTATTTGATTTGAGATTGGCTAATCCAAATCTGGATTGACCATTTTTAATTCAATTTCTCACTCCCTTCTAATCCAAATAACAATTCACCCATATAATACATTTACACACTTATTATTTTTATATAATCACATTACCCCCCCCCCCCCTTTTTTTTTTAATCTCATTCTCTCCTCTACTTTTCTTTCAAACACTCATTCTCTCTCGTATTATTTTTCTATCCACTAATAAAATATTACAACTTCACTTATAATTTAACATAAAGCTACATTCACCTCTACTTCTCAATCTCTATCCAAACATAATTATTATTTATGGATTACTCACAATCTACTTTTTTCAATCTCAATCCAAACCACCATATTCTCTAACCAAACACCACCTTATTTACTCAAGTTGTCGTTCACTTTATTCATACATATAAAGTTTGAACGAAATAACTGTGTTTTAAGAAACATATAGAAAATTGTAGCCATATTTATACTCTCATAGAATAGCTATATCAGTATCAGCAGACATGGCATGCACAGTTTTTCCGTAGATGATAGGTATAAAGAGGTGCTTATTATACGAGTTATCGACTGAAATGGTGGAACTACGTTTACACCTTAACAAAAAGCTGAAAGTGATGCATGGAAGTACCACGGAAATCTTATAAAACACATCACAATTACAAGGGAGGAAACTTTACCACGAGCAACTACTAATAACTAGGTTTTGGCAAAATGGCAAACTTCCCCATGCCACTAAACTAAATAAATAAAATTAATTGATATCAAAATATCACACTCCAACAAAATACAGACAAAAGGAGCCATCCCAGAATGATAATAAATCTGGTTTTTTTATGTTTTTTTTTTTTTTTTTGTTAGGCTCTGATATTGGTTTTTCTTACCAACTTCCATAGCCGGAACCCCTCAGAATGACATAAGATTGGTATTATGGGGACTATCGAATTGGGTGATACTGTGCTGATGGTACTCTTTTAGGAGGTAGCTTGCGCAATATGTAGAGGACAAGAGCTGATGGAAGAATCTCTACCAGCTGTTTTTGCAGCACGTATATCAGAACATATAGAGGAGTTATAACTTAAACACAATTGAGAGAGGCCAAAAGAGAGGAGTGGATACCGTGTAGTAGATTAAATTCAAAATTGGATGGTCCAATACATCAAGTGTTGCATCTACATCAAAAGCCGATAGCATGACCTGCAGTAAAGAGCAAACAGTGGGTGTCAAAGGATGATGCATCCCATTTCACTCCTAAAAAAGAAGAAATACTATAATAATTTTACTTCTGTTCCATATACGTTAGTTTCTAGTTTTTTTTGCGTCTTGAACTACACCTTTTATTTTTACTTCGAGGGTGCGAAACAAAAATGAAATGAAAGTAAAGGGGCAACAAGTAGAAAATTAAATAAAGTAAAAAATAGTTGTGTAGGGATAAAAAAAAGTAGAAAATAAATATATTGCAAATACACATGGTAAATATGCATTTTTCCTTATAGTAATAAAAAATCCAAAAAGGCAAAAGAAAGCATTGAATTCAAGCATATACATAAATATGCTCTACATGTCTAAGGGGTGTATGCCCTTATATTAGATGAGAAATTTTGTTCCATGATAATGGTCATTTTCCTTTTACCTAAAGAGAATTAAATGATCAGATTAAATGTTTGCCCCTCTACTTATTTTTTGTGATCATATGCATTAATTATGAATATGTAAGCAAAAGGACAATAAAGTCACATTATACATATATTTATGGCTATTAAATTATTAATGTCTTCATGATTCTGTCTGAAACAACCTTAAACGTCAATTAAAATGGACCGGAGGGAGTAAACATTTCACTTCTAAAAAGTCAATGTTTATCTAAAGATGATGTTTCCACTGACATAACCAAATTTTCTAAATAGAGTCGGACATTATCAGTTTACCAATAAAGCATAGATTGCAAAAAAAATATGAATGAGAAAAGAATTGGTGCTTCCACAAAATCAGAAGAAATGGTAAGATAGTTGTCTGAATAATGTTCTTTTAAGAAATAAGATACAAACAAGCATGTTGGAGGCCACTAAATCCAGTGGCAAAGGTAGAGGGAATTATGATATTTATATACCCAACATGCTCACAGCCAGAAGATAAAATATTGAATACTCATCCACAACAACAATTATACGCAAATAATTACACATCCATCTTGATATTGATTAGACTATCAAGCTCAAGCATATGAATCAATATTTGACAGTGCTTCAAGTGAAAAGCCATATTATTCAAACCCACTGCTGAGTGTATCTAATGACAAGTCACATAACCCAACTACAACTAATTTCGTAAAAAATAACAAGGTGAAGGTCAATTGAAACTTACCACGAAGCACCTTATGAGAAAACAAGTGAAGCAAATAGCAGTTACAGATCCAACCTGTAAGTGAACTCAGTCAGTTCACATAAATTATTAACCGATTTCAAACAGCAAGGTAAAGCACACACAGTACATCCCTAAACTGCGACTTTTTGACGCTGTGTATTAAGCAAGCTGTTGCCTTTCGAAACTTGTTTTATGCAAAGTTTACTATGCGTTGAGTTCTGAAAGATAACTAAAGAATCCTGGAGTGCTAGGAGAAACTTTAATTACTCTACTTAAAAGACATTTAATTGTTCCAATCCTACTAGCAATATATGTCACCTAAATAAAAAGGTAATTTGGGGTTTTGTTGCTATCTTTATGATGAAGAAAACCTCGAATTTGTGTAAAATATGAGGAACAAAATAAAAATGAAAAACCAATATATGTAGGGGCATATTTGAATTTCAGAGGCCCATTTTTACTATTCACTGTCGTCTCTATGGTAACAATGGTCAAATTTTATTTACACAAAAGTTGATATTAGCCAACACCGCACTAAGTCTAACTTCGAACAGAACATCCCCACATCCCCCATCACCCATCACACACAGAGTTCTTCCCGTTTCAAGGTTGGAAATCCAAAAAAGACAATTTTGCATCAGGCAGGATGTTCATTTTCACGAAACAACAGCATAAGTTAAAGATCAAAAGTCAATACAACTTCCAGTTAAATTAGGCACAAACCTCATGGAGTTTGTTTCTCCTCCCTTTAGATTCAATAGGGAAGCGTCTAAGCATGAAAAATAACCTGCACAAGACAAATGAAAAATTTGTCACACACGTGCCAAGGAGATCAAACTTACGACCTGAAATTCTGCTTTGAATGAAGAGCAGCCAATGTGAAAACTTCTAGCATTCACCTTCCACCATACAGCAAAAACCCTAATGCAGCTACAAATGACACCACTGCAGAGATCAAAAGAGAGAAGCAATATCAGGCCAGTAGCCTACAGATAACACAAACAAACTGAGAGAGGCAAAGGCTACAACTTCTGCATATTCAGAAATGAAGCGTTCAAAGTTGAAACTAGAGAGGGTGGTGGTAAAGGCATAACCTGCAATAAATATCTTTCCGATGAATTCCACAGTGTTGTTATCATCTATCCAGAGGTATACCCAAATAACACCCTGATGACATAACCCAGATTACACGTTTCAATCAACTAATACACGCAAATTTGAGGTACAGTAGCTGAAAGGATAAAAACAAAGCCCGTGTATCTACTAGGGAATAACCAACATTATGAGTTCTAATATCCAAGAAACATTAGAAAGACATAAGACCAATGTACACAAGACAACATACTAATGAGCCACAAATAGACTACTTCAATAGAAAACCAAGAGACGACAGTAGTAAGCAAGAGTGAGGTAGTGCACCTGTACGACGTACATTGCACCATTGATAGAAATATAGAAAATTCTCAGTTTATCTGTAGGCAAACTTTTAGCCTGATAAATGAAAAGGATGAGACTGTTAGAGATTCCTCAAGTGACAACTGCATTAACAACTCATAAGCATCTTAAATTAACAACACTCCAGTCAAGAACAATAATTTATCCTAACAATTATTACATAATTCATATTTAAACACCTGAACTTTAACTAGAACAATCACTTATACCTGATGATATATTTCTGCCCAAAAAAGAACAAGAAGAGTATATGTGGAGAAGAAGAGCAGGCCGGGAAGATCCAGCAGTACCAAAGTCAGTGCCTGATAATGGAGAAAGTATGCATTACAATTGGGTACAAAAGAAAGCATGAGAATTGTTTAACTTTAGAGTCACAAAACCACTTTGTTGAAAGGACCTATGGTGCAACCATTGACGATCAGGCCATATTGAGATCCTAAAAGACAAAATCAAATCTGAAAAAGGCTGACACCTTTCATCTGAATCAAACATTATGAAAAAAAAGTGGTGTAAACTCGATGAGTTTCTCCTACCCCCACTTTTATCCTTTGCTGTTGAAATTATTGACAAAATTTTGGCTGTCCTAGCCAACTAGTAGTATAGAAAATCGAATGAACTCAGTCTAACTACAATCAAACAACATTATTAGCTATATCATTGTATTTTTAGTTAATGTTACTGTTTTCTTAAAAGATGCCTGATTTATAAAGGCTTTGCAAGACCTGTTCTTGAAATTTCTCACGACTGAATACCTTTAGACCTACTAGGTAAAGAGCTTCAAGCACAAAGTATTTAGGGAGGACAAAAAGGACTAGTGGCACTTTCAATATTAAATAAGAAATAGTATGAAATGTGAATCTTGCCTTGGGATGCAAAAGAAACACGTTCTTATGAAATCCAAACAATACAGTGCGCACTGCAAAGAGTAATTTGATGATTAGTCCAATGGAAGAAGTATTACATGTTTACATACACATACATAAACCCAAATACACACACACACACATATATATATGGCACTTGAGAGACTTCATACCTCCATTCACAATAAAGTTCATGAGGTGGAAAACCTTTTGAGTGGTCCAACCATACTCAGGCACTCTAAGTTCAATTCTAATCAATTGGATCTGCAAAAAGTAAATTCACCTCATTGTAGTGACAGCAGTCTAATGAAACGAAGTCTTCATAGCCCACACATGCAATCATGCTCACATTACATAATCAACAAAAATTCAAGTAAAACAAATAAAAAAAGAAGAAAGTAACAAACAGAAACTTCCATTCGTGAGGTCACATTTAAATTCTAAACAATTGACATATATAATCCCTCATTGATATGTGAAAATTCAACCTCAGAACCTCTACCATTTAAAGTGTTTTTACTTCATATTCTTTTAAGCTAATTAAATTAAGGGCGAGGATATTTCACATCATCGACCACCATACTTCTCTTTAATTTCTTAGTTCTTAATAATACAAATTTCACTGTGTTGTGCTTTTGGATGAAGGGATGCATAGAGGAGAACACGAGAATATAATAATAGAAATAATATGCAACCTTAATTATAAGAGTCATTAGGAAAAGCACCTTCATTTGATACTCTAAAAAATGTTAGCAAGGGAAAGGAAAAACAAAGAACCTATCTTCATTGATTTTCATTTTTCTTAATTTCTAATATTATATATTGTGTCCAAATTGAGAATTAAGAAAGTAGACGGAACAGTAGAACAACTGCTCTTAAACATTGAGTTAATTAAAAAATGTTGGAGAAAGGTCCAATAATAGATTAAACTAAGTACAAAAGAGTGTCCAATAACATCATTATGATTGTAGCATTGCAGCACATTCAAGCCAAATAAATTGTCAACTTAAATTGCATTTATCACAAGCTGAAATTCAAAGGACTTGTCACATGTACATAAGCAAAGGCTCATGCACAACCAAAACCACAACCATAACCATAACCACAGTCACATAAAATAATTAATTATTATCTATTCCTGGTAGCTGGTACTCAGAATTAAAATTAAAGGATATGCCATAATGACCCTTTGACATATTGATCAGGCCATAGATTTTGAAGCAAAGGGAATACAGGTTATTGAATTGGAAACCTCCAGCGATTTCAGAAACACCTAGTTCCACAACTAGCAACAGTCACAACCGTAAAAGGCCCCAAAAGCAGTTAAAAACTGGAGTCAATGAGCAAATCTGAGTTTCCCATTAACAAGATTATGTCCATTTCTGTATCATGGATCTAATTGGACAGGATTCCGGTAGTAGTTGAAAAGGAAGAAGTAATGATTAAGTTCTAAGAAAGAGTTCCATATCAATAAGCGGTGCCCGGGATAAAAACATAGTAAAATAAATTGGAGCAATGGATTTGTGAAAAATAAGTCTGTTAGGAATCAGTTACATCAAACTTGGCAAAGTCAGCCCGCAACTCCAAATTAGCCCCAATTTCTCAGTTTCTAAGCTCCCTAGGGGAAACAAAAGATTCACATACCAAAACGAAAAAATGAATTCGAACACGAATAATACCTACATACATTCGAATATACAGTAGGCGGGGAAAACACAACAGTTAAGTAGCTGAGAGGATTAAAAGAAGCTCGAGAGTTGTAGAGTTGATAAACTTCACATCCAAATAAGTAAAAATCAAACAGGCAATAGAAAAGGGGGCATAAATTAGATGCAATCATATGAATAAAGTAGTAAAAAAAGAGGCTAACAAGGGCGACGGAAGAAACGAGGGCGTAAGCGGCGCAGAGAGAGAAGAAAATCCAGTCCTGCCATTCTACAGACTCATTGATCTCATCCCACCAGTTGACCCAGAGTTTGTTGACTCCGGCGTCGATTGCCGGAAAGTAGAGTGGCGCTCTAGTCATTTTTTCACTCTCTCTCTCTCTCTCTCTCTCTCTCGCTCTACTGGCCTAGGTAATGGGTCAAAATTGATTAGCTGGTTACGTACTTTGTATAATATTATTCTCCCGAGAGAGAGAGAGAGAGAGAGAGAGAGAGAGAGAGATCAAATCATATTAGAAACACCGCGATATGTATTGTTGAAAACCGTGAAATGGAAAGAATGACCCAAACGTGTGGATAGATTTTTAAATTTAAATACACTTTCCATTCCTTTTTTTTTTTTCAAATTAATGATGCTTATTTTGTGATTTATTATTTTTAGGATAAGTACTCTACTCTACCCTCAATTTTTATAATTAAGTCATTTATCTTTATAAAATTCAATATTTTAGTTTTTATAATGATAGCTTTTAGTCTAAAATTTTGTTTCAAAAAGTCTATTAGTTTTAGCTATTTTTATTCGAATTCTCTTTAAACTATCCGATATAATCCCTACAAATTCTCATTAATATTTAAAATATATTAATATATTCATATTTTCCCTCTTTTTATTTTTTTAGGTTGACATTCTCTTTTTTTATTTTAATTTTTTATGTTGATACATTTTACTCCCTCGCCTCATTTTATTTTAGTTCACAAAAAATATGTTTATTCTATTTAAATAGTTCACTTTGAATATCTTTTTTACTTTACTAGAAAGATTGAGTATCTACCAAAAAAAACATGTATGTATAAGAAAAAGTGAGGAAATAAAAGTAAAATATTAATGAAGGTTAAATGTGTCAAAAAAATTGTGTTTCTTAATTTTATATTGTACAAAACAATAAAAACAATTGACTTTTTAAAACGAAGGGAGTATAATTTTTTTTTAATCTGAATTAAAGCCTAAACACTAAGGGTGTGTTTGGTTTGGGATTGGCCCATCCAGATTTGGATGGGCCATCCCCCATCCCATCCCTCTCCATCCAAATATCCATTCAAATACTCATCCACTCCTATAATACATCTATATACCTATTTTTATACAATCACATCACTCTTTTTTTTTCTTTTAATCACTCATTCTCTCTCCTACTTTTCTTCCACACATTTATTTTCTCTCCTACTTTTAAATTCCCTTTCAGCATTTATTTTCTCTCCTACTTTTCTTCCACACATTTACTCTACAGAACCAGTTTTTGAAATAATTAGTAATTTTTAAATAATAATTCCACCGGCCAATTGATGTTGACCAATAGCAAACTATTATTGAGAGTTATTAATAAAAGTTAAATATTTCTTAGTAACTTCAGTTTCTTCTTACTCCCTCCGTCCCATAAAGATAGCTCCATATTACTTTTTTGGATGTCCCAAATTATAGTTCAATTTCCTCTTTTACTTTAGTATTAAATGATTTATTGTCAATTTCACCCATAATTAATAAGAGTAAGAGTAATTAAGGCATTTTGAAAAATGTGATTCTAAGGACAAAATTGGAATTAGCTAAATTTGACTACATTTATTAATTTTTCTTAATTTGTGTGTAAAGTAAATGGAGCTATCTTTATGGGATGGAGGGAGTATTATAATCTCATATAGTCATAATGCAAATCTCATGCAGCAGACACGAGAAATTGAGAATGAGTTGAGTATAAAGGAACATTTAAAAATTATTATAACTAATAATAATAATTGGATTAACATTTATAAATATTATTGAGTAACACTCGTGTAAAATATTGTACACACGGAATATTTCTAATTACAAAAATTTTAAAAAAAAATTGGGTCATAAACTTGAATTCAGATCGTCCAAAAAAAATAATTGCGGGTAGCAAATATATGATTTACTACTTGGCCAAAATATTGTTACTACAAAGTCAAATTATTATCACTACAAGGCTAAAAGTGTATAACTACATGTCAAACAAATATTATGGCAAATTCGTCCAAAAAAACTAAGGTGGTGTTTAGTTAGAGATTGTGATAGATTGAATTGAGTTGTAAAAAGTAGATTGAGATAATCCATTAATATTAATTATATTCGGATAGATATTGAGAAGTAGAGGTGTGTAAGTAACTTTAAGTCAACTCAAAAGGAGAAATTGTTTTTTAGTCCTATAAGTTTGAGATATTCCAAAATAAATTTTTTAAGTTTCAACTTTACAAAATACGTCATTCACATTTCAATTTAATCATTTTTTACATCAATTTTAATATTTATGTTTTGAAGTAATTAGAATTGGCAAACTTGATGCCACGTGCATTAAAAAATGTCACATCACTATCTCTCCTCTATATCTATTAAAAAAAATATAGAGCTAATATCACCCCAATATTTTAAACAAACCCAATAATTTTAAATACAAAAATGTATATAAAATAACTAAGTAACCCTTACATAAATAAAAAGTAAATTAATTTTTAAAAATAACTTGAAAAAATCTGAAAAAAATGTAATTAAAATTTGAAAGTATTTAAAAAAATAACTAAATCTTTAAAAATAATTAATTTACATTAATTAATTAATTTTTTTGAAAAAAACTTAGAAAATTAAATAGAATCTGAAATTAAAAAATAAATCATCAAAACAAAATTAAAAAATAAATTAAAAATATTGAAAAAAAATTATAAAACGTAAAAAAAAGGTTAATTAAAAAAATCAATAAAAAGTAAGATTTTATTTTTTATTTAATTTTCTTAACATTTATTTTTGATTGAGTTGATTTTTCTTTCATTTTTTATTTTATTTAGTTCTTTTTAAAATTGAATCATTGATTGGTATTTTTAATTTAATTATTTTATAAATTTTATTTGATTTATTTAATATTTTTAGATTTTATTTGGATTTAATTGTTTTTTTCATTCAAATATTTTAATATTTAGTTGATTTTTTTAAATATTTCCAAATTTTATTTAGTTTTTCGTATTATTGAATATTTTTTTAATTAATTTTTAAAATTTATATATAATTTTAATGATTTAGTTGAATTTTAAATTATATGTTTAGTTTTTATTTAATTTGTATTTGTTTTGAGGGATAAAAGGTAAATAGGAAAGAATCGAAGTGTGTTTACTAATAAAAATTGATTTTTAAATTTGAGTAGGGTGTGTATAAATTTGAGGTTTATATAACATTTTATTAGATGTTAGTAGCTTTACACAAAAAAAAAAAAAAAATATTTGCATTTACTCCAAACTAATTAATTTATTTATTTGAAATATATTTATTTATTATGAGTATTCTATAAAATGATGATATTATCATTAAATTTAGTTATTAGAGAAAAATAAGATTCATATAATTAACATCGATCATTCATAACTGCAACACCCTTTGGTTTTGTTTGTGAAATTTATTTTGTTTCATATTTTTTCAAGTTATTTTTTAAAATTATTTCACTATTTATTTATGTAAGGGTTACTTAGTCATTTTATATACATTTATTTTTTTATTTAAAATTATGAGGAGTGTATAGAGTATTTTTTGGTGTTTTTAATGTATATAAATGAGAGATAGTGATGTGGCATGATGATGTGACATTTTTTAATACATGTGGCACCAAGTTTGTCAATTCTAATTCTTTCAAAACATAAAGGATTAAAATTGATGTAAAAAATGATTAAAATTGAAAGGTAAATGATGTATTTTGTAAAGTTGAAACTTAAATGATTTATTTTGGAATATTTCAAACTTATAGGATTAAAATAAAAATATTCCCACTCAAAAGTGATGTTGTAATAGTATTTTATTAGTGGGTAATAGGAAAGAGAATGAGTGTGTGTGGGAAAAAAAAGTAGGATAGAGAATAAGTAATTATAAAGAAAAAAAAAAATGATGTGATTGTATATAAATAGATGTGTAGATGACAAATATATTATAGATGTGAATTAGTATTTGAATGGAGAGAGATTAAATCGAGAATGATGAATCCAAAGTGGGATTAACCAATCTTAAACTAAACACTGCCTAAGTGTCAAGTATCCAGTTTATTTTTTATTTGTAAACTTGTAGTAATAATAGTATTTTAATTTTGTAATGATATAATGCTAAAAAATACTCCCCCTGTCACATGATTATTTGCATACTTTTCTACGGGCGTCCCAACATTATTTGCACACTCTAAAAAAAGGAAATAACTCACATAATTTTTACCAATATTACCCCTCCTTTATTTTACTTGGGCCCACAACTTAACTCTATTTATAACTTTAGTCAAATCTCCACTCACTTTAGTCAATAAATTACTAATAATACCCCTTCTTTTTTCTACCATACACATCATTATATTATATTTTCTTAATTTCCGTGCCGGTCAAACCATGCACAAAATCCTGGGACGGAGGGAGTATATTTTAGTTAAGGTTGATCAATTTTGTCTACGAATTTTTGCTCAAATTTACTTTAATTAGTTATATACTTTTCATGTATAAAATATTTTATATAAAATTTGTGTTTATTATTTACTTACAATACCAATTTTTTAAATAATAATTTCACCGGCCAATTGATGTTGACCAATAGCAACCTATTATTATTGAGAGTTATTAATAAAAGTTAAATATTTCTTAATAACAATTATCCTTTTTGTATCGTTTAAATTTCATCAGTTATTCCCCATACCACGAGACCAAATCGCATTTGAAGACACGAGTTGATTACATGAGCAAAGAAAGAATAAAAAACGGGTGGTGGGCGGGATTTTTTAAAATTAAATAACTAGAAAAAAAAATTAACAAAAGGAAAAGTGTCAAAAATGAGAAGATTTTTTTTCATATCATTATACAATTATAATATGAAATCCACTTTAAATCCAATTTCAAAAGCTTCTCAATACGAAGCTCTTTTTTTCTTTTCCCCTCAAGTCCAAGTCATACAAAAAACCACAATAAAATGATGATTGAAAATAATTATTTTCTCCTAATTTCTTAGTGTTGTCTTGTATGACCTGGGTTGAAAAGGAAATTTTATGTCGAACATTAATTTGAGGGAAAAAAATAGAACTAAAAATGAGTAATTTCTAAAATGAAACCTATGTTTTACTTCAAAAAAAAAAAAATATATGAAACCTATGTTTAGAGTTTATTAAATTATTTATTCCTCTGAAATTTGCCGAAAATAAATGGATTAAATTCTACTCAAACAGCAGTGCTTGTGATTTTATTAATTTCTAAACTGATTTCTTTAGGTTAATTGATGTATTAAAATTTAAACAGTTTTTAAATATATATTTACTAGTTCTTGATTGAAAAAAGTTACCGTATATTATTAATTTTATTCGATTATTTCAATTTAATTATAGTCATGTTTACTCTTTTATAAAATAATTCAAATAAATTAAATCAATTCAGTTTTTTTTAAAACAATTATTGTTTTTTAATTAATTTTAATTTTAATTTTGTGATAATTAGGAGTACCTTATTTAAATTTGTGGTTAGAATTTAAAATTTTAGATTAATTAGAAAATGCATTTAGAATGTACAATCTAAATCGTTTCTTAAAGAATGAATGGTTGAGGATCAACAGTTAATTATTTCTATAATTAGGTTAAATTTTCTAACTTGATTAAAAAATAAAGACTAAATATATTTAATTTACACACATATTGAATGTAATATCATTGATTGGTTTGACATTAATAATAATTTCTCTTTTTTTTTTTCTAAAAAATTTATTAAAAAAATCAGATTAATGGAAAAATTAGAAATTTTAATTGAGGATATGTTGATGACACATTGACACATAGGACATGTGATATTCAAATTTTAATAATCATGCATTTATTTAAGAAATTATCTCCTACGTGACGTTCCAAATCCATTTCAAATGCATCTTCTCATTTTATAAGAATTGTGCACCATTTTTTCTAGGTAAAAATTTGTGTGAAATCGTCTCATGGATCTTTTCGTTTGAGACGAATTATTTTTAATTCATATTTTGAAATTTTAGTTAGGATAATCAATATTTTTTTCTAGATTTTAATTTATAAAAAAATGATTATCACTTTTTACTTAAACACTATCATTTTTTTACTCAAACACTATCATTTTTTATATATGTGACCCGTCTCACAGATCTTATTACGTAGGACGGTCTCATCCAAGACTAGGTCATTTTTTCTATATTTCCTTCTCATTTAACTTTTACTAGTTTCCACATTTCTATCATTTTCCCCCTCCCTGCGTCAGTGCGTCTCATAGTTCAATTATTTACAAATTCTTTTTTCTGATCTCTTTATCAATTACTGACACTGTACTATTTTTTTCATAAATTTAATTTATAAAATATGAACATTAAATTGAATTTTAATGAGCAAATATTTTCAAATATACAAAATTATCTTGGTTTTACACTAGTTTAAATTATTTTTAGATTACAAATTTAATTTATTAAATAAATTATTTTACATAATTACACTTAATTAGCACTCCCCTTTTTTTTTTAATAATTTGCTAGTTGTAATAATTCCGTCCACCTTTTGATGTTTTCCAATAGCTACCAACCAAACAATGAATTTATTAAAAATTACATATTGCAAAATGAATTTGAGTATGATCAATAATATTCCAAAAGGGTGGTGTGAGAATTAGAAGGTGCTTACCTAAATCAAGAAAAAAGGGAAATACGTGTGCCTAACATTAAAGTTCCATGTTTCACAAATTTTATACGAGCTTACCTTTTTATTAGATATCTCTAAGGCCTCCTTTGTTGAGGATTATAAGTATAAATGGATAGATACAATACATTCTATTCAGCATTCAGTATTCATTTCTGCCCCAGTATGCCCAATCCAGGAGTTCTTAGTACTACTTAATGAATCTATAATCTAGTTATTAATAACAATACACAAAATCATTAATGTTAAATGCCTCCTCAAAAGATATCAGTATTATTTATCTTAAAATGTCTTGTAACAATTCTAATTTTTCTCTAATTTCAGACTCTAATCCAATGAAAAATCCTTTGTATGAAAAATTATGGTAAATTTAGTAATTTCTAATGTTCTTTTGTTAACGTATTTATTAATTCCCCCCATTTAAGATACTTATTTCTTGACTAATTGTATGATTTTAATTTGATGGTCCATTAGTACTATTTTGACTATTTTCCAATTTGCTAATACAAGATAGTAGTAAAGTAGATTTATACTTGTAACTTGCTTTTTTGATAATGAATGGAACTCATAGCTAGAGTTGTCAAAATGGGTTGGAATCCGTCCCCATCTATTAATATAGTGAATTGGACTAAGTATTTGAAAATTCGTTTAGGAGTAGACCCGTACGATCTAGACCGTACGGACCACGGGTTTTGGCGGGTTAGACTGCGGACGAGGCGGGTTGGTTCGCAGAATTTTTTTATTTTTATTTTTTATATGCATTCTAAGTATCTAAGTATAGAAGTTGTATGCTTTCTGATAAATTTCAATCTTTGATTTGCACTCGCAATTGGTTGTATGGTTTTGCATCTAGTGGTAAGTTATAGTGGAGTATTACATTTTAAGCCATGATTTATGTTTATTTTTCATATTCAACTATTTATCTATTGTGTTTTATATATAGATGGAGATTGTACACGTACTGAGACAATTTTGTTGAATTAAAGATTTTTATCTAATGTTGTTGAAAATTGTGAACAAGAAGGAAATGAAGAGAACTTTGATGATGATATGGAATATGATTTTTAATTTAGAAAGTGTTTATGTATTTGAACTTAAATGTCTATTTTAATGTCTTATGTTTTATGTTGATGAACTTTAAAAGCTATTTCATAACTTTATGTTTATGTTGATGAACTTTTATATGTACGTTTTATTTATTTAGATTATTTTGTGGACATAATGATTGCTTGAATTTAAGTTTATGTAAATTTTTTTTTTATTTTTTATTAATTGTTTATATTAGTGTTTAAAATATAATAATACATGTAAAAAAATAAATATTTAATGAAAAAGTTTGTGGGCTAGTCCGCCACCCGACATGGGTTGAATTTGGTTGACTATTTTTTAACCCGTTTCTGCCATTGACCGACCCGCCAAAGACTGTAAAATGATGAGTTGGGGAGGGTTTTGCACCGGCCCGCACCGTTAGTCCGTTCTGACAAGTCTACCCATAGCTATAACTATTTCTCCATACATTTAAATTATACTCCCATCACCCTAAAATAAGTGTCTCATTTACTGTTTACATATATTTTTAAAAAATAATTGTATTAAATCGATAATGTGGTATTAAGTTGGAGACAGAGAAAAAAAAAATAGAAAAGAGTAGAGTAAATAGTAAAGTATTGATGAAAATAAATAACCTATTTTTTTTTTCCAACACATAACCTAGTTTAAAACATCATAAAAGTACTACTCCCTCCGTCCCAACTTAACTTTCATACTTATTGTTCATTCCATTTTTTAAAAATATTATAATAAATAAAATTTTAAAATAAAATTTTATAAAAAAATAAATAAGTGAGTTGACTTGTGTGTATGTATGTACCATAAAAATAATAACATTAAATATAATATTTTAGAGCCAAAGTCTTGTATACACTCAAGTACATGGTATACTTGAGTGGACTTTGACTAGTCAACGGTCAAACATTGACTTTTTATTTTTGATTTTTTTTTTCGAATTTTTTTTTTCGATTTTTATTTTGAAAAAGTGTATGTTAGTATATAGAAAAGTGCATCTTTGTTTTTTAAATGAAAAATGTATGTTACTATATTGAAAAGTGCAACATTGTTTTTAATGAAAAGTGTATGTTCTTATAACTGAAAAATGTATGTTATATTAATGAAAAATGTATGTTATTATAACTGAAAAGTGTATGTTATTATAACTAAAAAATGTATGATCTATTAATGAAAAGTGTAAGTTATATATTAATGAAAAATGTATGTTATTATAAGTGAAAAGTGTATGATCTATTAATGATTATAACTGAAAAGTGTATGTTCTATTAATGAAAAGTGTAAGTTATATATTAATGAAAATTGTATGTTATTATAACTGAAAAGTGTATGTTAATATAGCTGAAAATAACATTGAAAAATGTAAATTTTCTGTATAAAAAAAAATCGAAAAAAAAAATTGAAAACAAAAGGTCAAAGTTTGTCTGGTCAACGGTCAACAGTTGACCAGTCAAACTGTCAAAGTCCACTCAAGTACACCATGTACTTGAGTGCACAAAAGACACACCCTATTTTAGATATTGTATGGGTAGAATTTTTAAAGGACCGAAAAAGTAAGTATGAAAGTTAAGCTAGAATGGAGGGAGTAAATTCTAAACGGAGAAGTAATTTATATCTTAGCTCCGGCCTCCGCCCCTCGCGCAATCCCATAACCATTTCACGCTATTCTCCATCCCCACCCATCCCCCAAGATACAGCTTAATTATAAGGGTGTATCCTATAAACCTAATGTTTAGGATATATACACCTCCTAACTTACACCCTTTTCTCACTACTTTGATAGATACACTTCCCTTATATGTTTTGGGTAGTTAGTTTGTTATTTAAAAACAGTTAAGCTTGCTTAGCCTATATAATCCAATTAGGGCTAAGTGGTTAGTTTAAGTTTTGATAGATTTTCATTTCTTCCATTGTAATCTGAACAATACATTTCTCTTTTGATATCAAGTATATGGAGTTTTAATTTCTTATCTCCACATGGTATCAGTTTTTCCAATCCATGCCAGGTCCTTCGTTCCTCATTTACTGGCCATATCCCCAAATTCTGCCAAATCCTTTTTCCTCTTGAGTTTCTGATCGCCAAATCCCCCATTTCTGTCGAATTCAGTGCGATTTCTTCCGTTTTCCCATATGGCACCAACTGTCACCGATCCGGATTCGTTGAACCCTGCGCTCAATCCATTTTCGCCTCTCGCCCTTCATCAGAATGACAACCCCGCCATCGCCATAGTTCTTGAACCACTCGACGGCACAAATTTCGTGTCCTGGAGCCATGCGATCAAGCGTGGCCTCTCTGTCAAAAACAAACTCCGGCTGATTGATGGTTCTTTACCGGTCCCTGATGCAGACGAGGATTCAGCTATATATGCTGCTTGGGTAAGAGCTAATGATTTAGTTTTGATGTGGATATTGAATTCTATTGTACCTGATATTAAAAGGACCCTAGAATATTTCTGTCTAGCTAAGGATGTTTGGGATGAATTGAAAATCCGATATGCTTTGTCTGATGGAACCAGGGTTTACCACTTAGAAAAATCCCTTAGTGCCATTAACCAAGGCTCTCAATCCTTAGTTGCATACTACAACCAATTTAAGTCTTTGTGGGATGAGTATGTTAGTTTTAGGCCTGTTCTTCAGTGTTCTTGTGGTGCTATGGATGGTTGCACATGTGATTTACCAAAACTTATGACTGCCACTCAAACACAAGATGCTGTTATGAAGTTCTTGATTGGCTTGCATGATTCCTATAGCACTCTTAGGAGCCAATTCCTGCTGCAATCTCCTTTCCCTCCTCTTTCCAAAATATATGGCCTCTTACTTCAAGAAGAGTCCCAAAGAGCCTTAAACACTGCCTCTGTCCCTACTCATCCTGACTCTATTGGTATGGCAGCAAGACATACTAGGTTCTATAGAGATAAGAGAAAACCTCTTAAGTGTTCTCATTGTGATGGCATTGGTCACACCATAGATAGGTGCTTCCAAATTATTGGATTCCCTCCTGGTTGGAGAGGTCCTAGAGGTTTCCCACCCAAAGAACCTCCTAAATCTGCAAATCTGGCCCTCATGAATACCCCAATGGACTCCAATCCCCTGTTTGATCAGGACTTATATGATAAATTCTTGAGTTTTTCTAAGATGCAGAACACTGGGGAACCCAAAGACATTCCTCATTCTGTAGCAGGAGCATCTACCTCCCATGTTGAAGAGCACATCAACTCCACTGCTTCAGGTATGTCTTCTGGTTTTTGTTCCATTAATCACAATTTGACCTCTTGGATTTTGGATACTGGGGCTACTGACCATATGATCTTTGATCTTTCACTATTTACCTCCCCCCCATCCAAAGCCAATGTCAACATATCTTTACCTAATAATGCTGTTTCTATTGCCACTCTCATGGGTAATATAGTGATCAATGAACACTTAACTCTTTACAATGTCCTTTATGTTCCTGATTTCACATATAATCTCTTATCCATCAGCCACTTAACTAGGTATTCCAATTGCTCTGTATGTTTCCTTTCCTCACATTGTATTTTACAGGACAACACCTCCAAGATGGTGATTGGTACTGCTGATCAAGTTAGGGGTCTTTACATCCTTCAAACTGCACTCACTCATAGCACCCCTGTTACTTCTGCTCCTTTTATTTCCTCTGCTAAATCTGATTGTACTTTTAGTTTGTGGCATAAGAGACTGGGGCACACTTCTAAGAAGTGCATGTTACATATTCCTGAACTCAATGTAAAAGATAGTGCCACTCATGATAAGTGTTTCATTTTCCCTTTAGCTAAACAAAAGAAGAAATCTTTTCCTATTAGCACTTCTGTGTCTTCACATGCTTTTCAATTAATTCATTGTGATGTTTGGGGACCTTTTTCTACTATTTCTGCCTCTGGACATAGATTTTTCTTAACCATTGTGGATGACTTTAGTAGATGCACTTGGATATACCTTATAACTGCCAAAAGTGATGTCAAACTCTCATTACAGAACTTCTATAACATGGTCTTAACTCAATTTAATGTCAAAATTCAGACTTTAAGGAGTGATAATGGCACTGAATTCCTTCTTACTGATTTTTATCATAACTTAGGTATAATTCACCAAACCTCATGTGTGGAGACACCACAGCAAAATGGAATAGTTGAAAGAAAACATCAACACTTACTCCAAGTTGCTAGGGCCCTCATGTTTCAGTCTTCTTTACCCCTTAAATTTTGGAGTGAGTGCATTAAAACTGCTGCATATATCATTAATAGAATCCCTTCTTATATGTTACACCATAAATCTCCTTTTGAGTTATTGTTTCATAAGAAACCCGATTACTCCTTTCTTAGAACTTTTGGTTGTCTTTTCTTTGCCAATACTTTGCTTGCTCACAGACACAAATTTGCACCAAGAGCTTCTAAGTGTGTTTTTGTTGGTTACCCTTTTGGAACAAAAGGGTACAAGCTTCTTAATATTGAAACTGGTACTGTTTTTATATCTAGGAATGTTAAATTCTTTGAGGATGTGTTTTCATTTGCTGACAAACCTACTTCTATGCCTCACACACATGTTGCTACTGATTGTGATCTCTTTAGTGATGATGAGGACATGTATCCTCATCACATTTCTAACCCTCCACCTTCCATTCATGAACATGTTGTTTCTGATCATACTTCCCTTGACATTTCTCACACTAATAACAATGCTCCTATCATTGAAACTAACTCTAGACCTAATAGAGTTAAAACTCAACCTGCTTACTTGAAACTTTATGAGACCTCCTTACCTGCTTCTGTGGATCATGCCAATCTTCATTTCTCTTCCACTAGCCAATTATATCCCATCCATAACTACTTATCCACTCACAGGCTGTCTCCTCCTTATAAACTTTTCACTGCCTCCATTTCTCTACAACAGGAGCCTAAATCTTATAAACAAGCTTCTCAAGATAAACATTGGGTAGATGCTATGACACATGAGTTAAATGCTTTAAATAAGAATAACACATGGACTCTTGTCAATCTACCTAAGGATAAACACTGTATTGGATGTAGATGGATTTATAAAATAAAATACAACTCTGATGGATCTCTAGACAGATATAAAGCTAGATTAGTAGCCAAGGGCTTCACCCAACAAGAGGGCATTGACTTCTTTGATACATTTTCTCCAGTTGCAAAAATCACTACTGTAAGGATCTTGCTTGCTATTACTGTTTCTAAAAATTGGCACATTCACCAATTAGACATTAATAATGCTTTCCTCCATGGTGATTTAGATGAGGAAATTTATATGACACCTCCCCTTGGCTACTGTTCCCCTAATGATACCAGAGTTTGTAGACTGCACAAGAGTCTTTATGGCCTTAAACAAGCCTCTAAACAGTGGTTCACCAAATTAACTACATCCTTACTG
Source organism: Galeopsis tetrahit (assembly GCA_963675135.1). Lineage (NCBI taxonomy): Eukaryota > Viridiplantae > Streptophyta > Magnoliopsida > Lamiales > Lamiaceae > Galeopsis > Galeopsis tetrahit. The sequence continues at coordinate 83,811,416 of OY776120.1, forward strand.
TCTCTTGGCTTCACTCAGTCTAAGGCTGACACCTCTCTATTCACCAAACACCAAGGGCATCATTTTACTGTTATCTTATGTTATGTGGATGATCTGATTGTTACTGGCACCAATCTTGACATCATTCAATCTATTAAAGACCATCTTCACACTAAATTCACCATCAAAGATTTAGGCACTTTAAGATATATTCCATTGGCATGACTCTATCCCAAAGAAAATACACACTTGATTTACTTCATGATTCTGGTTATTTGGGGAGCAAGCCTTGCTCCACTCCCATGGATCCCAAGGTTACCTTTGATGAGCATTCCCCCACACTGAAGAGTCCTGAACAGTACAGAAAGTTAGTAGGTAAACTCCTTTACCTCACTGTCACTAGGCCAGACATCTCATATGTTGTTCAGATTGTCAGTCAACACATGCAAGCTCCCACTGAATCCCATCTCATTGCTGTGCACAGAATCCTAAGGTATATCAAAGGTAATCCTGGTACTGGCCTCTTTTATCCTAAAGATAATACCTTTAAATTGCATGCATTTTCTGATTCTGATTGGGGGAGATGTCTCCTCACAAGAAGAAGCATTACTGGATACATCATATACTTTGGTAACTCTCTAATATCTTGGAAATCCAAGAAGCAATCCACTGTTAGCAGGTCCTCTGCTGAAGCTGAGTACAGAGCCTTAGCCTCCACCACTTGTGAGCTTCAATGGGTGCACTACATTCTTCAAGACTTGCACATCCAGCACACCACTCCTTCAACAATGTATACAGACAGCAAAAGTGCTTATGCCATTGCTCACAACCCCTGCCTCCATCAAAGAACCAAGCACATTGCTCTAGACTTTCATTTCACTAGAGAAAAGATCAAGGAAGGCCTAATCAAACTCATTCACATTCCCACTCAAGAGAATTTGGCTGATATTTTGACCAAGCCATTGCCTCCAGCTGCTTTCCTCAATCAAAGGTCCAAAATGGGGCTTTTGGATATCCACTCCCATTTTGAGGGGGGTATAAGGGTGTATCCTATAAACCTAATGTTTAGGATATATACACCTCCTAACTTACACCCTTTTCTCACTACTTTGATAGATACACTTCCCTTATATGTTTTGGGTAGTTAGTTTGTTATTTAAAAACAGTTAAGCTTGTTTAGCCTATATAATCCAATTAGGGCTAAGTGGTTAGTTTAAGTTTTGATAGATTTTCATTTCTTCCATTGTAATCTGAACAATACATTTCTCTTTTGATATCAAGTATATGGAGTTTTGATTTCTTATCTCCACATTAATCCAGGATTATTCCATGTTTACTTTATTAATTATGGGTGCATTGACCATGCCTAATCAAAGGGGGAATTTTAATCCACTGGACATGTATAGATAAAACAGGCCTTTGCGACTTTAGAGTAAAATATGCCTCAATATAAAATACTAACAAAGCAGAATTAAACAATACTTGCTTCCTTCTCATCTATTTTTTGCACATTGATTATGGCTTGTAGTGAATTGTAGAAGTTTGCTTTGTTCTTTTAAAAGCTTTTCATTTAATTTTTTGTACATTGATTAATGAAAATCATTTAATATGTATAGTGAGTTGGTGAGGTTTGTTTCTTTTTTTCGAAATCTTCTCATTTATTTTTCTGCACATTTTTTTAGTGAATATCATATTATATGTTTAGTAAATTGTTTAGATATAGAGAAAATAAAGAAAAATGTAGGAAAAAATAAAAAAGAAGAAGACAGTTTTCGATCAAAAATAGCAAAATGGATAAAGGGATGAAAATAAGACAAAATAGGAAAAGTTGAGTCGGAAGAAATTGAGATTAATATCCAAAACGGTGGGCTTCCTTCCATGCCAGAATGTAGCCCTGCAGGAGAGGAGATCCTTATCCGTTAAAATTGTGGGGTGGGGGAATAAGGATCAATGCCAGGGTTCATTCCTTTTCATTGTTTACAACATTTGGACTACTTTGTATTAGTATAACAATAAATTGTTTCTTTGTTGATTAATTTTGACATTGTAATTATATAACACGCACAGCCACATGAAATGGGTTATTTCATTAATTATAAAAATAATATAACACTCTCGGTATAAGCACATCAAATCCCATGTTGTAATTCTGGTATTTCACATTATAAATTATTGATATTTATTATTATTATTATTATAATAATAAGAATGATACGTGTTATTCTCCTAACTAAATAAATTATATTCTCGTATAAACTCGTAATTATATAACATCTCATAATTATAGACATAGGAATATAACTCATGTTATTAAATTATCACATTCAACTACTTTACAAATTTGGACATGTTATGGCAAGTCTGCATATATGATTATTCCAAAATAACTTTTATTACCCAACTAAAAATTTATATTGTAAGGAGAAGTGCTAACATGTTGGCACATACTCTTGCAAGGGAATATCGTCGGTTTACAAATAATTTTATTTGGATAAACTCACCGAATTTTGTGATAGAACTATCTTTGTATCCGCAATAACAGAGTCTGAACTTTCTTGGATTCAATTATTTTTTTTTATATAGGAGTGAAGGTATTTTCATCTTTAATCCGGAGTAACAATATCATCCCTATTCATTCATATTGTATGACCCATTAGATTATCACCAATCCGGATCCGTGGCGCAATGGTAGCGCGTCTGACTCCAGATCAGAAGGTTGCGTGTTCGATTCACGTCGGGTTCAAATCTCCGAAATTCGGATCACTTTTTTTATTTTTCAAAATTTGTATTTTGCAGATTTCAATTTAAGCTCTCCTCACCCTAGCTCTCAGCAATCCCCTTTTTTATTCATCGATTCAGTTTCTTGCAACTCCAATGGCGTTGTTCGGCAAGTTCCGATCACCGATACTGCGCCGGAATCGACTTCTGTGCACATCAGTCCTGCCTCTACTCGACCCCAAAGAGAGATCCCGGAAAGCACTTTCTCTCATCCGATTCGAGCGAAACCCTGAACGTATCCTCGATATCTGCCGATCCGCCGCCCTTTCGCCGGACTCACAGCTCGACCGAATTATCTCCTCAAAAGCCATTAGAAAGCTTAGAGAAATGAACAATTATGAAGGCATTCGGTCCCTCATTAAAGAGTCCATGAACCAACTCAATTGCAACTCTGAGCGCTATGCTTCACATTTCATAATTCTCTACGGCCACGGGGCTCTCATCAACGACGCTGTTAAGTTGTTCGACGAAATGCCTGACATGGGTATAAAGAGAAACACCAAGACATTGAACTCTCTGCTTTTTTCTTGCCTTTTGGCGGGAGATTATGCCAAAATGAAGAGAATTTTTCAAGTTTTCCCTAAAGAGTACGGCCTGGAGCCCGATTTGGAGACGTACAACACTATTCTGAAGGGAATCTGCAATTCGGGGAGCTCAAATGAGGCACACGCCATATTGGCTGAAATGGAGAGGAGGGGTGTCCAACCTAATAAGACAACATTTGCCATTGTGATTGCAGGGTTTTACATGGAGGAAAATTTCATGGGCGTAGGGAAGATACTGCAGTTGATGAAGAGATACAATATGCAACCAGGGATCAGTATCTATAACGTTAGGATTCGGAGCTTGTGCAAACTTAAAAGATCGACTGAGGCAAAGGCATTGCTGGATGGAATCTTATCTCGAGGTATGTATCCGAATTGTGAAACGTATAGCCATTTGATTTACGGGTTTTGTCGTGAAGGGAAACTGGACACTGCCAAGAACTTGTATAAAGAAATGGTTGATAGAGGATTGAAGCCAGGAGAAAGTGAGTGCTATTTCACAATGGTTTATTATCTGTGTGAAGGAGGAGATTTCGAGGGGGCGTTGAGCATCTGTAAGGAGTGTATGTTGAATGGCTGGGTACCAAATTTTACAAGTATGAAGTCTCTTGTGGATGGGCTTGTGAGCATGAACAAGGTTGATGATGCAAGGGAAATCATTGGGGAGGTGAAGAAGAAATTTTCCAGGAATGCTCATATCTGGAATGAGATTGAGGACAGATTGCCTAACTAGTTTTTTTTTTGCTTTGTTGGTGAATCTACCTACTGCAACTGAATTGCCTTCTTGTGAAGTTGCATATCATCTTCAAAGAGATTTACTAATGTTAAAATCTTATATCAAAATTTGAATAAACAAAAAAGATTTAGATTTGAAATCTTAGTAATTCATTCAGAATCTAGAATTTTGAAATAAATATGGATAGTTGAAGGATTCTACATGTATAATTCCCTTACACATATGTACTTGTACGGTAAAATGGAGGATATGCATGTAATTCATGAATAGTTTTATGTGCCAATCTTTGGCTTATTTACTAATGTTAAAATGGTTTCTGGGTGTTGTGCTGAAATGAATCCCATCTTGCTCCGTTTCTGTGTTTGTTACTCAATTTTAGCATTTCTGACTCGAGTCATTATATATGATGCTGACATCTAAATTGAAGAAGAAAATAATCAAACAATGTTATGATTGTAAAACTGTTTAAAATTCTTGGGATTGTTTTAAAAAGAACCGACGTTTTGAGCTTACTATCTTCCTGTTTTGGTTTTGCTATATAAGTTTTTTTAATCAATGTACATATTGAAAACCTTTAGATGTTCCACACCATACGGGCCCCTCCCTGTATACAAATATCTAATATACTTTTAACCCTCTTGATAATCAACACAATATTTCCTGCAGAAGGTCACCACCTTTGTAAATGAAGTGCTAATATGATTTGTTAACAAGTTTTTTGTGTTCTCTTTCAAGGTCATTGGATATGTAAAAAGTTGTTTACTGGCCACATTTTCACCTTTCTTGCTCGTACCCATCTACACCAAACCAGGACATAGTAGGCAAAAAATCTGTCATTATTAGACAAACATACATGCCACATTCTTGCAAAACAAAATCTTAAAATGAAATGAAGCACGTACTAGAGAATCTGATTGGTTACATTCATTGCGTGGACTGTTACAATTTTATGGTTTACGCTTTGTCAAGAATATCTGAAAACAAACTATCGTTGCATCCTGCCAAACTAATAACTAAAAGAAAACCATCTTCTTCACTTTCATCAGCAGGGGGTAGTCTATGTATGCCCAGATTTTGATGTGGATAAAAATGGAGGAAGATGTAAAATGGTTTTATTATACCCTTTGGTGCAGTAAACTATAGAGACATCTCTCCGTATCTAGTTTAAAAAGAATAAAAAAATTCTACATCTCATGCAAAAGAAGAAAAACAAATTATAAATCAGCATCATCACTTGTACAGGAAGCTAGCCTATTGGGTTCTTCACGTTCATAACTCAAGTCTTGTTCATAAGTGCAGCAGCTCCATTTCTCCAGTGCTGTACCCCATATGCTGCAGTTGAAGCTACTGTTGTAGAAGCCACTAACCAACTGCACCAACCACCAAAATAACATGATCATCAGCTTCCACATCAGCAAAAGTAGGACTAAACCTAGTTGTGTTGAGGAGCAAATTTACCTCAAATAGTTAATATAAAGCTGAGTTTCTTCACTTCCAAATCCTGGTTGAAGTAGAGCAGCAGCCACAAGAGCCAGCTGAAAAACTGTATTTACCTATTTACACAAAAGAAGAAAAAAAACTTCAGATATAGAATTCGGTGACTTCATTGACGACATCAATTAGAGACTCATGAAATAGCAACAGCTCAATACTTAACAACTGTAGCACAAAACTAAAAAATCACCAAATCATATTGCAAATGAGAGAAAGACCTCTATATTAAAGCAAATGGTCTATAAGAAGGATCAACCTTCAAGCTCTTAATTTGATTCTTGGTGCACAAACAAGAATTCATAATGTACCTTGCTTATCAAAAGAGGCTCAACCTTCTGCGAATGGGCTCCAGTGAGGTTGAAGAAGTCACGCCAACTGTTCCACTAATAAAGAATAAAATTGGAAAATGTGAATTAGCATGAGATTTAGGTAACAACCAACGAGATATAAAACTGATATTGAGAATTCACCTCCCAATTCAAACTGCTAGCTCTTTTATAAAACGCACCACCAACAAGACCAACATCACGCAACACCACAAGTGCAACCAGTCCAGCTTCATGTGACATGGAACAAATATTTTAGAAGATAGTTGAAGTAGAAAGTAGGTTATCTAATTCTGCGTCCATTACAGTTTCCAAGTGAACAAGTAAGAACCCCAAATCTTCAACTATAAGTGCAGAATGGAAATATGTTATCAAAATTATACATACTCAACCTAACAATCAGCGAAAAGATCTAACTCCCCCTCCTCCCCAAGTCTTCTTCCCTGTTCTTTGTTATCCCAAATAAATGAATCCCAACCACTACTTTATGTCTCATCTGTAAATACACTCAGTCGTCTTAAACCACACAGTTGGTATGAGAATGTGACTAACACAAATAAGAAACTGACCAACTTAACTCATTCCCCTCCTTTTTTATTCAACAGTTGATATGTGTAAAATATTCTGCATACATGGCAGCAGGTCTCGCCCCCTTCTCTCTTGGGAGCATTATGGAACATATGTTGTTGTTAAATAGACGGTAAGCAGAGTTAATAAATAAGGAAACACAGAGTTAAAAGAAGACATTTACTTACGATGTAGAAGATCCTTATCCACCATTGCCAGAGCAACACATCCAATTAAAACCTACATAAAGTTGAAAGCGACAAAAGTAACTAACTACTAATGGAAATTCTCAAATAAAATATGAAACCATTGACATGGTATTTGAGGGCAATCAAGAATCTTTACTATTTCTAAAGAATTTGAAACCCACCTTGTCTGCGAGAGGATCAAGATAGGACCCAACTGCAGAATTAATTCCCATTTTTCTAGCCACGTAACCATCTAACTGAAAATCGAAAAATGTATTGAGTGAGAAATATTGTCGAATATTTGCATTTGATAGTGCTAAAATAGAACTTTCCTCAATGTTGCAATCGATAATACTCAAAGGAAAGAATAACATCATACCCAATCAGTAGCTCCTGATATAGCAAGTCCAATAAAGGCGGCGGAATACATGTCATTTATGATCATCCTGCATAAGAATGGCTCTATCAAAGGATGGAATACTAAGCTGACACTAAATAACAACAAACACGAAATGCAATTTTGAAGTTGCACCTTGAAACAAATTAAATAGGCCAAACTCTTATATTCACAAGTCCCCCAACCCAAATAACCAAAGAAACAGGAGGCCACTAGTTAACAGCCAAAACATCTATCATAACCACATTTTTCAATAACTTACAATCATTTTATAAAAGTGCAATAAAAAACTCTCCCTCGCAACATTAGTATCTGCTGACTGAAGACAAAATTAAACATATCAGCAACAAATTGCACTTCTCACTTGCATACTCAGGAGTCACACTGTCAGAAGCTCATACAATACTGTGGCCAAGCCAATCAACACATCAAATTACTTTCGTTCAATGCGAATTATATAACCCATATTAAACAGATACATGAATTTACGGAGTTGAACTCTTACCATCCAAGAAATGGCCCAGAAAGCAGCCGAGCGAATGAAATAAAATTAGGGAGATTCAAGAAACTGTGACTAATCCCATCGTCGCCACTAGCTTCAATTTTAGCCACATTTTTAGATTCCTCCCTATTCCTCTCATTCAAAAGCCTCGGGACACCATACCGAAGATTATATGGGAATGCCGGTCGGTGAAGTAATTTTAGGGCACGGAGTTTAAGGAAATGCAAAACGGCGTCGGATTGGAGGTGGAGAGGGGTGGCGGACTGGGAGAGCTTCCAAGGAGGATTGAATAGAAAGAGTGGGCCCTCCACCGGAAAGAGAGGCCTTGATCGGAAGAGAAAGTGCCGGCGAGTATACCTGTTACTGGGTAGCAAAAACGAAGTTGGAATTGGGGATGGAGATGTGATAGAGAGAGAAGTGAAAGCTCTGGAGGGATCGTAATTGGAGCGGTTTTTGGTAGATTGAGAAACTAGGGTTTTGAGTGATCTGAAGATGGCCATTAACGAATTTTCTTTGCATTGTCGAGAGGGTTTGAAAGTTGCAGGGTTTTGGACAGACAGGACGGGAAACACATACATTGAGGTGACACGTGTCGACGTCGTGCTTCACCGTTCTTAAAATCGCATTTTTATGCTTCTTTTCCAAATTCCAATCCACTAAAGTCGCAATCAGTAGTTGGCTTAGGTGTTTACAAACAAAACTATGGATTTAAATCACCTATTTTTTTTAAATAGAATCACTTTTAAAGTGTTTGTAAACACAAGTAAGTGATTAAATTAATTACTTCTTCCGTCGTCTATAAGCTTCTCATTTTACCATTTTTGTCCGTCCGCCTATAAGCTTCACATACCCCCTTTTTGATAAGTACTTTTTCTTACCAATCACTTTATATCTTACTTTTTCTCTCTATCTCTCTCCTTCTTCCAATCACATCACTTGTACTATATCTATTATTTAATCACTTTTCTTAATCTCCGTGCCAAAAAGTAACGGGAAGCTTATAGGCGAACAGAGTGAGTACTTAAAAGCATTTTTGGTCAAGCACCCCTCCCCATACTTCTAACAACTTCTAAGTGCTTCTAATTATTACACTCACTAATTTTACAATTTTGCCCTCACAATTTAAACAATATTTTATTTTTACCCATTATTTATTCAAATGTAATAAGGGTGTTTTTTTGTAAAATTATAAAAAAGTGATTTGTATGACATACACCACAACATTAAAAAAATTGATTAGAAGTGCTTATTTTTAAAATACTATCTACTTTCAATTTTATTACAAAAATCAATTTTAAGCATTTTGAATCAACTACTATTATTTGCAAACACACCCTTAAGAATTCTGAATGACGATTCCATAGTCAACTTCTATTTTCCCGTTAAGAAAAAAAAAATTCTATTTTCCAATTACAGAGTTTTGAGAAGATTCATTATGAGTGATTATTGATATGAGTAATTAATAGTATCTTTAACAAAAGGCTTTACTTTAAATTAACTTGTCATAATTATTTAAAATCAAGTACACACAGTAAAATTTCCAGTAATTTGAAAATTGTAATGATTTAGTGTCTATGGGTAATTACTAATTTGTAGAGGACAATGGGCCATTAATTATTTGTGCCCCACCCAAACTGCAAACAACTTCGTTTAAATGCCGTATAAATTTCAAGTTTATTAACTACTTTTAAATTGTACTCCGTAGTGTTGGGTACATGTTTCACTATTTATACTTGTAATTTTTTTTTAAAAAAAAATAATTGACGAAAACATTTCAATAGTGATGGGATATATATCATATATCCTTGTTTGTGGGGGGCTAAAATATGGATCAAAATTCTCTGTTAAAGTGGGGGCATGTACAAATAGTCTTTTTCGACAAGTTTGGTATTGATCAATAATTTGTCAACTTGATTATGTGTTGATTTTTGTTCTTATTATTCTGTGTTGAGGCTTTCACATCCCTTTGAGGAAAGGGGGGACTCAAATCAGCAGGAGAGCACCTACCACTTCGCATGTGGATGAGGTTGCATGATGGAGTGTGAGTAATTGAAGTTAAATGTCAATCAACTTAATTGAGAGAGAGAGTTAATTGCTAGATCGACAATACTAAACACCAATTAAACAAAGGTCATTTAGGAGATTGACGAGGGGACGAAACGTAAATATTAGTAATCTTGTTGAAAGTGTTTATGTGTTCACATTATGTGTTCACCTAAACCTCAAAATGAATTGGTCTACCTCTAACATACATCAAGTCATTAGTCAAAATCTTATAGTTAATCCACTAAGTCATTAGTGATTCAACATAAGAAAGACATTCAAAACAATTCTCTCATCTTTGCACTTTCCAAACGAAAGTTAGTGTTAATTGTTGCTTATTGTTTAGTTTAGATTATTAGTACTTGCTTAATTGTTAATGTTGTTTAAAAATCCAAAAAGAATTTGAGTAGCCTATAAAATATCAGAACTAACACATACAATAGTTTTGGGGATCCATACTCTTTCAGGTCCTAGGTTCAATCAATACAACTAAATCATATACGATCTTGAATTATAATGATCTCATACACTTTTGGATAAGTAATTATTTATACTAAAAACATGAAAAAATGCGAAAAAAGTGTTGTTCCATACACTATTCATTGTTTTGTGGATTAGGTGGCTTTTTTGATGCCCATTAATAAAAGTTCATTTTGGTTCAAATTAAAAGTGGGGGCACGAGATGAAGATATTTTTTGCCCCATCATGCAAAAGCCTAAAACTTAGTTTTCAAAATGTTATTTTTACATGTTTTCAAAAAAAAAAACATGTTATTTTTACATCAATCGACGAATTTAAATTCTCCATTCTCATGTGTTATGTTATTTGTCATACATAAATCATTGAATAATTGATTAAAGATATTTGAGTACAACTAAAAGTGAAAGATTCCATGTGCCAATGCTTAACAACATTTTAAAACCAATTCGCATGTTGTTTCATATAATTTATAAAAAAAAAAAATTAAGATTATAAAAATCAGTCGTGTAGGGGTCCTTCCCTCTTCATCTTGCAAGTAGACGTGTAGGATAGTACATATATATAAAAATTTGAAACCAAATTTGGCTGTCACAAGTTAGTTGTGGCATGCAACACCATTAAATGCTCATATTAAAACCCACGTCACAATTGAAGACATATTTCCTAATTGCAATTTGATATTTTATCATGTAATTATACATTTGAAATGCAGAATGAAATAAAAATTGGAATATAGCCCTATTATGGAACCGATATGAATGAAATTGGTTTCACATCTCTCTATGTTTTTAATTCTCGCTGAAAGCAAGTATACTCATAACAGGTGACAAAATTCTTTTATGTGATAAAAATAAAAAATATTGTCCAAAGAAATGTTAGAATATCCAATGTAGAATTTAGCTAGTCCGAGAAAAGCGAGCCCAATCCAACGTGGTATGTTGTCATTAAGGTGCCTAAAAAGTAGTTGTTCCCATGATTTATTGGTCTATTTTTCATCTTCTCAAAATCCTCATTCAAAATTATTTTTTCTCTCAACTGTTTCTCCATTAACTCAAAATCTGCACACAATTCTTTCTTTAGTGATTGTTCTTGGTGTTAATTCCTCTTTCAACTGTGCCACATAATCATATGATATGTAGGCACACAAGAAAGAAAGATAGAAAATCAAGACTAATTAGGAATTAAGGTAGCATGGTAATGATTTTGGAATCATAACAGTTAATCTGCACAAATTCATACAAAGGTGGGAGGCAAGGCAATGAGCATTCTATCTTGTTGCAGGATTCAACGAACCGATACAATGAGAAAATCTTCTCTTAAAAATACAAAAAGCTACATTCATCATCCTCATCAAATCAAGGACACCAACTATGATGCTGCTGCTGCAGATTCTTTTTCCCCAAGTGTATCCATCAACACAGGTACAATTGTTGATAATAAACATCAAGATTCTTGCTTTTTCTTGTCCTGAAACTTGTCATACATACAGGTGGTGTCATAAAACAAAGGATAGTTGCAGAAGATATAGTCAAGCATGGCAAAGTGAGAGTTCCCACAGAGGTCTTAACCTTCCGGGAAGTAGCAGCCGCCACCGACAACTTCAACCCCGAATTGCTCTTGGGAGAAGGGGGGTTTGGGAGGGTCTATAAGGGATACCTCAAGAGAACTAATCAAGTAACTTTTTTTATTAAAAAAAAGAAAAAAATGAATTGATGATGATCATGTTGTAACATTTTGGTTTGTTTTGAAGATTGTGGCTGTGAAGCAGCTGGATAGGAATGGTGTTCAAGGAAACAGAGAGTTTCTAGCAGAGGTTCTAACATTGAGCCTCGTTCACCACCCGAATCTCGTGAATTTGATTGGATATTGTGCTGATGGACGGCAGAGGATATTGGTGTATGAGTACATGCCTAATAGATCTTTAGAAGATCATCTTCTTGGTAAGAATGAGCTGCATTTGATTAATCTTCAAGTTTTAACAAGTTAACAAGTTGAAATGTTTTTGTGACAGACTTGTCTCCTAGTACGAAGCCTCTTGATTGGTACACGAGGATGCGGATAGCTAAAGGCGCAGCGCAAGGACTAGAGTTCTTGCACGACACTGCGAATCCTCAAATCATATACCGCGATTTTAAGGCCTCCAACATTTTATTGGACGAGAATTTCAGTCCCAAGCTTTCGGATTTTGGGCTTGCTAAGTTGGGTCCCACGGGTGGGCAGGATCATGTTTCGACGAGGGTGATGGGGACGTACGGATACTGTGCACCAGAGTATGCGAAGACGGGGCAGTTAACAAGTAGATCAGATGTGTACAGTTTTGGAGTGGTGTTTCTGGAAATCATATCAGGGAGAAGAGCTATTGATAACAGAAAACCACCTGATGAGGAGCATCTTGTTGCTTGGGTAAGTTTGATTCTATCCAACAAACATAAAATGGATCCTGTATACAAGGCTTTTAATATTTGAATACTAATAAGATCAGGTGGAATTTTTGCAGGCAAAACCTTTGTTTAAAGACAGGAGAAAGTTCACTATGATGGCGGATCCATTGCTGGAAGGGAATTACCCGAAGAAAGGTCTGTATCAGGCTCTCGCTGTTGCAGCTATGTGTATCCAAGATGAAGCCAGCACTCGTCCCCTTATCGGGGACGTTGTCACTGCCCTCGAATACTTAGCCATCAACACAGATGACACCGCCTTTGGTGATATGGATGAGTAGAAAGAAAAGACCTGATTCTGCAGTTTTTTAATGTGTAATCTACTTTTACTATTGTGCAAGAGTGATGAAGCCAAAATCAAAACTGTAATACCAGAGGATTGTGATTTTGCAATGGAAAAACAGTTGCAGAAAATATATACTCCTATATATTTGAGACCAATATTGCCAACTCCAATGTATAGAAGAAAAAAACACATGCAAGAATTACAGAGTGTTGATCCAAAAAACATGCATTAAATTAAACTTCATATCTCTTGGAATCACGCTTAAGATTGAGATAAGAAAAGCCACGAATTTCATTCAACTGCTCACTCTCTGCAACAGAGCAGATATTCTTCTTTTTATTCCTTCTACTCCAAGACGCCATGGTTGAAAACCATGAAATTCGACGCCCCGGCTCTTGAGAGCTTTGATTCTCTTCAAGTTTCCTGAAGTATTCAATCTCCCTCTTCAGAAGTGATCCAATGGTTCCACGAGTTCCCACCTCCAATGGTACCTTCCCAGCCATTCGATATCATCCAACTGATCCGTACGTTTCTTGAAATATAGCTAGCTAGCAAACTATATCAATCTGGTTGATGCAGTTGTGATATCATCATATATGCTTTGTCTAAAAGTATAGTTGGATAGCGTGAGATCGATATTGCATGATAGGGATCTGCTTTTCTTCTTTGCCATGTGCATTATGATTACGCTATGGACCAAATAATAATTATGTTCTATTATTACCACTAATCACTCTTATGACTTCAAAACCGCCCCCCATTATTACAAACCAAATTCATTGATGGAAAAACAAAACTGTTTTATGGCTTTACACTCGGTTTGGTGTTTTGGTTGAGGGGGGTTTTAAGAGTATTGGTGATCAATCAAGTCCATTTACTTTTAGGTGAGCAATTCAAAGACTTAATACATTCATCACTTCTCTTTATTATCAAACACCCCATCCAATTTTTTTTTATCAAGTAAAGTTTTTCATTTTTACCTTCACTTTTCCTTTTTTTTTGAAAAATAATAATGTCACTGTTATGGTAATGATGAGAACCATTTTGATGGTGATGGAAATCATTAGAAAAAAAAATTGATTTTCATGCTTGTCTGAAATAGTTCATGGAGGTAACTTTAATCAATTTTTAAAAGGCATATTAGTTGTTTAATGAAAACAAATACTACTTGTATTAGTTATTTTATCACATGTGGATCAATTACACATCAAAACTGATTTTTGCATAAGATCAATTCAAGTTTAGTTCCCATCCTCAAGTAACAACTTTCTCATTTGAATTTTTTATTCCATACATCCGAGGAGTTGCGGATTTGACATTCTTGTGTTTATTACTGTCTGCTTTGCATATGTAATGAAAACAAAATGCTTAAACTTACGAGGCACGGCTGAATTCGTCCGACGGAAAAGTTCTGATTTAAGTAAAAACTTTAGATATCAAATATACCTAACACAACCTCAGTAAATTTAGGACAAAAAATTATATAAAAATGTACATAAATTAAAAAAGAGACAAAAAAAACTTGTGGGTCGAAACTGGATTTAAAGTGGATCAAACGGATCTAAAAAAAAAAAGATTTTTTCTATTTGCCTTTGTATGATTTTTGTGAGCATAAGTTCTTCTCGAATTTAGTTTATTGTTATGGAAACATTTAAAGACAAGTCCTAAACCCAATAAACAAAATGACAAATTTAAATTTGTAAGAGCCAAAAAAAAAAAGAAAAAAGACGGAAGAAAATAAAATCTCTAAGCATTCAAATGTAATAAGCATGCTATTTCAATGTAGGAAAAATGAATGAAGAAAGTAAGAGCGTGCAAGATTCAACTCCAGAAAGAGTTCATTAGTATAATCCTATTAACACAAGTGTTGAGCCTCAAAAAAAATGTGTATTTGCTCTCGTTAATATTAATACCTCTCTCTTTCTCTATCGTATTTTTTCATTTCACTAATATGTATATTCATACAATTTCTCATTATGTTTGTATTATTATAAAGTACAGAATACCTCTGTGTCTGGTAGATGAGCAGGCCATATCTACAGAGTGGTTGGAAAGTGGCACGAGTACCTGAGTGTCTTATGAGATGGAAGAGCTTCTTTGAGAGCAACATCTAATCGTGCACCCCCCTTAAACACTGAATCATACAGCTTGCTCACAAACTGCGTCAATTCCTTCTCATCATCATCCCACAAACTCATTGCCTGCTCCCCGTTTTTATCAGGATCGCTTTCCCAATCACTTGTTGGACTTGACGGTTCTGTCGCGCTACTATCTTCATCTTCTCCCTCCTCTCCTATCTCAAACTTCCCGTTTTCATAACGGCTAAATTCACCTGCCCCATAAAACGAAGTTAACTGCAATTCCTCAGGCTCAGATGAAGGGCAGATCACAGCTTTAGCACCAGAATCTAGATATGCTTTGATCATTGCTCGACTAGGTCCGTATATCCCTGTGAAGATTATAATCCTCTCCCTCCAAGATCCAACCTGAACCATGTATAAACTGGTCAGATGAATCCACAAACATTCAAATAGGCTTCGATAAGTCAATCTCAACAGATTACTTGCACAAAATTCAAATTGGAAAGAAAAGGTCCATTTTGAATCCAGGAAAACAAACTACATCAAGTAATTACCAAGTATGGGAACTACAGTGTCTTACTTCATAGCAGTCAAGTGGATAAGGAGAAAGGTATTACTTGGAAATAGAGAAGCAGAATAATAACCAAGACGCATTACGGGAATCCATCATTCAAGGCAATTTTTCCTTTTACCTTTTCATAGGATTCTATAATCGAACAGCTCAATTGGAATAAATCAAGAAGTGTGTTATCATGTAAATAATATCATAATTTTGTGTTACTTACAAGGATCCATCATTCAAGGCAATCAAAATTTGATAACTCAATTCTAATTTTGCACAAATGGGAGAAGGAAACTGAAAAAAAGAAAAGGAAGAGAAAAGATCCTAGCACATACCATTGACCGGACATCTTCTGTAGTCAAGTGCAAGGAAGGAACGGTTCTACGGAACATGTAAGCACCAATTTCTTGATCATCTTCCATGACCTTCATAGTATCACAGCTAAGTATCAATTCTTTCCACCATAATTCCACATATCTAACACCACTACAGAGAAAGGGTGAATTAATACCTGTGTCTGTCGTCCTATATACCTGTGGATAACACCACCAATTTGGAAATAGGGCCTGCATGACACAAGATCAGAAATAGTTGATATATTTGTGATTACTGATCTATAGTTCCTCCTCCTGCCCTTCATCATGGACAACAAGCTGTATTTCACATTCTGCAGAAACTTCTCTGCCAATTCTCCAGGTTCCGCCACCACAAATACATCGTTCTGCCAACTATACTCAAAAAGAACTTCATATTGTAAGCAACCATACTAAACCTTAAAATAAAGAAGCAAGGATGCCTTGAAGTGTACCATAAAATGGAGCCTCTCGTGTCATTTTGCAGCGCCAAATGAACTACACCGACTTGGGGCAAATTTTGAATTTGCTCATGCAAAGATAGGACAGGAGCAGCAAGCTGTCTCTGTTTGTGAGGTGACTCTGGGGGTGAAGCAGCTGTTTTTGCAGACTGCAGTCCATCCAAATTCAAAGGTGGGACTAAATCGATTCTACCAACCCGGTGGGGCCCAAGGTCGGGGCTGTAAATTAAGGGACTCGATGAGAAGCTTCCGGTAAACAAAGGCGATGTAAATGGTGTTGGATGTGCAGACCCTGGAGCTGCCTTAATGGTTGCAGATGCCCATTTAACATGTGATAATTTTATCCCTTTACTAGTACAGAATGTCTCAAGTGCACGAGCATGGTGAAAAACTCTCCCAGAGTCTGGACTGTTGGAAGCTTCCACAAGAAGTACACCACGTCTCCAGCCCAAAGAGGCAACATTCTCATTTGACACTATCAGAGACAGAAAAACAGCTCTAACATTAATTCTGGAAAAGAGGACATAAGTTCACTTCTTTTTTCCGAAAGCGACAACATAAGGTTTAAGGAAGTAACAAAAGATGGACTGAGAGTTAACGGAGATTTTAGTACCCTTTCCTCTGAAAACATGCTGTGACTTTAAGCTATCAACTTTCTCATCTTGCGTGCTCTCAAGCAATCTTTCAGCAAGAGTCTTGAATGCAGTAGAATTACTCTGAATGTACTCTTGTGTAGCACCCTCTAACTTTAACCAGATTGCAGGATCAGTTTCATCCAGTTCCATATCACAACGTTCATCAACTGTACAAGCAAAATCAAATACTGTGAGAAAATATTAAACGTATAATCCGACTGCAGACATAAGAAAGAGACAAGCTTCCTAGGAGATTAGGAGTGAGGAGCAACAAGGCAACTTCTTTACACTACCACTCACAGATAGTACATTAAATTTATCTTTGAAATTATGTCATTAATACCTAAATTAAAAGATTAGAAAATGATCAGTGACCTTTATTTTTTAATCTCTCTCTCTCTAGCTATCTATATTTTTTTAAGCCTCCCATCCACAATATTTCCTCCTGCCCAATCATGTCCCTTACTCTTGACTTACTGATGGTTAAAATCACTTGCTAAGTTACAAACTATATTGGGAAACAAGTTTAGTTCACCCAAGGCCTTTCCTGAATTACATAACCATTAGTTGGACTACAGTATCAATTTTAAGATTGTAGTTTAATCTTTTTAATAAAATAATGAACTTAAAATTCTAGTGAGAGAGATTTATGCCATGAACCTAGAGGTATGCATACCTTGGTTGGATGGTTTGAATGAATCAAACCTCACTTTTGAGGAATGGCAATTCTTCTCCAAAATAGGAGGTATCAAACTCATTCCTCACTACAACCATACCCATTCCTTTTCCATACCAAGAACCCCCAACCCCCCACCCACCCCCCCAAATTTTTATTTTTTTTTGTATGTGGGGGAATTAAGTTCGCTTCATAAAAGCAATGAATTTATCTACAAAAAACTGCACCTGGATTAAATCGAAAATATTGTACATCTGGAACCATAGGAAGCAATGTACTTAAAGCTTCCTCCACACGGTCAACAGAGCAAGCACTTTCAATCAACACTTGCCCGGTGTCTAAATAACGCCAACCACCCTTGCGAACCTAACAAAGCAGAGACATAGAGAACAAATAACTGCAATTAATCAATCACTTTCAATCGTAGAGAAGGCAATAGCACTAAATCATAAATAACTGCACCACCATAACCAAAAACAATCTCAATCTGCTGAAAGGAAACCGAAAGGAAAAGAGCTTAGAAATCCCCAGGCACAAGTCAAACTTCACAAGCATTGCACTTGCACATTTCATAAACCTCAAGCACTTCCTTGGAAATGCTTGAAGCTGAAAACCAGATTGAATGATCATATGAAATGCCACTTCGACATTCAATCTCATTGCAATAGATCATATTATGACAACCAAATTAACACTTAATCTGCAATAAATCTTATACAAGGAAAGAAGCCATCATAATTAGCATGATTAGGTGTCACATATAGCTATTAGCATTAAAGCTGCAAACTTCTTTGTTGTCAGCGGTGGCCAATAACAAGTCTTTAAAGTCAATGCCATACTCCCATCTAGCTAACCTACTTGCTCACTTCTCATTCAAATGATTGAATACACCAGTTTTGCTACTAGTCCTGCAATACTAGTACTATGTATGATATTAAGCATTTTTTTTAGAAAAAGAGCCATTGGAATATTATTGTAGTTTAGAGACAAGTGAGTGAAGTGTGTGATAATTGTTCTGCTTTACGTGTAAAGTGAACTCAGTCAGGTAAAGGAAGGTAGTCCTGTCCATATCAGCTGACCGAGACAATGGAGTTCCAATGATTTGATATCCCCACATATGTTCAAAGTGGGTTGCAAAGCCTAAACTAAGTGTATTTACCTCTATTGGGAGGTAAGGCCAGTTAGTGTTCGTAGAGGAGATATAAAGGAAAGGTGGGGGGGCCAGAAGAAAATCAATATACTATGCTCAACTTCTTAATAAACATCTTCCATGTGTAACAAGTAACTACCCATAAAAAAAACGTGCATAGATGCAACTTGCGAAATTATGGTACTTCATACTCAATAATCCTAGTTTTTTTGCTTCGCAACTATCTTTAGAGAAAGCTGCTAAGATGGAAATCTATTTCCATTTCTCCTTTTGTTTGATTTGAAACAATTCAAATCCTAATGTTAGATTGTTAACATATGAGCGAAACTAATTACAATGCAACCCCTCCAATATCATTCTTGAATTTGAACGGATCTAAATCAGGCCTGAAGTCTTGACACTATAAGGAATTTCGTAGTGCCTGAGGAACGCAACATTGATTGAGGACCACCTCTCCAAAAGAAGTTGTGTTTCTTGATCGATGTGGAAAGTAGTTAAAAGTAATGGTATTGTCTATTGATGGGTAGTAAAAGGATGCAGACAAGAGACATAGGGTTACATGGATAAAGGAATAAGAGGATTATAAGCTTATGCAATCTCTTTTGCGAGATCTGACATATAAGTTTGTGTTTGCACTTTCTCTGGTTCTGAACACTAATATTTAAGATTCACTTGACTTCAATGTCAACATATTGACACAAGGGGTATCACAAAAGGTCTATGCATGGAGCAAATGAGATCAACTCAACCACTCCAATTAGTTATATCCAGAAATAGTCAGAGAACTCTCACAAAGAAAACAGCAAGAAAAGATAGCAGTGGAAAAATATCTTTATCACTTTCTGCCTCAATGAAAGTCTCTTGGTACCTTTGTTGGAACAGACCCACAACCAACTGAAACTAAGCAATCAACTTTAGAATCGGGCCACAACAGCTGTGCTTCTCGTATGGCAAAAATTGTAGGATTATTAGCTACAATAGCCCCATCTTGCCAACGATATATACCTATAACATTTAAATTGGAAAAATGGAGATAAGGAAAAGTTCCTGTGAGATACATCTATAACAAGATAAAAGCCAAGAATATCACAGAGTGAGCACCAAAAAATAATTACCATCAGAGTAATCATCTAAATAATAAGGAGCTGCAGATGATGCTCTTATAGATTGCCATATATGATGTTTACAACTTCCGATGAAAGCATTACGCTTATTTCCAATCTGAGCTCCAGTACTTTCTACTCCTTGTCCGCTATGTGTCATGTTTTCAGAAATCGAGGAAGAAATCTCTGGTGTTCCAACAGGATACTGCACTTCCAGTGAACAAGTTTATTAGGTCAGAATAAAGCAACAAAAAAGAGTTCTGTAAAAGTGACAATGGTGAGAACTAACGAACACTAAAAAAATTTAATGCATCAAACCTGGTAATTTCGAAATATAAATGGTTGGGCTGGTGCAACGCTAACCAGAGTAGATACAACAAAAACTTTAGGGACCTTTTTAACAGCTGATTCTATCAGGAGATCTCCATCATCATCAGCACACATCTCCTTCAGCAGCTTCTCAAACTGATCTGCACTGTGCTGAAAGAAGAAGCAGGTTAGCAAGTAATTTCATGATTCATGATAAATACCAAAATCTAAATTGTTTCTTATGAAATTTTGCCAGAAGAGGAGAAGAAAAGGTGCTAGAGATGGAGTAAACAATAATGGAAAGAGGAAATAAGTGCATGCCTTTTGACATTTCAAAATTTTTTGATAAGCAGCTTACTTTTATTCTCTCAATAGTCTTCGCAAATTGTACTTTTCATTTAAGAGAAAATAATAAGGCATAGTAGTTAAAAGTGCACCTTGGGAACGCCTAGACGAGATTAAGGCGCTAAGTGATATAGGTGTGCCTACAAATACCTAGGACGACACCTGAACCTTAAGACATACATGGAGAGAAAACCCCTCATTTTATAAGTTAAATTAGGCTTGTTAGTTTAGTAATTAAAATGGGGTAGTAAATTAATAAAACTTCATAAGGGAAAAAGAAGAGAAAAAAAAAACCAACCTAATTCAGTACTTTGAGAACAAAAGAAGATCAAGACATATTTTATAATCTCTTTTCGTTTCATCCATTGCATTTTCTTTCAAGGAAAGAACAAGTACACTTTTTTCTTGTATATTGTAGGTAAATTAATAGTTTTTTTTTTTCAATCCACCTAACTTTGCTTGTGTGTGCACGTTGTTTCTACCTAGCACCTTGGGCAATAGGAGGCCTTTGCACCTTAGTTGGCTAGTTGAGCCTAACGCTTTTAGTACACCACAAGCAAAATGCAGAGGTAACAAGAGTAAACAAATGAAAGGGAAAGAAGAGAGCACTAAAACATACTTTAGATCCGTGAACAACAACACGAAAACTCTGTGATGAGCTCTTGTAGAGTTGATCCAACTTTTCTCTCCATGTTGCTGCTTCATTTTCCTTTGGAATGGGTTCAGCAAACACAAGTTTCCCTAGGATAATGTAACAAAAAGCAATATTGAAAAGTGAGAAGGAGAATAATAAAAAAGGTCTGAACACTCGATGTTGTGCGTGGAAGGAGATAACCTACCAAGCTCTTTGTATATTTCTTCACACCTCTCCAAAGACATCAATTTCACTCCAAGAGCAACGGCAAGCATACCACCCGTGGATGTTCCACAAATAAGGTCAAAGAGCTCATGGATCTGCTTTCCAGTACCATTCTCAATTTCTTTAAGAATTTGCACGGTTGCCAATCCTTTCATCCCACCACCATCCATAGCAAGTATGCGCAATCCTCGCTTAGGGACCTGTCTTCCTTTAATAGCACGGCGAAGAATCTCATTCTCCCCTAAAGCGCATATACAAGGATTGTTAGCAGAATTCCCAATCCATACCGGATCATTAAAAAATTGTTGCAAAATCTCACCTAATATTGCAAGTGCACGTGCCGCAGCTTTAGACACACGTGAGTCTGGTGCAGCTGTCAGCCGCAAAAGAAGATCTCGTAGACTTTCTGAAGTAACCAACGCACGACGGTTTTCCAAACAGAAAGCAAAATTTCCAACAGCAAATAAAGCTAATCTTTGGACCTGCACAAGACATACCTTCTTTGAGCACAGACAAGAGAAATGATGATGCAAAAAAATCACATGAAAGAAACACGCAATGAAGCTTGCCTCTGGATTCCTGTGTGCGCACAATATCTTCAATGACTTCAATATATCTTTGGTCAACAATTTTTGCGCTACAATATCGGATGTAAAAGCCAACTTGACCACAACTTGCAAGACAGAAATAACTTCTATTGACCGTGTGGATTTTAGTACTCTCTCAATAGGTTGCACAATGTCAGACTTCATTAGTTGCATTGCAACTGAACCATCTGAAGCAAGGGCAGAGAGTGCAGAGCAAGCTTGTTCAACCTGGCAAACGGCATAAAATGCAAGTCAAGAAAAGATCAGAATTATGAAGCCAAAAGAATTTATGAAGTGAGACATACCACGTGCTGGTTATCACTGCTTATCATACTTATTAGTTGCCGCACTGCATTCTCATCCTTCCCAACAACAACACGGTTTCCCTCATCTTGCATTATCTTTGCAAGAGCAGATGCCAGCAAAGGGTGATGGCAAGAAGAAAATCGGAATATGAGAGAGAAGAAGGCACTCAATTTATGGCGAGATGCAACAAAATAAGAGCTATTCTCCATCTGAATCAACAACCAAAAGAAAAAGGCATAATTTAACTTAATCGCTTAAGTACTTGACCTGCATACTAATCATTGGAACAGTTCATTGTCACGCACCTCAATCTGTACGCTAACAGATACCAAATTATCATCAGCCACAATCCGTATATTTGCAAGAGTCAAGTGGCGAAGTTCATTTAATGGCAATATATCAGGAAGAAATTCAAGGGGATTGCCGAAAAGTCTTAATACACGTAACTCTGCCATAGCCCTGTCAACAAGCTGAAGAGAAGTATTAAGCTTCTGAACAATATCTACGACCCCATTAACGAAGATCGATAGATTTAATCATTTAAAGCAAATAAAGTTACAGGTGAAAATTAAATGACCTGAAATCAAGAATAGGACGGACCAGCTTGTTGTGCTCCAAGGACAATTCAACAAGACAAGTGCACTGTCTTAATTCAACTGCTTATAATTTCCAACAAAGAATAAAAAAGGAGATTAGGACAATAGTTTGGTTACACATAGTTTTTGACTCATCTAACTTATTTTCAATTGTTGATGTAGAATCAGAGATAAAACAAAAAATAATACACTAATAAAGTAAGTCAATAGCAGTAAAAAAAATCCAAATCTTACCAGGCACAGAAACGAGCATGTTATAGTCTACTGCAAGAACTTTTAAGTTTCTAAGCTCGCCAAGCTCAGGTGGCAAAACTGACAACTTGTTATTATCAAGGTATAGTTTCTCAAGAAGAGGAAGGCGTGTTATCTCGACTGGCAATGCCTGTGTACATAACAAACACAAGTAAATATATGCATCTACATTGTGGACATTGTGGAAGCATCCTGAGTGGACCCTTTACATGCTTGATGAAAATAATCAGAAGCTAACACTCATCAATTGAATGCATTCTTATTTTCAAGGGCATCAAAAAGATTTAAACCTGTCAATCTCCAACCAATAACGGAAGACAGATATATAAGGTTCAATCTTAACAAACAATGAGCCAGGATCTTGTAGAGACTGAAACTAGTAACAAAAACATGGAAGATATATAAGTATTATATATCAAGCGAATCACAACCACAGATATAGTCACTGAAAAAGTAAGACAGAAGCCAAAACCTCTAATCATATCATAAAAAAAGGATGAAAGATATTCCTCAAAATTTACTAATGTGTTCCAAATCCTCAATATAACCTCTGGATTGAGGAGCTTTAAAAATAAAATAAAAAAACCTCTCAATTGAGGTGCACCACACGTATGGCATATTGAATTCAGAACGCATAAACATTGTAAATTTCTTGGATGAATAAGGGGCTCACAGTTAATCCAAGGCCGATTAGGCTAACAACAGAAACATTCCGCCAATGATCAGCACAGCCAGAGCCCACAGCCGCCCCATCTGCAACCCCATTGGCGAATTCCGACCTCATCAGCTTCACCAAAACCCCTATTCCCCCGTCATTCTGTTGTCCTGAACCCCCCACTCTTCCCAGCAAAACCCCCTTCAATGGCTCTCTCCTCTTCACCACTCTCATCTCCAACCCTACCTTCAACCCCTCCACTTCATAACTCTCCAAATTAGCCTCTTCCCCGTTTTCTGTCCTCTCCATCAGTTCAATTTCCACATAGTCCTGCGGCGTAGGCAAGGCGACCATAACCTGCGACTGCAACTTCAGCGCGATTTGATCCTCGTCATCGCCGGCGTTCCAATCGAGTTCAATCCTAAACCCTAATGACTGATCTAGATTGTTGAAGGTCGTGACGGCGTCCTGAGGAGACACGGGGGATGAAACTGAGACAGGTGAGGCGGAGGATGACGTCGGGGTCTCGTCCTCGAGGGTGTCGGCGTCCGAACCGTAACTCAACGTTAGGTGGAAGATTTCCGTAGGGCGCTTCCAACCCAGCCCCCACGACATTGATGCCGAATTCAGATCCGCGTCTCGTCAAACTTATTTCCTCTATTTTCTTGAATTGATAGGCCCGCGATCCGGCAAGAATTGATTCAACAATGCTTATTGAGCGATTCTGCAATCGATGAATTCAATGAAGGGAAATTTTGGTATCGAGATCTGTACTGATACAATAGTAGAGAAATATAGACAAACATAGATTATCGTGATCTTGTATAGATGATGAATTTCTTGAATTGACGACGAAACTAAGCATACACAATCATATAGATACAAGAATTGTGAACAAGTGTGATCAGCATTGCATGCAAGTACCCTGTGTTGCTAGTGTTTGTAGAATATGGCGGTGAACTGAACGAATAATATGACATTTTCAGGGGAAAAAAATTAGGAAAGGATTTGGCGTATCTTTTACACTTGAAACGTAATTTGCATTTTGCCCCTTCCTTATCAGGTCATTTCTTTATGTAAATAAAAATAAAATTGGAAATTTACTAGGAAAGAGCAATAAAGATAATGTAATTAAAAAAGAACACGTGTCAAAAAAATTAAAAGAGACCAAATATTTTCACTAAAGGGTCCTCAATAAATCATGCAAATCCGGTTGGGCTAGTCTTGTATGAAATATTGCATATATGCATTTCAGTTATTCACACATGTTCTTTATAAATACACCCACAAACTTAATTCACACACACATTTTTTATAAATACACCAACAAACTTAATTCACACACACATTTTTTATAAATACACCCACTAACAGCTTAATTCGAAATTTTTAATCCGTTTATTTTACTCGTTTCTGTGATTTTTTTATCTTTTTTTTTATTGTCGAACGCGGGATATTAAATGTAGTAATTCAAATTGTAATATGTAGTAATACACATTATTTTATGTAGTACTAACACAAACTATTTATATAATAATACAAATTCTTTTATTTAGTAACACGTTTTTTCTAGTGTTTTTATTGATGTAGTAACTCACATTATAATACGTAGTAACATATATTATCGAATGTAGTAAACACAATAATCATGTTGTAATACAAAATGTTTTATTGTAGGATGATGCAAAAAATATTAGATCATTTGATAAAGTTACATATAGTAACAAACGTCTATTCAATGTAGTAATTCAAACTGTAGTATGTAGTAACATATAATTTTTTACGTAATAAACAAATTATTACATGTAGTAATAACACAATTTTATATAGTAATACTGATTCTTTTATATTTTTTTTTTATTGATTAAGTAACCCACATTATAATATATAGTAGCATATAATATTGCATGTAGTAAGATATATTATTGCACGTAATACAAAATAACATTGACCCATAATAATTAGTATTAAAGAATATTTAAAGAAATATAAAATATTTAAGGATTAAGGTCATCGTAAATTGCAGCGTTCGACCGCGGTCTGAGGTGACCAAAAACTGCTCGGAGAAAACGACCATGTTCAATTTTTGTCAGTGGGTGCATTTATAAAAAACGTGTGTGTGAATTAAGCTTGTGGGTGTATTTATAAAAAAAAGTGTGTGTGAATTAAGCTTGTGGGTGTATTTATAAAAAATGTGTGTAAATTAAGCTTGTGGGTGTATTTATAAAGAACATGTGTGTGAATGACTGAAATGCATGTATGCAATATTGTATATAAGTTTTGGTAAATCCGGTTAGACGGATGGGTAGTCAGTGCTTAAGCGCTAGACGGCCACCGACGAGTTGACGGCCACCGACGAGTTTATTGTAATTGTTTGTTCTAGGTGTTTTCTGTTGCCCAGGCTGGTTTTATTTATTTTTTGCCGTGAATTGACATTATTTCATAAATAAATAAAAATTAAATACTAAGGGTGTGTTTGCAAATTATAGTAATTGATTCAAAGTGATTAAAATTAATTTTTGCAATAAAATTGAAAGTTGATACTGTTTTAAAATTAATCATTTTAAATCAATTGTGTATATGTTGTGGTGTTTACAAAACAAACCACTATTTTTTATAAATTTACAAAAAACACTCTTATTATGTTTGAATAGATAATGTGTAAAGATGAAATATTATTTAAATCGTGAGGGTAAAATTGTAAAATTGATTATTGTAATGATGAGAAGCACATAGAAGTAGGTGAAGTGGTGCTTCATCAAAATCACTTTTAACAAATTAACTTAATCACTTGATTGTGTCTGAAAACACTCAAAAAGTGATTCTATTTGAAAAAAAAAAAAGGTTGGTCTGCTATGGACTCGAGTGCATGTTGTGCACCCTAGTCATGTTGCACTTTTCAGTTTACTGACTTACACTTTTTGGTAAATGGTGTTGCACTTTTATATTATTAAACTGTATAATAATATTTTTAGTAATAATTGAAAAGTGCAACACCATTTACCAAAAAGTGTAAGTCAGTAAACTGAAAAGTGCACATGGACTAGGGTGCACAGCATGCACTCGAGTGCATACTAGACTTTACCAAAAAAAAAATACTTTTAAGCACCTTGTAAGGTAAAGTCTAGTATGCACTCGAGTGCATGCTGTGCACCCTGGTCCATGTGCACTTTTCAGTTTATTGACTTACACTTTTTGTAAATGGTGTTGCACTTTTCAATTATTTACTAAAAATATTATTATACAGTTTAATAATTGAAAAGTGCAACACTATTTACCAAAAAGTGTAACATGCACTAGGGTGCACAACATGCACTCGAGTTCATAGCAGACCAACCCACCTTGTAATGTTTGAAAAGACTCACTAAAATACAAACCAGTACCCGATTATACACCCAAATTGATGAATTTAAACGAGGGAAGAGAAGATGAGTTTGTTGAATCATTAATTCTCGTTGAATTATTAATTTATACAGTTATATATACTAAAAAAATTAAATCGTATTTAAATTGGAGAAAAAAAATTGGACCAACTAGGCACTAGACGGTCCAAATTCTTCCTACCAACTATTTTGACTTTTGGATCTTTGCTAAAAATTGAGTTCCCCATACCCATAAATAATAATTTTCAAATGAATTGAAGTGCAAATCCACGGTGATTTAAAAGTCGCGATTCTTCAATGTAAAATGGGCTGTCTTCCTATAATTAGTTTCCTAGCCAAACTCATCGACATGGCTGCAAGTGAAAAAGGGTTAGGAATTCCAACTGGAATTCTGCACCATGCTGTACTCATCCTACAGTGCGGGTGTGTGGCCGTGTGGGTAATACTCCATCACATCAAAAATAAGATCAATATGCCACTATATTGGCGTTTGGACAAAAATGTTTGGACAAAAACTTATAGGACTCGTTTGTTTAGTGAATGTTAGAAATTAATATACAAGAATTAATTTCCCAACTCTCTATAAGTTCGGACTTTTAGATGAGACGGAATTCTTTCAGTGAATTTAGAAGAGACGGGATTCTTTCAGTGAATTTAGAAATAAATTTGGTGCGTAAAACTTCCATGGATTGTGGTGTGAGTTTACACATCTAACATATCTCTAAACAATCAATTAGGGCATGTATTTTTTGTGTTTATTTTGGGATTTATGTAGGGTAGGATTTAACTTTATAGTATAGGATTATAGATTTTATATGTATTTATATAGGGTTTGTAGGTATTTATAGAGTTGACTTTTATATGGTTATAGGGTGGGATTTTGAAATCCTGAATCAAAATCCCAAACTTTAACGGGGGTGGAGTTACGAAATCTCAAATCCGGATTTCCCATCCCAAAACAAACATGCCCTTAGGGGATGTTTGTTTTTGGATTATGTATGATGGGGGAAATCTTAGATGGAGAAATCCTGATGAATAGTAAATGTGTGTGTTTGTTTAGGATTTTGAGTAGAATGAGATACTCCGTATAACTTTATGTCAGATGAAAATTGTGTAAGAGTGAGTGATGTTGTATTATAATATTATATAATGTAACTTTATGTCAAATCAATTGTGTAAGAATATATGATGTTGTATTATTATAATAGTATAATATATAGGGGTGGATGGAGTTAGATGGTGAAATTCAGATGTAAAATCCCGAACTAGAATAACGTCCCCCATCCGGACAGGTAAGTTCCAAAACAAACATACCCTTATAGATATTGTATGTGTGTAATTCAAACGCCTTTACAAATGTAAAATAGGAGTACATGAAGTGTAGCATCTACAAACACTGGGTGGTTCTTTCTCACAATTCTTGGTTTTCTTTTTTAATTTCTTTCTCACGGATTCAAACTCAGTTTCTGGAAAATCATGCCAATGCGGAATTCACCACTATGTTAAGGTATTTTCTGATTAATGATGTCCTACACAAATTCATTTAAACCCCAAGAAAATTCTGGTTATAAATCGAGCTTCCCCAGAGCTATAGCAAATATCTTCTTCAGTTCTTCTTTTACTCTACCACTTGCAAAAATGAACTCGATGGCTTTCTGCGATAGCTGAAACATTTCCCTCTTTCCAATGCCTTGTTATTGGAAGTGAAAAATCAAGCATCAATTTTCAGTGTTAGATTCACAATTTCACATCCACAGAAAATAATACACCTACCAAATGCAGACGAGGCAAGGGCGTACTCAGCAGATAGACTAGTGGAGAAAACCCCGCAATCATCCGTGCACAAAATCAAAGGATGGTTTGATTTGTATAAATCAGCTGCAAGCAGAATAATTCTGTAACTAACTGATATGCAGATGTTTTCTTCTTTTAAAGATCATCAAAGAGACAGGTAAACATGGCAAACTGCCATCTGGATTGGAATTAAAACCTTTTTTTTTTATCAGTGAAAGCAATAATTTTATTGATACCAAAGGCATAAGGTATGCCTGAATACAGCAGAAAGGATTACAGAAATTTAATAGCCTAATACCAAATTAGGATTGCATGAAGAATGAGTTGTGAAATCTACCAAAATGGTGAACATCTGCAGAAGCAACTGTTTCAGTCCTAATGTTGGATGTCAAACAAATTTCCACCTGTTAGAATAAAGGGCAGCCAATAAACATTTGTGAAAAAACTAGCACAAATTACACAACTGGCACTGGCACTGGCACTGGCACTGGCACTGGCACTGGCACTGGCACTGGCACTGGCACTGGCACTGGCACGGCCTATGTTCACTGAAAGACTAATTCTCAACTAAAATGTGTGGGATATATGTAATGCATATTTAATCGAGTATAATTAAGAAAGCCCTCTTAGATAACCAAAACAAAAGGCATAATAAGAATAATGATGTACTCCATAATAGATATGAAACACCTACCGGAATCCTGAGAATTTTCAGAAGTTTCCACTCTTCATCTTCAAAGCAACAAGCATGGCCAATTCTCCTTGGAAGAAAATCTAGCATCGAATGGATTTCAACTGGATTGGGCACCTATAATCACTAAGTTGCAGAATAAAGCACTCTGAGTAATAACAATGATGGTACCAACAACAAGTAAACAGTAGAAGAGACAGATCAAATGCACCTCGCCACAATGTAGGGTAATTGGAAGTCCTTGCTTTTTAGCATACTCTAAAGCTGGTAAATATGTCAGCCTAATAATACAAGGTAAAATTAGAAACTTATCATCTCTATGTGAACAGTGAACATCATGTCTGGCAAGGTGGTATATATTACCATTCACCAATGGTCGGGTTTCCAGAAAGATCTATGCCAACAACCCCAAAATCTCTCAATTCCAAAGCAAGCTCCACCTTTTAAAAAACAGATAGCAAACTCCAAATGCTCTGAAATTTGAACAATTTACAAATGAAGTTTCATTTGCTCACATTATATGAACTTACAGTTTCCATTGCAGCTTCAGCTGTCTCACGGCGGTCAATACTTAGAAGTAGCCTCACATATATCTTCTTGTTTTCAGTTCCATTGTATAAGTCATTGGCAAGACGACAATTAGCAGAAGTATCTGCGTTCAGTTTATGTTTATCAGAAAGATCTATCTCAATTGATTTGACAGATCTCATGCCCTCTAAAACTGCTTCCATGTATGTGCGTTTGCTCATCCCTTTAGACTCATTCTTCTGTATCAAATAAATGTAAGAAAGTATCAGCTCAAGGTTGAGACATCAGCAACAAAGACTTGCTAGTATGCTATCATAATTTCTTCCACAATTATAAAGTTATCTCCTACTCACACTTATAAAGTGCATTGTTAGTTCATCAAAAAGAATAGTACTCGAGCAATGAAATATATACCTTGGGAGTTGTTCTTAATTCCAAATAAACAACATTATCAGCAGCGAAATCCTCTATAACCTATTGTACATGAAAATGAATAGTAAATAAGAGTTCTAGATGTGCAGGGATACAGGATAACAAGTTAACAACCAATCCAAGATTGCAACCGCACCTCTTTGGTTATCCTCGAAACAGTTTTGTGGTCGGTTGTAAGAATATGAATCAAATCAAACAACTTGAACACTTCGCTGAGAGCACGATCATCTGCACACACAATGTCTGTAACTTCAGGAGAACATCTCACATCAAAATTCAAAACTGATGTGCCTAATGCGCACATTGAAGGGCAAACCACAAAAGTTGAAACCATAAGGCACTATTACGAATATGTAAGGTTGTGTCTGGATTGTAGGACTTGGTGATGGATCAGAAATCCATTGATGATTGTTTGGACAAATATAGATATGAAATCCTGCACTCTCCAATTTTTATATAATTATTAAGTAATTTTGGCTTGAATTTCAGATTCTCAATCCAGATGCAATCCAAGTGAAGTTCAAGCACTGAAGGTCTAAGAATTATACAAAATGAAAAAAAAAAAGTGTAAATTGTGAGCTAAAATACAACGATAAAACAACACATTCGCTGAATAATAAAGAAACTACACTGGTAGTGTAACTAATTGAAATAAAATCGAAATGAGAAACGCCATACTTTTCAGTATAACATGCTCCACGTCAGTGAAAACGATAACGCCCTTCTCACCCAATTCTTTAGCTAGCTCCCTGCGCAAATATAATTTTCTTCCGATAAACAATGATATCGTCTTAAGAAGACAGTGCAAATCATAGAACATTCATGCGAAAATTCAATTGGCACCGTGAATAACAGAAACCATATAAGAATTGCATGTTTGTGCAGCGGAAACTGAAAATAGAACAAAGGAAGAGAGAGAGGGCGTACAGTAAAGTGGAATCTCTGATGGAGCCATTGAGATGAGCATGTAATTCAATCTTGGGCATCGACACACACCACTCCATGTCTCTCACTCTCGCCGAGATTCGCAATCACTAGGTATGAATAATTTATTTTCCCTGTATTTGGGGCAAAATGCTAAGCTAACAATGTAAATGTCGTCGCATTGGACTACTACTAGTCTACTACCAAGTCTTACTTCGTTATTTTGTACCATCAAAGTCTTGTTCCGTGGGACCGATGTTGTAAATGCTACTTCACCTTCCCCTTAATAAAAAAATTACATACAAAGAATGACACAATTTGTGAGTATTTTAAATGATTTACGGCATGATTGATACGATGAAATGAAAATATGGGTGAATGGAATGAAGGTGGAAAAAGAATAAAATATGAATGACAATTGTTATGATTGGCTGGAATAAAAAATTGGTGTTGTGTAAAATTACATAAATTATTATTATTGTTAATTTTTGTTGTTGTGATGGTTTGTTATTATTACTATTTATTATTTAAAAATTATTATTATTATTATTAAATATTATAGTATTATATATAAATATATATATTATTATTAATATATAAAAATATTATTGTTGAGTGTTTAAATTACTATTATTAAATAATATATTTTTTTTTAATTTAACGGTATGTATTATTAATATTTTTATAAATATTATTATATATTAATGTATATTAGTATTGTTTAATTTTCAAATTTATTATTTTTATTATTGATTTTCAAAATTTTATTATGAATAATAAATTATTATTTATTTAATAATTATAATATTAAATATTATATTTTTTGAATTTTTTAAATTATTATTATTGAAAGTGAAAAATAATAGTATATGAAAATGAAACTAAATAATAGGAGTAATATTTTATATAATAATAATAAAAAAAAAAACTCATTCCTTATATCATGGAATGCATAATAACATGGGATAGGGAAGGAATGATTATTCCTTAATTTTTTTTGTAATTACCATTTCATCATGGAAACGCCTTTATATATAAAAAGTGATAATATTTGAGCAAAAAGTTCTCATGAGACCCTTCATATATAAAAAGTGATAATGTTTGAGTAAAAAGTGATAGTGTTTAAGTAAAAAGTGACAATCACTTTTTTTAAAAATATTATCACTTTTTACCTAAACATTATAACTTTTTTTACAAACCAAAATTTGAAAAAAAATATGGGTTATCCTAACCAAAATTTTGAAATATGGGTTAAAAGGGACCTGTCTCACACAAAAAAATCTGTGAGACGGTCTCACACAAGTTTTTGCCTATGATATGAATCTTGCAAAAAATATCACAGTAGGTTATTAAAAAAATGGGGTAGAAATTGACTTTATAATAAATTTTAAAGTTGGTCTTGGGTAAGACCGTGACATGATCTTATTTTGTGAGACGAGTCTCTCTTAGTTAGATGTAAAAATTGATAATGTTTAAGTAAAAAATGATAGTCATTTTTGTTAAAAACATTATTAGTACTTTTTAAGTGTGGTCCAATGATTTGACCACTTTTTGTAAACACAAAATTTGAAAAATAAAAAATGGATTGTCCAATTCTAACATCTGAAATATTGATCAAAAAATATTTTTCTCACACAAATTTTAGTCAAAACTTTATAACAAAATTATTACTCAATATAGATAATATATGAGCAAAACATACAAACAAAAGTGTGGAAAAAAAAAAACAAATAGTTAATTCTGAAGCTAAAATTTGTACTCCATAAGACATTGTATGAGATGATGTCTTATTTATTAGTACTCCCATTAGCTTGTACATCATATTGCGAGATCAAGATCCTTCATAGGGTTGAAAGATTTGTTGGAGAAATTGGATTTTTATTCGATTTCTTAATATTTTATTGATTATTAATTAATTAATTATTTGAGGGCATGAATATTTAATTTTCGAGGAATTAAATGTTATAGGATCGTTCTACTCTCGGAGTAGATGATCGTAATATATTTAAAATCTCAAAATTGAATTTCGGTGAGTGAGAAATTAATGTACGAATATTAAGAAGAAGTGATGCGTTGAGATTAGTGTTAATAACAATCCCACATTGATAAATGTGAGAATTAATCTCCTCCTTATTAATAGGAGTTAGTTAAGAGAGTTCAAATTGTAGTGACTATTGAACCATTCAATTAGCTACACGCGCGCGCGCCGGGTCCGTGGTCCTGGGCCTTGGATCTTGGCTATTGGGCTTGGGTTTGGGACCCATCTATATTTTTAGAGCTCTAAAGTTTTGGGCCTTGACCCATACGAAATTAGAGTTGCGAGTCCAGCCCAACTTTCGAATTTGAATTTGAAACATCAATGTCTTAACTTGGAAGTTACAGCAGAAGGGAAGTTACCATTCCCGAAACTGCAGTCTTAATACCTTGGAGGTTACAGAAATGGCAGTGACCATTCCTGCCATAAACTCCAGTCTTGTGGTGGCGATTACTGCCATAAATGCCCATATGCCCCCTACCTGAGTGACACTGCCTATAAATAGGAGTGCATCATTTTGGAAAACACACCTTTTGCAAAACACATAACACTCAAATTTTTCCAGCAAACTTGCATTCTGTTTTCTGCATTCTGCATAACATTTAGAGTGCAGTCCAGTTCAAACGTGTATTCAGTTCGTCGGAGCTTTGTACATTGCGGTGTTGCTCGTGCAAAGACGGAGTCGTTTTACCTTTCGAAGCAACTCGTCACTTCGTGAACACTAGCCGGGACGTGTTTGTTTTACGGGAAAAGGTATCACCTTAACTCGGCTCTTTTCCTTAACTTTTCTGTCTCTCTACAGTGTTGTTTCTTCTCTTTCTGGACGTGCCATTCCAAGAAGCTGTTCAAAGAAGAAAGCTGCCTCTTTTGGAAAGTTGAAGATTTCGAAGACATTGTAATTTCCTTTACTGTCTTTTAATTTTCGTCTAAAGTATTTTGTAAGCCATTGTTGGTATTCTATAAACCAACAATCGTAAAACAAACAAAAGGAAAAAAAATCGAAAGATACCACAATGGCATCTGACGGAAACGGAAACGCTCCCCAAAACACCACTGTTGAGAACATTGGAAACACCCCAACCCCGAACTTGATCACTGAGGGTACGTCTTCGGGCCCCCTGCTTTTACCCCCTATGTACTTTCCACCCTCTGAAACTCGTGGTTTCATGGTGCATGGTGAAAAACCCGAGAAATTCTCGGGTACTGATTTTAAGAGGTGGCAACAAAATATGTTGTTTTACCTCACGACACTTCACCTAGCAAGGTTCCTCCGGGAGGATCCACTCGTAGTCGATGAAAACGATACGGACAATGCTAGGAGGGTTGCATATGACCAATGGTGTCATGGTGACTTTTTGTGTCGCAACTATGTCATTGGAGGACTAGTCGATGCGTTGTATAACGTGTATCAATCGGTCAGTACTGCCAAAGAATTGTGGGAATCTTTGGAACGAAAGTACAGAACTGAGGATGCCGGAACTTAAAAAGTTCGTGGTGGCGAAATTTTTGGAATTTAAAATGGTAGATGGTAAATCTGTCATTAAACAAGTTCAAAAATTTCAGTTAATCCTACATGATATCCTCGCGGAGGGTATGGTCCTTCCGGACGCTTTCCAAGTAGCCGCAGTGATTGAGAAACTACCACCCAGTTGGAGGGAGTTTAGAAGTTATCTCAAACACAAGCGAAAGGAAATGAGCCTAGAAGAATTGATCGTCAAACTTCGAATTGAAGAAGATAATAAGAGAATGGACGGAAAATCAATTCAAGCCTCGGATGAGGCAAAGGCTAACTTAATGGAACGTGGAGAATCGTCTAAAAAATGTAAAAGGCCTAATGATAAAGGTAAAGCTCCTGTTCCTGTAAAACCCAAATTTACTGGTGATTGCTATAAATGTGGAAAACCGAACCACAAAGTAAGTGATTGTCGAGTTCCTAAGAAATTTGACAAAAACAAAGGCAAAGGAGGACAATCGAGTGCCAATATGGCACAACACAATCTCACTTACATGGATATGTCCGCTGTTGTGTTTGAAACTAACATGGTTGACAATCCAAAGGAGTGGTTCGTGGATACCGGCGCCACCTGCCATGTTTGCTCCGAGAAGGGTGCCTTCTCGACTTATGCTCCTGCTGATGGGAGAAAGCTCCATATGGGAAATCATGCCTCGTTTGATGTGGCTGGTGTTGGAACTGTTGTGCTTAAGCTTACGTCCGGCAAAAAGCTCAAGCTGAAGGATGTGCTGCATGTCCCGGACATCCGCAAGAATCTGATCTCCGGCTCTCTTCTAGTTAGTCATCAGTTTAAACTAGTTTTTGAGTCTGATAAAGTTGTACTTAGCAAGTTTGGACAGTTCCTTGGTCGAGGTTATCTCGAGAATGGTCGGTTCAAAATGAGTGTAATGGTTGTAAGCCGTAAAGGCAAGAAAGTTATCAATGAAAACGTTTCTACTTCCTCTTACATCGTGGAGTGTTCCTCTTTATGGCATTTAAGATTAGGACATGTAAATCTAAAATCTATGTGTTGAAGCTAAAAGGTGTGAAATATGTGTTGAAGCTAAAATGACAAAATTGCCATTTACTTCTGTGGAAAGGGACACTGCTCCTCTAGATTTAATTCATACGGATGTGTGTGATTTGAAGTTTGTGCAAACTAGAGGTGGCAAAAAGTATTTCATTACTTTTATTGATGATTGCACGAGATTTTGCTACGTTTATCTCTTGCGAAGTAAAGATGAAGCTATTGAAGCTTTTAAACTTTACAAGAATGAAGTAGAAAATCAACTTAGCACTCGAATTAAAGTAATTCGAAGTGATAGAGGAGGGGAATATGTAGCACCTTTTGAACAGTTATGTGCTGAGTCTGGCATCATACATCAAACTACAGCTCCTTACTCACCTCAGTCTAATGGTGTTGCGGAGAGAAAGAACCGAACATTAAAGGAGACGATGAACGCAATGTTAATCAGCTTGGGTTTACCGCAGAATCTGTGGGGGAAAGCCATATTATCGGCTAACCACATTTTAAACAAAATTCCACACAAAACAAAGGATCTGACACCTTATGAAATGTGGAAAAAGCGAAAACTATCCTACAAATACCTTAAAGTGTGGGGGTGTTTAGCAAAGGTTGAAGTGCCTGCTCCTAAACAAGTTAGAATTGGCCCTAAAACAGTCGATTGTATCTTTGTAGGATATGCACTTAACAGTAGTGCTTATAGGTTTCTGATTCATAAATCAGAAATACCTGACATGTCAGAAGGCACTATGATAGAATCAAGGAATGCAATATTCTTTGAAAATGTCTTTTCTAATAAATAGAAGATGATGTGAGACATGAAAATAAGAGATCTCACATCGAAACAGAAGTTGTTAGTTCTTCAACTCAAGAGCAAGAAGAACCGAGACGCAGCAAAAGAGCAAAGATTGCAAACACTTATGGTCCTGACTTTATTACTTATGTAATTGAAGCTGGACCTAAGTATATCAAGGAAGCTCTGTTAAGACCAGATGCACCATTCTGGCAAGAAGCTATTAATAGCGAAATTGATTATATTCTGCAGAACAATATGTGGGAGTTGGTTGATCTCCTTAGAGGTTGCAAGACCTTAAGATGCAAGTGGATCCTTAGAAGAAAATACAAAGCAGATGGATCAATTGACAAGTATAAATCTCGTTTGGTAGCAAAGGGCTTTAGACAAAAAGAAGGGTATGATTTCTTTGATACCTATTCCCCAGTTACGAGGATTACATCCATTCGTGTGTTAATTGCGATTGCTGCCTTGCACAATCTCAAGATTCATCAAATGGATGTTAAGACTGCGTTCTTAAATGGGGAATTAGTTGAAGAAATATATATGGATCAACCTGAAGGGTTTATTGCACCTGGCAATGAGAAAAAGGTGTGTAGACTTGTTCGATCACTGTATGGACTTAAGCAAGCTCCAAAGCAGTGGCATCTGAAGTTTGATGAAACCATGCTATCCAATGGTTTCAAGATAAACGAATGTGACAAATGTGTATATGTGAGAAATACACCAAAAGGATTTGTCATTATGTGGACGACATGCTGATCATGGGCAGTAACAATGCCATGATCATGGAAATAAAGAGCATGTTAAAACGCAGTTTTGATATGAAAGAAATGAGATTGGCTGATGTGATTCTAGGAATCAAGATCGAGAGAAAGACTAATGGAATCTCTTTGACACAATCTCACTATGTAGAGAGTGTGTTAAAGAAGTTCAATGCCTTTAATGATCCACCTGCCAAGACGCCCATGGAGCTCAATGTACACTTGAGTAAGAATCGAGGCGATCCGGTTGCACAGCTTAAATATGCAAGAATCATAGGAAGTGTGATGTATATTACAAATTGTACACGCCCAGATCTTGCCTGTTCAGTGAACAAGTTGAGTAGATTCACTAGCAATCCAAATAAAGAGCACTGGAAGGCTCTTAGAAGGGTCCCTAGGTACTTAAAGTACACTATTGACTATAGGCTTCACTACACAAGGTTTCCGGTGGTACTTGAAGGGTATAGTGACGCCAATTGGATCTCTGACACGAATGAGTCATTTTCCACTAGTGGATATGTGTTCACTATTGGAGGTGCTGCCGTATCGTGGAGATCAACGAAACAGACTTGTATTGCCCGGTCCACGATGGAATCAGAATTCATAGCTTTGGATAAAGCTGGTGAAGAAGCCGAGTGGCTTCGAAACTTCCTCGAGGACATTCCATGTTGGAACAAACCCGTGCCTACTGTGATGGTACACTGTGACTGTCGAGCCACCATTGGTAGGGCTTTGAACGACATGTATAACGGAAAGTTGAGACACATACGTCGTCGACATAATTCTGTTAGACATCTGATCTCGAGTGGTGTGATGTCAATTGACTATGTAAGGTCAAAAGATAATATAGCGGATCTGCTTACGAAAGAAATAAACCGAGATCAGATGAATAAGTTGCTAGAAGGAATGAGTTTAAAACCCACAAAGTAACAGCTGAAACAGTTGTAACCCAACCATGTTGACTGGAGATCCCAAGAACTTGGTTCAATGGGAAAACTAAGCTGTGAATGTTGAGTTGGAACACTTGGTTATTCAAACCATTCCTTAGAAAAGCACAACACCAAGTGTTGTCCCGTAAGATTTGTGGTAAGGCTAAGTCTGTGACTTTTAATGGTTCCCAAAGACCTCCGGGAGGTAGAGTATTGCGGGATACTCAATATGGGAGTCCACATATATAAGTGAGAAGTGGGGCCGCTTCACAAATAGCACTTATGAACTCAAATGGTGTCCATGGCCGAAATGGACAAAAACGTGAGAACGAAACACGTTTGAGACGTTGTTGTGTCAGCACCTTTGTTTAAGTGCACACTAAGGAGGAATAGTTTAAGGCATCAAGTCCATTAGGCCGCCAGTGTACTCGATAGTGTTTGACTACGGAAGGTTCAAGGTCACAAGCCACCTTTCTGGATGCAATAGTGTCTCAATCGAACTGGATTGCGAGTCTGCATGATTATAGGTGGTAATTTCCACTCATGTGGGGGATTGTTGGAGAAATTGGGTTTTTATTCGTTTTCTTAATATTTTATTGATTATTAATTAATCAATTATTTGAGGGCATGAATATTTAATTTCCGAGGAATTAAATGTTATAGGATCGTTCTACTCTCGGAGTAGATGATCGTAGTATATTTAAAATCTCAAAACCGAATTTCGGTGAGTGAGAAATTAATGTATGAATATTAAGACGAAGTGATGCGTTGGGATTAGTGTTAATAACTATCACACATTGATAAATGTGAGAATTAATCTCCCCCTTATTAATATGAGTTAGTTAAGAGAGTTCAAATTGTAGTGACTATTGAACCATTCAATTAGCCACACGCGCGCGCGCGCCGCCCGCCCGTCCGGCCGTGCCGCGCCGGGTCCGGGGTCCTGGGCCTTGGCCTTGGATCTTGGCAATTGGACTTTGGGTTTGGGTTTGGGGCCCATCTATATTTTTAGAGCTCTAAAGTTTTGGGCCTTAACCCATACGAAATTAGAGTTGCGAGTCCAGCCCAACTTTCGAATTTGAAACATCAATGTCATAACTTGGAAGTTACGGCATAAGGGAAGTTACCATTCCCGAAACCGCAGTCTTAATACCTTGGAGGTTACAGAAATGGCAGTTACCATTCCTGCCATAAACTCTAGTCATGTGGTGGCAATTACTGCCATAAATGCCCGTCTGCCCCCTACCTGAGTGACACTACCTATAAATAGGAGTGCATCATTTTGGAAAACACACCTTTTGCAAAACACCTAGCACTCGAATTTTTCCAGCAAACTTGCATTCTGTTTTCTGCATTCTGCATAACATTTAGAGTGAAGTCTAGGGGTGAAAACGGATCGGATACGGACGGATAGTGCTTATACCGTATCCTAAACCATATTTTTTTCTCGAATTCGGAGTCGGATACGGAAAAGCCGGATTCGGATATGAATTCGGAATATTCGGTATACGGATACGGAACGAATATCGGACGAATCCGGACCGGATTCGAATAACTATAATCGGATAATATATTTCAAATGGAAATCATCAAAATGTGATTGAAACACATAAAAAATCAACAAACATGAAATCATCAAAATATATCCTTCGTAAATTGGTTGAATGAAAACTTAAGAGGGACAGGGAAGAACATAGTTATTGAATAATGAACATCAAATGGAGGCCTCAACTCTCGGATCCACATCAATCCTCATCACTGCCATTTCTTCTTCAACCTATATTTTTTTTGTATAAGCAGTTAGTATTTCAAGTTTGCAACTAACATGAAAACCAATTATAATTTAAGAAGTAATAATGATAAACCTCATCCCCCATATTTGCAACAAGTGTTTCCAAAACTTCAAGATCAGCAACAATGGATCCAATATTTTTTTGAGAACCAGAAATTTTTATAAGAAAATGTATAAGAGGATTATAGATACATAATTATAATATAAAATGACAAGAAGTTAAAAAAATAACCTTGTTTGGATGCAGCTATCCAATCCTTAGTACAAACTAGTGCTTCTACCATATCAGGATCCAAACGACTACGAAATGGATCTATAACATGACCACCGGCACTGAATGCAGATTCAGAAGCAACAGTTGACACTTGTATGGCTAACACATCACGAGCAAGTCGTGAGAGAATAGGGTATTCCTGTTGATGACCCTTCCACCAAGACAAAATATCAAAATTTTCAGATTTAGGCACCTTTAACGGAGGTTCTGCCGTGTATTTTTCCAAGTCATTTGTTGTTGCACCAGCCCCCTCACTGTCGTATAAGTAACTCTCAAATTCATCGTTGTCTTTTTCCATAAATATAGAACTTACTTCACAAGTTTCACCATGACTAGCAACAATAATAGAGCTCTTTGTGACATTCAATGCATCACAAGCATACTGTTGATATAGTTGTCTCACAATCTTCATTATCTTATCCGTTTCAGCTTCATATGCGAGCTCACCATGAAACTTTTTCATGAAATATTCTATGATCCTTTTCTTGAATCTAGGATCAAGAAAACTAGCCACAGCAAGAGCAACATTTGACTTCTTCCAATACTTATCAAACTTGACAGACATGGGCATTGCCATTGTCTTAATGGTGATATCATCTCTAACAAGCAACTCTCCTAGAAAAAGCTTAATCTCACAAAAGTTCCGATAAAACAGATTTGCAGTCGGATACAACGTGCCAGACAAAAGCTCAGTAATATCATTGAATTTCTTCAAGCATTTGCAAAGAGATAAAGTTTTATCCCATTCTTCATTTGATGGTGCAATCTTCTAATACCTGTGGCGCTCCAAGACAAGAAGCCTATGAAAAACATTCTTGTAATATAAAGCATCCATCAACATGTGATAGGTGGAGTTCCACCTTGTAGCTACATCTAGTGCAACACCTTTCTTTATATCCAATTGACATT
The DNA here is from genome assembly GCA_963675135.1 of Galeopsis tetrahit. Taxonomy (NCBI): domain Eukaryota; kingdom Viridiplantae; phylum Streptophyta; class Magnoliopsida; order Lamiales; family Lamiaceae; genus Galeopsis; species Galeopsis tetrahit. Next base: position 83,852,869 of record OY776120.1, read on the forward strand.
CGGTTGCACACTTCATAAACTCCTCCCACTGTGATGGAGAGCTCCTTATAGCTACAACAAAAGCACGAATATTCTTGATTGCACTTGCAATTACAGTAAGACCGTCTCTAGCAACAAGATTGAGTATGTGATTAGCACATCTCACGTGAAAGAAAATACCATCACAAATGAGGGGGCATATTTTTCCAAGCCCAGAAATAACATCTTTAACAAAAACGTCATTTGCAGATGCATTATCAAGAGTTAGAGAAAATAACTTCTTCTCAATAAACCATCTCACAACACTAGCAATGAATGCTTCCGACAACTTAGCACATATATGTCGTCCTCCTAAATGCACGAATTTGATGATTCTCTTTTGAATGTGCCAATCTTCATCAATCCAGTGTACAGTGACACACATATATCCTTTGTTTTGATTTGATGTCCACATGTCCATAGTTGTGCTAAAGCGACATTTCACGGTTTTGAAATATTCATAGAGTTTTTCCTTTTCTTGTGTAAAGATCTCCATTAGTTCTTTCCTAACGGTGATGCGGCTCTTCATTGGAAAACTTGGACGTAAAGACTTGATGAACTCAACAAAGTATTCATGCTCAACTATATTGAAAGGATACTCATGCATCATTATTGCTATATAAAATTTTCTCAAGCTAGCTTCTTGATCGTACCTATAAGGTTCAACAGTTGTGACATTGTCTTTCTTTTCCACTTTCAGTAGTTGTTGACCCGGTAAAATATTGTGTTTGTTCTTCAAGTGGTTCCATAATGCTTTTGTTCCATTTGTACTCTCACCTCTAGCTTTGTGTTTGCATTTACTGCAGTGTGCCCAAACTATCTCAGTATTCTTGCCATCCTCCTCAATGGTTTCCTTGGCCCTAACAAAGTGCTTCCAAACCTCCGATGTAGTCTTATTTTGTTTCTTTGCTTGAGGCTTGTCATGCACTTCTTTATCTATTGCATCAACATCAATAGGATTTTCTGCTGTAGATGATACAGCCACACTTCCAAAAGAATATTCTTGAATTAATGAGAAATAATATGAAACAAAGCAGAAAAATTATTGAGTTCTTGAATTAATTTAGATTAAATTAAAGTGGAGATCTAACCTAATTTCTTGGATGGATGTGCTAGGTTTGGGAAGGACATTCAGAGGCTGTGAATAGACGGCGACGGACATCTCACCGACGGCAAGGTTGATCGGCGACGGTGGATCTCCTTCCATTTGCCCAATCTGATTCACAGTTCGCCCAATTATAGCAACATAATAATTATAATAAAGAGAGAGAGATCCAAGAATCCCTATGCTCAAAACTCATAAAAAGTAATCTTAATGCAGAATGCTTAAGTAGGTAACTTGCTCAAAATCTAAAGATATACATCTTCAGATAGCAAAACAGATTCTCTTATCATTAATTAAATAACCAAAAAAGCTCAAAAAAACAACCAATATTTTATCTCCAATTTTAGCATTAACAAGCATCATTAAAGGATCTTGGATTGTACCAGAACGACGGGGGTCGGGGGCTGGGGGTGCAGCCGTGCAGGGGCCAAAAAGGGAAGGGAATGAGGAGTGGGCGGCGGACGCTGGGGGTGAGGGTTTAGGCTTTTTAGTTTTTAATAAGGCCCAATAATGTTATAAGTTATAATAGAGCTTTAATAAAATTAATATAAAATATAAAATAAAATATATTAAAAAATCCGGGTATCCGGATTTATTATCCGGATAATATCCGATAAAATATGGGAAAACTCGAATACGGTCAGATATTATGCTTTCCGAATCCGAAGTCAACTATCCGTATCCGCCCGGATACTAAATTTTTATACCGAATTCGTATCCGACCAGATACGGTTCCGGATCGGTCGGAAAATATCCAATCCGTTTTCACCCCTAGTGCATTCCAGTTCAAACGTGTATTCAGTTCGTCGGAGCTTTGTACGCTGCGGTGTTGCTCGTGCAAAGACGGAGCCGTTTTACCTTTCGAAGCAACTCGTCACTCCGTGAACACTAGCCGGGACGTGTTTGTTTTACGGGAAAAGGTATCACCTTGACTTGGCTCTTTTCCTTAACTTTTCTGTCTCTCTACAGTGCTGTTTCTTCTCTTTCTGGACCTGCCATTCCAAGAAGCTGCTCAAAGAAGAAAGCTGCCTCTTTTGGAAAGTTGAAGATTTCGAAGACATTGTAATTTTCTTTACTGTCTTTTAATTTTCGTCTAAAGTATTTTGTAAGCCATTGTTGGTATTCTATAAACCAACAAGATTCTCACTTCGAAGTAAGAACAACGTTGGTCTTACAAAACTCATTGCCCACCACACCTCAGAACTTATAATATAAGTTCAGGTTAAAATTGTCTGGGCATGATAGAAAAAGATTAAATTATCTACACCAGACACTAGGGAGGGACACTCTGTTCCCATGGAATCACACTGAAATCTCATTCTACATTGTTATTAGCACACACACACAAAAAAAAAAAAAAATTAAAATACTCCAAAAAACTGCATGGTTCAAAACGTTAGGGCTGGTCACCCACACACCCGTCACATTTTTTAATTTCAAAATTATGCTTGTCCTTTTCTTGGCCCAAGTTGTTTGATGAATTGAAATCCCCGACTTGCAACCAAAACACCTTAGCACGTTACTGGCAGTGTGCATCATCGACCACGAGTCACTTTGCCAACTCCCTCTTAGCCTCTGACAGAGCATGCACTGAGACCGGGTCTGTTTCATCCCGTAGTCGGAGGGTACAACGCTCTAAATCCTTCTTATTTTACCTAAAAGTCATTGTAATGTGATTCCCCTACATACATAGAGTATTCGCCGTCATATTTAAACGGGGGATGACGAACAAATCGCGAAAACTCACCCAACATTTCACTATAACAGATCGAAGATCCGACTCCTTCAACCATTTATTCTCGAAACGAAATTAAATATGTCTTCTCACATGGACCACAAGGTCGGTATCCACCATGATGGGGTTATGATAAAAAAATTGGTGCCACTAAATTTACGAGCTTCACATCAGGGAATAAATCATTCCACTACTATAACACAATCAAACCTCCCCTCTAGAGTTGTGGGGGTACTCTTACACCTCCACCATGCAAACTGATAATCATCTTAAGGGAGGTCATCTAGTCTACAGTTCAAAATTGCATCACAAAATCCTTGAAACAATCAATTTGGATGCTCTACCAAACCCTACGTATTTTCTGATCGCAAAATGTCGTTAAAGTCTCTAATGCATAATCACGGTAAATTATATACAACAACCAAGTTGCGAAGTAAAGCCTAAGACCGAGTTCGATGATTTATATTCTAAAAACTATAATAATCTGCAATTCGCCAATATCTGTTATTTTCATTGATAATCATATTTATGTGGATATTCAAAAGACTCAACATTATAGTTTAAAAAATCTCATTAGAAAACAAATATACCCCCACACATACCAATACTATTAACTTGAAATCTAATCTTAACTCGAACTTCATCAATTCTAGAAGCCCCCGCAAGAGTTTCAAAAATAAATACAATATTGGGCTTGTGAACTTGTGAAAGTTCACAAAGAGTCGGAACCGTAACGAGATTGCCCAATCCCTACAGTTCCAACTTAAAATAATCATGACAATATATCTTAAATTTATTATTTTTTTAATCCAAATTTATATTTTTGTTGAAGACTCAATTCTAATAAAATCAAATTTATTTATCTCAATATCCTATAAAAGTTTCATATTTTTTTATGTGTAAAAAAAACACACACACACAACGATAATTAATCTCGCACGTGGATTCGACAATCACATGCTGGATTATAGCTGCACTTCTCGTTTCCAAAAGACTTTGATACCTGCAAAAACACCCCCCAAGAGATCTACTATCACAAGTCAATATTCTTGTTTATCAAGAATAACTTAGGTGTTTTTCAAGTTATATCAGTGCGCCGGAAAGTATGTCGAAGAAAGCTCCCATATTATCACAAGTCAATATTCTTGTTTATCAAGGATAACTCAGGTGTATTTCAAGTTATATCAGTGCGCTGGAAAGTATGTCAGGGAACTTTACGGTGGGTGCGGTGCGTGTATCAGAGTGTTAAGTATGTGTTAATTGCATAAGTTATCTGAAACGGTATGCGTAAACGTATAAATAGCGTACCTTTGGGGAAGAGTTATCCACTTCCCCTTTTCTCTCAACTGTCTAAGTGGGCTGGAGTACAAGGCTTATCTTCACAAAAGGGGGACGAGTGCGATATCTTCGCAAATCCCTTATCCGCATTATGGCGTCAAAGCTTTGTGCGCAAGTCTCGCGGTTTAAATCTCTAGGACCGGGAGGTGCTCGATCCCCTCCAGGTTAGTACTCCGAGAATTCAGGTTCAAGCCCAACAACCCACCTAGGAAGGTGGAATACTTATGACTCATTCCTCTCAAGGCCGATTCTCATCATTATTTGGCTAATTTATCTCAATTCTTATTCATTTAGGCTCAAGTTGGGCCCAATTCAATATCACAAATGTCCATCAATAATTATTAGCATAATAATCAAGACAAATAAATGAATAATCATATAATTATATCCAAACCTCGTTAGACATAACTCGTCCGGACGCTACGTGTCATTTTTTCATAGGATGACACATTTTGTCCACATCACTTTTCATTTTTAGTTTGTCTTACAAAAGTTTGCACACCTCGTAATAAAAACAATCCTTACAATCATCACCCCTCATAATATATACATATTTAACATTCATATCATTATTTCTTGAGCCCATATAACAACAATATATACTCCATTAGTCCCATAATATTTGCACCACTTTATGGACACACAAACTAAGAAAAATGTGTAATGAGTTGAGTGTTGATGGATAATTTTGTAAACTTTTATGAACAAAGTAAAGTAAATGATTGGATTGAGGGTAAAAGTAATGACATTTTGTGTAAATATGTAAATATTGTGAGAATGAAGTTTATGAAAAAGTTTTTTTTTTTTTGAAACGAAGGAATAAAGAGAAAAAGTGAAGACAATTATGAAACATATATTACACTTCTTAAAATTACGCAATCAAGATTTACTGCAAACTTTAACTGAACGAGGGAAGAGAGTATGATTTTTTTTTTTGTTCTGACTTCATCTAAATAATTACTCCATTCGTCCCATGATTATTTGTACACAATTTTTATCGGGACGTCCTAAAATTATTTGCACACTATTAATATGAAAATACTCCATACAATTAATACCCTTCCAACATCATTTTATTTTCAAAATTGCTACTTTTTGTTTATATACATTTTATTTGACACCTCATCAAATCACCTAAAATACCCTCCCTTTATTTTACATCATCAATTACTAAATTATACTCCCCCCGTCTCACCCTCACAATAATTTTCACACTTTCATTTTTAGACGTCCCACAATAACTTTCACACTTTTAAAATGGAAAACCCTTTATAAACTCCACACTCATAATATTATCAATTTTACATAAATGTCACTACTTTTTCTTTATACATACATAAAAGTCAACTAATTTATTTAATTTATACATAAAAATTTATAAAATTATCCATTAAAATTTCACTTATTATTACATTTTTTTATTATATGTGTGCCCATCAACCTATAAAAGTTAACATGGAATTGGAGAGTAATTATTTTCTTAAAAAATTGTGTCTGTGCAAATAACGTTGAGATGGAGGGAGTAATTATTTATTGATACGTGTCAAAATTATGAGAGGACTCTACATACTTTCCAATATATGGATGGAAAAGGGTGATATTTGGATACCCAAAACAAAAATTGGGTTCAATAATTTTCTTCTACTGCGAAAAAAGAAAAAAGTGGAGTGGACTTTGAATAATTTAATATGAAATAATAGTTTTTGGTAGTAAACCCCACACGCAATTTCAGACTGGCAGACACCACCTGCTCTCCTCTCCTCTGCAACACTCTTCCCATCATTCAAAGCGCGTCTTCTTTCCCCGTAAGTCCTTACTTCTCTCTCTCTCTCTACATATCCTCGTCTTTTTCTTTTTTTGCATTTTTTAATTTGTAACGTCCCCCCTTTGTTGCTCGATTTCGGTTTCTCGCGATGTTATCGATGTTCGAGGTATGATTTTATTCGATTTCATTTTCATCCTTGTATTGTAGAGTAGTTCTTGTGTTTTGCCGTCTGATTGTTTTCTTTATAGTCAAAACTAGGGTTTGTAAATCGCGATTCATGTGGTGAATTTAGGGTTATGATATGTCCCCTTCCCCCTCTGAACCTTTTTTTTGTTCATTTGAATATTGCTAATCTGATTTCTTTCGAGATCTGGTGTGAATGATTCCATGCTTTAGTGTTTGTAATACACGTTGTCTCTGGAAATTAGGTGCGCTCTATTTTAATTAGGGGTTGGTTCCCCTTTGATTTCAAATTCCGTCGCCATGTGATCTTTGTGCATTTCTGTGAATAAGAAGAGCATTATGGATCTATCTGATTGTTGTTTGATATTTCGTATTTGTGCAGTGACAAGAACTTGATTCTCTTTGCGCGTGTCCCGTGCTCTTCTCCAATCCAATATTTGTATATTAGTTTAATACAGTAATAATACTAGATGGAGGTTAAACTCTGGAATGACAAGCGCGAAAGAGAGATGTATGATAATTTTGCTGAACTGTTTGCTATAATAAAAGCAACAGAGAAGCTGGAGAAAGCCTATGTTCGCGATATAATCTCCCCAGCAGAATACGAGGTTGAATGCCAGAAGCTGATTGCCCATTTCAAAACTCTGTCTTCCTCATTGAAAGACATTGTTCCAAGTATTGAGCGGTTTCACGATACATACAAGATGGATTGTCCTGCTGCCCTCAACCGCCTTGTCACATCCGGGGTTCCCGCCACTGTCGAGCACAGAGCAGCTGCCTCCACGACATCTACTACATCAGCCGCCATTGTGGCCGAATGCGTGCAGAATTTTATTACAGCTATGGATTCTTTGAAACTTAACATGGTTGCTGTTGATCAGGTTCACCCCGTGTTGTCTGATTTGTCAGCTTCTCTCAATAAGCTGTCGATATTGCCAGCTGATTTTGAGGGGAAGACGAAGATGAGGGATTGGATTGCCCGGCTGGCCAAAATGGGAGCTGCTGATGAGCTTACGGAACAGCAGGCTCGACAGCTGCACTTCGACTTGGAATCATCTTACAACTCGTTTATGGCTGCCTTACCTACTTCAGGGACATAGTTGGTTGGATGAGGCAAGGCTGTGTACATATATTTTCTGTCTACAACCATTTAAGTATGTATTTTGTAACTGCTGGTTGGAACAAGTATTTTCCAGCGATGCTTTGATCTTATTTTGTGCTTTTAAGAGTGGAGGATTTTTGAAATGTGTCTTTGTCTAATGGAATACATCCTCTTAGTTGAATACCTGCAGTTGATGCAATTCGTTTCTTATCAGTACAAGTGTTCACTATGCTCTGGGATTTGCTTGACTTTTAACTACAGTTCAAACATGTTTTGTTATTTTCATCTATTCTTGCAGTTTGCTTCTCGCTAGGCTATGAGTCTGTTTGAGCTATGCTTTGTGAATTCTGGCAACTTTTGATGTAGTTCAAACACGTTTAGTCGTCTTCATTTTGATGATGCTCTGGTATTGTTGAAGTGAGGGTCTATATGCTACTTTCGTTCCTGCCGAAATATCACAATTTTGTGAATTCTGGAAACTTTTGATTTCAATTTTTTTTTTCGAATTGAGCACGAATAGTTCACGAGTTGGCTCGACTCAGTTAAATCCCTGTATAGAACTTACACCCCTGTATAGAATCCCCTTTTTCTTCTGCAAAACTTTGTTGATATTTCGGCAGGAACGAAAGTAGCATATAGACCCTGTACACTCCCGTCAACAACGATTTGTTGACGAAAGTGTATATGGTCGACACTGATTAATCGAAAAAAAAAATCGACTATTTAATGTTGACCAAATACACCCTCATCGACAAAAATTTGTCGACGAGGGTGTATTTGGTCGACATTAAGCTGTCAAAAAAAAAAAAAGGTTTATGCAGAACCCTAATAAAAAAAACGCGGCGGAATGGGGTGGGGTGGCTAGCATCTTGGACAAGGAGGCGACGACGAGGTTGATTGGGAGTGGGAGAAGGAGGCCGCTGGACGGAGGAAGGGGGGTCGACAAAAATACATAAAAAATGGGGGAGAGGATGGGCCGCGACGACGGGGGAGGCCGGACGGGGGTGTGGGGGGGAGGGGGAGGGGGCGCGACGGAGGCCGACTGTCGACGACTGGTGTGGGGTAGGGGGCGACGGCCTAGAACACAGAAAAAAAAAAAAGAAATAAAAGAGAGAAAGAGAGGGAGGGAGGGAAGAGAGAAGAGAAAATGGAGAGGGGAGTCGGCGGCAGTCGGCGTTGATCGGGGTGGGGGCGACAGCAAATGGAAGAAAAATTGGGTAGGGGTGGGGAAGAGGAAGGGGATAAATTAGGGTTTTGGGTGTGTGTGTTTAGTAAATAGTTTTTTTGAGATAAAAGGGCATTTCGGACAATTTGAGAAGAGGTGCATCTATCTTGACAAATTTTAGGAGGGAGGGAGGGAGGTGCATCAATCGGGGATGTGTTCTAAACTGGATTGGAGGTGTAAATAGTCAGCCCCATTGGAATGGCCTACAGTTGTATTTTTAGCCCATAACAATTGTGGACGCCCAAGTCTTTTCCATTACATTCTTGAAGGGTACGGCTATCTGCACCTCCAGCTTTCTTAACTGCACTCCCTTTCAATTTATTAATTTAATAATAATATTAAAACTTAAAATACCCTTTAAGTAAAATACCATTATTAAATGTACTCCACTTCTAACTACACTCCTCTCTCAACATTTAAACTATAATTCCCGTCAAAAAAAAAAAAAAACATTTAAACTATAATCATAATTGTAGCAGCCGCCACCACCACTTTCGATGGCCAACTTCATCCAAACAAAAAAAAAATCTCAAAGAAAAAAAAAACTTAGAAATCTCATTTTTTTTAAAATCGATGAACTATGATCGAACATATACACTTTCTTCGACAAATTATTGTGGACAAGAGTATATATTTTCGATCAATTATTGTTGAAATAAAAAACCATTTAATATTTTTTTTTACAATAGTTGGTTGAAAATATACACTCTTATCATCGACGGAAATGTATATATTTGACCCTGATTTTTCAAAAAATTTAAAAAAGAAAGAAAAAGAAAACATACCTACCTGTGTGCGCACTGCGCCTCTGCTTGGTGGGGATGGGGAAAGGGAGTTGATTTTTCTTTTAATTTCAGCACGAGATGGGCAGACTGGGATGGGGAGGGAGGGCGACACTGGTGATTGGGGTAGGAGGTGAGAAAAGAAAAAAAAATAGTTTTAGGGTTTGTATTTTTTTTAATTTTAAAAGAGATAAAATAGAATTTTAGTGTGGAGTGTGTTTAGTAAAGAAATTTTATAGAAAAATGGTAATTTGAACCATTTATAGAGAGTGCATCTAACATTCTTTTATTTTGGAGGAGTGCTGTTATAAGAAAGCTGGAGGTGCAGATAGACGTACCCATTCTTGAAACCCAAATACAAACAAAATCTAAGTTCAATTTAAAAAAGGGCCAAGTCTTTTAATTCACATAAACCCTAATAATTCTAATCAGGGGCGGAGCCACACTGGGGCCAGGGGCCTAGTGGCCCCCACCAATTTTTTCTTTTTATATATGTATTCCATTTGTCCCATAATTATTTGTACATTTTTTTTATTGGGACGTCAAATGATTATTTGCACACTCTTAATATGGAAACACTCAACAAAATTAATACCCTCCCAACATCATTTTATTTTCAAAATTGTCACTCATTTTTTGTATACATTTTTTACACCTCACCAAATCACCCAAAATATTCATACTTTAAAAATTGTGCCGATCAAATCGTGCAAATAATAGAATATTGGAACAAATTAATGTATTAATTAAAAGACATTTACAATCGAAGAAATAAAATGTTTTTTGAATTTAATATTTTAGTAATTTTTAAATTGTTTCGCTTAATTTTGAATCGAACTATCAAATTAAAACTTCAAAACAAAATAAAAGTTAGCTTGTTCAATTTAATTTAATGAAATTTATTAACAATTTTATCATGTAAAAATTTGATAAGTATAATAAGTACATATTATTTTATTTTTAAAGTAATGTAACTAATGTTAATTGGGGCCCCCCTATCGAGATTTTCGGGCTCCGTCACTGATTCTAATGATGTGTGTTTGTTTTAAATTTTTTAGTAAGGTATTATTTAACCGAATGTTATAGAATTTATAAGTGTTTACATAAAATTTATATGTATTTATATAGAGTTTAAGTATTTATATAATTGAATTATATAAAATTTAAAAGTATTTATAGTGTAGACTTTAAAAATTCGAATTCTAAAATAAAATAAAATCAAAGTTAGATTTCAAAATTTCAAATTTCAAATTTCAAAACTAGCATACCCTACAATAGTGTTTATTACGTTTTTTTTTTCTCTTCTGTATTGTTTAGTTTTTGGATTCCAAAATCCAATATTCATCCATACATAAAAATGCACCCACTCTCTTACGCACTTACTTCGAAATAAAATTTATCAAATTATAGTAATAACTAGTGTAAGATCTGCAGAATTGAAATACATGGAGTATAATATATTTTAATTTATTAATTAAAAATATAATATTTGAAACATGTATAAATTTATTATTTTATTAAAAAATAAAAACATAAAATTGCATAACAATTGCTATCATATATATATATATATATATAATAATAATAATAGAATAGAGAATTATAATTTTATTTATAGAAGAAATTAATATACAAAATTACAAATAGTACAATATAATATTATTGAAGGATATAATTTTTTAATGAATCAACAAAACTTATATTTATAAAACATGGTTACAAAATTAATGGGTTAAACTTATACTTATGTGCACCTTTAGCTCATTAAAATAAATTGTATATTTCTAAGGTGCTTAACTGCTTATTATGCGTTCCTTAACTGGACTAGATATTGAAATTGATAGTATATGGACAACATTTTCATGCAAAAAAATATTACTATAAAAATGTTAGATAAATTGACTAAAAAATGTGATTTAGTTAAACTTTACTATATATTCTTTGAAAATTACTTTAAAAAATGTAAATGATTTATCCTCTAAACAAATCTTTTAGAACACTACAAAAAACGCGCGTCATAGGGACGGACAAATGCCGACGGATTATAGTCCGTCGGCATTTCCGACGGATATGCTGATGGAATGCCGACGGATTGGAAAGTCAACATCAATGCTGACGGATTTCCGTTCCGTCAGCATTTACCGAGGGAAAATGCTGACGGATGTTTTGAAATATGTATGCCGACGGAAATGCCGACGGATAATCCGTCGGCATCTGACCCGTTGAATCCGCACCGCCTCGTTTTCCAATAAGGTAACCGTTGGCATTAAAAGTGGGCGGTTACCGAGGGAAATGCCGACGGAATATCCGTCGGTATTTGTTTTTATATAAGGGCCTCGATGATCAGAATGCGTTTTAGAAAAAAAAAAGGGAGTGCGTGAGTGAGGATTCGGTGGGGAAGACGAAGACGAGGACGAGGACGAGGCTATTGAAGCAAATTTCTCCGATTACTTGATACGGTACGTTTTCTTAATTAGTTCTATTACTTAGTTTTAATACTTATATATGTTTATGCATGAATATATGTAAATATGAATAATTTAATGTTGATTTGCATGTTATATTGATTTAGTTAGTTGTTAAAATATTAGGATCATGTTAGTACGTATGTTAGTTAATTTAATTTGTTGATTAAGAATAATTTTGATAGAGTAGTTTTTTAAGGTTAATTAATTAATTAATTGTTATATGTATACATTAATTAATTGTTATATAGTTAATTACTAGTTTAATTTAATGGTGTAATTTTGATATAGAATATTTTTAATGTAGGTAGTGCATGTTTCAATCAATTGTTTAAATTAGTTTAGATATAGTGGTTCGACCGTTGGATCACGTTGTAATTAGGAATATGTTGATTAAATTAGGAATACGCTATATTAGTAAAAATTTTAAATTAGGAATATGTTCATTAAATTGATAATTATTGACCCAATTAGAAAATTATTATTTTAATTAGTTTTAGGTTTGTTAATTTAGGAATATATATGTTCAATTTTTTATTATTGATTAAGTTAGGTAGAAAAATAATAATTAGAAAAATAATAATTAAATTAGGTTATTGTTGATTAAATTAGGAATATGTTGATTAATTAAATTAGGAATATGCTATATTAGTAAAAAATTTAAATTAGGAATATGTTCATTAAATTGATAATTAGAAAACTCCAATTAGAAAAATATTATTTTAATTATGTTTAGATTTGTTAATTTAGGAATATGTTAATTTAGAAATATTTTTAATGTAGGTGATGCATGTTTCAATCAATTGTTTAAATTATTAGTTAATTAGATGGTTCGACGGTGGTATCACGTTGTAATTAGGTTATATATATATTGTTTTGATTTAAATTAGGAATATGTTGATTAAATTAGTAATTGATTAAATTAGGAATATGCTATATTAGTAAAATTTTTAAATTAGCAATATGTTCATTAAATTGATAATTAGTAAAATTATGTATTTTTTATTGATTGAAACAGATGAGTGAACAAGTACCGAATCAGGGTTCTGGTTCACGTAGGTCGTCATTTTTGTCACGTCGTTCAAGGAGGTCTCGGGATGAATCAGTACCTGTGATGGCTCCTCCTCCTCCTCCTGTGGCAGTGTCGCCGCCGCCGCCGACTACGATGTCGGTTGGTTCATCATCCTCTTCTCGTCAGCATCCTGTTCGAGACCAAAGGCAACCCATTGAAATCATTTCAGGAAGGTAAGTCAATAATTCTAATGTTTAACAGTATTCAATAACGATTAACTTTATTTATTTATTTATTTATAATGTGTTAGTTTATAAATTTGTTAATAATTTTACAGGTTGGTGCACGGTAATGAGGTGTCCAGGATCTGCACACAAGCCTTTAAGACGTGTAAGATTTCTAAGGGTGCTATCACTTGGTTGACGGTGCCACAATCTAAAAAGGATGAATATTTCGAGGAGTTCCAGGTATATAATTACAATAATTAAAGTTTATTAAATAACTAATTATTCATATTATTTGATAAATATGTTGAATATTTGTATAGAAAAAGGCCCGTTGGGATACGACGATCTTCTCGGACGACGCTATTTACGAGAAGTGGTACGGTGTTTGTTCTACTCGGTACACGAACATGATGTACGACTGGAGAACGGCCTGGCGTGATAAAGACATAAATCTTGTTCTGGGGGTAGAGGATGGTGTTGACCTGTGGGAGTCGTTGGTTGAGAAGTGGTTGGACCCGGCTTACCAAGAGAAGTGTGAGAAAGCTCGGGCCAACCGCAGAACCGACGTTGGAGGCGGGATGGCAGTGCATCGGGGGGAGCTCGGTCCGTCCTCGAGCAATCACTTGCTCTCGTAAGTTTTCATTAATTTTTAAAAATTAAATAATTATAGTTAATTATTTTATATCAGTTATCTAAATTAATTTGTATATGTTTATTTGATACGTAATAGGAGCGGGAGACTGGACGTCCACACACCCACTTGGATCGGATGAGTCTTCTTCATCCGTTTAATGCCGATACACAGACGTCCACCTACGGGCGCACTACTGACCTCCACGTAAGTTTAATTAAATTTATGTATTAATTACATTATATATATATAGATAATTAAATTAATTTTAATTTTTTAATTATGTAGTTGAGCATCCGACAGAGGATTGAAGAGGCCGAGACGCAAACCGCCACGACTACTGCTGAATCCGGAAGCAGCGGTACCCCTCCGGCTGTTGACGTGGACCGGTGTTACCTTGACGTTGCCCCGACCTCCAAGGGAAGGGTCCTTGGCCTTGGTGGGATGAGCAACGCCGTGAGGACACCAAGTGGTCGGTCGGCCCGGAGTGCATCGCAGCCGTTCGTATCCTCCACTGCCGTCCCGGATCCGAACGTCATGGCAACGTTCGAGAACTACTTCCGCCTCTGGAGTGCCAATGCGGGTCGGACGTTGGGGATGTCTGCTGAGCAGATCGAGGCCATCTATCAACAGACGATGGGGCAAGCACCGCCAGCTCCAGCTTCAGGTCCAGCTCCAGCTCTTGATCAAGCTGCAGGTCAAGATGCAGGTCAAGCCGACGGTGACGACGTCAACTTGAATGACGATGTGGACCAATTTTTTAGCAACTATCCTGGCAACTATCCTGGTTGAACAATTTAATTTTGTGTTGAACTAATTTATTTTTCTGTTGAACTTATTTAATTTTCTGTTGAACTTATTTACTTTTCTGTTGAACTTATTTATCTTTATGTATATATTTATCTTTATGTTGAAATATATGTTGAACTATATATTGCAGTTTATTTGTGTAGTTTATTGGTGTATAGATGAAAATAGGGTGCATTCATTTGTTTCATTGAGTACAAAATAATCTCATTTATAGTGCATTCTAGATAGATTTAAACCACTTGAAGGTGGAAGTGAATTTTAGTACAAAATAGCCTCATATAGAGTGCATTATACATATATTTAACCAAACCACTTGAAGGTGGTAGATGCAACCATGACAACTAGCACAATCAAAATAATTTTGTTCACTTTGATTAAATCCTTGATTTCTTCAGCCAAATTCTTGATCTCTGTAACCAATTTCTTCATCTCTTGAGTCATTTTCTTCATGTCTTCAGTTTCTTTGTCACTTTGATTAGATCCTTGATTCTTGTCAACACCACAGTTTTCTAGAGTATCAGCCCATACAAAGAAACCACATCCACCACCACAACCATCACTTAGGGAGTCAGGACAATTATGAAATATCCTCCCTTTACTTCTAGGTTGTTTAGAAGCATATGTACGACATGCCTTTCCACAATAAGAAACAAGGCCTTGCTGAAATCGAATAGAAGATGAAGAAGACATGATATTTCTTTGCAAAATAGAAAAAATCGAATATGGTGTGTGTGAGCTTTGTGTTGCTATATATACAAAAAATTGAATTAATTAATAAAAAAAGACGAAAAAAAAACCCGCCAAATGCCGACGGAATATGTTTTCCGTCGGAATTCGGAATTTGACAATGTTTCTGACTGTATTGGTGCCTGGACCAACGAATCCAAAGGACAAACTGGATGTTTATCTCCAACCTCTTATAAAAGACTTGATCTTCTTATGGGAGAATGGAGTCCAAACATACGATGTTTTTAGAAAGCAGAACTTCACGATGCGTGCTGCTCTTTTATGGACCATTAGCGACTTTCCTGCATATGGTATGTTGTCCGGGTGGAGTACGGCCGGAAAGAAAGCATGTCCGTATTGTATGGAGAATTCTGAAGCTTTCAGTCTCCCGGTGAGTAGAAAAGTTTCATGGTTCGATAATCACCGTAGGTTCTTACCTCAAGGTCACCCGTTTCGAAGAAATAAGAAGAACTTCGTAAATAACAGAGCAGTCACAAACAATCGACCTCCACTTCGAGATGGTATTTTATACATTTATTTAATGATCGAGTACTAAACGTATATTTATCTATTGCTTTTAGTGTCACTTATAATTTACTCTCCGTACAGGACGTAGGTTGTTATACGAGGTTCAGTGGACGGGGTTGAAAAAAAGTACTGAGGAAAATGCAGCGGAACACAACAGAGGAATTAAGGGTGGTTGGAACAAAAGGAGTATTTTTTGGGACTTACCATACTGGAGTTCACTATTGATACGACACAATTTGGATGTGATGCACATTGAAAAGAATGTGTTTGACAATGTGTTCCACACAATCATGAACACGGAAGGCAAGACGAAAGACACTCCAAAGTCTCGGGAGGATTTGGACACTCTTTGTCGCCGTCCAGAGTTGAAAAAGGATGAGCGTACAGGTAAATTTCCAAAGGCTAGCTACACACTGGATAAGCCACAAAAACAAAGATTGTGTAGGTGGATAAAGGAGTTGAACTTTCCGGACGGCTACGTGTCGAACTTGAGTCGATGCGTAGACACAACAACGGGTAAGGTTGCAAGGATGAAGAGTCATGATTGTCATGTATTTATGCAACGCTTGATACCGATTGCGTTCCGAGAACTTCTTCCTCTCAATGTGTGGAGGGCTATCACTGAATTAAGTCTATTTTTTAGAGATTTAACGGCTACAACGATCACGATCGATGATATGATTCGTTTAGATGAAGACATTCCAGTGATTTTGTGTAAGTTGGAACAAATTTTTCCACCTAGCTTCTTTAACTCGATGGAACACTTACCCGTTCACTTAGCGTATGAAGCGAGAATTTGTGGTCCGGTGCAATACAGGTGGATGTATCCATTTGAAAGGTAAAATCTTACTTTTTTTATTTCATTACAATTACACATGCATTCTTATAAGTTATATATATATATATATATATATGTGTGTGTGTGTGTGTATCAGGTATCTCCACAACTTGAAACGCAATGCTAAACAAAAGGCAAACGTTGAAGCATCGATTGTGAATGCTTATTTGAATGAAGAGGTTGGCATGTTTTGTTCTTATTACTTTGAAGACCACGTCAACACAAAGTTAAGAAGTGCTCCACGTAACTTCGGTGGTACATCCGCTGACGATATCAGTGAAGAGGTCGATGGAATGCTCTCCATATTCAAGTCTAAGGGACGACCAATAGGAAAACCCACTGAACGATATTGGGAGACGAACTCGGAGGCGGAAATAGCACAAACGTATGTGTTATTGAATTGTGATGAAGTTCAGCCATACATTGAGTAAGTATTTCATATATAAATCGTCTATTTAAATACCACTTCATTTATGTCATTTAATATTAACCAAGTTTTTGAATGTTGTGAATTAGGATGTACACTCAAGAACTACGACGAGCAGAACCAAACATCTCAGATGCATATATAGATGCTCGTATTCAACGTGAATTTTCCCGATGGTTCGAACGTTATGTGAGTACCATTTAATTAATTATGTTTTACGTAAATAAATTAATATTTATTTTAATTAATTTTAAATTGAGTCGTATAGGGACGGGATAACGCTCTAGACAGTCGATTCTTACGAGATCTCAGCAAGGGACCACTACGTCATGTAAAGACTTACAACGGTTATATTGTGAAGGGCTACAGATTTCATACGTCTGGGTATGCATCGACAAAGGCAACTACCAACAGTGACGTCTGCGTTAGCAGTGCGAATTACAATGCAGATGCAAGTGATTACTTTGGGGTACGGGAAGTCGTCGAAGTAGAATATCCAGGATATCCAGCAAAGACTGTAGTGTTGTTCAAGTGTCATTGGTTTGATTCAGGCCATCTAGGAACAAGAATTCACCCGGAGTACAAGCTCGTTGATGTTAGTTCGAAAAGGACGTATGTTGGGGATGATCCATTTGTATTTGCCCATCAAGTATCTCAAGTATACTACTGCACATATCCGGGAGCTCCACGTGGTTATGAATGGCACGCTGTTTGCAAAGTAAAGGCAAGGTCAATGGTAGAAGTCCCTAAAAAGGACAAAAATACTGAAGATGAATCTCCATTTCAAGCAGAACAAATAGAGACTCCAACTGAAGTTTTTACGGGAGATTTCAATCTGTTTGTACCCTTGACGGCTGCAAATCCCCAATTAATCGAAATTGAAGGTGAAGAGGAGGGGGATGAAGAAGAGGATGAAGAGGAGAATGAAGATGAGGATGAAGAGGACAATGAAGAAGATGAGGATGAGGAGGAGGAGGAGGAGGAGGAGGAGGATGAGGAAGATGATGATGATGAGGAGGAGGATAAGGACGAAGAGGAGGATGAAGACGATGAAGATGAAAATTAATTCAATTAATGTAATGTATTTATTTCTTATTTTATAAAAGTTAATTAATTATTTATCATTTATGTACAAATTATAAAAATTAAATTTACTATAAATATAAGTCACAACCAATATATATATTAATATATGTGGAAGAAATGAATTAGTAGGTCTAGTATATAGTAGGGTTTAGGGTTTTGGTAATTTATTAGGTCTAGTATATAGAAAAAATTGAATTATTTAAAAAAATAAATAAAAAAAATCGCCAAAATGGTGACGGAATTAACTTTCCGTCGATATTTACTTTTTGAAAAATACCGACGGATTATCCGTCGGTATTTATATATGTCTGTCGAAATTCACCATTTGATAAATACCGACGGAATATCCGTCGGTATTTGTACATGCCGACGGAAAATAAGCCCTTATATAAAACCTCAACCTAGGGTTTTCTTTCATTCTTTCCAAACTTTCCTCTTTACAATCCCTACTCCTCTTCTCCAAGCAACTCTTCGGCGACAACTACCTCACCTCAGAATCGGCGACAACTACCTCACCTCAGAATCGGCGACAACTACCTCACCGGCCCTATTCCCGCCACCCTCGGCACTCTAACTAATCTTCCGCGCCGATTTCTCTCCACCGTGAAGCATGGCCGCCGCCCAATCTGTGCTCCTCCGGCGTTTTAATAAGTTGGCCGACTCCGACTCCGACGTAAGTGATTTTGAGTTTAGATTGAAAAATTTTGAACTTCAACATCGATTTTTTTTTTAATTTTTTGGTTGTTTCCTTGAAGTAGACGAAGTCGCCGCCCTTCGCCGGAGACTGGAAGAAGACGAAGCCACCGTCAGTTTCTGGAAGTACGTATTAGATGATGATGATAATGATCAAGTAAGCTACTAATTAATTTGATTTGATTATAATATATTAAAGAAATTGGTTTAATTTGATCAATGTGATTGTACTACTGGTGCAGGTGGATGTGTAATAAAAACAATGCCAATTTCTTCACATTCCCAACATAATATTTCATGTAATATTATTGTTTCATTACATAATATTTTAATTTTTACATAATGACATTTTTTACGAAATTTCTTCACATTCCCAACCTCTCGAAAAATGTAATTCTGGTCGGAAAATGAAATTCTGGTCGGGGCCTCCCCGGCCACGCATATTTTTTTTATTAATATTTTGTTTTACTGACGGATATTCCGTCGATATGTGAATTTCGAAATCATATTTTTTTTATTAATATTTTGTTTTACTGACGGATATTCCGTCGGTCAAATGCCGACGGATATTCCGTCGGTCAAATGCCGACGGATATTCCGTCGATATGTGAATTTCGATTATTCAAAAATTAATTTCTTTTATAATTATTTTAATTCATTCTAATTTCTTTTATAATTATTTTAATTCATTCTTTCCGACGGAATTACCGACGGAATGTTGACCCGGTATGTTAAACGGGTTGTCCGGAATACCGACGGACATTCCGTCGGAAAAAGATGACGGCCATTTTCCCTCGGTATTTCCGTCGGCAAAAAAAGCTGACGTCGAGAAAGGGGACGACCGACTTTCCGTCGGTAACCTCGGCGGCCGACGGATAATCCGTCGGTAAATCCGTCTCTAAAACGCCCTTTTTTTGTAGTGGAAGTTGATTAAAAAATGTAAATTATTTATCCTCTACTTATATATAATGAGGAGATATGACTTAAAACTCATCATTTAATAGTCTATATTAATTTAGGATATGTAATTGATTAAATTATGCAAAATAACAAGAGTTGATTGCATGCACATGTCAATCCTATATCTATTTTAAAGATAAATATAAGTAATTAAGTAATGAATGTTCTAGTGATTATAGATACCCTTCATAAGCATGAGGTCACACGTTCAAATCCCTTACAAACTTGTTTTTTTTTTCGTTTATTTTTTCTGTTTTTTTTTTCTTTCTATTTTTTTCGTTTTTTTTCTTTCTATTTTTCGTTTTTTTCGTTCGTTTTTTTTTCTGTTTATTTTTTCGTTTTTTTTTCATTCTATTTTTTTCGTTTTTTTTTCTTTTTTTTTTTTTCGTTTTTTTTTTCTTTTCGTTTTTTTTTTTTCGGTTTTTTTTCATTACTCACATCCACTTTTCAATAATTACTCACTCAATAATTACTCACTTTTTAATAATAATAGTCGCTACTTTTCATTAATAAAATTTTCACTTTTCACTAATAACATTTACCACTATTCTGTAACAAAATTTCCACTTTTCACTAATAATAATTATCACTTTTCAGTAACAAAATTACCACTTTTCACTAATAATACCTACCACTTTTCAATAATAAAAATTACACTTTTTAGTTAAAATATCTACCACTTTTCAGTAACAAAATTTCCACTTTTCAATAATAAGAATTACACTTTTCAGTTAAAATATAAATCACTTTTCAATAATAAAAATTACATTTTTAAGTTAAAATATCTACCACTTTTCAATAATAAGAATTACACTTTTCAGTTCAAATATCTACCACTTTTCAATAATAAGAATTACACTTTTCAGTTAAAATATCCACCACTTTCAATAATAAAAACTACATTTTTCAGTTAAAATATCTACCACTTTTCAATAATAAAATCTACCACTTTTCATTACTTTATTAATTAATTAATTAATTAATTTACCATTATTAATTAATTACAGTTCTCATTTTTATTGACCAATATTTACAATTATTAATTAACTTACAATTCTCATCACTTAATTAATTAATTTAAAATTATTAATTAATCTATAATTTTCATTTTTATTTTGCTTATTGCTATCATTGTTAATTTAATTAATTAAAACGGGTATATTTAATTATAAATTGTACCGTTAAAATTATTATTAAAATTGAAAAAATGTTATTCTTATTATTGAAAAGTGGTAGATTTTGTTATTGAAAAATATAATTATTATTATTGAAAAGTGGTAGATATTTTAACTGAAAAATGTAGTTTTTATTATTGAAAGTTGTAGATATTTGAACTGAAAAGTGTAATTCTTATTATTGAAAAGTGGTAGATATTTGAACTGAAAAGTGCAATTCTTATTATTGAAAAGTGGTAGATATTTTAACTTAAAAATGTAATTTTTATTATTGAAAAGTGATAGATATTTTAACTGAAAAGTGTAATTCTTATTATTGAAAAGTGGAAATTTTGTTACTGAAAAGTGGTAGATATTTTAACTGAAAAATGTAATTTTTATTATTGAAAAGTGGTAGATATTTTAACTGAAAAGTGTAATTCTTATTATTGAAAAGTGGGAAATTTTGTTACTGAAAAGTGATAATTTTGTTAGTGAAAAGTGGTAATTATTATTAGTGAAAAGTGGAAATTTTATTACTGAATAGTGGTAACTGTTATTAGTGAAAAGTGGAAATTTTATTAATGAAAAGTAGCGACTATTATTATTGAAAAGTGAAAGTGAGTAACGAAGAAAAAAAAACTAAAAAAAAAAAAGAAAAAAAAAAGTTTGAAAGGGCTGTAATTAATTAATAATGATAAATTAATTAATTAATTAATAAAGTAATGAATTATAAATTAATTAATTAATTAATAGAAAAAAATGGAATTATAACCATAAGTAGAGAAAAAAGGATAATAAGTTAGAGTAGGAGGATAAAGACAAAAGCATGTGCACCAAAACTGTTTTGGTGCACATGGTGCATTTGAGAATTTCCCATATTTTAGTTGTTACTACTCCCTCCGTCCCACCGAAATTTGCACACATTTTATAAATGGATGTTCCATACAATTTGCACACTCCATAAAAGGAAATATCTTCATAACCCCCACCCTCAAAATATACTCTTATTTACCCATATGTCATAACTTTTCAACACTCAATCTACTTTTTTACTTTACTTTATTCATAAAACTTTACAAAACTTCCCCTCAAAACATCACTCATTACACTTTTTCTTACACATTTTTTAAATTGTGTGCCTACCCAAGTGTGCAAGTTTCTATGAGACGGAGGGAGTACTATTTAACGGTAATATTATGATTAATTTTTTTGAATATTTTATCTTAAATGTGTTTAAATATTTTATACTGAAATTTTGGAAATGCTTTAGGTATTTTTTTTTCGAGGGATGCTTTAGGTATTTTTAAATTCAGATTCAATCATGGTATTAACTTGGCCGTTTTTAAGATAAAAATAAAATTTCTAAAAATCAATCAACAATAAACTAATACTTATACTTAATTGATTAAATTATGCATGATAATAATGACTTTAGTTGTTATTATCATGCATAAATTACGGTCTTTAATGTTGTTATAAAACTCCATAATAATGACTAAACAAACCTCCGATTCTGCTGTACACACCTCAACTACTATACACACCCCACATAAAATATTATTTAATCTTAAATTACTGTTGACACCCGATTTTTGTACAATTATACCCTTACTCTAAAAAAATAAAAAATCTAGGTCAAATATTCCAAGCAACGCCAAAGAAATGTAGATTCTAAGAGAGAAGAGTGTAGAGACGCAATCACTACTACATATTTGGCATTGGAGAGCTTTTAGAAAAGCTCTCCAAGCTAAATTGCACTTCTCTCCAAGTGCAAAAAGGGCTCTCCAAGTGCAATTTATACAAACAAAGAGTAAACTGGAGATTCAAGTTTGAAATGTGAAATTTCAATCGTCAGTCAGAGTTTTATACAAATAAAGAGTAAACTAGGTAGGCTTAATCTACACTTTTTGTGTATTTTCATTGATTTTATCAAATTAAAGGGTTTTAATTTTTAGGGTTCTAGTTTGTGAATTTTTTTTTTGAAGTATCTTAATGTAACTAGTACAATTTTGGAGTGAATTTTGGAACATGATGTGTGATTTTGTGTAGAAGAATGAATAAGAAATGTCGCTGGTTTTCTCCCCATTTGGTGTGTTCTGTCCGTTCTATGTTTTTTGTTATGAATGAGAGCTTTAGTGTTACATCATATTTATATTATGAGATGCATTGATTTTGTAGAAATTTTGCTTTTACCTAAAAAGTAAGAGTATAACCCATATTTCATTTTAACTCATTCAATCTAATAAGAATGAGCATAGTTGCTGCATAAGGTGTATTCATTTTTCAATATATTGTATGCCATTACATTGCACCAAAGCCTGTAACACTGCATAATATCGCAAGGCTATCGTAGTAATTAAAATAATGGTGTGATTAGGGACCTTGTGGCAAAACTGTGGTTTTCAGTCTTTTAATTTAGTTGTTTGAATTTCAGAATATGTGCAGCCTCTCAACTATATAAATTTGGATATTTTTTAGTTAATATCTTGCAAAGTGTGTGTTTTGCAGCGAAAACATTGAAACGGTGCGTCATGTTATAGTCGAGTGCAACCTTGCATATAAGGTGTGGATAGGATGTTTTAACTGGCTGGGATTATCGACGATTGTGTTCAAATCCTGTTACTGGCTGGAAAGCAAGAAACTCGATAATCTTCTAGAGCAAACAAGTGACGTCAGAAAGTATAATAATGGAGACAAAATTCCGGTTACGGAGTTGTTTGGGGATCAAAGGAATGAGAGATTATAGATACAATTATTCAGAGTGGAACATAAATCCTGTTACTATCCTAAGTTGATAGTTTAAATAATAGGGGGCTTGGTGCTGTAATGCATTTTATACTGTGATAGGCAGAATTACTGGACTTCTTTGTATATATTTTGGGGTAATACTCATACCCAAGTTAGGTAAGTATAACATTTTTTCCTGATAAAAAAAAGGTTAATATCTTGCAAAATGATGCATTTTTCAACTTTTAAAATCAATTAGGTGGCCTTCGGAATGTTAATTGTTTTGGCAGTATATGTAAAACCAATTAAGGCTAATTAATGTTTTTTTTATTTTTTGAAAGTATATATGTTATACCTGTGAGTGTTATCTCATAATCTCAAAATCAGCACAGTAAACTACTGAGCTGATAGGATCAGATAAGATAACTTAGGCCTTATCAGATGAGTTGAAGGGTTTCAATCAGATGAGAAGGTGATGCTTAGAGTTCAGCACAGTTGGGATCAGCACAGTAAGATCAGCACAGTACTGGACTAAGATCAATACTTCAGCAGACTGGACTAAGATCAGTACTTCAGCAGAGTGTACCAAGATTAGTACTTCAGCAGAGTAGATCAGCTCAGTACCAGATCAACACAGTACCAGGTCAGCACAGTACTTGGATCAGCACAGTACTTGGT